>CM029610.1:38872869-39472869 GCA_017311315.1 Dendrocalamus latiflorus
GATCAGCCGCATCACCAGGTCCAGCTGGTTGCCGCAGTCGCAGTGGGCGGAGCCGAGGATGTCTCCGGTCAGGCACTCGGAATGGACCCTCACGAGGACGTCCTCACCGTCGAAGGGATCCGCGTGGTGGGGAGAGGAAGACCATGGCGGCCGGCGGCGGCGAAGAGCGGCGGCCGGCGCGGACCGGATCCGGGCGGTGGAGGCGGAGCGGGCGGCTGAGCGGCGCCCGGTGCGGATCGGATCCGGGCGGCGGAAGCAGGGCGGAGCGGCCGGCGGAGCGGGCGACTGCGGCAGCGGCTCGGGCAGAGGCGGACCCGGCGGTGGATGCGGCGACGACGCGGCGGAGGTGGCCCGGCCGGAGGCGGATCTGGAGCGGCGGCGGTCGGGGATCTCTGAGCACGGAACCGGCGGTGCGGGAGGAGAGCCTTCGGCCGACGGCGGCGGCACGGGAGGCGGACCGAGCGGCGGAGGCGGGCCGAGCGGCGACGGCTGCGCGAGAGGGGAAAAGGGGAAAAGGCGAGAAGAAGCAGCGGGAAGGGCGCGCACGCGGGAGAGGAAAAGCCCGCGCGCGGGAGTCCATGGGCGCCACGGATAGCACGCCGATGTCGCTCGGGAAACATAGCAAGCGAGAAGAACGGGATAGCTCGCGGGGAATAATAGGAAACGAGATAGACATACTGTTGGACTGTTTTTTTGGGTAAAATAGCTACAATAGGTTTTATAAATGTATTTAGCTAACCTCTTGGAGTTGCTCTTAGCGGTGACACCAACTTGCAAATATCTAAATACTTGCAGAATTTCTCTCATATTTGTTAGTTCAGGAGCTCCTAACTAGAACATCAACATTTTTTAGGTCCACCTGGTAGTGGTAGCGTCTATCAACACATAAGCTCCACACTATTTATACCCGGAATCACACTCTACTTCGCTCATCTCCCCTCCAATATTCCGTGCAGAGAGCCATGGAAGCTGACGCGATCCATGCACCTGCCACGTCCTCCTCCGAGTCTGGCTCATGCGTCATCAATGGCGCACAAGAACTGTCCAAGAAATCCAAGCCCAAGCACCTGAAGCGCAAGAGGAGCACCACTCCTGCTCCCGACAGCCAACAAGCACCGGCGGAGGCCACCGACGGCGCCCGGGGTGGGGAGAGCAGCAGCTGCACCGCAGTCGATGAGCGTACGGCGAACCGCAAGAGGGGGAGCGCCGGCAGGCACCCGTCGTATCGCGGCGTGCGGCGGCGGAGCTGGGGCAAGTGGGTGTCGGAGATCCGGGAACCGCGCAAGAAGTCGCGCATCTGGCTCGGCACGTTCCCCACCGCGGAGATGGCCGCGCGCGCCCACGACGTTGCCGCGCTCGCCATCAAGGGCCGCACCGCGCACCTCAACTTCCCGCACCTCGTGCACGCGCTGCCCCGCCCGGCCTCCACCTCCCCCGCCGACATCCAGGCCGCGGCCACCATGGCCGCAGCCGGTGCCACCGACCAATGCGAGTCTTCCTCTTCTGTCGCCGAGACGACGAAGACGTCATCGGCTGCCAGTTCGGGGATGGCCGGCAGCGGCGAGCAGGAGAACGCTCTGTTCGACTTGCCCGACCTTCTGCTGGACCTGAGGGACGGGCTCTGGTGCTCTCCTATCTGGACTGCGGCGACGGCCGACGAGTACGACGGTGGCGACGCGGCCGCGCTGCACGAGCCGCTCCTGTGGGCCGAGCAGTGCTGGATGGACGCTGCCTCGCCGGTGCAGCCGGACTAGCTGTCAGTCACCGGCCAGTGGTTGGCCGCAACGGCCGGCCGATCAACATGGGCATGCATTTCTTTTCCACTTTGTGCTTTGTTTCGTGTGGAGAGAAGCAAACACATTTGCCATGCCGCGCGCGCTTGTGGTGGCCGATCGATGTGATCTCTGGATGGCAAGTCGTTTTAGGGCGAGGTGAAACAGTGGATTGGCTGCAAGAACTAGCTAGACATTTTAATTGGTTAATTACTTCATGATATATTAATTAGTATATAGGCTTGATTTTATATGCTCGTGTGCTTATAGGCTCGATTTTATATGCTCGTGTGCTTGTTTTCTTTTCGCAGTAGTGTGTATTGTAAGCTTTCAGAAATGTGCAATACATATTCGATCTGCTTAATTTCGGTCTCGAAATCCCAAATGGTTAATCATGTTGTTGTTTTGTGTATATCTAAGAAAAACTGAGATCCTTTAGGGGAGGACCAATTGCTTTTCTTTGTTTCCTTATAGTGCTACTCATCATCATCATCATCATCCTATGTTACAAAAGGAAATGAGCAAGTCCCAAACGGGACACGTAATATTCTTTCCTGTCCATTTGCTCTGAAGCGAAGATGAACACTACTATTCTACTAAGTACCGTATGGAGTCACAGATTAGATTAGGCGAAGAATGTATCAAGATTAGATTACTAAGGTGAATAATGTAAGCAGGCGTTTACATAAAACTACTGCTCTACTACTTACCCCGACGTAAGTTACTACTCTCACCATCTTTACGGTTTTAAGCTAGTTTTTCAGTAACTAATCATCTCAGTCACAAATTAATGATATGATGAGTAACAATGCCTAGACGATAGGCTGACCGCAGTAGCGCAGTCATGTGATTTTTTCCTTTGTTCTCTCAGTCACGTACCTCTGGTTTGATAAGATATACACTCTCTGAGTAAGATCTAATATAATAATGTTAGGCTCTATTTGTAAGGTAGGAATCAGTTTAATACTCTAATTCCCACAAAAATCGAAAACGATTCTCGTGTGGCAGACAAGGCCTAGGTGAATGTGTGACTGTAACTTGCTCGACTGTACTTTTATTTGTATTAGTATTATCTTATTCTCCCATCAAATATAATTATATTGAATAACTTATTTGGCCCTCTTCATTTAAATTCCTAACTCCGTTTTTTATGGCAAGATTGGTCGAGCTGCGAATAGGGCTAGCAAAAAGGCTCGCTGAGGTTCGTATCAAAATTGCTTTGATTACAGTGATTAATGGGTTTAGAATTGAAATGAATCTATTTCGAGTGAAAAAAGTTAACGATCCTCTGCTCGATAGTGGTTTGCTAGCTCGAATTTAAAATACCTAAATAATAAATAAAATAATTTTATATCAACTATGTCAATTTTTTTTAAAAAGCTCAATAATAACTTGTTAAAATGATAGCCAGCCCTAGCTGGTGAAGGATGGCATAGCAACGCAGGTAGAGCCCACCGGCCACTTGTCTGTGTGACGACACACAGGGTGACAGGGAAAATCGTGCGAAAATGAAAATGCCCTATTGTAAGAGCAGGAGGATCCAATGCCGTGGAGCTTCGTCCACATCCGGCCGGAGGGCGCCGGGCCCACAGGGTCGATCATCGCCGGGCCCGCCCGTCCCCGTCCGATTTTGGCGATCAGGAAATCAGCTGCTCGGGCGGTATTCATGGTAGGTGAGACGCACCGCGCCCTCGGCCGGTTCGATTACTCCATCGTCTTAAGCTGCTGCAACCTGCAAATCACCTGGGCATAATTAGCTTCAGAGTTTGGACCATCCCAACGCGCGAGCCAGCCACCTAAACCTAATTGGCCACCGCTCTACCTTGCAGTCCAGCTCTGGCTCTACAGGGGCTCATCTCGCTGCAACCATGCGTATGATCTGATCTGAGCTGAGCTCCACATACTCGATGCATGCTTGTCTCTCTTCTATTTGCCGGGTACATGTGTAATGTGCTGCCCCGGCCGGTTAATCAAAGATGATTTGGCCCGTGAATTGCCAAGCCTTGTTTAATCTGCTTTTAGGCCTCTAGGCCGTACGTCAGAAAGCAGGAGTAACAGGATGCAAAAGCGTACTGTACATTTAAGGAGGCTGGCTCATCACACGTAGTCGGCCATGTCACTTTTGTTTCGGAGCCCTACATGGCCAGAGAGGACGACGCAACGCGACTACCAGAACGCAAGACTGTAGATTACGGCCTAGAATGCTGCTCTTTTTGAGGAACTGAGTGCTACTGAATGCTGATCGGTCGCCGTAGCGCGTACTCGTTACAGCATCAGGGAGCTTTCAGCTTCTCTGGTTCCATTGAAAACCGTCGCGTTTGCATCACTGGTCATGCTAGCTGGTCGCTCGTTCACTAAATCGATCCGTCCATCCGTGGCAACGTAGCTTTCGACGCTCGGATGTGAAATGGGCTAGTAGTATGGCGCCGTCATGGACGTGCTAACCACCCTGTTATACTTGGCCACACGGGCTAGCCGGCCAGCTCGGTGAGCCATGGCTGTCACACTGTTACAGTATTACTTCCCGGACGGTCCCGTGGATATTCCAAAACGCTTTCCGTTCTTCCAATCACTTAGCTCTCGGTGGTCTTAGCTTAGCTACGCAAAACACATGAGGGGGGAGTATCTTAAGAGTTAGAAGAGAGAAAGGTCAAGTTAATCAAGGTTCTGCATGTGAAGCCAGCGCCAGCTAGCTTTAGCGAAAGCGCTTGCTTATGGTCTAATGATGCGATTGTTCTTTGCTTTTGGTGGGTTAAACAACGCGGAGATGGGATGATGAGGTATTTTATACGCAAATCACGAGGCGCGAGCACCATGCAGACTTTTCTTTTTCTTTTTTCCTTCCCCCAACTGTCCGTAGCCAATGCTGACAGGAAAAAATCTCGATTCTTTTTCATCACCACCATTTGGTGCAAACGACAATACCCGAGTGTTCGACACAATCAAAACATGCACCGAAACGCTTGTGAACAAGCTCAAGCAAGAACTAATGACCGCGAGCTAACAGCTTCAGGTTATCTTCTCTCCCAACATTATCCAACGTTGCTACTTTACCTCTGTTCCTGACCTGACCTTTTTCTTGGTTTCCTCTCTAGTTGTCTTTCTTTCTTGCTTCCTGTTTCCTTTGTGATCAATCCCTGTACCTCTAACGCTGCTGCTGTTCTCTGGTTTCTTTTTAATATTATGACATGAAGCGCTTTTACATGTTCCCTAAAAAAACTGTCGTACCTCGCTGATCTGGGCTATATGTAGAGATGCCCTCACAGTCTCACAGTATTCTAAGGGCGGTTAATTACCTACGATGCGCCCGCAGTTTTGGTACCTCAAAATACGCCATTAGTCAGCGAATCCTGCAGTTCTTCTTGATGTACTGCTGCTCCTTTTTTTTAGTACCAAAACTACAGTTTTTTTCCATCTTTGTTCTCATTGAATCAGGACAATTCTGGACAAGGGAGGAGAACAGCATCTTGCTTACTTTGCTTCAATTGCACTCCATATATATTTCAACCTTCCCATCTTGTTCTCAGAACCAAGTTTGTTTTTTCAGAGACCTGAATTGCTTTTCACTCCCATATGCATGGAACCTGTGCAGAGTGGCAGTGCTTCCATTGCATTATTGCAACCCCACCAGTTGCAAGCAAGATCCAAATCTTTAGGATCTCTGGATGGAAGATTCGGAGCATTTTTAGTCCTTGGACGATCCCAATTTAGTAGGCTGTAGTTGAACAAAGTTCTTGTTACTTCATTAGTTGCAACCGATTTGCTTGCAGAAATAATACACGCGCTACGGCGCTAGCTGTTAATATTGTCAGTATGTTTCTCTTGCATCAGTTACAACCGATAGGTCTGAAGTCTGATAAAGATTTGTGCAGTACAAAACTGATTTCCTGATCAATCTTTTGTCAGGAGATCTGAATATTTCCTTGTCTCAATTATGCTGCTAGCTGTTTGCATGTCTGGCGACAAAAGGTAAGAGGCATGTAGCACTGATTTGTCTCTATTTGAATTTACAACGAGGTTTCTTACTAATTGGTTGGTAGATGTGGTTGATTAAACTCCAGAGCTCTAATCAGTTGACCTTCTCATATCAGAGATTTTAGGGTATTGTGAGAACTCAAGGTGGTAAGAAATCTGTACTGTACGTATGGCTGACCATTCCAGGCTAAGCCATACTGACCACATGCATGTTAACCTTTTTGGCGAGCAAGAACAAGGCCCCAGCGTAGGTGAGGCGCGCGTTTGTTGGCCGAGCGAGCATGCGCATCGCGGCCGGTGTAGCATGGCTAGAATTGGTCAGCTCTGTGAGGGTTGCCGGGTTCACCGCGCCATGTGAGGGATGTTGTATTACTTGTATCTACCTAGCCTTTTTCTACTAATCATATCTCCATGATGATCACATTTCTTCGGGAAAGCAAAACAAGTATACCCGTTGTACTCTCCACTATGACTTCCGGTATTATTTATTCTTCGCATATGTCACAATGCATCGTTCATAAGCCGTAACCCGTAAGTCGTAACAAGTCGCAAACGTGCACTGGTTTTAGTGTAGACAGTTTTGAGACACTGAGCTGTGCCCAGTGTCCACCACCCATGGAAGAAGAGCTAAAACTGTCTCCGGTGTTCGATGCCTCCAGTACCACTTGCAGCAGCGGCGGCGGCGGCTCCGGCTCCGACACCTCCATCGCGACGTCGTCCTCCGATGAGTCAGGCGGCGGAGGCAGGAAGCGGCCGCGCCGGGAGCTGAAGCACCCGACGTACCGCGGCGTGCGCATGCGGAGCTGGGGCAAGTGGGTGTCGGAGATCCGGGAGCCCCGCAAGAAGTCGCGCATCTGGCTTGGCACCTTCGACACCCCCGAGATGGCCGCGCGCGCGCACGACGTCGCCGCGCTCGCCATCAAGGGCCGCGCCGCCGCGCACCTCAACTTCCCGGAGATCTCCCACGATCTGCCCCGCCCCGCCTCGGCCGCGCCCGAGGACGTGCGTGCCGCGGCCGCGCTCGCCGCGGCCATGGACCGCGCACCGGCTGCGGCTGCGCAGGACACCGGTACCAGCGCATGCGATGCGGATGGCCACAGTGTAGATCTCTCGCTCTTCGACTTGCCAGACGTTCTGCTCGACTTTGGCTTTGCGTTGCCGCCGTCGACGTACGATCTAACCTGGTACGACGTCGCGGCCGACGACTTCCGATTCGAACCGGCACCGTTGCTGCTCTGGGAGCACTGACGATCGATCGAGTGACGAGCAGCAGGGGTAACACGCGGCATGCATGTCAGTTTCAAGTGGAGCTTTTTATGACCTGCATGTACGTGTTACTGAACACTAATTCGGTCTGTTATTAATTCCTTCGTGGTGCTAACACAAGGCGCGCAACTGCAACACAATACAAGCTATAGATAGTTTGTGGATTCATCGTCATGCTAAGCGTGCTAACTTTCCAACCTTCCAAGTTCCGATCAAAGATTTAAGACTTGGCTCTGGTATTACTTGTTCATATTTCTCGTCTATTTCCGATCGGAAAAATGGCCAACTTATGGGATGAGGCTCTAATCACTCTTGGAGTACTGGTTTACTGTTCTGAACTTTCAGTAACACTGCAAGTATGTTATGATATTTCTGGACGCCAATCCTGTTTTGAAAGGTATTTCTAGATGCTAATCTATGGGAGAGTACAGGGTAAGGTCTCATTTGGAACGTGTGAATTTTCTTATTTCTATGGGAATTAAACTGTTTTGTTGTAATAGTTCCATGTTGGTTGTAGAAGGGTAAAGACTTAACTTAAAAGTGGAGGAGTCATTTACCTCAAAAGCTAGTTTATAGTGATAAGAGATCTTTACGATCCAACAAGTGGTATCAGAGTCCGATTCTAATATTTCTGGCACAATGAATACCAATATGTGAATGTCCGATAGATTATGACCTTGAGAGAACGACAGTGTACGGTGTAGGAGATGGTGAATGGCCAAGGGACACTGATAACGGGATCATTTCTTGTCATATTTGTTGTGCACATTTTTAGCATGTGTTTATCACTACCAAATTGGTTTAGATCTATTGTAATCCTCAGGACAAATAACCATATTAAGCAGATATGTATAGCATGTAAATCTGCTTATGGTCGGGAGATATTCTGTACTTTGCTACAAATACTCGGCAAATGATCGACTACAGTGTGCGGCACAATTTTCTGCATCCTCTCTATTTTTTGTTTTCTGTTTCTTATCTTGGTATCAGATAAGACTTCATTCCTAGCCTGTTCATTTGTCTGCCATGGCCACAGAAGCATCTCCTTCCACCACTTCCGCCCTCTCCACCACATGTCCAGCATAAACTCCTCTCTTAGCAACATCGCCATCAAGGCGCATGTTCCACTTGTCTTCGACCTTTAGGCATCCAACTTCACCAAGCAGTGTACTTTTCTCATTGCCATGATCGGAAAGCACAGTGTTCTTGATCAGGTTGACGGCACCACATAACCTCAGCCTAACAATCCGTTGTGGGTTCATCAAGACTTTGCTCTTCTGGCATGGCTTTACGACACCATCTCTGATAAGATTCTTGATATTGTCATGGATTTGAAGCAGATAGCCAGGGAACTTTGGGTTGCGGTTGAAGGCCTATTCCTTGACAACAAGGAAAGCTGCACCATGTACCTCGAGGGAGAGTTTCACAATCTTCTCCAAGGCGATCTTTCTATCACTGCCTATTGTAAGAAACAAAAGAGCCTTACTGATGCACTCAAGGATGTTGGGGAAGCGGTCTCTGATTGCACGCTCATCCTAACACACACTTCGTGGATTGAACAAATGTCTCTCTAGTATGACGACAATCCTTCCAATGCAATGGCCATTCCCATCATTCGCTCAAACCCAGTCTCATCTTCTCCAAGAAGAGATGCGGCAGGCCAATGCGAGCTCTGTCAATAATGCAACAACACTTGTTGCATCCTTCGGCTCGCTGACTTGTGGAGGATCTTGCCATGGTGCTAGTGGTGATCGCGGCGGCGTTCCCGGTGACAACCGTGATGGCTCTAATGGTGTTGTTCGCAGTGG
The DNA here is from genome assembly GCA_017311315.1 of Dendrocalamus latiflorus. NCBI lineage: Eukaryota > Viridiplantae > Streptophyta > Magnoliopsida > Poales > Poaceae > Dendrocalamus > Dendrocalamus latiflorus. The sequence continues at coordinate 38,881,691 of CM029610.1, forward strand.
ACCTGGCTATGGCAGAGGGCGATACAAGGGCAAGAACAAAGGGGGCGATTTTGGTGGCTCGGGAAACCATAATGGTCCTCAGCCCTTAGGCTCATGGTTTTGCTTCAATCCATATTTTGGACTAGGTGTGCCATGGAATCCCTAGTGGTGTGCATCGATTGCTTCTAGAATCCTTGGCCCAAGGCCCCTACATGATTCTCCTCAGGCTTACATCATGATGTCTTCACCATCTCCCATCTTGGTGAACTCTTCGGCGTCATCAATGGGCCCTTCATCAAACCTGTCTGCCACACCTTCCTGAGATCAAGCATCCTTCCTCACCGCCACGAACAACATGTCCCTCTATGGCTCCGAGCATGGTAATTGGGTCATATACACTGGTGCCTCTACGCACATGTCTTCTGATGTGGGTATACACTCCAACTCCTTTCTTCCTTCAAATTCCGTCGTAGTTGTCGAAAATGGTTCCTCTATGTCTGTGACCCACACCGAGCATGCTTTGCTACCTACTCCCACTAGAAAATTCCATCTCAATAGCGTTCTTATTGTTCGTAACATTGTTAAGAATCTCATCTTTTTCCGACAATTCACTTCTGACAATTCTTGCTCTATTGAATTTGATCCTACTGGTTTTTGTATCAAGGATCTTCACACCAAGACCGATATTTTTCGTTGCAATAGCCATAGGGAGCTTTATCCAGTCGGGTAGCCTTTACCCTCCACACACACTTCAGCTTTTGTGTCCTTCACTGCCTCTCTAGAGTTGTGGCATTGCCATCTTGGTCATCCTGGCCGTGATGCAATGGTGTCTCTGCTGTAGAAGTCTTTCATTTCCTACAATAAAATAGATCGTTCTATTTGCCATGCTTGTCAACTTGGCAAACACATTAATCTACCTTTTGCTAAGTCTTCCTCATATATAATTTTCCCTTTTCAACTTGTTCATTGTGATTTCTGGACCTCTCCCATGTCAAGTATTTCTGGTTTCAAATACTACCTTGTTGTCTTGGATGATTTTACTCATTTTACTTGGACATTCCCTCTTCACAAGAAGTCTGATACACTTGTGCTCCTGTCGTCACCTGCTTCCCCAAGTAACTTGATGCTAGTAGCACCGATGACACCAGCAACACCATTGGCACCACACTCTCCAGTGGGACCAATGGTGACGGTGGTGTCTCCCTCAGTTCCTGCTATGATTGCTACTAGTTCTGCTCCAGCTAGGACAACTCTTCATCGTGCGCACCCCAGGATAGGTCTGCATCATATGGTCACTCATGCAAGAACCAACATCATCAAGCCACTGGAGTGGCTGAACCTCTCAGTTGTTCAAGTTGCTCTGTCCCCACTTCCAAAGACATACTGAACTGCTCTCCAAGATCCACACTGGCACCATGCAATGGAGGATGGGTTCAAGCTCTCATGGACAACACATGGGAGCTTGTCCCACGCCCACCAGGTGCCAATGTAATTACCGGCAAATAGGTGTTTCATCACAAGTTTCACTCTGACGATACCCTCACTTGGTACAAAGCACGTTGGGGCATCGTGGGTACTCTCAGTAGCTCGGACTTGATTATGACGAGACCTTTAGTGCCGTCATCACACCGGCCTTGATCCATGTTGTGCTCAACATTGCTACCTCAAGGTCTTGGCCAATAAATCAACTTGACATCAAGAATGCTTTTTTGCATGGTCATCTCGAAGAGACTGTTTACTGTCAGCAACCTGTAGGTTTTGTCGATCCTACTTAACCTGACCATATTTGTCGTCTTTTCAAATCTCTCTATGGACTTATATCAGATCACTTGGTTTTGTCACCTCTCTCATAGACACATCCTTGTTCATCCTCAAGTGTGGCAAGGATGTCGCTTACTTGCTGTTGCGGCTGATATCATTCTCACAGTATCGTCAGCTATGCTTCTTTAGTGTCTCATTGCAACTCTTCACAACGAGTTTGCCATGACAGACTTGGACACCTTGCATCACTTTGGCATCTCGGTGACCAACTTGTCAGATGGCTTGTTCCTTTCCCAACAACAGTATGCTGTAGAGCTTCTTCAATGTGTTGGCATGTCCGAGTATCATGCTACCTCAACGCTAGTTGATACTCGTGCGAAGCTTTCTACTTCTAAAGGATCTCTAGATTCTAATCCCATGAAGTACCGTAGTATTGTCGGCACTTTCCAGCATCTCACTTTGACATGGTTGGACATCTCCTACAGGGTTTAACATGTGCATCTCCACATGCATTCACCGCGAGACTCTCATCTTGCTCTTGTGAAGAGAATTCTTCGGTACATTAATGGTACAATGGGCTTTGGTCTTCATCTTTGTGCAAGTACTCCGGATTCTCTCATTGCATATTCTGATGCTGATTGGGCAGGATACCCTGACTCTCATCGTTCTACATCTAGATATTGCATCTACCTCAGCGACAACTTGATTTCTTAGTCCTCCAAGAGACAGAGTACGGTTTCTTGCTCCAATGTCGAAGCCAAGTACAGAGCTGTTGCTCATGCTGTTGCAAAATATTGTTGGTTGCGACAGCTATTAAAGGAACTTCATCATCATCTCTAGTCCGCCACGGTGGTATTCTGTCAGACCCAGATTTTTCAATCCGGAATCTTGTGTGTTTCACTAATCCCTGGATCAGTAGTTAGTGCACACAGGTACATTGCTGAATCATGACATACATCGCATAATAATATTACAGAGTCTGAAATACACCACATCGGGTAAATGTTTACAAAAGGGCCGCTTTGGCCAAATGTCTTCATTACATAAATGCAGCGGAAATAGTAGCAAAAGTAAACCCAAAATCCACAGGCAAGCGACCAATAGGGAAATGTGTACAATATATGTCACAGGAGAACTGGTAACATATGTGTACACAAAGTCAGGAGTCCACTTGTCTATGTCTAACCATCGAGGCCTACGCCTTAATTATCGCCTTTGCTTCCATCGACGTTGGTAGGGGCCTCCTCATAGGCGTAGTGTCCTTGAGTTCCTGTTTCTGAATTTTTGTCGCAAAAGCGAGTATGAGCACTCCGACCCCGTGCTCAGCAAGCCAACACACAGAATGCAATACTTTAACATGTACGGCAAATCAAAGGATGGCTTGGGTTCATTTTATTTTGCGAAGAGTGCTTTTGAATACAATTATAGAAAAATCCCTGAGACCTAGCAATTTTAAACTCAAAACTTTTGTTTATAAAGTAAGTTGATCTTATAATTGACACAGATTCCATCCACCATTACATGGCATCTGCGCCATATAGTATCTTTCAGCGTTATAGCCGCTTAACGTATCACTGGGACAACACCCAGGACAATTCCAAACCAGGGCAGTCCTTCGCCCTTCAAGTTTCCCTTCTCCCAAGTTCCAATTATTTTGTAAACAGAATTATATCTAGTTACGTTCCCATATCCGCCCTTGACTGTGGGCACGGCTATTCGAATAGTTTTGACTCTTCAGAGTTTGCACACTTTACCCACAAGAGATAAATCTACTCGTTGCCCCACATGATTCCTTAGTCATGCGGTTGAGTAGACTATCACAGGATTGTTACAATGCATAGTCCTACTGTGGTTACGCCCGCTAAGGTCTATCTTCTGTAGGATGCGCACATCCCTCGAGAAGGGTCCCTCGTGAGCCATCACGGGCAAAGGCGGGAATGAGACCATCCATCCCTTTACTCGTGGTCATACCTTCACGTGACCACCTTAGAGCCACACAAATTAGTAAACCCTGCCTACATTTTGCCAGCTTGTGGTTGTACTGTTGTACATTGGGAGGTCATCACGAGATTCAGTCCTTAGGGTTATCTGGGCGGTTCTACCACATTCCCCTTTATGCTTCCACTGCACCACTTACACATTCACACCCTCGAATCATCCGCCCAGATAATTAAGCAACTTGAGCTTTTTGGGAGCATAAAATATCCATAACCAAATATACCAGTCATTTTCACCATGACTGCCCAAACCAATTTCTCATGATTCAAAGTAATGCTTTGGGGCATTTTTGGTGCCCCCGATTATCTAAGCAGTACTAAGCATGTCGTATAGTTATGGACTTATTTTTGAAAGGTTATCATTATAATTTTGCTAGGGTGACAAGGCTCAGATATTCAAATGTTTCCAAAGGAGGTATAATACTAGCAAGTCAATTAATGGGTATATAACTAGAATCTTCAAACAAACATATAATTGCATATGAAATAACAGCATGCAATTTGATAATTTAAATAAAAGTAGATTTGCAGAAAATGTAGGTTCAACATGATCAAAGTATTGACTCGCCTTGGTAACAGGGATCGAGGTCTTGATTTTCTTGAGCTTCTAGGGTGACTGCCTCAGCCTCTTCCTCTTGAGTCTCATACGCTATTTTATCGTGCGTGAAATCCAAATAAAAAGAAAAGCAGCAAATCACTCAAAATATCACCAGAAATTCAAATGAACTCTAAAAATCATGGTTTTAGTTCCATTGTGTAGATCTTGAATTTAGATGGATTTAGAAATTTATTTCACTCAATTTGGAGTTAAATTGAACAATTTATGCTCATTTAAAGTTTTCAGTTGAATTAAATCCAAACATTATTAAAAACCTGACATGTGGGTCCGGTTACTGTTCATTGGGGTCCACATGTCAGTACGGGTCCTACGCACATGTTCCACTGACCAGTGGGGCCCAACGGTCAGCGGACGGCTCTGTCTGCAGTGGCTGACATGTGGGGCCCACCTGTCAGCCTGAGGGAAAATAAAGAAAACTCGACCCGGCGCTGCGGAGCCGGAGGCTCGAACGCACGCGGCCGGGGAGCTGGAGAGAGGGGAGAACGAGCGGTGGTAACCAAGTGAGCGGGGAGGCGTTGCCTACCCTATAAGGATGAAAAATCCTTTTGAAGGATACCGACGAGGGGGCCGGGCAGAGGAGTCGGGGGCGACGGTGGTCGGCGGCGAGGGGCTGTCGGGGAGGTCCGGTGAAGGGCGAAATGCGATCCTCGTGCTACGGTGAAGATGATGGTGCAGTCGCCCGGGGCCGAGGAGGTCCGGAGATGGGTCGGCGTCGTAAGGCGGCGGCGGCTCGGCGAGGTTCTCGGTGACGGCGAGGTACGGGCGTCGGGAGGCTCGGGAGAGGACCGGGGAAGCTTCGTGCTGCTCTGGAGAGGGTCCTGGCGCGAGGAATCGGTGGCTAGTGGCTTGGTTTGGAGGTTCGGTGTTCGCCGGAGTTGGGGGAGGAAACCAGGCTCGCCGGCGATTTAGTGGCTCTCGGTTCAATTACCTGCTGGAGGACGACAAGTGCGACGTGAGGAGCTCAACGGGGGGTCCACGGCCTTATATAGGCGCTTGGATGGAGCTGGCAACGGGCGGCGCCCGTGCGGTCGCGTCGGAGCAGGTGGCGGAGGCAGGTGGTGACGCGGGCGGCTTTAATGCCAGGCGCACTGTGGAGTGATGCAGCACGCCCACGCCCGCGCGGTCTCCTCCGCTTTGCTGCCTCTCACGCGCGGGTGGAGCGGCAGAGGACCGGCGCCACGTGGCCGGGCCGAAGCGACCGGGCGAGGGGAAACTGTGGGCGGCGGCGCCGAACCGGGGGCGGAGGCGGTGGAACCAGGGGCGGCAGGCTTTCCACCAGGGCGACGAGACGGCTCGGGCAGGGACGTCGCCGGCGCATGTGTGCCACGGGGAGCGCGGGCACTGAGTAGGGCGGAAAGGGAAGTGAGACAGGGAAGGAAGAAGAGAGCGGGCGATGGCGGGGCCACCGGCCAGAGGGAGCGGGCGGGGCGAAGCCGGGCCCGCTGGCAGTGGCGGGAGGCAACGCGGGCGCGAGGCGGGGCCAGCGGCAGCGTGAGGACGGGCACGGGCCCGCCTGCCAGGGGCGCGCGCATGCGCTCCGCGCGGCTGGGCCGAGCGGAGGTTGGGCCGTACGGCCGAAGGAGGGATGGGGTTGGGCTGGCTTCGACTGGCCTAACTCCATTTTATTTTTTTTATGTATATTTCTTGCTATATTTTTGGTTAAACTTTGGCACAATTTTCTGTATAAACCCCCAGATATTATTTTAATTCCTCTCTCCTAATTTCTGGATCATCTTTTCAGATTCTTAATTTCAATTTGAATTTTCCTTTTAATTGTATATTTTCTTTTTATTTCAAATTTTGGGAACCTTAACCAAAACCTCGAGAAAACACCATAAAATCCAAATCCAAAAATTAGAATATATTGCAAAATAATTCATAAACTTTATATCTTCAAATTTCAAATTTTTGGGATGTTACATATTCTGTGATAACGTCAGTTCAGTCTATATGTCTTCCAATCTGTTTCAGCTTAGACGAACTAAACACATCGAGATTGATATCCATTTTGTCTGTGAGAAGGTTTCCCTCGGTGAAGTCCGAGCTCTTCATGTTCCTTCAAGCCAACAATTTGCTGATATCATGACAAAAGGCGTTCCAGTTTAGCTCTTTGAAGATTTCCGATCCAGTCTTAGCGTTCGGAACCCTCTTGCTTCAACAGAGGGGGATGATAACGAGATTATTAGCCAATATATTGAGGAGGCTTGTAGCCAATTTTGTAAGAAAAGCAAGAAAAAAAGGGGGAGCAAATAAGAGAATAGAGAAATTCAGAAATTCTTCTGTGTTCTCTTAGTTTATTTGCGATGTGTGTGTTTTCTTCTGTATCAAAGTTTTAACAAATGGTATCAGAACCTAGGCGAGAACCGAGTCGCTGAAAAAATCGTCTCGGCGATTCCGTTTTGCGCTCGTCTCACACGGCGCTCCCGACGCATGGCGCTCAGTCCATCAAGAAAGTCAAAGACAGGCAGCAGAGCACCCGTTGCACGGCTTCTTCCGAGGCCATCGTCTAGCAACAAACTCAAATAAGGTGAAAAAAACGGAACGTTGAGGAGATGTGTCAAGTAGGAGATTATTAGCCAATATATTGAGGAGGCTTATAGCCAGTTTTGTAAGAAAAAGTAAGGAAAAAGGGGGAGTAAATAAGAGAATAGAGAGAAATTCTTCTGTGTTCTCTCTGTTTATTTGTAATGTGTGCGTTTTCTTCTGGAATAAAGTTAACAATATTTTGTTGTGCACATGTTTTCTATAAAATTCAATTTCGCAGAAAACTGTACATTTCCTTCAGAAATCGGGCAAATCTCCCGTAATCCAAACGAGCCAAAGTGATGGTGACGCAAACATGCAGTGCTACAATGCTAGCGAACGCAAGCTTGCGGATTAGGGCGGGGGCATGATTGTGATGCTAGGAGAGCAAACGGTGTAGGTGGTGCCATGGCTACCAAGTAGGGTTAGGATCAGGCATGGGTCACCGAGTGGACAAGGGCGTAGTGCCGAGTATGGACTACGATGTGGGGCAAGACGGCTAGTCCTGATTCATCATACCCTGAGGACCTAGCTAGGAGCTGCAGGGTAACGGCAGGGGTGGTACATGAGAGAAGGGAATATAACTGCAATCCCATCTTCACATGTGGCAACGCTGCTGTTTTTCTTACTAGCACAGAATTGATGCTATTGTTGTTGCTACAGGCTGCCGCTCTTGTAATTAACTAGCCGCATAAGCGCGGCGCACGCCGCGCTAGCTGCCGTGTGGACCAAAGTAAAAGAGACGACAATTCGCAGGAAGTTTCATAAAAAAAAATTGAGGACGTATGCGTAATTTCGGAAAAATCAAAGGTCTTTTTCGTAAAAAATCGAGGACTTGTAAGGACCTGTACGTAAGTAAATAAGGGCCTATACGTAATTTTGGAAACCCGCGGGATGCCATCAAAAAATATTTTAGAAAAAACTGGTAGGGACTTTTTCACGAGGAAAAAGGACCTCTACGTAATTTTCAAAAAAGTGGAGAAAAATGCCTCAGCCGGCCGAGGGGGCGAAGGGGGCGACGTGAACACGCTCGCTGCCCCGGAATGCTTCCGGCTTTGTATCGGTTACGATTAGATCTCACTTCTCTCGATGCAAATGCAAAGCAACTCTCCTGCATATAGGAGGGAAAACAGAACCCTGGTTCTGGCTTCACTTATTAAATCCAGAAATAGGAAAGAGAAACATACTACGCTAGTCTAGTACGTATACACTCGGCGTGGGTCCCCACAAGGATGTAGAGCCGTATCCCAGTGATGCAATTATGCCGTGCCTTGCATGAAAGCATACAAGCATTCTAGAACGAGCTAACTACCGTTCTAAATCGCCTAGCTTGTCTTCATTTCCTGCTCCCTTTTTAGGCCAATAGCTCCTGGCCAAATATGATGTAACAGCATTATTCCCTGAAACGATGTTATAATGCCAAGAATCAGATTATGTGCTTATAACTACCCATAGGGATGAGATTAGCTAGCTAGTAGCTAGCATGTAGTCTATGGAGGATAAGGCGTGGCGGTAGGAGGTGCAGTTCGGAGGCGAGGCCATGTGGAGTGCCAGCTTCGGCAAACGGCTACCGCGTGCATAGGCTAAACGGCGGCCACGGCAGTTGTGGCCGCGTGTGGATTCCAGAGAGCTTGCCCTGATTTCGCCGGTGGATTTCGACGCTTGCCACTTGTGTTTGTAAATCGATCCAACATTTCAAAAATACGCATGAGTTTTCAATCTTAATGCAACTCGATCGAGACGCCATCGAATTTTGTGTATTGAAATCAGCATGCACGATAAGATAGAGCGAAAGCCACCATAGATCTAAGAAGATACTATCTATCTATCTATCTCTCTCTATATAAAAATGATTTCATACTCCTGTGAGTACGTATTTTCATTTTTAATATACCCCTTTAATAATGTTATTATATCTCTTTATCTATTTAATCATATTTTAATAATGATTATAAGATACTCTAAAGTGAGTTATATGAAAAAATTCATGAAAGTCCACTTTTATAGCATAATTTGTGTATATACTCCTTTTATATATAGAAGAGTGTATACAATAAAAATAAATGGTTATGATGAAATTTTTTCAATCAAGTCGTATTGAAATATTTTAGAATTAGTATTTAAGTATACCAAAAGTAATAAAGAGGTGTATATGTGTGTGTGTGTGTGTGTATATATATATATATATATATATATATATATATATATATATATATATATATATATATATATATATATATATATATATATATATATAAAATAAGGGCACCATGGTGCTCAGACTCCATGATTAAGACTTTCCATCCATGATTAAGATGGATTGCTAAAATGGGACACCATGGTGTCTGGGCACCAAGCCTATTTGCTTTTGGATTGCTTTTAGATGCGTGCAAGTGCAATGATATATAATATATCAGGATGGAAAGTCTTAATCATGTACGAAAAGTCTCAATCATAGATGAAAAGTCTTAATCATGAATAGAAAGTCTCAATCATGAAGTTTGGGCACCATAGTATCCTGTTATTTATATTATATATGTGTGTGAGAGAGAGATACTACAAACCAATAGGTTACTAATTGATTGAGTCGATTCGAGAGCAGCATGGCATTCTTGCGCCCAATTAAATAGTCGGCAAAGGGGCAGACTCATGTTGCACAACAGTCGGGGGCTCATGTGGAGGCTCTAATTTACAAAGCCTTTTCTACGCATGTGCACGAGCATTATGGCATTATCTTATGGTCTTAACACTTGTTTAGTCATCATGCATATATCACTTGTTTAGTCATCATGCATATATTCGTATCTCGCTTGTCTAATATGCCGTTCTGTACCGGCTTGCGTAATATTCACTCCGTCCAAAAAAAATATAGGATGTGTTTTCTTTCTTATATATAACAATATATAGATCAAAGAGCCATTAAAAATGACCAGACTATACCTTATTATTACTCCATATAGTCACAAAAGAGTGACGCCTAGAATGTGTGCAGTCAAAACCTAATAATTTTGACCAAATATATTATTTAAAGCATATGGTTTCGATGCATGAACATGATGAGTAAATTTACCATAAAATACTTTTATAATATTACACATTTAATACTTTTAAATATACAACAAGAGAATTTAGTGGTCAAATGAGCATATTGTTGACTTTGAAAAGTAAAAAATATCAATCTTTTGTAACCGAAGAGAGTATCTCAAAGTATTATATTCAATATGTGCATGTAGAGAATATAAAGTAAAATTATATATTTTCTAAGTACTATTTTTCCAAGTACAAGGGAAAAAACAGTGCATTTCTTTACACATGAGACACTGCTATTAGGCTTGCCGTAAGATCCACTTAGCCAATCCTGAGACCTGAGGGGTTGGACACCCCCACAACACGTATCTCGCTTGTCTAATATGCCGTTCTATACCGGCTTGAGTAATATTCACTCTGTCCAAAAATATAGGCTGTGCGTTTTTCTCTTATATATAGACCAATATATAGACCAACGAGACATTAAAAATAACTAAACTATACCTTATTATTACTCTCTACAGTCACAAAAGAGTGACACCTAGAATGTGTGCAGTCAAAACCTAATAATTTTGACCAAAGTTATTATTTAAAATATATGGTTTCCATGCATGAAAATGATAAGAGTGAATTTGTCATAAAATACTTTCATAATATTGCACATTTAATATTTTTAAATATATAACAAGAGAATTTAGTGGTCAAATGAGCATCTTCTTGACTTTGAAAAGTCAAAAACGTCAATCTTTTGTAACCGAAGAGAGCATCTCTAAGTACTATATTCAGTATATGTATGTACAAAATACAAAATAAAACTATATATTTAAAAGGTATAAAGCGAGCAACATACTTATTTTGTTTTGGTGAAGAGAATTAAATAACCTATAATTAGTACGTTGTTATTAATTATAGTCATCATAATCTTTTCGGTTAAGATTATCTAAGTATACCCCTAGTCGGAGGGGAGATATTCGATCAGTACCAATTCCTGGCCAAAGACCTTTCAAGAGAACTCACTAAATTGTCATGTAGGTCCATTTCTCGCATGGTCAATAAGCCTTAAATGCCTTGCTTTGCGTAGTTGGAAGGGAACAAATTAAGTATACATGTATACCTCTATCATAATCCCATGTTTTATCCTGCGACACTAGCAAGAACGGCATGACAGTTCGTATGGGAATAATATCTCTTTGACAATAATCTCTTGACGATTTCTACACAAAGGATATCTCACCGATAGCAATCGACATCACGTGCGGATCCCATGAATCAACTGGGCGTCTCGACTATGTCTTGGGAGGCGTCTCCAACAGCTGGCTATTTAGTTAGCTAGATCTGATGTGGCAAGGAAAAAGTAAGAGAGAGAGTAGTCACTAGCGACGAGCAAATAGCTGATCTATTTCACGTAGTCCAAGAACATGAGAGAGAAGCATGTGGGTCCAACAGTATAAAATAGTCTTTGCTTTTGTCTCTCACCTCCACGTCAGATGACTATATAGCTAGTACTAGCTATTACCATTGCGGACGCCCTTAGCGAGTGGTAACTGCCACCCCTTTAGAAGCTATTTAAAGCTAGGCCAATGTACAAAGAAAACAAGGATATCGAGGATTTCAATCCTACACATAATTGTAATCAAAGTCTCTTTAAGCATCCATGTAAACATTTATGTAGCAATAAATGTAAATATTTCTATAGCAATAAAGACATCTCTGTCTTTTTTATGTAGTATATTAAGCGATCTTCCTCTTTCTTATATTTGTAAGATTGATTTTCAAATAATTGACAGCTAGAATATAAAATACGTACTATATTTATAGATAAGATTATTAAAAAAAGTACGTCCTATATTTTTTTGGATGGAGGAAGCAATAGACTAGCACATATGTATGCATATGCAGTAGCATGGACTTCTTATCTTCTTCCTTTTTTGTACTCGAGCACAAATACTTTAGTTTTTTTTCCCAACGTCTTTAATCATGCATTCATGAGAGCAACGAGCTGTATTTTAGTGCCTGAGAGGCGTCAGCCAGCTCTTTAAGTATAACTAACTGATGATAAAGCAAACCCAATTCTTAATTATACAACAAAACAGACTAAAATAGCTGATCAAAGATATAGCTGGATATCAAATTAGGGGGTCTAAATCTCAGGTACATATCGCCAGAGATATGGTGCATTGTGCCCTAAACTATCCCTGGTCATGAGTTGCATGCAAGAATCGGAATTAGAATACTAGCTAGTGGTCTAATCATGGCACAATACAGTAGAGTAGACTGTAGAGAATTGGGAAACAGGGACCAATTGCAGAATACAGTAATGAATAGTGCCAGAACGAACTACACGTTGGTATTTGTTAATTTGATACTTGACGACAGTTTCTCCGCGCATTCTGTAAAGAAAGATTGCTTTGCTTCTAAATTGGTTATGATATGTTAATCATAAGAAGGTGCACGTAATTAAGAGCTATATGTTTTTCTTTTTTGAGAATTTCTATCGATTATTCTTATTTATCAGGTAACATCCACCAGTTATAGATTGTTAAATATAATTAGGATCTACCAAATTAAAGGTAAACTATTTTTTATTTTAGGAGAATTTCTACAATATTTTTCTTTTTGCTTAGCTGATGTAATCAATAAGCTTTTATTGTACGATAGATAATACCAGGCGGTTGATATAATTCAACTTTAATTAGAATCCACCACATTGATGACGATTCTAGAAAAAAATTTAAAGTTGTAAAACACACATTGTTGAAAAACATGCAGGTAGAATATGTCTTATTTTTTTATTTCTCCTTTTTTTTCTTACCGAGTGCCACTTTTTCTTTTTTCTCATGAATGCCTTTTACTCATTTATTTTGTACATCTATGATCCTTCTTTTCCTCTTATACGTGGTTTTTGTATGGGCCATCTAAGACTCTTTTTATTTATTAGGTTCATCTAAATTTTTTTAGTAGTCTTGTCTTAAAAATTCTTTGTTTTATCTAAAACATCCACTGGTAATCATTTACTAACCACAATAAAGGCCCACTGAATCCCGGGACAAACATTTTTTCTTTTTCTCCAGAGAATTTTTAGTTTATTTCTATTTTTTCTTAGCAACTATAAAACTCACGCCATCGACTTTTAGTATATAACAAATATATTTTATTTTTTCAGGGATTTACTTTAGAATTTGTATAGAAATCAAATTGCTAATTTTCACCCCCTTGAATTTTAGTTAATTTGTATTATACTTGACATTGACTCTTTTATTGATTTGCTAATTTTTATTTAATTATTATTCTGCATTTTAGTTATCTATGGATGTTACTTTAGATATCCTATGAAAACCAAATTACTATTTTTTATTTTTATTCCAAATTCTAATTAATTAGGATTGCATTTAATATGAGATTCTTTTCTTTAATTTGAGCTATTCTAATTTGGATCTGTAAAACAGATAGCTAGATTTTCTGGTTAACACGACACGACAGCTAGCCAGTCCGCAGGGGAGCGATGGCGCAGTTGTGCGGCAACGACGAGGCAATGGTGCAGGGCATGGGCGAGACGTGGGCGCCATTTGATATGAGAGCGTGGCCTCCGCCGCCGTCGCCTGCTTCACTGGTGCCGACCTCGGCCCGCGCCATCCGTGGCAGCCTCCCCTGCTCCCTCCCACTGTTCGAGTTGAGGAGAAGAAATAGTGGCCCCACGTGGAATAGGATTAAGAGTCAAAAGACACTGACATATAGGCCCTACCGCTTAAGTTTCTACGAAAAGACTTGCTCCGGAGACCCTAACGCTAGCGTGGCACACACGTGTGGCACCGTTAACGACCCGAGTTGGCCCTACCACCATGATAGGTGGGCGGGGCGCCAGTTTACCAGGAAGAGCCAGGAGTAACGGTGTTGCAGTTCAGTGAAAATTCTACTTGCTAAATGTTCAGCTCCATGAAATCTAAGACAAATGTTGCAGTTATCTAATAGTTTTAGCCATTAAAACTGCAGTTTTGTGAAATTTACTCTCCAAATTATTAGGTGATCGATCCATAAGCCTCTATTCTTCTCTAGTACCTAACGATTCCTCTATTCTTCTCTAGTACCTAACGATTCCTCTCTCAAGAAATGCCACCCCAACTAATCATGTTGTCCAAAGCAAGCTCTCTAGCCAGCTATAGTAGTATAGTATGCTGGGTCTCGAGTATTGGATTCTTGCAAGAAAGAAGAAGCATAGCTTGACACATAAACCCGCAATCATAGAGCCGATCAAATTTTCATAAATGTTAATGGGTCTGTTCTTTTTTGTTGTGACTTGTGATTTTTGACTACGGTTTATGACTTTTAGGCTGTTTGTACGAGAGATTACAGAGTAACAGAAACTTATGTGCGGTTTTCGCCGATATAAATGAAGTCATTAAAGTATGTACTACAATTAACTAGTAGATATTATCTTAAAAAAATACTCCGTTTAAAAGCTAGTTACGGTAAAAAAGTCGAAAATCAGTTTTTAGAAACCGAAAAGAAAAGGGCCAATATGTTATCGAGAAATATTCACATTTTGTTTGGTAGTGCCATTGAGCTCCTGTTTTGGATACGGGGGATTTTTGTTACATAATCCTACCAGAAATTCCTAAACAAATCATCCTCGCCTATCAAACCACTGAGTGTCATAAAACAAAATTATATGCACAGCCTTTTGGAAGCCTCCTCTTCGTTAATCCTCCTCTTCGACCACCTAAGCAGAACAGTAATGATGATGCTATTTAACATGGTTTTCGAGGACATATATAATAGTCTGTCTCAAAATTATCTTTTAAGATTTTTATCTCATATAAAGATAGTACTAAAGACAACATCTTCAATCATTTATCTATAAAATTAATTTATCTAACTATTTTATATTATTTTTATCATATTTTGTCCTTCACACGTTATTACTTTTTACGTTGATTTGTATGCTTATGTTGTTTTTGCATAAGAGATAGTATATTTTTTTCTCACCTTCTCTCTCTTCTATATAAAATTTACTATATGGTATAATTAAGAGACAGCTAAAATATTACTATTAAAGATGCCGTATATAGTTACTAGTTAAGTATACCATAGTGGTGGCCACCTTTTGCCATAAGCGAGACAATCATGCTTGGAGGCATGGCAACGTCCGGAGATAAAAAGCGGCATGATTATTATTAGGGTGGTGGTTACGGCAGCAACATCTTTTATAAGAAGAATCGGTGTACTGATATTGGAAAGATTCAGGCTATATTAGACGGCCATCGATTGCTACTGCCCCAATATATCTATGCTTTAGTTTGGCTCTTCTGCCAACAGAGCTACAACAATTGAATATCGGTATGGTATGGTTGGAGATATTTTATTGTCTGGCCGTGTCAGCGAAAGGGGGAAAGAAAGGAATTGTTTGCTCTTACCTGCTATTGTTAAAGGGTCTGTTTTTTTTTCAGTTTTTAAAAATTACTTTTCGGTTTTTCTACAGTAACTAAATTTTAAACAGAGTATTTTTTAAGATAGAGTCTACTAGTTAATTATAGTATATATTATACCGATTTCATTTATATCGATAAAAACCGCATGTGAGTTTCTGTTACTTTATAATCGCTCACACAACAGCCTGAAAACCACTAGCCATAGTCAAAAACTATAAGCTTCAGATAAAAAGAATAGATCCAATGTCGTCAGATTTGGTGACGCATGTGCGTAAACTGCACAAACACGGTGGTTACATGGATTGTTATTTTAAATCTCCGGTTGGTCCAATCAAGTTTATGTAACGGGCCAACCGAAAATTGACACGTGACATGTAAATACTGTAGCAATACTATATACTGTAACAGCTGTGTTTTATGGGTGTAGTATGTGCTAAAGTACATGCTAAATTGTTTTTTATGCCACATGTCAACTTCTAATTGGCTGGTGATACAAATCATCCTGTGTTATGGTGACAACAGAATTTTTCCTAGTGGTAGCCCGATGTCATGTAATTTTTTGCGGGATTTATCCTCTAGTTTTAGCTTAAAGATGTCAGGAGTTTAGCTCACCGGCTTACTTCACCTGCACCTCATTGGGCAATAGCCCAATGTGCTTGCTCGTCACTAGGGATGGATATTTTTATACCCAATTGAAATATCGAACCGAGCTAAACCGAAAATTACAGTTTATTTGGTGAATAATATTCAGTGCTGTTTATATTTTCATGCTATTCGGTTTTTGATTTTCGGTGCGGTTTTTAAGTCATGAAAACCGAATTAACCAAAATATTATTTTTCCTTATGTGAATTTATAGTAAACAAATGCTATTCTCATTTAATTTTGTAGGTATTTTTCAACATCTCAAAAACAAAAAATTTTACTAAATAAATCAAACCGTATAAACCAAATATCCACCCTTACTCGCAACCCACCGTGGAATCCTTCGTACAAGAGACTACGTACTGCTCCAAGTATATTTCTCGAAGAATGTCTCGGAGTCGTGATTCACGGATCACGAACGTAAAACGTCATGAAACACGAGACAGGTCACGGCAAAAAGAAAAAAAAAAGTAAGAGAAGGCTTGGTCAGAAGCTACAAAACAAAAGGACAGCGTACGGTGTCAAAAAGTGAAGCGTAGGCAAAAACTGTAGGGTACATGGTCTTTCGTGGAAACAACATGCACGACGAGTGGGATTTGGCCCGCTCGATGGTAGATCAACATAGCCATTTCGTACGGTGCAGCGGTGCACACCGTAATACTATGTTAAACCGGGGTATTCCTGTCTCCTAGTGTGGGACCTCACTAGAAATATAAAAATACCTTTCAATTTTTTGTAATTATATATATCCTTAATTTTTACATACATATCCTTATTTTTACATACAAATCCTTATTTTTTACATACAGGTCCTTATTTCCCCAAAAAACGGCCTTCTAGCCAGTCCATGTTATCTGGTTTGCAAACGAGCCCTTCGAGTTGACCGAAATCGTTCCAACACTCTTCGTTCGATGTTGTCCGTCTGATCGCCCCACCAGCAAGCTCCATCGCCTCAGCGCCGAGTTTCATGTGTTCTCGCGAATCTTCGCGTCGCTTTCCTCGTGGCGCGTCACTTTCCTGGTGGCACACCACAGCTAGCATCTCCGCAGCGCTTGTTGTCTCACTCCCTACCCTAGATCTACTCCTCCCGCTCTCCATCGGCGTTGCTTGCTCGGCCTCCGTCGGTCGAGCTGCCCCTTCCCCCTCCGTGTGCCTTCCGGTCGAATAGATCCATTCTTTCATCCACGTGTCCCAAGCCCGTGCCCTATCTCTTCTCTCGATTCCCTCGCAGCAGTGGCCATCTCAGTCACTCCTCCAGATCTACTTATTCTGCTCTCCACTGGTGTTGCTTGCTCCGTCTCTGCTGGTCGACCTCCTCCCCATTCCTCCTTCGCATGCCTTCTAGTTTTCATTGGAGGTTCTCGAGAAGACCTTACTCGACCTCCACCGATTGACCTCCTCTGCATGCCTTCAGGTCGAATAGATCCGGCCCTCTACCCTCGTATTCGATTTCCTCGCACTGGCCGTCGTCTTAGTCCCTCCCCCAAATCTACTCCTCTCGCTCTCCACCAGCGTCACTTGCTCCACCTCGGCCGGCTGAGCTCCTTCCCCTTCCTCCTCAGCGTGCCTTCCAGTTATCGTTGGAGGTTCTCAACAAGACTTTGCTTCGCCTCCACTGGTCAAACTCCTCTCTATTCCTCCTCCGCGTGCCTTCCGGTTTCCGTTGGAGGTTCTCTAGAAGACCTATATAGGTTTGCGGATGATTTTCAAGCCGTCAAGCTCCTTCCCCTTCCTCTTCCGCATGCCTTCTGGTTTCCATTGGAGGTTCTCCACAAGACCTATACAGGTTCGTTGATGATTTTCAAGGATTTTTAGGTTTTCGGTTGTGTTCGTTTTGACGAATAATTTATCGGAATATGCGTGTAATTTTTCTTAGGATTTAGTTTGGTTTCTGATGGTGCACATGATCCGTATCCGCGGCACCATGGTTGGCTGTGATGGCAACTGTAGTTACCAGGTCGATCACGTCATCTTCACCGCCAAGGTACTTTTACTTGCTTATTCCCCTTCTTCCTTCTTTAGACTATATTGTCGTATGCACTTAATTCCTCTGCTGATTTCTATTGCCTTCTTGTAGGATGCCAAGGTGTCACAACTCGAGCATGCGTTCATTAGAGTAAGCAGAGTCAGGTTTATGATCATACCCGACATGCTCAATAACGCCCCCAATTACTTCACAGTTAACCTGATGGGATACAATTAGATTTAGTGAGCATCGTTATGTTACTTTGTGAACATGCCACATTTCCTATAGTAAACATTGCTTTGTAGCTGTTTATTTTTCGACCATGGCTGGCCCCTCAATCACGACCCTCCTTCGACCTTGGCTAGCCCTTCAACGCCCAGCCCTTCGACCACAGCCGACCCTTCGATCGGATCTATTTCGACCATGGCCTACACTTGAATCACAGCCCTCCTTGGAGCACGGCCGGCTATTAGATCAAGAAGGTCGACTAGAAGGGGGTGAATATGCGGTCTTAATAATTCTCTTTCAATTATTATGAAATTCTATTTGGCTAGACCAAGTATATAATGCGGAAGCTTAACTCAAAAATGTTTAGCACAAATAATGCCTAAAACAATTATGTTCACCTATATGCACCAACAATTTTAAATCTATATTAAGATTTGCAATCCTAGGAAGACAAGCAATCAATTTAATTCTATGAATGAAAATTGTTTGAATGTAAATCGAGCATAAGAGAACAAATCACAATTGGCACTGTTGCTTTTTACCGTGGTGTTTGGAGACTTGCTAGTCTCCCCTAGTCCACATTGAGGTAAGCCCAAACGAGTTAGACCGGGCCTTCCTGAAGGAATGCGCGTAGGCTACGATAGCAGAAAACAAAACTTTTCTACCGCGCACACCAGGACATCATGCTAAAGAGGGATCATGGATCGTTACCACTAGACGCGCAGCGCAGCGGAAGAAGAGTTGGAGAAGCCGATCCAACCACGCGCGTTGAGGTAGTAGTGGAATTAGTCGATCGTCCCGAACAGATCGTCTCCTCCACGCGATCAACCACACCACGTGCAAGATCCAATCTGTAGATTGTTGATGCCGATCAACGCCGCAACGAGCAGCGCCTCCACCGGTATCCACACGTCCGGGGCTGGAACGCCGATCGCGAGTGTACCAGCACTCGCGAGCGGCTAGGGTTTGGCTCGGGAGGTGGTGGCTAGGGTTTGGTTCGGGATTAACAGAAGCATCCACCCCTCAGCCCCTCACCTCCATATATATAGACCTCCTCACTTGGGCCTCGTAGACCGAGGCTCAATAGGAGTCTATCCGGATCTCTATCCGAATTGAGCCCACATCCGAATCACATTCGAATTAGTGTTCCAACCCGTTAAGTGTGCGACACTGTAGGTTCACGTATACTTGGTCGCGACCCGGAAACGCCTTTCCGGTCACCCTGTTAATAGCGGCCTCTAGTAAGACATATTAACCCCAAAGTATACGTAAAGATCATATCGGCTGAACCTGTAATGTTCTCATGTATGAATCTCTTTGCCTCACGATATAGATTGAGCTCAAGGCGAGACCTGTGTCATCATCTTAATAGCTCAATCACTCTCTCGATTCCGTGATGGATTATAAACTCGTGATTGACTCCTCAATCACCTTGGCATGGCCATGCACTTTCATAATCCATTACATCGAGGGGCCCAGAGATATCTCTCCCATAAGGAGGGGCAAATTCTATCTTGATCATTCACATCCCACTACATGTTTCATAGCAAACCCGAAGACTACTTTTATGACTACCCAGTTACGGAGTAGTGGTTAGTAGTCCCAAAATAGGCTACTACGCATGTTGGGAACCATGATGATCTCAAGTCTAAGGATTCTACATAAACACTACTTGAGACCAACTGATGACACATGGAATCTCTGCAGTGTCTCATGGCGGGTCTATCCAACATATGTTCACTAACACATGTCCATATTATTGATTTGGTATCTCCATACCATGATCCATGAGACATGATCATCAATCAATACATATGCTGATCTTTGAATCATATTTGTTCCTCATATGATATATAATCAGGGATCATTTAGAAATAGCAACATTTTGGCATTAAGAGTCTTATGAATAAGTCACATACTCATTGATCAATAATGATAATGTCTATTTCAAGGAACAAAGCAATGTATCATAAACATAGTATGTGATATATTCAACATCTCCATGTTGCCTCTAGGGCATATCACCAACACTTCCACCTCAACTCCACAAGTGGCAGCTCTTTTTGGCTCTGGGTAGGTCCACGCTTCACACTTCGTCAGGTCTTCTCACAACCTTCTTTTAGAAGATTACCACGCATGACGCCTCTAACACCGTCTACAAGTTAGCAAACTCCATGAGTAACAAGTCAACCCACTTGCTTGACTCTCACCATATGCAACGAATGTACAAGCTCAAGTGGATACTAAATCTACCTCTAGACGCAACACATGCAACCTAGAGCCTTCCTCCTTGCTTACAAGGTGCAACACATGCACAATTAAGAGGAGGACCTCACACTCGCTTAAAGGAGTGAAATAGAGTGCCAAAAGTCTTACTCCAACCGGCCACAAGGGGGTATATTTGCCCACACCATGAAATCCAGCCGTTGGAAGCAAAACCCTTAAAAAACAAGACTATCGAAAGTATAGATGGTAAAACTTTGGTACTTCCGCTCCCCTTAGCAATGATAAAAAAACTAGCCATTATCAGTGAAGTTGGGAGTTCCGATGGCTAAAGTCTAGTACTACCAATTGTCGGAAGTACCGCTATACTCATGCGGAACTACCGATTTCCTCGAGAACGAGAAGACTCCACGAAGGTGTCTCTCTGGAAAAAATGTACCTCTACACAAGCTGGTTGTGTTGCCAATCGGAAGTATCGCTCATAAAGAGCTGGCAGTTCCGCAACTCGAAAGTACCGCTCACACAGAGCCGGTTAGAAGTTTCGATCGTTGACAACACTGGTCCTCGACCATGCCGGATGGTTCAACTACTCAGGTCTTCGACTATGTAGGTCTCTGACCACATTGTCTGGTTCGACCACATAGGTCTCCAACTACGCTAGTTTTCGACCACATTGTCCAGTTCGACCACACAGGTCTCCGGCCACGTTGTCCAGATTGACCACACAGGTCTCTGACTACGCTGGTTTTTGACCACGTTGGTTTCGAATACTCAGGTCTTGATCAAGTCAACCATGTCAATCTTCAACTGTGTCAATTTTTGATTACACAGATCTCCAGCCACTACATCAATTTTTGACCACATTGTATCAATCACGTCAGTTTGACCGTGTCATTTTCGACCACACAGGTCCTCAACCATGTCGGTTCCAACCACACAGGTCTCGACCACGTCAGTTTGACCACAATAGTTTCGATCACACAGATCTCGACCACGTCGGTTCGACCACGCTAGTTTTGATCACACAACTCTCTACCATGTCGGTTCCGATCACGCTAGTTTGACCATATTGGTCTTCGACTGTAACAGCCCAGGTTTTTCTGAAAATAAAAATAAATAAATAAGTAAATAAATAAAAATTAATTAAAATAAAATTTAATTTAAAAATAAGTATTTTTGTGCCTAAAGTTTAATTTTGGATTTGCCTTGAATTTCTGTTTTTGAAAAAGCTGGATTTAAAAAGTAATTTAAATGAAAACCTAAAAGTATTATTAAATAAAATGATATTTTGATTTTATATGAAAGTCCTAGTTCAAATAATTATTTGGAGTTATTTGGTTTTTATTTGGTTTCCTGGATTTTCTGGAGTTTAAAATCTATTTTTGAAATTAAAAAGTATTTTAAGTATGAAAATTAAATACCAACATTAGTTAGAACTATTTTTATTAAGTCTAAAATGTCACCAGGAGCTTCTGTAAATTTTTCTGGAATTTTTGGAGGTATTTTCATATTTTTCTGAGGCTAAATGAATTTCCTGGCAATTTCTGAAAATCAAAATCAGAAAATAAATTTAAAATCCCCTCCCTCCTTCTCCGGCCGCCACGTGGACGGCCAGATCTTCTCCACGTCGCCACCATCCGGCCGTCGACCCCATCCCGCCTACTCCCTCCGGATGGCCGCCACGTCGCACCCCTCCCCCATCCGACCGTCCGCCCGCAACTCTCCTCCGGGCCGCCTGATTTCCCCTGGGCCACGCGGCGCCATCTTGGCCACCCATGCCTCCTCTCTTCCCCGCTCCCTCTGCCCGCGGGCCCTGCCTGTCAGCCGCTCCGCGCCCCTCCCTCGCTGCGCACCCGGGCCCGCCCGTCAGGGCCTCCGTCTTCCCCGCGCGGTCATCTCCTACCTCGCGCCGCCGCCGCCCGCAGCCGCTCCTCCGCCCTACCCGGTGCCCCCCTCTCTCCCGCGCGATGCCGATTCCTTTCCTTTCTTCCCCCGCAAGTCGCGCACCCGCCTCCTCCCCCAATCCCCGCGTTTCCTTTCCTTCCTCACCCCCGCACCTTCCTTTTTCCTCTCCGGCTGTCCCCTCCTCCCGAAATCACCGGCGAGAAATCCCCGTCGCCTGCTCCCTCCCCGACCCCTATAAAAAGCCCCCTCGTGCCTCCCTCTCTCCACACCACCTCCCCCTCCACTCCTCCCTCTCTCCCGAGCTCCCCCTGGCCCTCGCGCCGTGCGCCCTTGCCGCCGCCGCCGCCCCTTCCTCCGGTGAGGAATTCCGGTCGCCCCCGTCGCCCTCGCGCCCAGCTGACGCCACCCCAAGGTTCCCCGTGCCACGCCGAACCTCCCCCGCCACTTCCCCGGCCTCGAACGTCGCTGGACCACCGCCTTCACCAAAGCCCCGAGCACCGCCGCCGCCCCTCCTCGCCGCCGGCCCTGCTCCGGCCTTCTCCGGTAATCGCCGACCCCACCATCGCACTTCCCGTCACCCCCTCTCCCTATTGCCGCCCTCGCCACCGGTCGCCGCCCGCCGGAGCGCCGGCGAGCTCCCTCCCCGAGCGCCACCACCGGCCGGCCTCCCACGTCGGCGTTCCCGTGCCCACGTGGCCGGTGACATGGCGCCACGCCAGCGCCACCTCGGCCTCCCTCGGCCCAGTCAGCGCCACCGCACGCCCCTTGCCACCTCACCATTTCCCCGGCTCCGTGGACCTGGTCCATGGACCAGGGCCCACCTGTCAGTCGGCTCAGCCCCTGGCTGACGCAATGCTGGCGTCATTAATCCCTTTTCCCGTTGTAAAATAATCCGGCTGAAAATAAATTCCCTGCTGACGCAATAATTCAGATTTTCCTTTAGGAAAATAATTCCAAAAATCCTGATTTTCCATTTTCTCTGAATTTAAACTTCCCAGAGCCCGTTCTCCTTCGTCCTAACTACGATTTAGCCCATTAAAATTTCTAAATTCATCAAAAATTCCCCTCTATCCATTTCTAGCCTAAATTAAAATATTTGAGTTCAATTTGAATTTATTTTGAATTTATTTGAATTTGGTGGGTTATTTTGACGTGTAGACTTCGACGATTCGGGAAATTTCTTCGACGAAGATTCAAACCAAGTTGAAGAGCAAGGCAAGTCACACTACTTGACCATGTTGATCCTAGATTGCAAATAAAATTATGTTGATTTAAATTATATTGCATGTATATTTTTATTCAGCGTATTTCAATTTAGTTTTAAATATAGTTAATGCCTACTTGTTAATTCCTCCATTGTTATTGAATTCCTTATACCTTGTCACCCTAGATCAAACCCTAGTTGGTACATTAGTATTGGCTAGGAAGACTTTATATTAAATGCTTAGACTTGCTTAGAAATACTCTTGGTTTTGGGATACCTTTTCACATAAAATGATAAGCTTTTGAACTGTATTCTTGACTTTGGTGAGTCAAGAAGGATTATGGAATATTTTGAAAATAAAATATAAAAACTGGTTTAGACTTAGGCAATTGGTTGCGTGGTGGGTGCAGGCATGCTCTGTTGTTCGGAGACACAGGGTTGATTGTCGTGCACGGGGGTATGTGGTCGAGTCTAAGTCAATTAAGGACCGGTCTGTGAGCTACTGTTGCAAAGCCCTATCGTACTACCACAAGGCTGGTATGGGACAACCCTGGCTGAATAATTTGCGGGTCCCAACCTGAGCCATTTCGTAGGTTGAAAGTGAGCATGGCGTAGGCCATGAGAAGTCTCACTCGGCTCAAGAGGGGGTCCCGGTCTGGTGGATTCCTTACCGGGGTGAAAGCTTAGAGTTGGCTTGGCCAGGTTGAAGGCTTTGTATTGTAAAGGCCTTGTCACGACTCCTAACCGCACACCTAAGGAAGTGTGTAATCTAGTGGTAAAACGGGATGATCGTGTCTTGTGCGTAAAGCTGTACAACCTCTGCAGAGTGTATAACCTATCCTGGATAGCCGTGCCCACGGTCATGGGCATGCCGAGTAAAAGTTTTTCATGGATTAGACTTTGTTTTTCACAAATATTTTCGAAAACCTTGTGGATGGATGGAATCCACGAGAGATGAAAACCTTGCGGATGGATGGAATCCGTGAGAGATTGAAATCTGGTGAATGGATGGAATTCATCAGAGTTGCGCAGTGAAAGCGTGTGGATGGATGGAATCCATACGTGATCTTTTGGAAAAGATGGTCCGGGTGGGATGCCCGTGGATAGGTTGGTGTTTGGTCGGAGCCTGCACTGACGGTGATATTTTCAATTACAAGTACTGTCTTTATGTATTGTATTAAATTCGGCATTTTCAATCTATTTATTATATTTCATTAAATGCTGTTTTATGCAAACTAACCCTATGAGCCTTCCATTGAAGCCTTTATCATTATATTGCATTTCTCCATGTGACTTGCGGAGTACAAGTTTGTACTCACGTTGCTATCTCCACACAGAGGAAGACGACTTCGACTACGGTGAAGACCAGAACGAGTAGGCCACGTCTTGCAGTTGTTTGCCTGTGGGCAGGCTTGGGCTTCGTCTTTTCAGCTTCGCTTCCGCAGTTTCTTTTGCAGTTATTTTTGCCAATGTGCGATGATGTAAACGCTGGCCATAAGGTAGTACTCTTTAAATTAAGTAAATGTCATTATGCTTGGTATTTGTCTTTGTTATCCATTGTGTGCACTAGCTGATCCTGGACTAGTGCGATTTACACAGAGGATCCTGGAGTTGCTGCTCTGGGTTCCGACATCGACCACACAGGCCTTCGAACACCTTGGTTCGACAACTCTGGTCTTGACCACGTTGGTTCTCGATCACACAGGCCATTCAACCACCAACGCATGCAGTAGTTCTGTGTTTACAACGTCGGTACTTTCGTTCAGCGGTAGTACCGCAGGTCACACTGCAGTAGTTTCGATTGTACCGAAAAGTGCAGATACTTCAATAGATTTTGTAAAACATATTTGCAAACTTTAATATCATGCACATAAGAATCAAACATAATTCCTAACAAGTTGTAAAACACATTTGCACACTTTTATAATAATGACACAAGGATTAAATATGAGCTTCAACCATTTGCAAAACACATTTGTAACTATAAGCCTCATACAAGGAGTAAGAAATATGAACTTCAAACACTTGCAATATACATTCGCAATGTATAGTCCCATGTTATAAGGATTCAACACATGATCTTCAACTATTTGCAAAATACATTCACAAATACAAGCCTCATGCCAAGGGGAGTTAGAAGAAGTGAGGTTGAGCTATCAACACATGATGAGATTCAAGCTACTAGACATGACCCCTCTTAATAGTATGGCAACCTATACTAGCAATCCAGTCTTCCAACCAAACACCAATACCAGTAAAAGATTAGGAACACATTCTTAGTCCTAACTAGTCATACATTTGCCTTAGCATCTTCTTGAAGCTTGATGGCACACATCTTCACTTCAAGTCCGGGTCATTGTCACTTGAACTCCATCAACACATAATGGTTCTTCTCTTGATTTAATAATAAACACATGATCATCTTCTCTTGGACATGAATCAACTCATGATGCATCTTCTTCTTGATGACTTTCAACTCATGAAGCCATCTTCTTCTCACATCTTGGCTTAATGATCTTCAACACACGAAGTCATCCCAAGTCATTCTCATTTATGGAACCAACCTATTCATCCAACTCATGAAAAATGTTAGTCCACAGATCAATTGTCATCAATTACCAAACTTCATCATTACCTCAAAATGGAGGGACTAGATTCTACAATCTTTTCTTTTTGGTAATTCATAACAATCTCAACAAATAATAAGATAAAGATTAATTTGCGAGTAGACAACATATACACAACACTTGTATATTCTTGGTGTCATGTTTCTATTTGAGAAGGAAGGTATCTCCACATGTCTTTTCTTTCTTTTCCATTTATGTCCTATTTCTATTTGATATGGAAGGAATTTTTGACATGCCTCATTGACTTTTGGATCTATATAATGTGGAGCTGGGATCTGCCAACGCTTACATGTGCTTATTATTACAGATTACTCTTTTTCTATGCTGCATTCCTGATGTATGCCTAAAGACTAATCAAATTATCAGAAATATCTAATACAAAAATCTAAAGGTGGTGCTTCTTTTAGTTATGATTTGATATTGTCTATACAAAAATAATCTTACATGTTCCTTTTGCATGCCATGCTTTCAAGCACAAATCAAGGATTACACATGGATGTATGGAGCACCTGTACCTCACATGCCAGATTGGTCTTAGTGTTGCTAGATCGGTAAGGTCAATCCTACCAGTGTCTTTATTGTCGTTGGCCATTCAAGCCCAAATCCTGCTTGTAGACTGAGATATACGCGTGACACATGTTTCTGAGACATACCTTTGCACATTACGATGTCCAGGGTTTGACAATTTATTTGAGTTAAACCTTGTAAATATTGTAGTTCCTTGAATTGAACCATGTAAGATATTGCTTTCAGAGAAACAAAATAACGAAGTAAATTTAACATTTGTTTCTTCCATGTTATTGTTCTCTGCACTAAAAAATAACTACGGAGTTAAGAGCATTTGGTTTGATCTAGAATTATGGTCACTAGCTTTCCAGCTTTCAAATGAACAAAAGAATAATTGTGTATGCATCCCATATGCTAGCTGCAATAATAACAAACTATTTTGGTAGTTATAACTTACTCTTAGAAATGTTTATGGATTTGCATTTTTGGATTCAATAGCGTTGCATGAGCACTTTGTATTCTTGCTCACTTAGAAAGCTTCAATGTACACTTGCCTTTTCCTTTGGGGAGATATCACACATTGAGTTCCAATCTCGGAGTTGCCTTTTCTGTATTTTCCCTACTGACATGATATGCTTTAATAATATTCTTCTACTGATGATTGAAATTCTTACATCTGTTTTATTTAGGGTCTAAATATTTTTAAGTTTGCAAACATAGTACCACTTCTTTTCCAACAAGGCACTGATGTCATCACAAGAACTGCTCTAAAAAGGATCGAGTAAGTTTTTTTTTTGTAAAGTACTTCTATTCTTTTATAGTTTTATATGTTAGATCTCTTCTATAACTCTTGCTTTTCCTTCTCTTTTAGGTGGAGCAGCTACAAAATTAATCGGCAGTAGGATAAGATTGGTGTCCTTGTGAGCATTGTAAGTGCAAAGATATACCTTTTAATGGAATCGGAAAAGAGTACATTGGGAATGATATAACCAAGATATCATCTGCTGTTAACGTATATACCTTAGGTAGTGTTGTCTTCAACTGAGGTCAAAAATAGTGAAGAAACTTCAGGCTTGATCGGCAAGACAGGAAAAGGAACCTAAACAGGTACTATCTCTGTCAAAAAGTCCATACTGGGATGTTCTTTTGGTATCTGTTATCATAGGGGTTGGGCTGTTTGTATTTTGCTATGGTTATTATTTTGAATTAGTAAATTTGCTAGATCACAGATTCCATAATGCTTGTTGAATGTTGATGTTGGTCAATACGTGATGCCCTTATTGAGAGTTAGGCTCACATTGGAAACTTTGGGAACTAAATTTGCCTTTCCTTAATCCTTAGCAGCCTTCATATGAAAGGCTAGACTAGAGACTCATAATTATTTAGACTGATTTCTGATACACACACATACATCCTTTGTCATAATAACCAAATGCTCTTGAATTACGTACTCTCTTCTCTTATTTTAATGATTTCTTTGCAGATACATTACTGATGTTGCAAGGCAATTATGTTTCAGTAGATGTTACATTAGATGTACATTATGATAAGGAAATTTGAGCTTTTATGTTGGTTTCCTTAATATTTTTGGACTCAAGTCAGTGCGAATGAAATTTCTTCTCCTTTCACTCAATGTAACCTGTTCAATGTGTCTCTGGCCAAATTTATTGTGCGTTGTGCATTGGCTTGGAGAGAACAATGGTATTGTCTTAGAACTTTTAGCTTTTCAAGAATTTTGTTTTTTGTTTTCAGTTGTGTTTGCATAAAGCTTTGGTGTCTTCTATCTCATCATACGACATATTTGTGGTGTCATTTACATGAATGTATAGGGGATATATCAAGTGCAAACTGAGCTAGGTAGTATCACATGAACATGACAAATTCCGAAAGAAATAGTGAGATAGTCTATGGATGCATCACCCTAAAATATTAAACTTGAAAGTTAAAACTCAAAAGGTCATAGGAGAAGCAATAAAGAAAAATAGATGTGAAAAGAACACATTCTTTCACATGTATGGATCTGAATTTGTAATGTCTCTTTATTTGTTTGGTGGTTGGCGGCATGTATTCTCTTTACATGTACTTTAAGCATTAGAAAAGAAAAACTAACCGTGATTTCTAGGCCACAAAGAATACTGATATACATCACTATCTTTTAAAACTTGGTTACAATGTATATGTACCTGACTAGTTATTACTGGTTCATCATCTCGGGGCCAAATTGGACATGCATGTGACACGCTAGACAGTGACTACGACACTATTACAGAAAGGCTAATAGTAGACGCCAAATCACAGACGGTTTTGTGAAACCGTCTGTAATGTACACTATTACAGACGGTTTTAATTTGAAGGCCGTCTGTGGTATTTGTGGCGGGAAAAAGGAGTATCACAGACGGTTCTTACTGATGAACCGTCTGTGATACTGGAATATCACAGACGGTTTTTATTAAAAACCGTCTGTGATAATCTGGGATTATCACAGACGGTTTTTTATTAAAAACCGTCTGTGTTGTTTCGACTATCACAGCCGATTGTTGTTAAGAACCGTCTGGGAATGTTCACAGACGGTTTTTCACAAGAACCGGCTGTGATGTCCCTTTGTCTGTCATAATCTAGATCAGAGGTTAATATATAAGTACACATTGCTTCTAATAACTTAACTACAGAACTACTGAGAGAAGAGGTCACAAATTTAAGGCAAATTTATTAATTTCAATTAGAGGCAAATTTATTACAAAAGTCGCACAGGTAAAGCGTTTCCCAGATTGTATTCTTTTGGGCTTCGTAAGCTTCTTCTTCAACTTGGGGACTTGGAGGATCAACCGCTAAATTCTCGAACGCCGTTAAGATTGCCCTTGTCCTCAGCACTTCCTCGTGCAGCCTGGGCAAATGATCAGCAGCATCCATAATGTTGTACAGGATAGCATGAAAAGATTCCTCAGAATCTGCCGTTTCTGCTTGATCGGCAAGGCTATCCATCAGTCTTTGCAATGCGTGTAGAGCTTCTTCCGCATTGCGCACATTGTGGAGAAGAACCAGGGTGAGGGCTGTTTCCCTTTCTTGAGCGGCAGCGAGACGCCTCCGTCGACGGCGGAGGATCAGGTCAAGCTGACGGATGCAAGAAAGTCGGGGAAGGAGAGCAGGGCGGGTGCGGAGAAGCTGCTCCAGATGCAAATTGCTGGCCGCCTGTGTAAGGTTCCGGCCGAACAATTCGTGATGAACAGATGAGAGGAAGGAGATGATCACAAGAACAGTAGTAGAAGCCATGTTGTATTGTATATTGTATTGTACATACGTAGAAGAGACCTGGATTAGGAGCGCATATTTAACCTTTAGCACAAACGGTTCGTATACCCAAACATTAATGATATAGACGCTTCGTATAATGATCGAGAGACGTTAATTAGACGATCGAAACACGAAGCGTTCTGGCATCGAACACGCGCGAAGCGTTCTGGTATGAAGCTTATCACAGACGGTTTTTAGTTAAAAACCGTCTGTGATAATGACTACGGCATTTATTGCGCTGCTCAGACCGCATCGTCTTCATTTCGATCCAGATCTAGCCACTGCTGCGCACTTTTTCACTCGGGAGGAAGCTAGAGCGATTTCAGGCCAGTTAATTTGGTGGGAAGAGGCAGAGATTGAGCTTTGAATTAAGATTCAAACTTTCCTGGTTGCTGTAGATATGGTTAGTAATGAAATTTATTTATTTTTAATTGCATTACAATTTAGGTGTAAGTATAATCCATGAGTGGTTATTGAAGATGGTTAATTAATTTGCAAAATTGTTGGTTATATAATAGCTATTGTGTTTGTAATATGAATTGAGCTAGGAAATTAAGTCTCAATATAATAAATGTGGCCGGTATATATGTAGTTATAATTAGTTATTCTAGATTTTAATACTAAGTTGTTATATATGTACGTAACGTAGGACCGAAGTTGGATGTATGCCGCGAGCCGTGTGAGTGAAGAGTACATTAATGGTGTTTCTGCTTTTATAAGAGCCGCCGAGGAGGATATGTTGAATAAGGGGGTGGAATATATGTGCTGTCCATGCACTGACTGCGAGAATTTGAAGATGTTTAAGAACCGAGGGCAAATTGAAGCGCACTTGATTCGGAGGGGTTTCAAAAAGGATTATACGTGTTGGACCAGTCATGGCGAAGTGAATGATTATATGCCGCCGGATGACATCGCCGGTGAAGTGAATGATATGCCCCCGGATGACATCGCAGGTGAAGTGAATGACATGCCGCCGGCTGATGTCGATTGTGGTTCAGATTCGGATAGGTTGCACGATGATAATCTGGATCAGATGCTTCGCGATGTAGAAGAGAACTATGATGAGAGAGAGTATGTTAAATTCCGTGGCTTGATGGAGGACTCAGAGAAACCTTTGTACACGGGCTGCAAGTACACGAGGTTGTCGGGCGTGCTTGAACTGTTGAAATTGAAGGCAAGCAACGGTTGGTCCGACAAGAGTTTCACGGCGCTGCTAGGTCTTTTAGCGGACATGCTTCCGGAGGGAAATGAGTTGCCTAAAACCACGTATAAAGCCAAGAAGGTTCTTTGTCCGTTGGGAATGGAAGTAGAAAGAATACATGCATGCCCGAACGACTGTATCCTCTACTGTAAAGAGTATGCAAACATGCATGTATGTCCGGTGTGCAACACATCCCGATACAAACGTAACAATCAATCAGATGATGGCGAGGGAACAGAGGCGAAGAAAGGACCTCCTGCTAAGGTGGCATGGTATTTATCTATAATTCCCCGTTTGAAAAGGTTTTATGCAAATCCAAAGGAGGCAAAACTGCTGCGTTGGCACTCGGAGGAGCACAAGAAAGATGGAATGCTAAGACACCTTGCTGATTCCGCGCAGTGGAGAAACATCGATAGGAGTTTTGCAGAGTTCGGTGCAGAACCAAGGAATATAAGGTTTGGACTGAGTACAGATGGAATGAATCCATTCAGTAGCATGAGCAGCCGACATAGCACATGGCCCGTGACTCTCTGCATCTATAACCTTCCTCCTTGTTTGTGTATGAAGCGAAAGTACATTTTGCTGTCGATACTTATTCAAGGGCCAAAACAACCTGGGAATGATATCGATGTGTTCCTAGCACCGTTGGTGGAAGATCTAAAAGTACTGTGGAACGAAGGGGTACAGGTATGGGATGCATACAAACGAGAGAACTTCACTCTGCGCTCCTTATTGTTCTGCACCATAAATGATTATCCTGCCCTTGGTAACCTATCGGGCCATAGTATAAAAGGTGCCAAAGCATGTACTCACTGTTTAGATGGTACCGAGAGTGTGTGGCTGAGACACTCACGCAAAACCGTCTACATGCGTCACCGCCGGTTCCTTCGGAGGGCTCACCCATACCGCAAGATGAAGAAACAATTTGACGGAGAGAAGGAAGACGGTTCAACTCCAAAGCATTTAAGGGGACGCGAGGTTTATGATATGGTTAAGGATTTAGATGTTGTCCTCGGAAAGGGACGTAAATTGAGGGCTCATGAGAAGAACACCTGGAAGAAGAGATCAATATTTTGGGACTTACCTTATTGGGAGTACCTAGATGTGCGGCACTGCATCGACGTCATGCACGTAGAAAAGAATGTGTGCGACAGCTTGATTGGTCTCTTACTGAACATCCGTGATAAAACAAAGGACGGCATCAACACACGGCTTGACTTGGCTGATATGCACATCAGGCCTGAGTTAGCACCGACATGCACTGATAATGCACGAACGTACCTTCCCCCTGCGTGTTACACTCTGTCCAAGGCTGAGAAAACAGAATTGTGCCAGTGCTTGCATGGTGTCAAAGTTCCGTCTGGTTACTCCGGCAACGTGAAGAAACTTGTTTCGATGCAAGATTTGAAGTTAAATGGCATGAAGTCTCATGATTGTCATGTGCTGATGACACAGATGCTCCCTATTGCAATTAGAAATATTTTGCCGATCAAAGTCCGAGAGACAATCATGAGGCTATGTTATTTCTTTAACACAATTGCTCAGAAGGTCATCGATCCCGAAGGACTAGATGCTCTGCAGGACGAGGTGGTGATGACTCTATGTCACCTTGAAATGTATTTCTCTCCTTCGTTTTTCGATATCATGGTCCATCTCATTGTTCACGTTGTGTGGGAGATAAAAATGTGCGGGCCCGTATTCCTACGTAGCATGTACCCATTTGAGAGGTTCATGGGAATTCTGAAGTCCTACGTACGGAATCGTTCTCGGCCGGAGGGCAGCATCGTCGAAGGTTATGCAAGCGAAGAGGTCATTGAGTTTTGTGTCGATTATATGGCTCAGATTCAACCGATAGGTGTCCCTCAATCTCGTCATGAGGGGAGGCTGAAGGGTCTCGGAACTATCGGAAGGAAAGCAATCACTCCAGATATGGACATGTATACTCAAGGCCATTTCACGGTGTTGCAACACATGACTGAAGTGGCGCCTTATGTGGACCAGCACAAGGGTGTGCTTCGGCAACAGAATCCGGAGCGGCCGGATGTTTGGATCATGAGGCAACACAACCGTCGGTTCAACCAATGGTTGAAGGAGCAAATCGCTAGGAGCTCGCCGAGTGAGACGCTGACATGGTTGGCAAAAGGGCCGACATTTACAGTTGTGACATGGCAAGGATATGACATAAATGGGTACACATTCTATACGCAGTCTCAGGATGTCAAGAGCACTAACCAGAACAGCGGTGTCCGCATAGATGCATTCAGTACCGATGGGTCGAGAAACTCGTACTATGGCTTTATAGAAGAGATTTGGGAGCTCGACTATGTGGTTATCAAGATCCCCTTATTTCGCTGCCGTTGGGTGCATCTCCCACAGGTGAAGGTTGACAAGTACGGTGTCACGACCGTGGACCTCCAACGTGTCGGGTACAAAGATGAACCATTCGTACTCGTCAATCAAGTTGTTCAAGTTTTCTATGTAACCGACCCGGCAAATAATAAACGACATGTAGTTCTTCATGGAAAAAGAAGAATTGTCGGAGTGGAGAATGTAGTGGACGAGGAGGAATACAATCAATTTGACGAGTTACCTCCTTTTGGAAATGGCATAAGGGTCGACGATGAACAACGTGACAAAACTAGTTACGTACGCATTGATCATGATGAAGGGCTAATTTTTAAAGGAAATAAGCAAGTACAATAAGAATGTATATGTGAAAATCGTCTGTGATATCGGATAATCACAGACGGTTTTTAGTACAAAACCGTCTGTGATATCGGATAATCACAGACAGTTTTTAATGACAAACCGTCTGTGATATCGCATAATCACAGACGGTTCAAAAACCGTCTGTGATAACTTGGATTATCACTGACCCATAATTTCAGACGGTTCTGAAAACCGTTTGTGATGACGTTTCTGAACCGTCTGTAATGTGGATTTCTGTAGTAGTGCGAGTAGTTCTCCCGTCATTAATGTGCATGCATGACAACTACCCCCTCCACTATCTTAGGTGGTGATCGGTTGGGCTGTGGCTTATGGTTTATTTCACTGTAGCTGGCTGAAATTACACTGTAGCTGAAGGCGACTTATTTGGTATAATTAAATTTTAAAAATTTTAAAAATAGAAAAATGTGTTAGCCCATCACGTGTAATGCAAACGAATATAGGGGAAAAAAAGAACCGGTAAAAAAACTCAAAAAATCAAAAAAAATCAGAAAAAGATGAAATTTAGGAATAGTGAAAAATAAGCCAGAAGTCCGAAGCCGAAGTCGAAACAATCGGTGCCTACTGATACCTTAGAATGCCTCGATTAAGTTTCACAAAATATAATGTTTGTAGTACTTAGTTTAATATATAAAAATGATGTGCACAAATTTCTAAGAAAAATACTATCATCGTAGTACACTTTTATAATTTATATTTATATATAATATAATATAATATATTGGTTAAACTGACACCATGTATTCTTGCTGGCTTTGTAAAGTCGAAAACATCACTTGTTAGTTATCAGAGGGAGTAACTTGCACCAAAAGTACTTTTACAACGTGCAATTTCGCAAGCTTTTGTTTGTTTGAAATGCAGGAACTTTATGTGATTTACATAACCAGATTTCTCACTCAATTGCACAGCTAGCTAAAATAGTGTTGTATCATTCTATCCAACTTCAATATTTATATATGATTGAAAATACAATTATATTTCTCATACTACTATAATAGCTTTCATATCCATTTGATTAATTTGGACCGTTAATCTATACTTACCTCAATCGACGATCATATCTCTCTCTTTTTATTTGATTAACATGGTAATTTATGACCTTTGAGAGTAAATACGATGACTTGTTTTTTCCGTCTTAACAATATAATAGATAGGTTTTACTTGTGATGTGAAATTCCTGTTTCACTTCAGCATTGCCCCCCTAAAGTTTCTCCTTAATTACGTTTGTCAAATTAGGGTTGAAACACTGTTGTGATTGACTGCTTGCTTTTGTGAATTAATAATGTGTGTTATGATAATAGCTGGAGTGATTACATTCTTACGAGTCACAGTATGGTCACTCGTCTTCACTGCTGATCTCTCACCACTACAGAAAGTCTAATACTAGACGGTCAATCACAGACGATTTGACAAAACTATCTGTGATCGACACTAACACAGACGGTTTTAATTTGGACACCGTCTGAGTTGGTGGCGTCGGAGAAAACGAGTATCACAGACGGTTCCTACCGATGAACCGTCTGTGATAATTTAGTATCATAGACGGTCTGTATTAAAAATTATCTGTGATAATCCTCTGCAAACAGTATATAGATAGAAAATTTAGCAGAAGTACATAAGAGTACTACGTACTTGTATGACCATCAGTGAATAACTCCATGCGTTGGCTTAGAAAGAAAAATGCTAAAATAAATTAATAACCCCATCACCATGCAGTATGATTTGGACTATCTGACTCATCTTCATGACGGACATGTAGCAGCTAGCGACCACCCACGGATACCACCATGATAAAGTGCGCACAATTAACTCTCCAACCCTCACCCAACAAAGGAGAAAAAAAAACGTGTTGATTAACAGGACAGGATTTTCAATATTAGGTATCACTGCCATAGTTGACCACGTGGCACCAGTAATAGTATACATGTTGATGTTGTAATACTACTAGTACCTGGCATCTTGTACTAATTTTTTTCCAGCTATACACACTTAAATCATTCATCAGACTATATTTAGACCCCGTTTGGAATTTTCATATGTTCCTATAGAAATTGTGTTGTTTCCCATAAAATTCCAGTGAAAATTATGTATCTCCAAACAGATTGTTATTCCAGTGAAATTGTTGTGGATGTGGTGCTAGGCTGCAGTAATCCTAAGATTAAGGTGGTTTAATCGCACAAAAACAACGCTCAGGTCCCAAAAACCTGTGATATTTGCACGCTTCGTTTTCCTCTTTCCACGTCGCCCCCCACATCTCATCTGCTCATCATAAAACCCCCCACTCCCACTCCTTTCCCTCCCATCCCACCTCACCACACCACAGCACTCACCTCGCACCGCACGCTCCTCACTCCCCTCCCAACCAACTCCACCACCAGGCAGGAGCAGCAGCGGCAGCCATGGGCGCCTTGGACGACTGCTCCTCCGGCTCCGAGCCCACCACCTCCTCCTCGGCGGAGGTGCCGGCCTCGCCCCCGTCCCCGACAGCCACCACAGCGTCGTCCTCGGACGCAGCCAAGAAGAAGCGCCCGCGCAAGGACGGGCACCATCCGACGTACCGCGGGGTGCGCATGCGGAGCTGGGGCAAGTGGGTGTCGGAGATCCGGGAGCCCCGCAAGAAGTCGCGCATCTGGCTGGGCACCTTCGCCACCGCGGAGATGGCGGCGCGCGCCCACGACGTCGCCGCGCTCGCCATCAAGGGCAGCACCGCGCACCTCAACTTCCCGGACCTCGCCCACGAGCTCCCCCGCCCCGCCACCGCGGCACCGAAGGACGTCCAGGCCGCCGCGGCGCTCGCAGCCGCCGCCGACTTCCCGGCCTCCGCCAATGCCGGCGCCAAGAACCCCAACCCCTCCGATGCCAGCGCCGGCTCCGCCTCGCCGCCGCCGGACACCACCGACGACGCGCTGTTCGACCTCCCGGACCTCCTCCTCGACCTCAGAAACGGCCCTCTGTCGTGCCAGCTCTCGTGCGCATCCTCGTGGGACGACGACGTGACCTTCACCGGCGCCGGCGTGCTCCGCCTCGAGGAGCCGCTGCTGTGGGAGTACTAAAGCCAAGCGCAACTCACTCGCCACTGTCAAACAGCGCCACTTCGAGCCGCCGCTGCATGTATGGCTCGTAGGCCGTAATAAACCAGAAATCATGTACAAACCAATGGTGAACCAAAAGTGGAACCGAAATCAAATCTACATTTGCTTTGCCAAATTTAGGAAGCAGACCTTGTATAAAATCAGCCTCGTTTCTTCATCGCCTTTGCTTTGCTTGCATCGTGGGGCAAGAATATGTGTGCAATTAACAGCGCATCTCCTTTTTCCGGGCGTTTTCTTTAGCACTAGCGCTAAAGGTGATCTACCGGGTTTTGGATTAATGCGACACGAAATGCTTTAAAGATGCACCTTTTAAATTACGGTAAGATTCGAACAATTCGTCCTCTGTCCCGCTCCACTTCGGCACAAAGCGCCCGCAGTAATCATGTCCATTGTTGGTACCCTTAATTCGTCGCCTAAGAGCAAGTTTAATAAGGCTGACTGTGCTAGCTATAGGGGAATCCATGTCAGCATAGTCCTATATGGAGGGGAGAGAAAAGGAGAGAGAGAGCCAAGCCGGCTCTCATGCAAGAGTCAGGCTATAGCACAGGAAAAGAGGCGTTATCCATGCATGTACCAATAGAACTAACTGCTATACCCATGCATGTATTAAATGACCAATACCCATGTATGTATTAAATGATTGAGAGCTTTTGTAGAGACAACTTATAGCCAGCTTATTGTATGAGTTGGCTGCATCTTACCTTTTGATGACATGGAAATGTATTGGAGGTAGCAGCTATCTATACTATTAAACTTGCTCTTGCAGGCTGAAAATGTAAGTATCCTTTAACGAAAACATTCTATTTCTCCCTAAAAATCAGAGCTCTTCCACTCAACTCGTACCGATAAGAACTTGAACCACCACGTGACTTCTCACGCAACAGCAGACGGCCGTAACTCTTAACCGCTAAGCTGGCGTATCGTGCTTCTTCTTCTCGACTCGTGAGTACGTACGTACGCGAAGCGAAGGTCGCGACCGAACTACGGATCTAGCCCGTGAGGTGAGAGACCGGGGAGGGCGAGAGCGATGGCGACTGTGCAAAAAAGCGGCGGCCTATATAATTCCGGGCCGCAATTAAGAGGAAGCGGACGTGCCTGTATCGCGCGGTCGGTCGCCGTCGTCTTTGGCCCGGACGAGCGTGAATGACGTACCGCTCGGCGGTGGAATATTTTGGACGCGTCGTTTCGTCGGGAGCCGATTGGCGTTGATGCGGACGACGACCATGCATGGCGCCACCGGGCGCGAGGACAGCGGAGTGGTTGCGCGCGTGTAAATGGCACTATCTTCTCTTTTGTTGTGTGTGTTTTGGCCGGGGACGTACGTCGTACCGCGAGGAAAAGGCGAGATCCCGAGCCAGTGCAGTGCCTCTCCGCCGTCGCCGTGGGAGTAATTACTAGCTAGTACTGTGAGTAAGGTTGTAAAAATAGCTCGAGATTCATAAGCTATTTGAGCTTGGCTCAGCGTAGAGGCTTGATTCGAGCTCGGCTCGAGCTCCGAGCTCAAGCCTGGTTTGAAGCTCACAAGCCTATTCGAACCAAACTTGAATAGTTCGGCCTAACTCGAGCCAACAGGGTTACTGCCTTACTGGGTTAGTCACGGCCCACGGCCTTGTGCAGTTGTCCGTGCAGCACGACGTGGAGAGACCCCAAGGCCCAAGTCCACCCCGACTCCCCAACCCCATTCCCCAACCCTAGATCCTCTTCTCGTTGCTATTCGCCTATTCCCCTTCCGCAGCCGTAGGATCGCAACGGCGTCGGCGCAAGCGCAACCCCAAACCCCCAACTTCCCAGTTCCCCTCCCTACCCCAAGTCCCGAACCCTAAATCCAGTCTCTACTTTCCACTGATGGCGCTACTGGCCGCCCCTCCCTCCCCGCTCCTAGCTCCGACCCGGCCGCCCGATGGTCGCCCGCGAAGGCAGCAACCAAGGGCACCGTCCTCCGCCTCATGCCCTAACCCTGAGTCTTCTCCTGCTCCGCCTCGATGTGGCGAGCCGGCGACGGCTTACCATCCCTAGTCCCTATATCCACTCTCCTGCCCTCGCGAATTCACGATAAGAGAGAGACCCGATGGTGACCGCCCAACCAAGAGACGATAAATCAGCGGTTCACTTTAGTGACTCTGGTCAGCAGGTACTCATCTCCTTCTGCGATTTACAAGCTACATGAACCCAGATTTATGTGTCGCGAATCAAAGGATTTACAACTTGTAGCCCAGTGGGCGCGCGCCATTTGTGTTGCTTAGTGTAGTGTGTTTTCTGGCCAGATGTTTCGCCGATGTGGAGCATGTCGTTGTGTAACAGCTTCTATACTGTTAAATTTGTTTCTTAAGGGCATCTCCAATGGTTCTAGCTAGCAACTAACTATAAGATTTCCACATCATTTATATAGTACACATTAAAGCTAGCATTCTAAAGAATTATCTATAAGGATAGCTATTTGATGCTTACATGCACACACAGAATTTATAGAGGCTGTCTCGTTTGGCGTTATAGACTAGTGCTTAAGGAAGAGCTGGCTCGGTTTTTTTTGCATACTCTCTTTCCTCCACATAGGATATATGCTGATGTGTACATGTATATAGCTAGCTGACTCAGACCATTGGAGATGCCCTAAGAAAAATTCAAGAGATGTTAGTGTGTCTTTCCCCAATTACTCTTCAAACATTCTATGTTGCTTTTAGTAACATGAAGTTTTTGTTCAATTTTCATTATTATCAAAGTGCATCAACCTTTCGAAACACATCTCACTTAATTGATTGTTATGTGAAGCTTGCAATGCATTGAGTTCGGTAGCTTTTTGTAAATTCATCGCTTTAATTCTTTTGTAGATATCAACGATTTGACTTGTGCTCCACTATCAGTATATCATCCCCTCGTGTCCTAACCCTGAGCCTTCTCCAGTGTGAACTTGTTAGTAATATGATGAAACCTGCTACGTGAGGAATGCTAGGTACGGGGCACCCTTTGTTTTGTGCTATCTTCTATGCCCGTTTTCTTAAAAACAAGTAGCTCTGTAGCTGATAATTACTAATGTGGTACTCGGTTAAGTAGGATAGTTGGCTGATTTCATTTCAGGCATGCATTTGCAATATAGCCATGATGCATTTTCTATGTTTGCTAATGTTTGGTATGCACGAAATTGTGGATAGTGAGCTTATCAAATTAGCATCACATCAGTGTGGGCTTAAATAACAATACCTTGAGCAATGAGTATAGTGAATCTTGGACTGAGTTGATTCATCATTTCATCTGCTATGTATGAGGTTGATATTAATTAATGGAAAGAATGGCTACTGGTGTTCCATAGTAGACAACTTTGCACAGCACAAATACATAAGCTCCATAGCCTCCATTCCATGATTCTTTGACACTTGAGATTCTGAAATCCCGATGAGAAAAGAGCTAGTTCAACAATGTTACATATACCATGTGTTGATCAATGCTATTTTATTGCAAGAGCATGCAGTCTATCATGTGATAGTTCATGGTTGTGATGGTTCCTGCTGCTGCATCTTCAACTCCAAGAAGCGGCTGGCATCATGTGATGGTCCATGGTTGTGATGAAGTGATGGACTGACGATTTAATTTGTTATCATGCTGCTGCCTGCTGGCCTCCCATTCAAAACTTTCATATGTTATGGTTGTTAACCTGATTTGTTATCATGAACATTTGATCTATTTTGTAGCAGTACTACTACAAACTTGCCAAACCTACGTCTAGTTATATATTACAAACTGCTGCTATATTGTACTCTCATGTACTCACTGCGCTGGTTAGAAATAGAATGCTAGTTTTTACTGATTCTGTGATTCATACGATACCGAGCCTACACTAGCCGAGCTCGAGCTCACGCGGTTTTTGCTGATTCAAGGACTACCAATCCTACAAGAGCTGAGCTCGAGCTTTGTTCGAGCCGAGCTCGAGCTTAGCTTAAAGCTCGATGGCAATCTTAAGCTCACTCGAGCTCGGTTCGAGCTTCCATCGAGATCGAGCTTGGCCTATAATGGATGGTCCGATCGGCAGGTCCGAACGGCAGATTTTGACCACAGTAAGTCGACCACTGTAGATTTTGATCTTGTCTGATTTCGACCATTTCCGACTTCGACCATGTCCAGTTTCGACCAGGGTATTTCGACCACGGCAGAACGACCATGGTAGGTAATCGTAGATTTAGATTTTGCAGTCTGTCGTCGTTGTCTTAGACTTTTCGATCGGTTGTCATAGACCTCACGATCGGTAGTCGAAGGCTTTTGCTATCGGTAGTAGTTGGTACTCGTAGACTTCATGGTTGGTACGAATGCTTTAATTATTGCGATCTTCGAGTACCTCGTGTACTAGTGTTGGGTCAGTGGTTGACTGATCTGGTCATAGTGGTTGTCGGTGATACTCAAAACATGGTGATTGACGATGCAGTGATTGGTTGGTAGTCGTAATCGTAGCAATCAATACTCGGTAGTCGGTACTCGATTGTTCTGGTCTGTAGCGATGCTTGTTATGCCTGAGTGTTTTGAGCGGGGTGATGGTAATTCTCGAGTACTTGTTGTTTTCGAGTACTCGTTGAGCTAATGGTCATATTGAGTAATCTAAGACTGATTTCTGGATAGCGATGGGATTTATGGTCGTGGATGACCTAGTTGGTATTGATTATTGGTTGAGGTTGTGATTATACGTGTGTGTGCTGATGATGGTCAAGTTGGGAGAAACTTATGCTAGGAAAATGTTTCTTTGGTCTTTGCATGTGCAGGTGAGAGTGGAGACGATCACAGTCGGTGACGAGGAGGACCAGGACTAGGATAGAGAGATCCGAAGACCCGACGATTGAGGATGTCATGTGAGGTGGTTGGGCTAACACTGGAGCACGTGGAGATCAAAGTTGGTGATGCGTGGAGAAGTTACGGGCGGTGCGGTTCTGGAGGCTTCGACATGGAAGTTGATGAGGTGTGATGAAGATATGGGAGTTGTGATCCTAGAGGCTTCATCACTTTTTGAGTTAGGAGTTGTAGATAGAGTTCATAACTGAGAAGATTGAGAGTTTGAATAAAACATGTGTTTGGAAGGGTTTCAGGTCCCTTGATTTGAGGAAGAGATATGATTTCATGTTCGTATTTGAGTCGAACACAGTTTAGGTCTCTAGCATATAAAAGCAGATAGAACCTAAGAGTTTTAGCTGCGGTTTTTTAGTAAACTTTTTGTGTTAGGTTTTTAATGGTGCTTGTGTGGGGCGCTTTGTAAAT
Source organism: Dendrocalamus latiflorus (assembly GCA_017311315.1). NCBI lineage: Eukaryota > Viridiplantae > Streptophyta > Magnoliopsida > Poales > Poaceae > Dendrocalamus > Dendrocalamus latiflorus. The sequence goes on from CM029610.1 coordinate 38,923,872, forward strand.
CCACAGAAATCTAGCTATAAAGAACATCTTGAATCAATCTGGTTTGTGATGTATTGAAGATTTCTGGTGATTGCTATCACAGCGGAAGTGTTCGACTACATGCAAAGGTGATCGAGAGGCTCTACTTCTAGATTGGAGCGGAGAACATTCAATTTGCCCGAAGATTGGAGCTGAGCGTTCAGGCAAGCGGATAAGCGTCGAGTAGTCGATCGAGCTATCGAAACCTTCATCGATCACTTGAAGATTTCAAAAAGCGGAGGTAATTATTTACTCCTATATGATTACGCCATACGATCCTATAGTAACATTCACCCCTTTGTTGACTTTCGATCCTACCAGAAGAATACTTAAATTTGATTGATAACATTCACCTTTCTGTTAACTTCCGATCCTAACAGAAGAATACTTAGAGAGAAATATAATCGGTAACATTCACCCCACTATGGGCTTTCCATGCTAGCAGACTTACGGTCCTACACGTGATCCATGCAAACATTCTTTTCTGTTTGACTGGCCGCCGCGTCAAGCACTCTTGCCATTTGCCACCTGATCCATAATGTCATATATACTAAGTTCATTTCGATGGTTCATTTTTAGCATACTGTATTCCAGTGGCTAACATCTTCTACAGTTACGTGGACTGTTACGAAATGATTGTGCTAATCAAGTAGGCTTGGTTTGACAGGATAATAAGTGGGTTTATGCTAATTCTTGATGAAGCAACGGGGCGGGGATCGCGGAGAAGCCTCCGTGACCCCGCGAAGCTCACCGCTAGCTAGCTTCTCACCTTGCCCCGCTAAACCTCCCGAGGGAAGATGGTCCCTTGTCCTTGGTCCCCGCGGAGACTCTACTCCCACAGGTCCCCGCAGAGATAAAAAAACTAAATTTATTTTTCAAAATAATAATTTGACTTTATTTGTTAATTTGCAATTACTTAAACATATTTTTTAAATATAGCCCTAAAATATATATATATTCTAACATATGAATTCAAGTTTTAATTTAAATATGTAAGAAAAGAATACAGTCTCTTATATTTAAAAACTATAATCTATTATTAAAATATTTATTTTTATTTTTACGGTCCCCGTGAGACACCGTGGGGGAGGATGACCCCATCCCCATCCGGTAGTATAGCGGGGCTCACCTTGTTCCACTCGTGGGGGGAGATCATCCCTCGCCCCCAATCCTGCCCTCACGAGGATATTCCCCATAGGCCCTATCCTACAGAGAAATTGTCACCTCTAGTCAGGAAGAAAAGGAGGAAATAGCACAGTAAACAAATATTTTTTTGTTTATATCATGGTTGATTCTTGTCTTGATCAAGCGCTCTATGAGTAAAATTCAAGATGGAAACACCCCTTAAAAAGAATGCTGCTAGGAAACACAAACCAGTTCCAGAAACATGAGTACATGACGCTTGTTCTACGTAGCACCACGTACCGTGTGGGCCTCATGGGACCGTCGATCGCGTACGTCCCATGAGCTAGAAAGCTATGCACACATGCAAGTCTGCACAAACTCCTTTCTTAGAGGTCGTACGCGGGGGCCATGGTGTCTCTTCACTGCTAGTACCACTAGTGTTTAGTGTTAGCTAGCAGCCTCGGCACCTCAAATAGACGATATGAGAGTTGCGTGGAGTCTTACAGGTCACTTCCATTTCTTTCATTTAAACAACCTTATGGGCTAGACAGATCAACAGTACTACGGGTAGAGACTAGGCAAAGGTCCTATTCTTTTTAGTTTTTAAAAACTAATTTTCGATTTTTTATAGTAACTAATTTTTAAACAGAGTATCTTTTCAAGATAAGATCTACTAGTTAATTGTAGTACACATATACTAACTTCATTTATATCGATAAACTGTAATCTCTTGCACAAATAACCTAAAAGCTATAAACTTCAGCTAAGGTTTGCAAACTGAGGGCTGCGGACACACGAACAAATGGCCGAAGCGCTCATCACATGACCGGTAGTAGCGTGCCATTTATGATGAGTCGGAGTAGGTGAATTCGAATATAGCTGCCGAGTCCCAAGCCGCAGGCACAGAGCAGGACGCGCCGGCCGGCTAATGTGATACGGCGGTACGGTAATGCATGTTTGCGTGTGATTATGCGAGGCCGCGCGGTCAAAATGGTCCTGCCGATGGAGGAGGCAAGCAGGCAGGTGTGAAGTGAGAGCCCCGAACCCCGAGGCGAAAAGGCAATCGATGCCGTGGGCAGGCAGGCAGACCAGGTGTGCGGCCAGCAAGGGCAGGCTAGCCTCTTTTGCCGCACGCAGCTTAGCGCGCGGCAGCATGTGCAAGGCTGCAGCTGCAACGCAACGCGGTGCCGCGCGCGCGAGCACGAGCAACCGAGCTCAGAGGAAACGCGGCCGCGCGCGGTGGGGGTGAGGAAAAGTCGCCGCGTGCCGCCCGCACGGGTGGTTTACCCCATCTGCGCAAGTGCGCAGCGCCGTCGCGCACGTGAATGGATCGATCGGCAATTGCCGCCAGTTGCAGCGCACTGGAGAGAGCCGCGGAGGGGGAGGCGCCGGCCGCGTCATCTCTGCTGGTTTGTTGCCTCCTCCGGCCGGGCGAATCTAGCGTGTATTTCCCATACAGCGCACACGGGATTGTTTCCGTTGTCTCCCGTTTCATGTAGGAGTATTTTGTGAGAGCAACAAGACCGGTATACTTATAAACGAAACTAGAACGAAAATAATTAAGAATCATTATTTCATCATATATATATATATATATATATAATATATAATTTTTAAGTAATATTATACTAAATAGTAATATGTCTGATAATTATTAGCATCAATAATTTCACATAGCCGATGGCAATGCACATAATAAACAAGTAACCATCAAAATGTATACCAAAATGAAGAAACCTATTAATAGTATTGGTTAATTGTAGTGTGAAGAAATTAAGGGTAAAATCATGGACAAAAGATGATCGGCATCAGCAAAATACATCATCTAACCTCAATAGCCTATAAAAAGGAAAACAAAAACACTTAAAACCAAGCTGGAACCCTAAGTCTTAACCCTATAATTCGACAAACATCAACCAATAATCATGACATTGAAACCCTAACTCACACATTTAGTCCCTATGCTTGAGACAAACCGGAAGAATTGAGATAAATTTAGAGCAAAATAAATACCATGTTCCGATTCGTGAATTGGGTGATTGGGTCCTTCAGTCGGCGAGGGCACGAGGCAAAAGGGGAGTCCAGGCGACATCGCAGTGAAATGGTAGGCGAGGGTAGCCAGCGACGGCCGATTTCTCCTATTCTCTGGTGATGGGCGACCAGTGCCTCTGCTTGGCTGGGTGTGATCATGCAACGCGGCATGCGTCTCCTACTTACAAACGCACAAGACGAACAAAATAGTGAGGAGTCGAGGCGATTCGATTGGGTATATGATTGATCAGAGCCTCATGTTGCTCATGGGCTGCAAGGCAGCGAGCCAACGTCACCTCATGTGATGTCATTTAGGGGCGAAGCTAGCAATCGGCCAAGGTTGAGTGACCGTCTAAGGTAGCCGACTCCGCCAACCCCCCCCCCCCCCCCAAACTTCCCCTCTTCATTCGCCAAGCTTCCGCCACTGGCCATGGCGTTCGGTTGTTCGCAGCAAGTGGCTTGGGGGAAGAAGTTGGGTGGCTGGGCCTTCATGAGCCACGCGTGCGTGATGAGGCTAGAGGCCCATTACTAGCCCATAAGCCATCGGTCATCGCTTTATCTTAGACTCTTGGTCAGTGCTCGTCTGCACAGTCACTCCTAACACCTAGTCCAACCCTAGCATGAGGTTGAGGCAGCGGTGCGATACATGGCACGCCAGCAAGGTGACGACACCGCAGGAGGGCAAAGTGGAGCTACGCGCGGGCCGGCGGGAGGGAGGCGGTCAGCCGCGCCGGCGGGCAACTGGGTGCACAGACTTTGAACCGGACATCCAGTGGGCCAACTAGACTATGCCCCTGAGTATTCTACTATACTGGTATAGAGAAAACCCTGAATAGCCGGTAGCCTTGTGTTGTTGCCGTGTCCACGTCATGCTCGCTACGACCAGAATAACTCCTTTGTCTCCCACGTAGGTGGTGCTCCTACGAGCGATCGCCACTTGATACCCATCTGCGAACCACCCCCAAAATAAATAATACTCACACATGCATGGGTCGTCGTCTCGTCGTGCGGCGTCAAGAGCAACCGGCCATGCACGAGATCGAAACCATCGACTTTTTTTTGGGCGCAAAGGGTATCAGCGACGTGATCAAAGCGGTCGCATGCAGATGCAGTGCAACTGTGCAAGAGATCGAAGCTGTAAACGGGTCTCTCTCTCTCTCCCCCTGCAGGTTTGATGTTTCCGACGCTGATTTGCTGGTTTGCACAGCTGCGATAGATCAGATCAAATAACACAGCCATGCGTGTGCGTTCTTTCGTGCCGTTCTGATACCGCGACGCGAGCATTTTTCACGACTCAAAACGAGATCTTTCGTGCCCAAAATGCAGTGAAGCGTTCATGGGGACCTAGCCTAGGTAACCTTGCCTGCCGTTCGCTGCATCACACACAGACCAGCAAGGATCGATGACTCGGATTCCTGCCAAGTTGTACCCAAACAGAAACGGGCAGATTAATGGGTAATCATGGGATGATATGACTAGCAGGACAAGTGTACGCTGGCCGGCCGGTACGCGGTACGTTCAATTCGCTAGTGGTCTCCAATGCAACGCACATACGTCCACGGCGATCGCAGTCGAGACACCAGCACACCATCATGCGCGTCCAATACGAGGGGACACGACCAGTACCATTGGTTGCTGTCGTCCGTGCTACTTGATAGCTGGTTCGACGAAATATTAGGTATGTACACAACACACCAATCAAGTGTAGTCTGTGGGGAGTGCGAAGATAACATGAAAACAACTAGCCGGACGTTGTCAGCTCCGCTATCTTAACCTCCAAATCCGGCAAAAGAAATCGGGCAGACTTTGGATCATGGATTTTACTATTTCAGGCGCGCATACAAATTAACAACCTCTGAAGTGTATATACTCTGTATTCGTAGTCGTAGAGGAGTTAAATCCTAAAAAGTAAATCAGAAAAGAATACAGTATGCCGTGCAAACTCCCACACATAAGAGGGACAAGCAAGCAAGCGGTAAACGGCCGTTTGATGATGCACACAAGCAAAATGCCTCCGCCCTTTTCCATTCCACCATCACCTCTAAGGCCCTGTTTAAAACGGCCTGGCTTCTAGTTTTTAGAAACTAGAATCTATTTTGAACGCATTGATTTTTTAATATGATTGTCTCTTTTTATTATTATTTATGGAGGGATAATTGTTTTTTTCTATTTTTCCTCAGTTTTCTTTAATTGAATGGCTCAGTCAAAAGTTAATAGCCGTTATAATGCCTATTTCAATCAAAATTTGATATAAATAACCAAAAATTATCAGCAAAAATCGTTTTGAACGGTCCTAAATCTAATCGACATGACCAGCTAGCATGCACACTTCGAGGGAGGATAAGCCTTTGCACGTTTGTGTAGCGGCACTGGCCTGACGTACTGTAAGAAAGGAATGCCCTACCCACTACCATTAAAGTCCAGTTTTGATGGGAGCAACTACATACGTAGAGACAAGGTGAATAAAGGATCATGCATAATGACGTGGATCGTGGATCAAAGGCATTCAAAGATTAGATTCCTTATGATTGTGTAGGCAATGGTTACATGGGGCTCAGCTACCTAGGGCCAAAAAAAAAGAAAAAACAAGCGAAAGAACAAAGAGAGGGTTGAAAGTTGGAACTTACGGGGGCAAAAAAGAAGGGACGTGATCGATGCTCGGCACGTACTTGAGTGGTAGCAAATCCACATACTGCTACTTCGACACTGCCTCCACATACTGCACTTGCTGGTGGTAATAAGAACAAGGCAAGAAAATCTAACCAATATATGCATGGGTCCATTTCTCTCTCTCTGTCTCTCACCATGGAGCTAGCCGATCGATAGGTAGAACGAAGATGATATATATATATATATATATATATATATATATATATATATATATATATATATATATATATATATATATATATATATATATATATATATATATATATATATATAGGAAGCATCTTTTCTACTCCCGGGTGTTATTACACCCTATGTCGTATCTCACAACGTAGGGAGTATCTCGCGTAACGGAGGGTATGTACATGAAGTATACGAGTATTTAAGACCATATAGGTAGTATGAACAATTTTTCAGAGGTGGTATGTATATTTTTTTGACATACTCCTTTTTATGTGCGTATATGGAGGTATTTATAAAATATGTTAAAAACTATGGACTCTCTTGCAATTTTTTCGTATGGTTCATATTGGAGTATCTTATAATTAGTATATGACTATACCTAAAGTGATAAAGGAGTATTTCAAATTTGTTTAGGTGGTATATTAGAGGTGGGTGTAATTACATCCGGGAGTAAAAAGTATTTTTCATATATATCCAAAGAAAGGTCCTGAATTCCTGAAGATGGGCTAGCTAAAAGCAAGCCACAGCAGGAACCGGAACCCTGGGAAAAGCCAAAAAAAAAAGAAGAAGAAGAAGAAGGGGGCCGAAAGAAAGAACAATGCAGTTGCATCCCAATGGAAGCAAGGTATTGTAGTACTAGGTTCCAAGGTACCTAAGCTTCCAACTCCCAAGCTGAAAAGCGAAGATCATCTTGCTTGCTACTACCTTATACACCGCCGATGAATTGACTATGTATTACACAAGTGGAAATGCCTCACGTACAAACAAACTCATACAGAACACAAAACATGTGGCGATTGCGGTAGCCGCCGGCTCGCCGTCTTTTTCGTAAATTTTACATGACTTTTTTGTATATCGCGCCAAAGCCTCTGGGCAATCTGCGTCGCCCGGTGGCCCGTGGAATCCTTCCGCCGTTGCTTGATCCCTTGCTTGGCCGCGAGCGTACGTACGTGCAAATAGCTCCGAATCACAATCAAAACGAAGGGAATCCTCCGCGCGCGCGTCGCTCGCAGTGGAGGTGGAATCCAATCCGTCTCGTGATGATGGTGTTCTCTAGGCCCCCATCCCCGGCAAAGCCAGCCACGAGTGCGAACGGTGAAGTTTCTTCTCTCTCTCTCTCTCTCTCCCCTTCTTCTGAGAGAGCGTACAGTAGTAGTACAATTATGTTGGGGTCAACATTAATGATGTGCAAACAGTGAGAGAGACTTAGTAGCATGGAAGGATGTATGTATACATACATAAATTGCTATGTGCTGGGCATCTCGATCAGAACAAACCCCAGGGTAGTACATGGCAAAATCTCTGGTCCCTCACTACCAGAGAATGAAATGCTCATGAAAGCAGTACTATCGATTTTATTGAACATTGATTGTGCCAAAAGCTTTTTACAGCTCCCTGTACCTGGGGCTGACACGCTTTCACACCGCGGCTGGTCGTCGCCACATTGCTTTCTGTGAAACCAAGCCAATCTCGAAAGTGAAGGGCCTGATAGAACCCGCTTTGAAGTAAAGGGACCAAGTGCGCTGCAGAGGAAAAAATAGACGAACCAAAGCGCGTTTATTCGCAATGTGAGTGAAACTGCACAGACCCTCATAAAAACAGGGGTGGCTGCTCAGGCCGTTCCTTGTAGATCACCTTTGCCTGCCAGAGCCAAAGAAGACGAATAGTGCATGTCACTCAAGCTAAACTCCTAATAATATCGCTGGGAAACTCACATTCATCGTTGCATATTAGTAATTCGCTATCCATGTGACCCTACTTTGATCCTTGTCCTGCGTCCGCCACTGAATAAGAGAGTCCAAAATACTTCAGTGCAGGTGAGGTCGACAGTGGGAGGAAATGGTTTCAGCTCCCTATGACCTACCTGGCAAATAATTTTGGCCGAAAGAGGCGCATTTGTCAGGACGGCAGTAGTGCGATGAGGGCGGCTACGTACTGGCTCTCTCCCACAAGCGAAGTTTCGTGCACCCAATAGCCTAGCAAAACCCGGTGCGCCCACACAATATTCTTGATAGGGAGCTATCTATCCATCCTCGTCAGCTACACGGAAGGGAGAAAGAAAGAAAGAAAGAAAGGGAGAGGGGCAAGTGAAACGAGTTTGTCACGATTTGCGCAGCGTACCTACCTTGAGGTGAAGTCCGTGAATGCTCAGCCGATCGATCGAACGACATGCTAGTAACCAAGGACGCAGCTGCATGCATAATTGCGAGCGATCGAGGCACCTTTTGGCCACTGTTTGCCTAGACTACGCGTGCAAGGTGGTCAGCTACACACTGCACAGCGGACCGTGGTGGTTACGATACGTGTATACTGCACTGTGCAGCGGATTACGTATGGTAGTGTTGCGATGCGGTCATCTGATCATCTCAATTAATTGCCGCAATTGGTAGGAGCAACGGGCGCCGGGGAATGCGGCTGCAGACGAGCCGGCGACTGTTCCGGGAAGAAGTAAGGGAGCAGTGCCGCTTATGGTGAACTTACTTCATAAGGTGCGTTAAATCAGTGGGGAACGGCCTTTAAATGCCACAGCGTACGGTGGCTCGTGGTAGCTGAAAGCCCAGTTCTTGTTGCTTTCTTCAGATAAATAAACATGGTGGTTTTTCACCATCGTTTCGAATCGATTTATCAGAACAGCTATTTCAAAGTTAATTTTGATATTTAATTTATCCATACAAACATTTAAATTAGAACTAAAGCTATTAGCTATAATAAACGCTAGCTGCAACAAAAAGAATAGAGCCAAAATGTTGAAGTCTGGAGCAGAAATGGAGTACTGGAGTGTGCCCAGTGGTCAATACTGCAACAGCGTCGCCTTGCGCCGGGAGGAGCAGGACCACATGTCGAGTCAACTGCTATGCGTGCTTCATGGACTATGCCATCCACGTTGCAACAAACGCTTGAACCCGCTGTGAAGTAACTTCCTGGTAGGACTCTGCAGCGCACGCTTAATTCCGGTTAAGCTTTACTTCCACCGTTAATTCTACTCCTAGCTATTTGCCTGTGAAGAGTGAAGTGACGTACATCGGTTAGATCATGCCACGAGTTGGAACACTAGAGATGGAGGATTCTACTGAACAGTGTGAGCACTGAATTTTTAGCCTTTCATACAATTGACGGGACATCACAGTAAGCACTAAAAATGAGATGGCATACGGCAAAAGCACGAGCTCAAATAGATCGGTCGGGCAGCGACGCAGCGGAAACCTCCAGCTGCAATGCATTATACATACATCAGGGTCAAAACATGAATGATACTTCAGTGGCACAATACACGTAGTGTATGTATAGTGTGCGTCCTGCATTGCAATTCAAAAAAATGATACTGCTACAGTTGAAAGTGCGTAGCCTTTCATGAAACGACCCTTCTCTGGCCGTCGAAACCAACTACGCCACGCACCACACGAAACAACAGACGAAGCTTACAATAAAGATCCACCATCACAGTGAGATGTAGAGCATATCCAGCCTTCAATCCGCCAATCAATGTGGGCATCATTGGCATAACTCACCAGTGTACCAGTATGATAAAAATGAGGCAGGGAGAAGGGTTGATGCTCCTGCAGTCTCTACCAACCTGTCTCCACTAGGGCACAAATAAAGCCATCAATGTCCTCTTGTCAGGAAATGGAGCTTGTAAAAAGTTCAGAAGTTACAACACAGGGTCCAGCCAGAACACCACACCCCCACTAACCACAAAGCTTTAGTGACGCTACTTAGAATCATAACATGCAGAATTAAGCCTGTGCCAACAATCCTAAATACATGGAAAGCATATCAACCGACGCAAGTTGCCCGAGCAAGCCAGCAAGTTAATGTTCTGACACGAACTGCATTTGACTGTTTTCTCTATCGGCAAAAACACGACACAAAATGTACAAAATACAAGCTGAAACACCAGTCAATACCCTACATACTTATTGCCAGCTACACCAACAGTTGCTACAAGCTATATATTATACAATGTATGATATGTTTTGGATTCACTAACCCCTCTTAGACGATTGGTCTGTCAAATAATAGAATGGGTAAGCAAAAACTAAGCTAGCTGTTTCAACTGGAATATGACACTTTACAAAGGAGCAGGAAGCCACAGTGGCATCACATATGCCACTGCTGCAGATCCACATAGCTGAAAATTTTAGACCATGCTATGGGTCCTCCTCTTGCAGAAGTTACATTTACGATTGGATCATGTCACTAAAAAGCCAAACAAGCAGCATGAAGTCACTTGTCCTAGATGCCCCATGACACCAGCTACCACTGCAGCATCATATATAGATCAAAGCTTAATCCACAGGAAGGGCACCTCCGCTGGCGGTTTCTAAGTGGCTTCTGTATACACTCGTTACAGAAAAGATGGTAAGACTTGGCAATCACAACCTAAACGACACGGAAAGGATACATTGTTAGATTCAATATGGTGACCAAGGTTATAGGAAATGAAGACAACATTCTTCACCTCTTTCTGTCGGTCGCGACATACCGCATTTCAATATTCCCCTATACTCCTTGACCTCCTGGTGAAGCTTTTCGAACACTGCTGATCCCCCTGTCTCTGCTCTAAGAGAACTAGCTTTCCTTGACATCAGTTCCAATTCACATCCTCAATTCTCCTCTTGCTAAACCTGGAAAAACATCATTAAACTTGTAAGGCAATGAAATATGAAGGTCACATGGGGTGTAGAGAAGGATATCTCTGCAAAGAATTACCTTTCTTTCTCTGATTCTATAAGCAGCTCAGCAACTTCCAATCGACTCCTCCCAACCTTGGCTTGTATTTGATCCATTGACTGCTTCAATTTCTGAACCTCTCCCTGTACATCCACCAACTTTCTTTGAGCATTGCCCAAAGAGAGAGAATGACGCCATCCATCCTCTACAAGTCTCCCTACATGCTGTGACCAAACTTTTAACTGCGAACAGGTAAGGAAAACCGTGTGCTCAGCACTGTAAAATAGGATATTCTTCTATCCCTACAGCATGTGTTTCCATTTACCTTGTTCTCTAATTGAGCATTTTCTCATCGTAGAGATCCATCATGCTATTTGCCTGCAGCAAATTTCTGTGCAAGGTCCCTACCTCTAAATGCAAAGCATCTTGCGCCTGTTTCACTTTAACACCTTCCATAAAGATCTGCAGTAACATTTAGAAAAGAGTAAAATGCATGAAAGGTCATTTAACTTGTGCGGGTGTCATCTAGGCTATAGAACTTTCAAAATGGACATCAGGTCACTAATATGACATAAGTGGGTCGTTACTCCATTCTAGTTACCCACGCTGGTATAGTTTGTATGTGTGGCATGACATGTAGGATTCAAAGCAGTTGACGAAACATTTGCAGAAAACCCCTGTGCAATTTTTTTCGTTTAGCCCTACCCATGTGCACTTACCTGAACCAGACTGTATTCTATACCTTCTCATTACTTTTTGTTCGACTCCCAGGCGACGCGTGTGAGGAGATCATGATTCATGCATCATAACTTCGTTAGCTAGAGCATGATAAGTCCTATGAGGACGAAGCCATACTCCGCCGCCAGCGCCACACTTTGTCACTGCAGCCTCAATGGTTTTGTCGCAAGAGGATGCAAATGGAAGACGAGGATACGGTCTCGAGTGACTGGTGCGAATGGATTTGGTCTGGTTCGACCAGATCAGGATAAGGGCAAAAAGATATGGTTAAAAGAAAAATATAATATTCAGGGATTTTGTGTTAATTTCAAAGCATTGAATCTTACATGTCATGCCACATGTACGAAATATGAGAACGTAACCAGTTAGGATGGACTAATAACCTACTTATATCACATCAGTGATCTAGATGTTAAAGTACAGTAACCTGGATAACATGCCCGACTAAGTTTACTGACCCACCATGCATCTTACTCTTTAGAAAAATAAGATTGTGTTATACAAGTAGTTGCTGTAAAAGATTCTTCTACTTCCATATCTAAGAAATCAAGACAAACATGACCCTCTCCAGAACTTCATAGATGATGGTCGGTTTACTTGTACCTATCTGATTCATCAACCAAATATGGATGCGCCAGTACATTAATAATTTCAAATTTTCTACAACTTCAGTATATAGCACAGCACACTTCCACTCTGCTATAACTGCAGCTACTATTCGTTGCTGAACAAGAGAAGGGTAAACTCAAGTACATAGGCAAACTCAATTGCAACCAAAAAGGACAACCGTGTTTTGAAGGTTTTGGGTTCATCCAACAGGAAGGCGTGTTCATGTTAGGACAAACTATCAACTGTCAATAACCAGCTTCTTCGCCAGTAGTAGTGCTAAAGGCTAGAGCCGATGTTTAGATCAGTTGAAAAACAATTGTAATGCTTTTCTATTCCAATGTGGTTCAGCTGACCAGCCGGCAACAAAGTGTAGCCACAGATACAATTGCCAAAGAAAAAGGATAGGGTTCTTTTGTGTCAAGTTGGTTTTGGTTTTCAGCAACTCTGCCCAAGCTTTGTGTTGTTACTGCAAACAAACACATAATTTCATAACTCTTTGAAAAACTGGAAAGAAAAAAAGAATCAGCAAGATTCACCAGGATCCAGCCATAACCATGCTAGCTATTGCTTGTTTCTGCTTAATACCCAGCGAAATCAAGAGCTCCTGGACGTTTGTCGGTGTTCCATCTAGTACCAGGACCAGTTTGCTGAATTGACCAGAGATCAGCACTAATCACACAGTAGTAACATCAGTCCACTGATTCTCTTAAAAAACCTGGGCACAGCAAGGGCCAGTTCCATAGAAGTAATTTAAAAAAATTAACATATGGCCAAATAATGGTCGGCAATCTGAGGTCCCATAAACAGATACTATATCTGAACCAGCTAGCCCACTCATCCCTCAGATGATACAGTGTCTTACCTACAAAGTATAAACACTACTTTGTGCTTGTAAAATTAAATCTTACTGCTACCAACAACTCATGCCTAAGCTGCAAATGGTGGGATAAGGGAGTTAGAAGCTGCTATTTGTGTGCCTTGAAAGCCTGCAATGTAATGACTTGAGTTGTAGTATAAGTGTGGACCAGCTCAGTCTGTTATTTTGTGTTGCAGCCAGGGAAAATCTATCAGTTTGCAAATTTTATCTTAGTGTAGCGATAGAACCAGTAACCACCAGATTTTTTGGATTTTTTTGGACAAACATTTTGAATTGAAAATTTGAATTTTTCAGATGAAAATTAGGTGAATAAAAAATTTTGACTGGTTTAAAATTTTGGCAATAGATTTTTCCCTGGTTGAGGCTCTCTCTGTTGTGCCGGCCAGATGTTTTTGTGATGGTGTTCCACCGTTGAACTCTTGTATTAATTTGTTTTCGGTTTCAATAAACCAACAAGGGGGTTATTCCTTGTTCTAAAACATACCAACGGTATCATTCATTCATGCTCAAGCTCTATTTGTTTGTTAATGTGATGCCAGGAAACAACACTTACAATGCCCTGGATGGGTTTCGCGACGACACCAGAGAGAGAGAGAGAGAGAGAGAAACCTAGCTAAAAGCATGTTTGAATAAATGTCTCCAAAGAATTCCCACATGTACCCCTCAAAACCGAAATAAGTCAAATAACAGGAACTTACATGGAATCAGGGATAAAAATCCCAGCAGTAATCGACAAGTTACCACTGGGAACCCATCATCCTGGTCATCTACAAGACAGCTAAAACCGACTGGAAATTTTTTAAACTAATAAATTTAAATTCAAATCGATGAACCGGCTGGTTCCAGGTGTCAAATTCAATTTTTTTTGCAGTACTTTTGCCTGGGAGAAAACCGTGCCAGCCATGGGCTGGATTTTTCCCAGAACTGTGTTTTTAATTCCTGCATGAAATAAATTCAATCTCCTCTGCTCCAACATAGCAATAACTTCTGCTTATATGCAATTTCGCACATTATGTCTTTCTTGCACATTCAAATTAGGAAAAAGTCTGTTTGACCCCTGAACTCTTGAGGTGTGTCTACTCTACCCACCATCTACATACCCCTCTTATCTTACAAAACCAGAGCAAATAGCCCCCTAAGGTGGTTTCGTAGGTGGTTTTGCCACCGTGAAAGATAAGATGGCAGACAGTGTGGCGATGAGTCAGCTAATTGAATACATAAATATTGTTTACTGAAGGGCCCACATGTCATTGGCTATACCTTCTTCCATCTCTTCTCTTCCTCACACACTACATCCTCTCCCAACCTCGCCGTCTGCTGCTATGGGCCTATGGCTGCTACCATGGGCCTCCACAGCTACTTGAATGCAGGCAATCAAGGTTGCCACCACGGCCACCGCCAGCGACCAACCGCCGCCTATTGCGACGCCCCGCGCCTAGCCCCAGTTGATACCGGATCGCCCAATCTTCTCGACGTAGGATCAAAATACTCACGTGTAGCCTCTCGAATCGTAGTGATCCTCCATTACCAATGCAAGAACAAACACTCTTTAATTCACGAGAACACACGCGCAGGACTTCACGACCACCAAGCAAAGCTCTATCGTGCTCCCAATTCCTAGCACAAAGGTTGAACGATCTGAATTTGAGGATGAACTCTCAATTTCCCCCATCATGATGAATCTTTGGCCATCATGGAATACTCACAAGCAATCAATCTATTATCAAAATATCTGGTCCCTGGATACAACAGAGGGGCAAGGTATTTATGGCGCCTCTCAAGACTCACACACGCTAAGGCCTAGGGCCGGCTGGTTTGTTCGGCCAAAAGCCGAAACAAAGTCCAACTCACATCCTATTCGGTCAGAAGACGAGTCAATGCTAATTTAGAGTTCAATTCAAAAGTTCAGGCTCAACGTTTGGCCTCACATGCTAGCCTTGGGCTGGTGTCACCGCCCATAGGCTCTCTGTTGTCAAGATGTGAAGGAGCAGCACCTTGTCTTCTAGTGCATGCAGTTCCCACTTTCTTTCTTCAACACCTTCTAAACGCATCTTTACTTTAGGCATGTACAGATCAAGTATGGGCGCTGGAGGAGGGAAACGAGTTGCTGTGCGGCATCATCGGAGGAGCCCTGGTGAGAGGCGCTAGCTCCGGATTGGGAGGAACCACTAGAGCCCTTCGGGGGACGTGCACCCCGAGACGTTGGTCCCTCCTCTGCTTGTAGCAGTCCTGATACTTGTGGCCGTCACGTGGGCAGTAGGTGCAATGGAGATCCGCAGTAGAAGCAACAACTACTGATGTGTTGGGAAATATTGGTGCACTAGGAGCTGGAGCAGAGAACACGACCAGTGCTGAAGAAACTGGCGAAGTGGCTGGTGCGGAAGCAGACAAGACATCCTACAGCTGAACCGCGCCATGGTAACGAGCCTTCTCAGCACGCACAGTTGTGAGAGCCTCCACTAAGCTCGGGCGCGGGTGGCGAGTCAAGAGCTAAGCCCGCACAGTCTCGAACTCAAGTTGGAGATGCATCAGGTACTTGTAGACGATGAGTCTCCTGGTGAGCGTGAAGGCGCACACAGCAGGGGCAGGTGTGGCAGACGTACGGCCCCAGAGAGTCAAGCTGACGCCACACCGTAGACATCTGTTGATAGAAGTTATTGACGCTGGCATCAAGCTGCTGAAGAGAGTGCGCCTGGTGTACAACTGAAAGATACATAGCATCACTCATCGGCTGGTAGTGAGTCCGGAGGCGCTCCTACAAAGCTGTGTCGTCGGCAGCTCCGCCACATCCATAGAGATGGCCACGATCATGCTACCCACCAGGATAGCGGTAGCGTGAGGTTCGGCCTCGTGCCAACGGTCGTAGGCATGCAGCTCAGACTGATAGAGATCTAGAGCCTCCTCCAGTGCAACAGTGACCTCCTCCTGAGCCGCCTGATCCGCACCAGTAGGAAGAGCGGGCAGAACGGACGGCTTCGGCCGAGTCAGACAGGGATGCTCGCAAGTGAGATGACCCCATAGACACTGGCTGTTGAGGAGAATCCTCAGGTGAACAGCTCACTCCCGAAAGTTCGTCCCGTCAAAACAACCAAGGGGAGCGGGATGGCAAAGGAGCCATCTGGAGCAACATCTCAGGCATGGCAGCAGGACGAAGGCGTCCGGGAGGCGGCTGGAAGGAGGCGCCCAGCAGGGAACCAGCCGGGAGGAGGCGACCAGAAAGAGGCGGCCAGCGTCCGCTGAGGTGGCGGGGCCGAAGCCGGGCCAGGAGGAGGCAGCCGACGAGTCAGCGGCGTCGGGGCGACAGGGCTTGACGAGGGAAGAGGCTGGAGGTGGAGCCGGTGTGAGGCGGGCGACGGTGTAGCCTTGCTGGCCTGGAGGTGCGGCCGGGAGGCTCGGCGCGGGAGGCGGCAGCCAAGAGGCGCGGCACGAGAGGCGGCGACCAGGAGGCGTAGCGGCACCAGACGGGAAGGAGGGCGCCGGATTGGTCAGCAGGGAGGCCAAATCCGGCGATGGGGAGGCCGGATCTGGTGGGATCCGGCGGCGGGGAGCCCGAAGACGAAGCGCGAGGACCTGGGCTTGAGCCGAGGCGGCGGCGAGAAGCGGGAAGGGGAGGAGGATGGGAAGAGCAGACGGGCGACAGCGGGTGGCGGCGAGCGGCAGCGATGGCGGCACAGCTCTGTTACCATATTGAAATGAAACCCATCCAATACAAAGTGTACATGTTAATATGCAAATAACCCCTTGTACCCTAGACTATTTACATCTAACAACCGTATCCGATTCCGAATCCAAAGAAAAAATATGTATTAGGATACGGTTTAAGCAATATCCGTCCGTTTCTGACCTGATTGCACCCCTAGTGGCCATAAAGAATAATTCAGGTAAGGTAAGTACAAAGCCATACCTGTAGACACATTGCTATGACCTGTACTGCAAGCAGAATTTTGAGACCCACTTTTGCAAATGGACGTAACCTCCAAATCTCTCACAAGCTGTTCAAATAAAACACTTACGGGGAAAAGTTAGAAGACTTGTGGTTTTTTGCAGTAAAAAGAACAAGGTTGGGTATAGCTTACATGCTCCCAAGACTTGTTAACCAGATCTAGGGTCTCGTTGTGAGCCCTCTGCCTAGGTTTTAGATCATCACATTTACCCTTCAGGGCACAGTACTCAAAACTTATGAACTTCTAGTTGTTCCGCAAGCTTTTGATTCCTGTATAAGTACAGCAAAATCAAGCTGCCAACAAAAAGAATATAAATAATGTTGCAGTTATAGCCTTATAGGTTAACACGGCACTAAAAAAAGAAGTAATGACAATTTCAGTATGGTTGAAAAGGCGCAAAAAGAAACATTCAAGACGAGAGCCATAAAGCCGCATGGATTTCTTTGTTCAAAAGAGGAAAAAGGAATCCAACACATGAACACAACTTGGAAATATGCTGGAATGACAAGAAGTGAATGCAAGAACAGGAAACATTACTATTTTGCATGCACGGAAGAGCAGTATGGCAAAGAATACATTAATGACCAATGTATCCGTTTCATACATCTATTTATGGCAGTCTGAACATCATCTGGCACAACATATACCAAATAGATTTCTAATTAAAATACAAGCAGAAATTTCTATCCAATTAGACTGTATAAACTGTAGAGTGGTGATTTGACAACCACCGATGTTGCAAAAGTACAGCATATTTTGCATCCCATAGTTAGCTCACTAAATCACGAACAAACAGGGATCCACATTGTAAGCGCCAACATCAACAAATTGCAATATGGCATATCACAAAAATGTTCTCACCCACCTTCCAGCCTATTCTCTCTTTAAAAATGGAAGAAGTGAGGTATGCGATTAGCTTACAGCCTTACATGAATCATCAATATTCAATACTCTTTGGTCAGCTAATTAGCAGCACAGTTGTGAGTTGTGGCGTGACAGATCACACTTGATTTAACATTTTTGCCCTAGCACAACGAAAAAATGGAGCGACAGTTATCCTGAGGAATCCAAACTACGTTTGTTTTCCTAGCAGGCACAAACACAGCCTGCTATGCCAATCATTTTTCCTATCAAACACAAAGCGTGTGTTTAACAAATTCAGCAAGACCTTTTAGGCCTAACCAAATCGGCAACTGGAAAAGCCATGCGTTGAACTTTGCAGTGAGGTAAAATGGCAGTTATCGAGAAGCTCCTATCGATTCGTAAACTATCCAAGCAAGGTCGTTGACCCGAGCTACCTGATACAAAATCGAAACAAAATTCAAGTAACAAGCCTTCACACATCGGCCTCCTTGAACAGCCACCGGTAATTAAGCAAGGTAGCGAACTACTAAGCGACTTCAAATGAGGCATATACCTTCTTGTCGTCGGAGCACGGCGGAAGCGCCGGGCGCTTGAAGGTGCCACCGCAGCGGCGCCCGGCGCGAAGGAGCTGGAGAACCGCCGCTTCCGGTAGGAGTCACCAGTGCTCCACATAGGACTAGCCCTAACCATCCCTCCGGCCGCCTCCAATCCCCCGCATGTGGAGGGGACCAACCTCCCAAACACCCGGGCTAAGAGCAACTCCAGCAGGGCCCCTACGTCCAGCAGGGTCCCTACTAGAGCTCTCAAATTTAAGAGGCCTCTCAAATCCCTCCTTCAGCCCTCATTCCTGGGGCTCTAGGCCAAGCCCTCAAAATACTATTGAGTCATTTTCCCCGCCCGCCTCTTTCCCCTCTCGAGCACGCCGCTCGCCTCCCTCCCTGCGCCTCTTTCCCGGCCCGCCTCTTTCCCCTCCCGAGCGCGCCGCCCGCCTCCCCGCTCTCTTCCGCCCGCCTCCCCGCCCGCCAGGTCCCCTCGGCCGCCAGCGCTCGCCGACGCCCGCCTCCCCGCTCTCTTCTGCCCGCCTCCCCGCTCTCCTCCGCCCACCTCTTTCCCCGCCCGCCTCTTTCCTCCCGCACCGCCACCGCTCCCCGGCGATTCCTCCCGCGCCGCCACCGCGCCCCGCGCCGCCACCGTCCTCCTCGGCGGCTCCTCTTCCCCGGCTCCCGACGCATGGGGCGCACGGTGAGGATGCGAGGAGGCGGACGAGCGCCTCGGCCTCGCCGTCGTCGGAGGATGCGAGGAGGCGGACGAGAAGGGAAAGAATGAGGAGTGGGTCCCATGTGTCAATTGTAGTGGAATGGATTTGAGGGCTTAAAATTGAGGGGTGTTGTTGGAGTAGATGCAAAAAAACAGGGTCCTCAAAAGTAAGGGGAGCCCTCAAATGAAAAGTAGGGCTCTGTTTTGAGGGCTACTGCTGAAGTTGCTCTAATCCCTTCGACCAGGCGAACGCAAACCACCAAACCAGCCCAACGTCACAACACAAACCCTACCACACGAATCGATCAGAAGCGGCAAAATTGCGAGGAAAATCTCGCGGAACAATTAGGCCCCGTTTGATTTCCTAGAGCTGGCCATCTGTAGCTCTAGGAAATCCTGGATCTAGAGTTGCAGGCATGTTAAGTGCATTTACATGACTCATTTCATTTATATTATATATTAAATAAAAATATTTAAATCACTTTAATTTAGTCAACAAACTACAGATCTAGCATAGATCTCGGAGCTAGAGCTCTGCCAAACAGGGCCTTAGCGGTGGTTTTGATGCGCGCGCGGAGAAGCGACCCGGGGGGCGCGGCAGCGTTAAACAGTGGTATTGCGCGAGCGAGCAGGGGTGGGGAACGGAGTGGAGACCCAGGCGTTGATACCGGGAGGAGCAGTCCGATGAACGCGTCCGGCACATGTCGACGGAGGGCAAGGGTACTTTATAGAAGTGTTCTTTTTTTTATGGTAGCTGATGATTTTTAGTCCTAACATGTAGGTATTTATATAAAATAACCGAATACTGATAAACTGTTTTGAAAAGCATGTCCCAATAAACTGCTTTAAAAAGCAACCAAGAAGTCGTGTCGTTTGTTTATTTAGGAAAAAGCATAAGCTGAAAGAATGGGGTTCATTCCTATTAGTCTACCTTAGTCTACCATGCACCATGCCGTCCGTATTCCAGAGGACGCCTCGGTTCAAGATGATATTACATGTATTCATGTTGTCATTGCTACATGTATTCATATTATCATTGCTACATGTATTCACATTAGCATTATCATTGTGTGTGTATATCCCTGTATACCAATGAATCGATTAAGTGATTCATTTCTATGAGCCTTCAAGTTATCAAAGATTTAGGTTTTCTAGCTTCTAAATCTTAGTGCTGCCGCTCCTGGGGAGGAATGCCTCCACTTCCGGGGGCGCCATCGCGCCAGATTTGACTGCGTCCAGCGACTCCGCACCCGATCCTACATCCTTCGCGCCGCTACGCCGCACTGGACAACATGCTCCTCTAGCCGTCGTCTCCCACCAATGTGCGCCCACACCGTTGCTCGCGCCCGCCCATGCCCGATACCGCCGTCACCCGCTTCAGCGGATCTTGGGCCGCCAGATCCCACCGCCCCCTTCTCAGGCCAGCCCTTCTTCGCCTAGATCGCCTTCAGATCTACCGACGCCGGTGACCATCCCTGCCGCTGATGGACTCCTCCACCTTCCTCAGCCATGGCCGCCTTCCCCTTTCTTCTCACTCTCTTGCGCTCTTCCTCTCTTTCTCTCTTGGTCTCGGCCCTCTATCGCTCTAGATCCACCATTCTCAATGGTTTCCTCGCCACCGGTGTCCCTACCTCAAGCTGCCCCTCTCCTTCCATCTCAAAGCCACCACTCTTCTACTCTACTCACTCCTCCCCCTACCTCTACCTCTCTCCCCCTTCCCTCTACTTGCGACATCGGCATGACCTATCGAAGTCGGGACTACTGTCGTCCACCTTTCTTCTTCGCCCCGCCTTCACCAGCATTGGCAAGCACGGGCTTGCCAACTCCCTTTCCCAATGGTGACATTCAAGGAATTCTGCTCCAGTTTGAATGTTCGTCCCGCTCCCATTTCAACTACCGAGGGTGTTAGCCTACCATGCACCATGCCATCTGCATTCAAGATGACGCCTCGGTTGATGGTGACGCCTCGATTCAAGATGATATTGTATGTATTCACATTATCATTGCTGCATTAGCATCATCATTATATATATCCCTGTATACCAATGAATCTATTAAGCGCTTCATTGTTACGAGCCTTCAATTCCTACGGACCTGACCGTTGATTGAGTCTACGTTATAGAGATTGGATTTCTTTAAGAATGAAAAGAAAAGAAAATGCAATGGCAAACCGCAGTATGCTCAACCCTGCTTATCTGGGCTTATGCTTTTAGCTTATTAATTTCTTTTTCTGGTTTTTCGGCTATTTTTGGACTTTTTTTAATCTTTTTTTCTTATTCCTTTGTATTGTCTAAGATGATATATTCTTTTTATATTTTAAATTTAATTACGCTCAAAAAAATCACAATAAGTACAATACAAAATAAGCTTGCAAAACAGTATAAAAAAACTAAAACCATAAGCTTTAAGCTCGAATGAGCAGGGCCGCGCCCGCCCTTAGCCGAGGCATGCAATGGTTGTGTTTTAGCTTTCACTTATTCGTTAGTAAATCTATTGGTTCTGTGTATATCAGTAAAAATATTGGTTTTGTGTATCTCGCCAATACCCTTACGAGAGTTTGCAGGTTAGAACATTATTTAAGAGTGTACAAAGCGGTCATATTATCTCTTGGCATGCAGGGCCGTCTCAACAATTTCAAGGGCCCTTGGGCAAGTAAGACGGCAAAGGCCCAACAATCTAATTTTTTAATAAAGTATATAGTACTACTAATAAGAGTTAACTTACAGCATATGTTTAGTTCATAAAAGATAGCGATAGTACAATAAATAAATTAAAAGAACGGTAAAATAACTATTATGATTACCTCAAATAAAAAAATAATGCTTCAGTGATTTTTAAGAAACCTGATCGGTGATGGGTAATCCTGTCCAGCCGTCCGCTCGTGGGGGCGTGGGGCCCATCCCTCGTCGCATGCGGACGAGCGGCGTTAACGTGTCGTGGCTTCACGGTGTCGCGCCTCACGGAGCGGCGTCGCCGCGTCTGGCGGTTGGGCTGGGCGATAGGGAGGCGAAACGATCATCGGTTGGCGATCGAGAATAGCCGAATATCAGAATAGGAAGCGACGGCAAGCTAATTCCTGATTGATTGCTGGACTTGTGCTAAGTGTATGGGCCTTTAAATTTTCATTTCAATATGCCAAATACATATACTAAGTACTATATACATACATATACTCATGGGCCCCTCTGTGGCATGGGCCCCCGGCCATCGCACTTGCTGCCCTCCCCTCTAAGACGGCCCTGTTGGCATGTTATAATACACGCAGTGATAGTAGGCGACTTGAAAGTGAATTAAACATTGGAAAAACTATATATTGTAAATAAAATAATAAAAAATTTGAACAAAGTAACGGCTACATTTGTAAGATATGGTGACGGCCTAACATTTTTAGAGATAAAGCTTACAATAAACATAGCTTTACAAGCGACAAAGGAATAATTTATGTGCATTGCTTATGTTTACTTTTGCCTTTTTATCTCGAGGTCATTGCAGCGTGGTTAAGTCCGCTACTCGATTTCAGTGATCACTTGCCCCAAAGTGCATATGAACCAAAAAAAAAACTCTTAACAAAAAGCCATTTCAAAGCCTTGTGATCTACTTTCTGTACGCAAAAGAATACTTTTAGAAGTAAATTGCGCTTTACACCGGGTAACTTATCGTTTGTTTCATTTTGCACTAGAGTTAACCTATACTTTCACTTTGCACTAATCCAACCTTGGTTGGCTCAAATCAGCTCTACATAATGATTTCGGTATACACAATGTTGATGGTTCTATTTCTTTAATTTGATTGCCTTGTTTAGGACTGGAATTGATTGACTATTACAAAGTGAAATTTTAATTGGTTCACTCTGGTGGAAAATGAAAGTATGAGTTAACCCTGGTATAAACTGAAACAAGCGATAAGTTACCCGCTGCAAAGTGCAATTTACTCTACTTTTAATACACATAGCATTTGCTTAAAGGGGAGATATCAAAGTGCAAACCAACAAGAAACCAATATTATGATAACTATATCTGTTTGACACCAAACCAATATAATAAATAAAAAATTTGATAATGTAATATTTGTAATGTTATAGTGCCATTTAACATTTCAATCCCAAACTCAAAATACGCTAGAAGGAAAAAAAAAGGAAAAGTTTGCTATTAATAGTAATTTTGTCCTTGTCTTTTTTCCTTTTCTCTTGATGTATCATTTATCATAACTGTCTCTTTTTTATTACACACAGCATAGATTGAGTTTTTTTACCTGGAATTATATACATAAGTAGAGTAAATTGATGTACAATTTCTTTCAGAAAATTTAAAGTTGATTTGGTTTCCATACCAATAGGGTTTTCAACTTTTCATAATGTGCCTACTAGTTTATTTGCACCGGATATCTCCCCTTCAAAGGGGATTTAAAAGAACTACGTCAAATTTGAGATTGCTAACTCGAAAAAAGTGGTCAAAGGACTACATGAAACAAATGATATTTCTGCATGTCCATAGCCAAAGGAAGGAAGAAACAAGTGCTCGTGTCAACCGTAACCGTTCGCACACCCTACTAGCTTCGAAGTAACCACCTACTCTGCCGCCACCCCATCTACAAGTATCATCCCTTTCTCTGCGCCGCAACCGCACGCCCAACGCTGAGCACCAAACACCCCTGCCTACACCCACCAAATCGTCGAACACCAGAGCAACAAAAGGCATTTCGTCGAACACCAAGACCCCCACCGCAGGTCACAATGCTGCTCACCAAGCCCCACCCCTCCCTCCTCATCCCCTCCGAACACCTCCCAAATCCTAGCCCAAACATTGGCCGCATCACGCCCCACACCTCCGTGTATCCACCACCTCCATGGCGCCAGTGCAACCCGTGTCGACATCGCCGCCTGCGGCCACGGTGCTGAGTAGCGTGGATGTGCTCTCAGAGGCACTCCCATTTATCCAGTGGTTCAAGGGCAAGATGGCGGTGGTGAAGTACAGTGACGCAGTGATAAAGTCATCGAAGTTGCATTCGTCGATGATCTGCGACCTGGTCTTCCTCTCCTGCGTCGACCTATGCCCTGTGCTCGTGCACGGTGGCCCGGAGATCAACTCATGGCTGGAGCGCATCAACGTAGAGCCATAGTTCTGTAATGGCGTCCACGTCACCAACACGCTCACCATGGGGGTCGTGGAGATGGTGCTGGTTGGCAAGATCAACAAGTAGCTTGTGTCCCTCATCAGCCTCGTCGGTGCCACCACCTTCGACCTCTTCAGTGAGGACGCGAGGCTCCTCACCACACGCCCATCCCCCGACGCCACTGCCCTCGGCTTTGTTGGCGAGGTAACGCACATCGACCCGCCATCCTCCACCCCATCATCATTGAAATGCCTCAAAATTAAAAAGTTGAAATTTATTTGAATTTGTGAAAATTTCCAAATTTGAATACCCATTGAACTTTTACGCCTTCCTTTTTGGAAAATCCGCCTTTCACCTTAGCCATGGCACATTTTCTCCAGAGTGCTACCTCCCCTATTTCTCTTGCCACACGGCTGCATGTCATTCGTGTGCCGCTCGCCAACTCACTGCACTGCTCACTGTTGCAAGCAGTCAAACCTAGCACAGCATCGCGCCACCTCACCGACCAAACCATCAATGGCCGTCACACCACTCCCTGGTCACACGCCCACTCTACAACGCTACCAACCTTGCCACTACCAGCTTGGTCGCCGGTTGCTCGACTTGTGCCCGAACATTAACTCACCCCACTAGCGTGTGTGTGCCTGCGCCAGAGAGATGATGTGCACCTTGTGAAGCCACTACATCTACTAGCACCGCTGCCACCTCGATGAACCAATTCAACTACCAATGTCGCTATCCAAGTGCTGACCTCGCTGCATTTGCATTCCTATCACCACCACCTTCAAGACATTATAAAGCTAAGCCTAGCCACTCCTTAGCTTCCATTTGTAGCTAATTCTGAGGCCACAGCCTTCCCCTCCCAACTCTGGCCAAGGACCACCACCATCATTGAGCCCTCGCCGATGAGCTCAAAAACGCGATTCTTCCTAGAGCAACAATCCCGATCCAATTACTCACTACCTTAGCACCTATTGGACACTACAAAGCCATCCTCGACCACGCTGACCCACCTCATCGCCTCTAGGCCATAGGTGTAGTGTGCCACCATCGGCCATGCACGACCACCATGGACAACCATGTACAGGCCAAACCAACCTAAACCACCACCACCATTAGCATTCCTATATGCCGTAGAAGCTCAAACCACCTTCGAACTAGCTAAAAACCTACTGGAGCGTTGTCGTACCATGGCCTTGCCGCAACAAGCCACCACTGCCGCCAGCCACCTACAGCCTTCTCTGACCATGCACACACCAAAAATGGATCGCACATGTCCTATCAAACCTCACCGCACCAGCGCTCATCGCTGATTGTCACTACAAATGCTCAATTTCCCTCGCCGCCACTCACCTACGCTTGGGCGGCCAAGAGCACAAGCTCAAGCTAAGTAGGCCTCATGCCTGGCAAGCCGAGCAATTCGGCTAGCCAAATAAACCCAAAACAACAATGCAAGCCCAGTAGGTCAAGTGGGCCAACCACAAGTTCATAGCCCAGCACTGTTCACATTTAGCCCGATACTGTTCATAGCCCGGCCCATTACTGTGCAATCCACTGAAACTAGATCAAATCCAATATTGTTTATTCAACCGACCCGTTAGGAATAGTGCCAACCTAGAACTATTCACGTATTGCTATTTATTCAAAACCTATTAAGCATATTTATACCTGTTTCGAGCCCGTTTAAACCACTTTTAGCTCTGTTCAACCCATCCAAACTTCATTTAAACCCTAACCATTCCAAAACCACCCATGATTAATCTTTTCTAAATTTCATTTCTCTTTTATTTTATTTTATTTTACCTTTTCCTAGCTCATATTCTTTTGAGCACAGACTTAGGGCCTGTTTGGATGCGGCTACGGCTTATGGCTTTTGGCTGAAATTTTTAAATTTTAGTTGTTTACAGTAAATATTACAGAGAGAGATACTCATTTGTGATTTTGGCTGGTACAAATGTTGGGCTTTTGACGTGTACATCATTTAACTTATAGACCCCGTCTTGAGAAAATATTCCGTTTGAAAGTTAGGTACTGTAGCAAAAGCCAAAAGCCGTCAGCTTCGGAGGAAAAGAATAGGCCCTTATTCCCTTGTTCTTTTGCAATATCACCTTATTTCGTAGAGCTGTCTGTCACATGAGCAAATCAGGACGCGGGAGACTTAGGTCCAATTGAAGAACTCAAATAGGAAGGCACATGTCTTTGATCATGTTGAGCCCATATTATTTAAATAAGTTTTATTTTCATTTATGTTCTTTACATACTTTTACTTACATAAATGATAGCTTGGAACATCATGATATTTAGTTAAATCCTAACACCAAACATACCATGAATTAATTTTGTAAGCCATATTCACCTTGACAAACTTGGTTGTTAATTACTATATAATTAATTAATGGTAAAATTGGTCAATCAAATGCTTTATTTACACTACTAAGAACATTTTGGCTTTATGCTATTAGATTTCAAAATGGTACTAGGATTGAGGCTAATTGGTGGGAAGCCATTAGTTGGTTGGAACCTATAACCTCATCCTAAGGTGGAGGCTTTGGTTCGATGGTTCTGTGTTGTGGTGCACATGGAATGTAGATGTTGGCCTCATTTGGGAAAATTAAGGACTAGACCCTTATGCTAAGTAAAGAATACAAAAATCACTTAACCATAAGTTTGACTTGTCAAGTCTGGTCTAGTACATTGCTCAATTCAATTAAATTTCCATAGGAAAGTTAGCTATTATAGAGTGTCAGGATAGCCTGCAAAATAAGGGTGAAATGAAAGTCAGACTGGTATAGTCATTTGCCATTCTTCATAGTGGTAAGTCTACTTAACGTCAGGTCGCGATTGTCGTATTGGCCTGTGGATTTTGGACAAAGGTTGAATGGCCCCGAGCCTACCGGTAGAAGCTAGAACGGAATGAGCAGTGAATGACCTTGTTATCTTAACTCTGTCGCATGCTAAAATGTTTGCATGTATATTGAATGACATTACGAGTTATAAAAATCTTGTGGGTAAAGCTGGTCAAATCTACAGAGTAAGGCACATAGTATTCAGATACACCGCGCTTCTAATAAATGAATCTGTGTTTAATGGATGAATCCAATAACAAGGCATAAATAGTTTTGGTATGATTTTCAAGTTGGTTATTAAGTTTATTAAACCCCTTTTCTCTTAAGAAGATAATGTTTTACTTTTCATGTTTAAAAATTGTTTACAAATGAAATTGCATCCACAAATACAATGATAAAACCAATATATTCCTCCATTGAATTACTCGCAAGTAGATAATTAGACATTCACATGTGACTTATTGAGTACAATTGTACTAATGCTTGCTAAAAAAAATCATCAGAAGAATTATGGGGAGTTAGTGAAGAATCATTCAAAGAAACATGTGATGATCCCCTGGTAGGAAATGTTTACTGGTTTTATGTTTCATCCTTGCTCAGTTACGTCTATGATTTTTCTTGAAAGTTCTTTTGTGATGTAATATAAACTTTAGACTTGAATGCCCTTATGCTGTAAAACTCGATTGATATGTCGTAATGTCCTGCAATAAAGTTGGCTTTTAAGTTTAATGCATGAGCAGTTGTGATGCTCACTCATATTCAAACTCTGCAATTGAGCATCCTAAGCATGCGGTGAAAACCGATGATCTCATCAATAGTGTTATAATCGCCTCCAGCCACATCCCGGTCATCGCAACTGTTGCCGCCGACGAGATCGGGCAGTCCTACAACATCAACGCCAACACCGCGGTCAGCGAGTTCGCGGCCGCGGTGGGCACCGAGAAGCTGCTGTTGCTCACCTACTTGTCCAGCATACTCGCGGACCGTGATGACCCCGGGAGCCTGGTGAAGGAGATCGACATTGCCGGAGTGCGGCGGATAGGCCGAGGGGAAAGTGGGCGGCAGGATGATACCCAAGGTGGAATGCTGCGTGCACGCGCTGGCGTAAGGCGTGCGCACCGCGAGCTTCATGACATCCGCGTCCCACACTCGCTGCTGCTGGAGATCCTCACCGATGAGGGCACAGGCACTATGATCACCGGCTGAATTTTTTTTGTCAGGCAATGTTTAGCTTGGATTCTTGGCTGCAATAAGGATGGTTTGTTCGTTGTTTTTGTGATTTTTTGGTGACATTGGTTGGAAACACGGGATGGTTTTGCACCCTCGATTGTGACAAACGTGATTTTGAATCTTAATTAAAGAATGTCTGTGAAAGATTGTGACTTTATAAGATTCATTCATGAGTAAGATGTAACAATTTTGGTGCAAATTAATTCAGATGAAGAGTTAGTGTCAATTCAAAGGTAAGAGGCTGTTTGACTTGAGGTAGGTGCGTGTTTCGGTTTGACTTGAGGTAGTTGCATGTTTGCTATGGCTCTGGTCTGCTTGGGCGGGGCAGAGCGTTAGGTGCTCAACGCAGTGCCCCGACGAGGAGGGTTGGCCGGTTGGGACGAGGAACGGAGGAAGCTGGCTTGAGAAGGCCGGGCCTGACGTCACGGCATGCTTACTGGCTGCTGCACCGCTGGGCTCTATAAGCAGGGGGCGTGTCCAGCACACGGCAGAGTATTGTTTGGAAACGACGGAATAATACCAAGCCAACGAAGCCATCATCCAAGCGCAAAAGTATGACTGTATCTTGATTCTGAGCTACACCAATGAGAAACAGACCCAAAACGAACAACCCCTTACTTTACAACAGTCTGTCAGGGTCAAGTGATACAGCCCAGTAATCAATGTATAATTTCGTGTGAATGTGAGTTATAAAGCCTGAGATGTCCTACAAAACATTTTCACACGGCTTGCAGAATCTTGAATCACCACACTCTGAAATCCCACGGGTCATAACTGTATACAAAAGCACCAGGAAATGAATAAGATAAGAAAATATTGAGATATACTACGATATATCATAATTCCCACACCGGCAATGTAAATTCTGGACCTGTCAAACTAATGTTGGCATCAATCTTGACTGAACTAAGCTGACTAAATGTGCCCCTGCACCACAACTAAGAGACCATGAAACATGGAAATGTAAAGTCGACGAATTGTTGTTCTCACTTGATACGAGCAATGGCCACCACGATGAAGACGAACACCGAGAGCATGAAGGACACCTTCACTGCATCGCTGTACAGATCGGGCTTCTCTTCATCGCTGTGAGGGTGGAAGAGCATGTTGACAATCTTCATTATGTTATCGATGAATTCCATTATTTTTGCCTGGGTGTTGCCCAGAATCCACTTAAGCACTCCAACAGGACCACCAGGATTGCCCTTTCTATCTGTTTCTTTGGCTGAAAGAAGAGGTAAATTGCACTAAGACAAGGCAAGACATACATATGCAGAAGGCAAATAATAATCCAACAGAACTAGTAAGCATTATTTGCAAGTTTTGCACGACTAAAATCAAAAGGGTCATCACAATGCTTCTGCCTGATTATTCTTTTCGAGAGAGAAAATGATGCTACCCAATTAACAAAGAGAACAGTGTTACTTATGCCAAACAAATGTAAGCATGTGTACATTTTAGTATAACATACCATCCTGGAAAGATCTCCTGAATTCTTGCACTGCCTCATTATTCATAATAGCATCCCATACAACCTTATCACATGCCAAGGACATAACCATTTTCTGCATCGAGGACAAGTTTAACACATCAAGGTAGAGAAAAACTGTTCAGAAACATAACAGTACATCAAAAGTTGAAAGGACAATGTAAAATATCATGTTGCAATTGATAATGTTACAATCTAAAAAAAATTTGGAGCACATGAAAATAGGTTAGGCCTCATTCACCTGAATATTAGGATCTTTTTGCAATAGACGGAAGGCATCCAAAACATTCCTATGCTCCCTAGTCAGAAGAGCAGTTGAGTTGAGAACATATGCAGCAGGTTCAATCCAGTCATCTGATCCTGATGAATTGTCAGATGAAGAATGTCCTGAGGTAGACAACAATGCTATTTGTTTCTTATTTTCATCTGAATCCTCACCAAAAGGATTCTCAAACACCCTGAATGCAAATGGTAAATCAATTAGTCGGAGCAAAGAACAGAAACTAATATAAATGATCCCCATTTTATTATAAATGAGTTATTACATAAACGTCTACAGCACCTCCATCTAAAAAAAGCTCTTTTTACCTCATAGAAATGAGCATCAATGTGATGATTTCTGCGAGAAAACAAAAACACATGGAAAAAATCTGCACAAGATAGCAAACTTCGATCTTTTTTTAAGCTACAATTACCATTTGTTAGCACAAGAAAGCTACTTTTTTAATCATTTTGGAAGGCAGGAAGAAACCAAAGCATACAAGGAATCTGCCAATAGGGTTGGAAAATGTTGCAAGCAAACATTGAATCGTTACTAGTATTTCAGCTTTAATTTCGTGTATAGCTTCAGCTAACCCTGATTGAAAGTTGATGCGCTCAATAGGTGGATCCAAACATTCTATAACATTCGATATAGAGATTACCATATAGCACATGCCACGGAAATATCCAACAGTTCAAGAAACATTATAACCAATTCACGATTGTTCGTGAATTCTGCATGACAAATATTGGAAGTTGGTAGGCGTCTATCAGTGCAAATCACGTAAGTACACGATACTGCCCCCGGGCTCCATCCAATCATGGCAAAGAAACCAATCTACCACAAACAGCACACGACAAATACAATCACAGCCCGCGCAACTGGAGCACGGATTTAACTAGTAATAACGACAAAAGGATGCTAACTGCAACTAACAGAAAGCTCAAAATCAAAAGCCTGAAGCACGAAAGGCTCCCCCATCTAATCCAAAGACACATAAACTAACTTTCTCACATCAAACGGAATACTAAGACGTTTCCAATCTAATCCAACCCACGCGAGCAAGGTTAGCTCAGCATCATGCCCATCACCAACACATGCAAGGGGGGACATCATCAAACGCACAGATAAATCCAATCTAATCGAGCGAGCAAACGAATCTTACTCCTGGATGCTGGAGAAGGCGGCGCGGACCTCGTCTCCGGTCGGCGGGGACCAGAACACCACCCTGTACTCGTCCTCCTCCGCCTCGCCGGCGCCGGGGGCCGCCTCCTCGCCCCCGGCGACGACCTCCTCCCAGTCCTCCTCCCCGTCCCGGCGCAGCGTGCGGGATTCCCAGCACACGGCGTCGGCGACGGCGGAGGGCGGGGGCGGCGAGGTGGCGCGCAGGATCCGGCCGCCGGCGCGGGAGCGCCGGCGTCCGCGGGAGGAGGCGGCGACAGGGGACGCGGCGGAGGTTGAGGCGCCGCCGAGCGCCGACGAGGAGCGGACGGCGCCGCTGGCGACGCGGAGGAGGTTCCGGCCGGGCGGGTTCCTCATCGCGGAGCTTATCGTCGAGGCCTCCTCGCCTGCGCTATCCAATTCCAATCTATCGTAAAAGCAACCAATGACTCGGAAGAAGTTGGATGTAAAACCTGTCGTGCTTTCATATCTAGGGGGTTGAAGACGTGGAGTGCTGCTTGGGGTCACCCAATCTTGTAGCACCTCGTTTGGTTTCTTGTGGCATCGAGCATGCTCATTGGTTGCTTCATTTTCCTACTCACGTGTTATATAACCAGGAATCCCGATATATTATGTTAGATCTTTTCAATTTTTTGTGATGGATGATTATTGTTGAGGTATTTATGGGTTTATTCCAAAAAAAATTTATTCTCCTTACATAATAGCAATTTTATAGTTTTCAGGCAAAGATGTACTCTGTTCTGAATTAAAATATTTGGTGAGTGATATTATAAACTTACGAATATGTATATAGAATAACTAGGAACTATTTTTTCACATATGCAGTGATGTTACAAACTTAGAAATACGTATGTACTAAAAGTGGCATTTTTTTGGTCTAAAAAAACAAAGATGGGATTTCTTTTACCGCATATGCATGGTAGATGGTTTATATTGTCTCTCTTGGGTTAAATCTATCAATACTTCAAATCCAGCTATTTCACAACAAAAAATTTGTACACCCAGTCTGATGCTGATTGTAGTTAGTAGTTACACTTACAAAGACATAATAAAAGTGCTGCTCCATGTGCAGATGTCTATGATATGAGTCCAATATAATGTGGAGTTTTAACTTTTCTCTCCAAAACCCTCTTTTATAAAAAAAATCAACATTAGCTCATTGTTCTCCAAAATCAACATTGGCTCATTCTTCTCACCGAAAATACCAGCAGAAATAAACAGTTTAGGGGAAGCCATGCATGTAACCTCAGGCGTGGACCAACTATTTTCCATCCCCTGTATCGTTGAGCATAGCTTTTCTCGTTGTGGGGTGCAACGTACCCACGTCGCCGCTCTCCCCAGTCCCCATCAGGTCCTGCAGTCCTGCAAGCAAAAGACGGTTTCACCCCAAGGAATAAACGAACCGCCGACGTATGTACGGAATTGCTCTGCCACTGACATAGCGCTCTAAAAACTTTCGGCCCCACATGCCATAGCTTTCAGAAGTCAGATACGCTACTCTGCCCGTGCCTGGCGATCGAAAGACGGTGGTAATCCAAATATGTCATCAACGCTGCCAATCCCATAACCTTCATCCTTCTGAAAACACGCATCAAGCCAAGCAAATTAGCGCACGTACGGTTCGTTCCTAGCCGAGAGTTCCTGCCCCTGACCGATTCAACGTGGCGCCTCCGAGCATGACCACGACCACGCGTGCGATTGCTGCCTTCACGTCATCACGCACCGCGCGTCGGAATCGTAACGCGACCCGACGTGGAATGGAACGCGAGTCGAAACCGTAACGCCGCTACGCACGAAGCGTGCGCCGGTGTGTCCAGGAAACGGCGGCGGGCGCGCGGGCTGTGCTGGGTATGCACGAACGGACGGACGATGGATGATGCAAAAACAGGACGGCGAAGCAACGGGCGGCACGCGCCGCGGCGCGGGGGAGAAGAGAGCGGCCGACGGTCGAGCGCGGCGTACGTGCGTCGGACCTCCGGTCTCGACCGCGTTCGCGCTTTCGGCTTCAGCTTCTGACTTTTGACTTATTTTTCACTATTTATAAATTTCGTTTTTTCTGAACTTTTGATTTTTTGAGCTTTTTTACCGGTTCTTTTTTCACATATTTGTTTGTATTATACGTGATGGTTTAATATGTTTTTTCTATTTTTAATTTTTTTAAATTTAATTATGCTAAATAAGTCTCTGTCAGCTATAGTGTTTTTTAGTCAGTTACAGTGCTTTTCAGCCATAAATCACTCAAAAAAAACCATATTAAACACAGCCTAAACCAAGGCGCCACGCGCGCGGAGCCCGGAACGAATGAGCAAGGAGGACACGATGATGGAATGACATGACGACTGTGTTCCCGTTGGATCTAAAGAGAAGATCGCGAGATCAAGCTTAAACACGGTAAGTATGTGAGTAGCTGGTATTTATTAAGGCCGTACAGGACCAGAATTGGGGTTTCACCTAATTCTCGAGTATAATTGTTGTGTTCCTCCAAGCGCATTTAGATCACTCCATTAGTTATAGAACTAAGATTGGAAAATAAAATTCACGAATTAAAAAATGCAACAGCAACCCCCCTCTCTATACATACATACATACATACATACATACATACATACATACATACATACGTACATACATACGTACATACATACGTACATACATACATACATACATACATACATACATACATACATACATACATACATACATACATACATACATGCATACATACATACATACATACATACACACATACACATATATGAATATATACATATACATATATACACACACATATACATACATATATATACATACATATACATATATACCTATATATACATACTGCCTTTCTACTTTAATGTGTGTGGTGTGTGTAAGCTAACGGTTTTACAATAGACTTATAGAAAATGAACAGAAATATACACTCTTATTGATTAGATGGGAGTTTTCCTCAGTCAGGAAATTTGCCCTAATTAACCATGCTCCAAGTATACTAGTTGGACAAAGTTGGAAGCAAAGAACACGAGATGGAAGTGAACCAATTTTCAATCACTACCTCATGGTCAGAAATTTCAAAAGCTGGCTTTTGAAAATTAAAACTTCCATGTCGTCAAAAGAAAAACACTAGTCCCTTGTTGTAATTCCAACAAACTAAACAATATACAAGGGTGAACTCATTAGTTATAACCTCACTCGAAATCCAAATGGAAAAGGTTATCTAAGAAACAATCCAGTCCAATGAGCCAACAAAAGTTGACCACCACTCTCTGATTTATTCAGAATAGAAAAAGTAAATCAACACACAATGTACCATATCATGTCCTCACCTTCCATTAACAACTAACAGTAAATAAATCATGACCGAGGCACGAGAAAAGATGGCAAGTAATCACCTTTTGTGCATTCCCCACTACCTACCATAATCAAACTACACATACATCATTACCTGCCTGGTACTTTCTACCAAGACGCAAGCTCAACGAATTATGTGGCACGAACCAATGCAAACACACGTACGAGGATACAGGGAAGATCACATCCAAGCAAACCACATCCATGAGCAGTACAATCTGGAATTAAGTTGGGCCAGGTTTTCATTAGACAGTGCCGCTCTGTCATTTGGGTCGGGATTGATTCTTAAGCCTAGCCTTGCTGCAGCACGGCCCGTAAATGAAGCAGCCCAATGCCTTCTTCCCTGACGAAAAGCAAAAATGTCTCCATTTTTTTTAGTTGGAAAAAGGAAAAACGTCTCCAAATGATATGTGTTGCATACTGGCAAATTGCGAGCATCATCAATTTGTACGTACAGGAACAAGAAAGATTCGTGCCGATACATGCTCAGTTCGCATCAGAATTTGATTGAAGCGTTGGGATCAGTAGTGTGCAGTGATTTTGTTTAGCAGGTACTTTCAAACCAGGACGCAGCATACCTCAGCAGATACATAGCCCAACATCTTAACATCGACATTTATCTACCGATTGTTACAAGTTACCCATACAGGTCTGCACATTTTATTCTTCTGCGCCAACACCACGGCAGCTCCCTGTGCTAAAACGAACGGGCAGCGGAGGAAAATCGCGACAGGCAAATTTACACCAAGCAAGAAACAAACTTCTGGCTTACGAGGCGCTAAGCCTGAGCGACTCGAAGGAGTGCTCGAGCTGAGCAGTCCCGCCGGCCACCTGCCGGAGCAGGTCCTTCATCGACTCCACCCAGTCCTGTTTCTGCGCCCTGCTCTCGCACTGGAACTCAAGAAGGCCCTGCGCCGTCCTCAGCCCAAAGTGGCACTTCTCCGTCTCCGCCGCCGTCGCGGACTCGTGCGCCGGCCACGCCGGCAAGTTGTCGTAGACGCCGTACACGACGCTCTTCTTCTTCTTGGAGAAGGCGCCGCCGATGTGCTTGCTCTTGAGCTTCACGATCACCTGCGATCTCTTGTTGACGTACACGGACACTCGCTTCCAGTGCAGGGCGCCTCTGCGGCTGCGTTTGAGGAGCGTCCCTTCCTTGCACCATATGTCCGCGCGGCAGCTGCCGGCCTTCTCGAAGGGCGCCACGGCCGCTTTGCTCCTCGCCTCCCGCTGCGCTCTCAGCCTCAGCGCCGTCGCTCCTCTGAGAGCTGAAGCATTTAGCAATGTCACACTTTGACACGCATAACAAACAGTGTCATATAGCAGCAGCGCGATTGCTCACCTGTGGCGGCGGCGGCGGTCAGGGTCATGAGATCGCCGGGGCTCCGCACGTCGACCGCGGACTCCACGGCGGAGGCTACCTGGTCGTGGTCGGCCCCGGCGAGCTCGGCGATCTCGATGCAGTGCGAGGCCAGCAGCTGCGTCGCGGACGCCAGCGCGGCGTCCATCTTGGCGTCCTCGAGGTCCTCCAGGTTCGCGGCGCCCGCGGCAACGGCGGCGACCGCGGCTGCCACGCTGGCCACGGAGACCGCGGCGTGTACTCGCGCCCTCTCGGCGCGGGCCTTGTCGACCCTGCTGCTCCCTTCCCTGTGATGGAACCACCTCCCGATCGTGTAGTGGTGCGCGGAGATCGCGCTCCTGCTCCTGAAAGTCTGCACGTACGAATTTGTGCTACAGATCAGTATACAAAACGTTCACATTGTATACGTGATCGCGACAATTCGTACTACTAATTTGCTTGTAATCTTACGCGCTTGCGAGGGCTCAGGTTGGTGCCGGAGGCGGCGGCAAGCGCCAGCGTCTCCGGCATGAGCAGCCCGGACAGGCGGTCGACCACGAAGTTGGAGCTCCGCCTCCCGCCGACGCCGCCGGTCAGCACCTTGGATATCTCCGACGCGGACACGCTCCACGACCGCGACAGGAACTCCATGGGCTCCATCGGCGTCTGCGGCGACTGCACCGCCGCCGGGGGCCCGGCGCTGTCCATGAGCAGCAGGTGGTCCCTCCTCTTCATCCTCCCCAACAAGTACCCTTCCATCCTCACTTCTCTAACCGTCGGTTCGCTATATTGCAGTGTTCCTTCCTTGCATTTCGTCTTCCGGCGATACCTCGCCGTCTACTTATGGGGGGCCGGGCGCGCGAAGGCCACACGAAGCACGGGAAAGAGGCTGTGCGGACGGCAGGAAACACCAAGGCTTCCGTTTCTGACGAGCTGCCGCCCCTGTCGCGCTGCAGCGTGGGGCGACACGTAAAGGTGTTGCTTGCAGCGTGGCCATCGCCGTCCGCGTACGCTGCACTGCAGAGATGGGGGCGCGTGTAGGAGACAGGCGCGTGGGGCTTCGGCTGCATCTTGTGCATATAAAAAGTGGAACGAACGGAGGACCACCTCGGACTCGTGAGCCTGCCAGTGTACATTCTCTGCTAGTTTATTCTTTTCTATGTGGGCTGGCTTGTAGCCGGTGAATCTCACGCCGAGTTTGTCGGAGCAAACGGACACGAGTCAGCACGTGGGGCGGGTGGGTAAACATCGTCGCCAGATGCCACGTGGCTCTAAAATTAGCGATGCCGCGTACAACATCATAGAGAAGCATTTTTCCTGTCGCAAGGAAGAGTTGCCACTGGCGTGGCGTAGTGAGTAGAGACACGGTGACAGTGTTCATGTACTGGTAAAGTCGTCCGAATTGATCAGCTACGGATGATGCATGTAGCGTAGGTTGGCCCAAGGGCCGAAGGCAACCTGGCCGGTAAATACAGCAAGTTTTGGGCCGAGCTAGCATTTCGATGGAGAGAGCTAGGAAATGCATAGCACCTGCAGCCGCAACATCCATGCCAACGTCGCTCGGCTCGACGGCGCTGCCAACATGCCGTTGCAAATTTCACGCTTAGGCTGTGTGCCTCTGCACGAGCCGCCATACGGCCCATACCATCATTGTGAGGCAACATACGTGTGTCGTAAGCTCGATGCCTTCCCTGCCCCCTCCCTCTCTGTAACATCCCATTTTGGGCATGTTACTCTTGCTTGTAATTTGAGCTATTTGGTGAAGCTGATGGTTAAAAGTTCAAGGGCTTGTGTTTAAATTCCAGTTTTTGGTTTGCTAGTTTTACCCTTTTTCCCTTTTCCTGTTGGCCTTCGAAATCTCCCTGGGCCCGACCCCTTTTCCCGTCCCCGACCTTCCGGCCCAGCCAGCCTAGCTCCCCTTCTCTTTTAAACACAAGCCCCGTGGCCTCACCGTTGCCTTGTCGTACGCAAGCGGCAAATGCCCCGTCAATATCACCTCTTCCCCGCACGCTTTAACGCCACAGCAGCCATATTGCGCACCTGGTGCTACCCTCCCTACCCTAGCTCAACGCTAGCCTCGGCCTCGCCTTCCTTCCATTCAAGTGTGCGACAGTGCCCCTATTACAGTCGCTCGCCTTAAATTCTCGCCCAATGCTCCCCACTCCCTTCCCCAACCATAAAATCTCGGTTAATCCCCAGTTGATCCCCATCCATCTCCCGCTCTAAAAATCACCGCCACCAGAAGCCTCTACGGCCACCATCGTCGCCAGCTCATCTTGGAGAACCACCCTCGGCATTGCCCCTTCCCGTAAGCTCCTCTTACCTCCTTCATGCTCCCATGGAGCCTAATCAAGTTCTTTTTCCCCGTAGCTCGCCGTGGGCCAGTCTTCCTCAAACTCTGGCTGACCCTCCCCACCGGTGATTCCATCCACCATCGGCAAATTCCTTCCGGTCAGAGCATCCACGTCACCCTCGTGAAGCCGTCTTTGATGTCAATTTGGAGCTCTGCCACGCCATCTCCCCCGACGTTGATTGCCTTCCTTCGCCGCTCCAGTCCATCGACGCCGACTCTTTCTTGACCTTCCTGAACCCCATTCCTTTCCTGGTGAGCTCCCATTCACTTCTAGATGCTCCCCTCCTTTTTAATTGCTTTCTAGGCAAGTAAATTGCCACCATGACCCTCTCCTATTTCCGCTGCTGCCGGGCTCGCCGTCGGCACCTCTCCGATTTCCCTCGACCCGCGTCACTTCACCCTGAATTGCACGTGAGTGTGAGAATTGCATTTCGGAAATGCTCTCGCGCCGCCGTACTTTCCCTCACTGTTGGCGAGCTTCGCCACTAGTTGGCCGGGAGGGAACTGTTCTCGCATCATTAGTTTTAAAATGCTATCATTAGTGTTTAATGACTATAATTAGTGGATGCTAATGACCCGCTGACTGGTGGGGCCCCATACCGGTTTATATCCTTTGCTAGACTGACATGAGGGCCCCACTTTGGTTATAATATTTTAAAACCCCGGTTAAAAATCAGGGTCACTGACCGGTGGGTCCGAAACACTGTTTACACAGTATCACGGCCCCACATGTTAGCCTCTAGCCATTTCCAAAAAAGAAAATGTTTTATGTAAATTAAATAACCTGTGGGCCCCACATGTCATACACTGAACCTTTAAGAATTAAAAATATTTTGAAAATCAATTAAAAATGGTGGGACCCATGTCAAAGAGAGAACTCTCTCCTCTATTTATTTTTGGGATTTTTTCTTGAAAATAATCTTTGGAAGGCTCGTTCTCCCTCGTTGTAGTTCCGAATTTAGTGAAACTTGTTTATAAAAATTGCTAAATTCAAGCTCTTCTGTTGGTTCTAGTTTGATTAAATTTTGAGTTTATTTGAATTTTATTTTGTATTTATTTGCTCTCTTTGCCTGTCATTTGCTTTTTGGCATTTTTGTCCAAGTAGAGTTTGAAGACGCAATAGAGCCTTAAGTCGACACACCCCTGGTATAGCAAGACCCCCAACCTTTGACTCAGGTGAGTCAACGCTTTGATCATTTTGATCCCATATTTAATACAAATTACCTTCATTTGAATTATCCAAATT
Source organism: Dendrocalamus latiflorus (assembly GCA_017311315.1). Classification (NCBI taxonomy): domain Eukaryota; kingdom Viridiplantae; phylum Streptophyta; class Magnoliopsida; order Poales; family Poaceae; genus Dendrocalamus; species Dendrocalamus latiflorus. The sequence continues at coordinate 38,963,260 of CM029610.1, forward strand.
GCATTTTTATTCATGTACGATGTATGTTACTTGTAAGGTAGCTACCACCCACTTGAAAATCTAGCAATATATTTATGCCATCCTTAAAACGTGAAAATCCATGAACCTTGTCACCACAGATAATATTATTAACTAGAATAGCTAGAAGTCTTAAATAAATGTCGTGCTAGTCTTGGCAAGTTCCAGGGCATTAGTTTGCCCTGAGCATCATCCTTTAAGCATAAAATCTTGATTTGGGACAGTGATGGGACGTAAATGGCTGGTAGTTTGAGATAACGCATTTTATGCTTCCCAAAACCCTAAAAACTTGCTATAACTGTCTAGGCGGATGGTAAGAGTGATTGGTGTGGATGGAGCACAAGATTATGTGGTTTGTGGTATGCACCGCCTGCACAAATTAAGGACTTAATCTTGTGATGACCACCTCATGTAAAATAGTACTATCACAAGCTGGCAAACTGTAGGCTTGGTTGCATAATTTACTAGACCTCAGAGTCATTCAACAGGTGGGGAGTGAAGTTGTGCATTCGTGGACCTAAACTTCGGCATGAACGGGACACCGCGTAAAGGTGGTGTGTCACGTTTCACCGGCGCTATGGCAAGCCGTGGTCCAGTTGTGCTGAGTGTTAGGGTATGACTTCTCACACTAACTTATGGGGACTACCTCTGGTGGTTCTCCATAAGGGTGGATTGGCTATGGGGCGAGGTGCTGTAAAGGCCTCGTGACAATCTCTTGACCTGTATGACTAAGGAATCGCATAGGCCCGTTGAGTTGATTATTTCTTGTGGGTAAAGATGTACAGTCCCTATAGAGTATAAACTGCTCAAACAACTGTACCCACAGTCAAGGGCAGATATGGGACCTTCCTTGAGTTAGTTCTGTTTTCAAAACTTTGTGGATGGGATAAAACCTCTGTTGGGGGAAGTACTCCAACTTTGACTTTTTCCTGAGGGGAAGTGCTCTGGTGTTATTATTATGGTGGATGCAACTTACTGATCAAAAATCTAGTATAGATGGATGAAACCATGTAATTGGTGGATGGAACCTGCACCATTATATGTTTATACGATTTAAACTCCTCAAAGCATGTTTTTGTTACAAAGGCTAGGTCATAGAATTTGTACTTATAGTATTTGCAACTGTCGTTTTACATAATTAAAAGAACCTAAGCCACCCTTGTTTAAGCCTTACATATATAATTATATGCACTCTGTGTGTTGGCTCACAGAGCACGGTTGTGTGTGCTCACCCTTGCTTTCAACCCTACCCTTCAGAGTTTGTGAATCAAGACCGGTATGCCTTGTACCAGGACCAAGGTGTCGAGGACGGTGAAGATGGTGGCAATTAGAGTAGGATCTTGTGTTCCAGCATCTCCTTACAGTTTAGTCAACCAAGCTAACTGGTGGGTGAGTTTAATATTAGCCAAGTTTTTGGGTAATATTAACCACACCTAAGTTGTCCCGATTGCTTGCCTATGAAGAGATGAGCTCATCCTTTTGCTTCTGCTATCACTTTGTATTTCTATAATTAACTCATTTGGCCTGACGGCCCTTTTGTAAAACTTATCCCGATGTGGAATATATAAACTATAGTATTGTAAAATTAATGAATGGTATGGTCTATATCATGTATGAGATGAATCAGCAATGTATCTGTGAGCACTATCTACTGATCTAAGGAATAGTGCAGTGATTTTACAGAGGATTCTAAGTTTGCTAAATACGGTTCTGGCACCCTCGGCCATGGGATCCAGGGAATAAGTTTGCTTACTTATCATGTTGTCATTAGTCATTCAACCATTAACACATAAAAGAAGAACTAGATGACAACCTGATTATGAGTATATATAAACTAATACTCAAGGGATATATTTCAAAGTAAAGATCCTTCATACGTGGAAATGGAACATAGATCAATACTAATAAAACCACAATAACATAAAGTGAACTTATCCTAAATGTGTGCATACATAAATGTATTGTGAAAGCAAATGCACATATTCAAGCTTGATTTATTTGGTAAGTTCATTTTATATTTTGGATCCAAGGAATACAATAAGATAAGAATGTGATATTAAATGCACACCTCTTATGTTTTTCACATTTTCATCCAAATGAGACTAAGCAATATCATAATCAATAAACATATTAGTCTCACAATTGTATTTGTTATTATCACCAAAACCAACTTAATAGAGTTTAAACTTACAATCTCTCCCATTTTGGTGATGAATGATAAATCCATTAACAATAATAGCATTTGGATGAAAATGAATATATGATAGAAAATTCAACTAAGATGAAAGTATAAATAAGCATAATAAAGTATTCTCCCTTTTTAGCATCAATTCCCTCCTTTTAGCATCGATGTTATTCTCCCCCTTTTGGCATTATACACTTCAATAACAATACTATTATTCACACTTCTCTCCCTTTCGGCATTTATCATCAAAAGCAAGGAAAAAGTAAATTTAGCCAAAATAGAGATTTTCCAACACATGGAGCTTAATACCATTTAATTTAAGTTTGGTCATAAAGAGTATGAAATAAACAAATGTGACCAAGAGGGAGATAGAGGTAACTAAATGAAAAAAAATATTTGAAACATATTCAAATAATCTTACTCATGAGAACTCCTCGAAGACTTTTGAAATTTCCCCTTTTGACATTGGATACCACTTGTAGCATTTGAAGCACACTCCAATTCGAAGTTTCAGATTTTCAGGATTTTGACATTTCAATTTAGCTTCAAAAGCTAGCTGAAAACCTAACCTGCAGATGTCCAATAAATCTAAAAATTTTGTCAGTATAGGTCAACAATAGGGGGATCAAAAGTCATTATTATACCTTACTCAGATTATGAGCACACTAAAAGATACAAAAAATCACAAAACTGTTCAAAATCATGCAAGTTCTGAAATTTCAGCATTTTATTAAAATAAGGGCATGTTTGGTAGAGCTCCACCAACTCCAGATCCACTAAAAATAGCTCCACTCCACGAATTTTTACCCAAACACTCCAGCTCCACGAAATCTGGATCCACCAAAATACTGAATCTAGCTCCAGATTCATGAAATCCATGGAGCACCTCAAGGGGTGCTCCACGAAATCTTGTTTCGTATCTACTCGTGGAGTTGGGTGGTAATTACCCACCTTTTGCCACTGGTTACACACCCCATCCCATACCACCATAAAACCCATGGGCAAAACAGGCCATTCCCACCAAAAACTCAGCTTCGTGGATCTGGAGCTGTTGTGCAAGCTAAACAGTTTTGTTCAGCTCCATGGTGGGATCCCAGATTCACGGTGGAGCTATTTTTGGTGGATCTGCTGCTCCAGATTCATTTTTTCAGTGGTGGAGCTCTGCCAAACAGGCCCTAAGAAAAGTACACAACTTTTTCAAGTGTTGTTGAAATGCTTTCAAATTTTGCAGAGATGAACTTTGGACTCCTAAGAAACTTTTCCGATAAGAGATTTCGAAAAATAAGTCTCCATTCATAAGTTATGCTAAAATACACTTTGAAAACATAAGAAAGGATGATTTTTCAACTAGAGTTCAAAAACCAATTCAATTTGAGTTTCATGGAATTTTTTATGGTTTTAAGCACAAGAAAATGAAACACATTCATTCATTCATAAGATCTATAAAATATTTTAGGCAAATAGGTAAAATAGTTTTCCCAATATTAATACTTTACCCTTTTTACTTTAGTAGGCCCAAATTACTTATATAAGTTTTTCACAAACAAAAAACTCCTCTTACACAAAGGTTTCTCTTGGCATTTCCTTTTCTTCTCCTTTAACACACAAACAATTTTCCTCTCCTTGTTTGACTTTTCTTTTCATATTGAATGCACACCTCTTATGTTTTCTACCTTTTTATTCAAATGAGACTAATTAATAAATATATTAGTCTCGCAATTGTATTTGTCATTATTACCAAAACTAATTTAATAGAGGTTGAACTTACAATTGGCTATACAAAAATTTTATCGTTAGAATTGTTATTAAAAAAATAGTTTTATAATATTATAATTTTATTAGTATATCTTAGTATAAAATTATGTAAAGTTGCGTTAAAAATTACATCTTAAAGACTATAAAAAAAATCAGATGCGTCAATTAAAGAAGAATGGAGTAAGTAATAGTCACTTGTCGTCCGTTGCATAGGGACAGCAAGTACACTTCTGTCTGTTGCCTGTTCTGAATCTTCTTGTCCTGAAACCAGTAGCGATGTCTGTGAGAGAAAATGACTAGTAGATTTGATTTGTTCTACGAAGCAAGCCACGAGATCCCGTGTGAAGAACTTGCCTAGCTGAAGATCTAAATTCAAATTGTTCAGTTCCATACCATGCTTTGTGATAGCAGCAAACGTTTTTGAGTAGCAAACTAACTAGTACCAATTAAGTGCTCGTCGTTCGTTGATGCCCCGCACACGGCGCGTCGCCGGCCGGCCAGCCGGGAGGTGCGTGCACGCACGGGTGCCACAATACCACATGCCCGTACGAACCATATATATTGTCAACTTGAAAGCACGTCTTTCTTTGGCACAACGAAGGCCAAGCCGCCCACATTCTGAAATAAACCTCCAAAAACTTGATCCTTTTGACTAAATGGCGCCCATCGTCATGTGCATGGTATGGTCAATGCATGGTGGTGCACTGCTGGCGAGATAAGGGTTTGACCCCTGTGGCTGTACAACTGTGCTGTGAGCATGGAACGACCTGTCCGGATCTTCTGCAGATCAACACGTAGACAAGTCGAGTTGTGCCGAAGCTGCAATAACTGTGCTTAAGTGCCGCTCGGTTGGGCTGAAATAAGCTACTTTATGGTTAAAATTGCACTGTAACTGACTAAAATTACACTGTAGCTGATGGTGGCTTGCGTAACTAAATTTAAAAAATTTAAAAATAGAAAAAACATGTTAGCCCATCACAGATAATGCAAACGAATACGGGAAAAAAGAACTGGTAAAAAAGCTCAAAAAAGCCAGAAAAAGACGAAATTTAAGAATAATAAAAATAAACCAGAAGCTAAAAAGTCAAACTGAAATGAGCGGAGACTGACCTCGTCTCAGAGATCAAGGAATCAAATCTTCGGAGTCCAAGTACTACTTCAGAGTACAGTGTTTTGAGTTGGCACCAAATTTAGGGCTTCTCTTCCAAGAAGCTCCGTTATACAGTACCCATTCATTTCAGCCTTTTTAGTTGCTTCCAACGGTTGATTTTTAACCGAAATTGCAGTGGTTGTTAATTTTTCTATATCATTTAATTAAAAAATAAGAAAAAAATATCGTTATATTTTCACAAACAATGTAAAGGAATTGGACGAAGAAGCAAAGAAAAAAACAAAGAAAAGAAAAACAAAAAACTGAAATTAAGAAGTCAGCATATTTATTCTAGCTTCCGACTTCTGTTTTTTTTAAGAAACAGTTAACCATGTATAAACTGTTGTATTTCGATGTTTTGGGAATTTCCCTATTAATATTTTCAAGTGAGAGGATGCTGGTGGGACCCATGTGTCATTGAAATGATGAAAGGGTGGCTTGGCCCATTAGCTAGTCGTGGCTGTTGGCTTCGTGTGGTGGAGAACGACCCGATCCCCACGTGATCCCCAGCGATTACAGTGGCGGCTGTTGAGCAACGACACCTTAATCTTTCTCTTCATATACGACGGGCTCGTCCTTCTCTTCTTTAGATTCGAGAGCTACTCTTCATCCCCTACCTTATGCTCTACCAGCTGTGCTCTCGATTCAAAGCAATCGCTTGGATCAGGCGCAGTTGTCTTTGCCGTTAGCTTGCTCGGCGGGAATGACGATGGTGGCTCAGCTCCTCACTCCAGTAACCTACAGTCCTCACTCCAGCAACCTACAGCTTAGCCTCCTGTCGACTTGTTATAGTTACGGTTGATGTAACGCCTCTATTTCTGGAAGTGCTGGTAATCCCCATAATTGTTCAGTTGCAGAGTACAGTATAGGAGTATGCACCATAATAACACATACTTACAACAAAAGAGCTAAGTTTTAATATAGAAATAAGATTTAGCAACCTAATTTTGACACAATGAGCGTGCAAGCCCAAAGTTAACTTACAGCGCAAAATAAACTCCTACATGCATACTTAAGCGCGGCTAAAACCTAAGACCACTGGTCATCGAAAAAGTAGGGTCCTTCCAGACCTTCATCAACAGATTGTTCATCAATGTCCATTACTCTTCTGTTTGTTGTTTAATAAATAATTAGTACAACCGTACCTAGCAAGTCACAAGAGAAAATCCTACTTTATCTATTTGCACGGATTGCCACTGAAGGGGAATATACTAGTTTATTAATGGGAGTGGATATAATTTTATTTGTAAATCTTTGAAAGTAAGAAAACACCGATGAAAACTTCTCAAGATTATAGGGTTTCAACACTTGTTTACTCAGATTAAAATATAATGAAATCTACTTATGCCTCACTGTTACAATCACCAATTAAACACAGTTCCACTAACCAGGAGCACTGCGTATTTAAATACCATTTATTTCACTTTGCAGAGTTGCCCAGCTTTACCCACAAGATTTCTCAAACTCTCAATGTCAAGCTATATACACGCGTCAACTAGCATGCGACTAGATCGTGAAAACAAGGTTTTTCACCGCTCAATTCTTTATATAGCCTCTACTTGGTAGATCCACTCGGACCCGGTTTAACTGGTTAGACCTAACACTTCTGTCCATCCTAAATGACCCCTACTGTTGTTAGATATTGTTTTACCGTTCCGCATACCATCTCCCCATTATCCACACTCCCGCCTCCTGTAGAGATTCAATCGAGTTGAGCATCTACTAGACCAGAGTTGATAAGTCAACACTTGTGGTTGAGCGATCACTGTGTCCTTTACTTAGCATAAGGTTCTTGTCCTTACTTTTCACTTGAGACTGCCAACCACATCCTAGATCATTTGTGCTCAACGGCACCACCACCCATCTGCTCAAGTTTCCACCCTAGGGTAAGGTTGTGGACGAAAACCATCTTGTGGTTTTCCACTACTCATCCTTAGCCTAGAACCATTTTAATAATTCTACCGATTAAAAGCCAAATCACTTAGTAGTACAAAATTTTTAGTGAGCTAGGCCAAAAACCAAATTACTTCGTAGTATAAAATTTTGAGTGAACTATTCTACAATTATTTATGCAGTAATTAAATGTTACTAAGGTTGTCAAGGTGAACATGATCTCATATTAAACATGGCATTTTTAGTGGAATGACATAACTAATTAGCAGGTCATTCTAAACACTTATTTTAAGCAAATAATATTTCATAATTATCATTGATGCAAATACTGTAATTAAATAATTTAAATTTTATGGGATTCAATATGATCAAAAACTTGTAACTTGCCTTATTGCTTTGCAAACTCTACTATCTCGTATACTTCGTTGCCCGGTTCTAGTCCTTGCACAATCGCCTCGGAAAGCTCGAGAGTTAGCGCAAACACATAAAATAACATAAGTCCGTGCTTGAGTCTAATCAAGCTAGAAAAATAAAATAAAAAGGAGTAAAATATGATAACATTCAAATGGAGAGGTTTGGATTTATTTGGAGCTCAATTTGGTGGAATGGATGCCAAAAATGGACTCGTGGCGTCGAACCGATCGAAACGGGGTATATTTGAATTTCTGAGTTTTTCGGGTGAATAGTGTTGGACTGGCCCGCATTAACAGAGAAGCCCGCGCGAGGTTTAAATTTGAAACGGCCAAATGGGCAAGGCTACCTTGGCCCAACTCACGCGAGGCCGAACAACCTGCTCGCGCAATCGGCCTCATCCGATTGGCCACAGCACATGGACAGTCGTGATGTAGCCACGTCACGCCCGAGGTCATCTTCTTCCTCCGGTTGGCCTTGGTAGTGGAAAACAGAGAGCGACGGCTCTCCGCCATTCAGCTCCGGCGAAACTAACCGGCAGAAAAGGAGGACACGGTTGTGTTCCTTGGAGCATAGGGAGTCCATTTTGGGGCTTTGGAAGATGGGGACATGGATAGTGGTGGCTGGCAGTAGGAGAGAAGGTTTGGAGCTCCACGGTGGCATTAGGGTCTCTTGGTGATTTTTCGGCGAGGTTGAGGGCGGTTTAGCCATCTGTGGGGCATAGGGTTCATAGTGGGGGCAGTGGTTTGGGTCAGGAAAAGCTCGACTGAGCTGTTCACGGGAGAGGCTTTCCAGCCGGTGGTAGCTTACACTGCTAAAGCTCTCGAGAAACGCTCACATCCAAGTGAGTTCACCATCATGATTAGGAAACAAAGGAGGCCCTGTTAGCGAATACAATTGTATTTTAATCAAGAGACGAAGAAGATTGGGTTTAGGGCTCACCAGGCTCAGGGGAGATCGCGGCGGTGTTGCGGTGAGGAAGAGCTCAATTCGGTGGTTCTGGTGTGAGGGTGGGAGTGGTGCAAGGCTTTCAGCAAAGCTGATTGAGCTTTTAAGGGCGAAATGAGACGATGGGAGCAGTGTTAGGGTTCAGGCGATTCTGGCGCGTGGAGGGGAGAGGTGGAGAGGGACGCTGCCATAGGAGAGACGGCACAGGCGAGGTGGCACTGGCTCTCTACAAGAGTTGGCAAGTGACAGCAACAACTGGTACGGTGACTCGCATGCGTCGGATGGGCGCAGCAACGAGCTGTGGTGGGAGAGAGGAGGGACGGGTCAGACGACACGTGAAGCAAGGGAGGGCAGAGGGTAGGGTGACTGACTGGTGGAGCCACAACACCAGGAGTGGACCGAGTGGTGTGAACGCGAGGGGAGGGCATGGCCGCAAAATTGAGTGGTGGTGGCCCGACGCGTGGAGCGGTGCAACAGAGAGGTGGTGGCGGAAGGCGGCTTTTCAAGAGGCGCCGGCAGGAGGAGAAGGCAGGGAGACCAAAGAGGAAAGGTGCAAACACAAGGAAATTTGTCAAATTAGGTAAGAATTGAGAATTCAAGCAAAAATCCAAAAAGAAATGAAATCTTTTGAATTTTGAGGTTGTTTCAGTTGGCTGCGGGGAATGTGTTTCATGTTGGTTGTGCTTGTTCGTGCACTTGGTCGATGTGCATGTATTGCTTTGTACGACATCTCCTGGACCTCGATTTCATGATTTTTGTGTGCCCTTCACTGTATCTTCTATGTATCTCTGTGAACCACACCGACGACACCGCGACATAGTGGTGGCAATAGTTTTTTTGGGGCAATATCTTCTATAACGTGCCTTGCCTCGTGCGCAGCTTGGTGGCTTTGAGTACCATCGCTTAAGTGAGTTGTCTCTGTGTTCTTATTTGGTTATCTTGTTTAGTGCGCCGTACTAGTGAATCTTTGCTATCTGTCAATTATATTTCGAGTAGCACTACTACTAGGTGATTGTGCATGATGATTTGTGGGATTCAAGTTGTTCGGTGAGGATAACTTGGTCTAAGTGAGGTTATTGTGACAATTTAGAATCATCTGCTAGTTTTGAGTTATCAGTAGCTTCTTTACTGCTGTCCTATTACTTACCGTAGCATTTTCTGTTATTGTAATTCTATTATTTTTATTAATACATGAACTACAGCTGATTTCAATGGTAAGTTATAGAGCTCAAATCTAGTAGAAAGTTTAGAAATTGCCACTTTAATCATTGAAGAGCCTAGACCATTTTATAGCGATGAGGCCTTGTTCTAACACAAGAGCAGTCCAGGCGACATCTGAGAGCAAAACACATTACATCAATTTGAGCGTTATGCTAATTATTTGTACCCTCTATTACATTTTATTCAATATGATTTTCTGCTTATATGACTTGAGAAGGATTTGTGTTCTTGTAGACGTTTTATTAATACTCATTTATTTGTTTCTAGAATTATACTTTTATGTTCACAATTAAATAGGGAATTATCCTACTAAAACTGCATAATATACAACATAAACAGTCCTTAAGCATGCTGTGATACTATTAGGGCACGCCGTGCTTTACCTTGTTCTAAACAGAGTGATTTCTCAATATAAATATTCCTTACACGTTTAACCTCTCTCATAATCAACTAAAACCCACGGTTAAACAGGCTGAGATCATGCTACAATGCTAGCCGCACAGACCGTTGTTGATTCTGTTGTACGGCGCACAGAACAGATCGACTAGCAGCTCATTATACTACTATTGGCCAGACTGGGTTGTCTGTCTGATCGACAAGGTGGAAGACCGGGAGTGCTGGCGCTCCATGGATTCTCGCGTCCACAAAGATCATCTGCCATCCGAGGCTAAGCTACAAGTGCGGCTTGACCGCTTGAGGCTTGCTTTAGCATGGGTTTGTCGGCCACTTGATATAGTCTTTGCGTACGAGTTGCTGATTTGATTTGATTCCAATACATCGACATCACCGATGGAGAAAGGCGCCGAGGGAGCTAAGCATGCAGCGTGACCACCTTCTAGAGTTTTCCAAGTTGCATCGTCGGTGTGGAGAAAAGGAAAGGACTTACACTGAACAAACAGTTCGAGAAGAATCTTTACAGTCTAGCCCGTACATGCATGTATATCATCGCTGGCTGTACATTTACTGATAGTTCATGTATGAGAGGAGAAGGAGATGTAGATCGATGGATTGATTAGGGCCTAGACATCGAGTCAAACGAACAAATCGTTTCCCAAGAGATCGATCACGAGAGCAAACGACGGGGATGCGTTGCTGGTTGACCAGGAGGAGTTGTTGGTACGCAAGATCAAGGGTGCATTTGACGAGCAGAGATATTATGTATACTAAGCAAAACACGACACGCCTGTGAATAATGTGATAGCTGGCTAGAGAGATGATAAGAGTAGCAGCATAGTACAATATATGACCAAAACACTCTCGTCGGATGCAAACATTCACACAAGGATCGAACTAGCTAGCTATGTATTACTGTCTAATTAAGCATTGTTTTTATACATGACAGATGGGGTCCAGGATCGATCTAAGGATCATCAGCTAGTACAAGACGTCCTTGAGGAGCTTGTACCTGCGGACGGCCGCCTTGGTCACTCTCCGGCCGCCCTCCTGCTCACCGCCGGTCACCTTTCTGCCTTTGCCGCAGGCCTTGGAGAAGGGCTCCTCGCTCCCGGTCGCCGCGTCCTGCTGCTGCTTGGCAGACTCTGAAGACCTCTTCTTCCCGACGACGGGGTCGCTGAGGCACCAGTCGCACACACCGGCGCCCGCCTCGGCCGGGGCCGCGTCGCCGTAGTAGTTCGTGCAGTAGCTGCATATATGCATGCATGGAACAAACATCAATCAGTCCTGACTCCTGACAACGCCATGAGCTCATGAATAAAAGAATATCAAAGTCTCAATAGGAGGAGGTCTACGTACGAGTGCTGGAAGCGGCAGCGGCAGCGGGCGCAGCGGAAGAGCTTGTCCGGGAAGCCGACGTCGCCGCACATGGAGCATACGGAGCCGGCAGTGGCTGCCATCGAGACGAGCCTGGATCGGATGTGGCCTCCCTGAGATCGAGAGGAGGGGAACGTAAGAGGCAGGGAAGAGAGAGAAGTGGCAAGAATTGAAGTGGAGCAAGGAGAAGGTTTTAAATACCGGGAGGAGATGAGAATGAGATCGTGGCAGCAAGACGGGGGTGAGGGGGGTCCCGGCTCCAGGTGCGAGGTTTTTGGTGGGTACGGGGCAGGGCGGCGTGGGAGACGGTCCACGTGTCCATGTGTACGTGATCGCAAAGGAACAAAGGGGCGTGTTCTTTAGCTGCTTCTAAAAGTTACTTTTGGTTTTTGTTACAGTATCTAACTTTTAAACGGAATATTTTCTCAAGATGAGTTTACAAGTGAATTATAGTATATGTTAAAAACCCAACATCTGTATCAACCAAAATTACAAACGAATATTTCTCTCTCCATAATCTTTGTCGTAAACAGCTAAAATTTAAAAATTTCAGCCAAAAACAAAAAACCATAATCACATCAAACAGGCCCAAATACTTACGGGCCTACGGTTTCGGCTTCTAGCCAGAAACCAGACTGAACGGGTTGCTATTTTAGTTTTAGTTTTTTTTCTGTTTGCTTTTTCTCCTATTTTCTTTCTATTGAGCATGGAGATATAATTGTGTTTTTATTTTTTTATTTTATTTTTTTATTAATCGAATGATTTAGAAAAAACTAATTTATACATTAGTATAATTTTAACTAACAGTCAATAGTCGAAAGTCAAAAAATACTTTAGAAAAAACCAAAATGAGAAAGGAGTGGCTGGAGCCTGCGGGTCGGTTACCTGGTGGAGAGAGAGAGATGGGTTTCGGTAAGTATCGCATGATATTTTTGCATGCGTGAGTTGAGTTTCCTGATATGTGTATTTAAACTGTGGATATATTTATTTAATGGATGGAAAATCTTGGGAAATTAAATGCCGAAGAAAATCAATGGTTTCTTGGACGGGAGATACGCCTGTTTAATTTGATCGGAATGGTCGACACGAGTAGATCAATCCGGAAGGTAGTACCAATCATCGAATCAAAACAAACGTGCCACTGCAATGCATGAATCATACTTGAATTCCATCAGGAAAGCTCATTTCTGCTTCAGATTATAATTTCTGACTTATTTTTCACTATTTATAAATTTCATCTTTTTCTGAACTTTTGGTTTTTTTTTGAACTTTTTTGCTGGTTCTTTTTTCGTATTCGTTCACGTTGTCCGTAATGAGCTAACATATTTTTTTCTAGTTGTAAAATTTTTAAATTTTAATTACGCTAAATAAGCCATATTCAGTTATAATAAAATTTTAGACGCTACAGTATAATTTCAATCATAAATTATAACTTTTCAGTCCAACTGAGCAGGGATGGATTGCAACGGTCGGAGCTAGGCGCCGTACCTCCAGGAGAACGAAAACAACAAACATTTTGACAACGGTGGCTGTGGCTCGCTTGGTGTGCAGGGAGACGTACGACTAAGGGCATCTGTAGTGTATATAACCCAAAGGGCCTTAAGGTGGGTCCTATCTAAACCTTAAGGTCGACTCCATAGTGTACATAACCTAAGGGGCCTTAAAACGGTCCCACTTGGCAGATAAAGAAAAAATGTATTTTAATGCTTGTGGCCAGGTCTTTAGCTTGAGGACCAGCCTTAAGCCTTTTTTGCTTATGGCCTGCTTAAGGTCACCCTTGTAATGTATAAGGTTGACCTTAAGGTGGCTTAAGACCCCCTGTTTTCATACACTACAGATGCCCTAATGCAGTAGTAGCCTAGTAGGAGCATTAATAAGCCGATACACATCCCAAAATAAACATAGGGCCTGTTTTTTACCTCAAAAGCTGATGGCTTTTAGTTTTTACTACAGTATCTAACTTTCAAACGGAGTATTTTTTCAAGACAGGGTCTACAAGTTAAACGATCTACACGTTAAAAGCTTAACATCTGTACCAACCAAAATCGCAAGTGGGTATCTATCTCTCCGTAATCTGTACCGTAAACAGCCAAATTTCAAAAATTTCAGCCAAAAGCCATAAGCCGTAGCCGAAAAGAACATGCCCATATTTGGCTGGGTTCAAAGTAGCTTATCGCTGGTTTGTGCTTATACTGTTTATAGTAACTAGCTTTTAAACGGTGTATATTTTAAGATGAAATTAATAAGAATATCATAGTAAAAAGTGTACTAGTTTTAGTTGTACCGATCAAAATCACATATGACTATTTTTCTATACATACTACCTCTCACAAATAATCAAAATTTAAATATTTAAGATATAAACTATAAATCATAAATCCAAAAAAACTCACCAAATAACACAGGTCCTTCATGCACATGGACCGGGGTTATAGAGGTCCCCGGGGCCGAGCGTAGGGTGGAGTAGTAGTAGTACTTGACAGAACAAACATGCATGCACGTCGTACGCTGGATCGTGTGGTTCTGCAGTACCTCTCTTTTTTCCTTTTTTTTCGCCCTTGCTGACCTGAATCCTGATTACGTATCTTGTGTGTGTGTGTGGAGTACGCATGGAGCGCCGCGATGTGCACCAGTGCATGCATGCGCGGTCGCCTGATCCATTGAACCCTGCAGATGATGGGTGCGCGGTCGCCTGATCCATTGAACCCTGCAGATGATGGTTGCCTGAATCTCCTTCGTTCTGGCTGGGTGGATCCGTATAATCTGAGAAAGAGCCTGTTTAGTTACCTGTATGAGTGGATGCAAAAATACACCCTCATCCTGGATGGGTGGATACGCTCAAAATGAGCTTCATTGGCTATCCTGGATGGGTTGATGTAGTGTATCTTATGCGGTCCCACGTGTCATCCTCTCAGGTTTGGTAGACTGCATCCGCTCATACAGGCAACCAAACAGCATTTCAGTTTTTTTTGCATCCGCTCATGCAACCTCACCAAACATCTTCTTTTTCTGAAATACGATTCCACTCAGCCTGCATCCACTCAGTCAGGATATATGATACAACCTCCATCCACGAACCAAACACACCCTAGCAACCGCAAGAGCAAGAAACTGTTGAGATGGTTGGAAAACTATTGGGATATACTTTGTCGACAGCTACCTGTCGGGGATTGCCTGTTGGGAATATGGTTCCAATGCTGACAGCCATATTACCACGTTTCTTTGCCGACAATACACATTGTCGAAGTAACCTAGTGTCGGACCGGTGTCTAAAGAACCGTGGACCATCGCTGTGTGATCGCACTGTCGGTGAAGACCAATATCTTCACCTACAACATTGTCACATATTGCTTCAAGTATAAGGCCGCAGCATTGTCACATATCGCTTCAAGTATAAGCCTGACTAGTTAGGTGTATAATGCCCAAAAACATTGTAAGGCCTATATATGTAGCTACGCCTACGCAGCCAACAATACCAACAGAGTGGCAAAAGTGATCAGCGACTGAGCTGTTAGGAATTGTGCAAGTCAACCTGAGAGGCATGTCACTGCTATGATTTTTTTATGCTAAATATTTATTTACAAATAAACAGCAATGCTTGCTTCAATTATGACACATTATCAAACATGGGACAGCTTACACACAATAAAAATGAAAATATGGATGTAGAAATATTTAAATGAACGTCACTGCTACAGACAGCCCTATCACAGACGGTTCGGAACCGTCATCACAGACGGTTCTTGAACCGTCAGTGTCTAGGTGTCAGTGATAGTTGTGGTTATCACAGACGGTTCCCAAGCCGTCTGTGATAAAAACATTACAGACGGTCTTTATTACTAACCGTCTGTGATATTCGAGTATCACAGACGGTTTTTTTGTAAAAAACCGTCGGTGATAGTCTTGTATCACAGACGGTTTTAAAAAAACCGTCTGTGATACGAGACTATCACAGACGGTTTTTTATAAAAAACCGTCTGTGATACAAGACTATCACCGACGGTTAGTAATAAAGACCGTCTGTGATATATACAATATCACAGACGGTTGTTATTACTAACCGTTTGTGATATTTTGTATATCACAGACGGTTTTCATTACTAACCGTCTGTGATATTTGTGTATCACAGACGGTCAGTAGTAAAGGCCGTCTGTGATATCATTCACACCACAGACGGCACTCTTTGAAACCGTCTGTGATATTGTATCACAGACGGATTTTAACAACGAACCGTCTGTGATACCAAGTGCATCATCCATTTTATTTGATATTTTTTGGCTAGCCTCAGGATATGCTAGCCATGCCCTCTGAACGCAAGCAAGCAAGCAGATTACAGATAAATGACAGATATAAGTTAATTGCAACTCATAGTAAATTACAACAAAATTCGTACACAGCAGATCACATACATATATATATAGAATGAAAATCGTTACACAAAATCTGACAAATGAAATCATTTGAAGGAATTGTTTGATTTGTACAGTTGAATCCAATGTTTCAACATCTAATTATCACCATTGCCGGCGTAGAACTCTCCCTTCCTACTTATGACCTCTCCTAGCAAGAATTGGGAGATGATTGCACGAATCTCCATGAGATTGTCAAGATCATATGCACTTTCGTCCAAGTGCACCCGCTGTCGCTAGGAGCAATGTTAAGTCATTAATTAGCATGTGTGTGTAATACAAATACATATATATAATCAGAAAGTAATAATTATTGGAAGGACCTGACAAACCTCTGGATCATTGATCTTAGTAGCAATGATTTCCTTCATATGGCGGCAAACGTAGAATCCACATACGTTGCCCTGTAGCTGCTGGTGGCACTGCAAAAATAGAATTACATACATCGGTATTGTCAATTCTAGAGGCATTATAACAAAGTATGATATAGGATTGTTGTGTTGTAGCGGGTACCGGAAATCGCGTGTTGTGTCGTAGCGTGTCACTGGATTTGTCGTGTCTTCCTCCTTGAGCAACATAATCGGCAAACGCCCTACGTGATTCAAAAAACTTATCCTCGGCCGTGGCAAACAAAAGAAATATTACAATAGAGTTACGTATGGAGGAAATGAGTTTACCTGTTAAGTACTTCTTGCACAAGACTGAAGTCGTGGTTGCTCCTAAGGAGGGAATCAAGGTATATTACCTTGCTCCACTTTGGTACAATCACAAGCAAAATCCAGTGATGCCTAGTCATGTGTGTCGCCATAGTGATTAATCCTAAGTTCATGCCGCATGTAAAGTACAAATGAAACATATGTGTGGCAACTAGCGAAGCACTTACCCTTGGTTGAAGGGTACCATGATGTATTCCTTGTCGGTGTGAGCAATCAATCCCCTCGTTATGTATCCTTGCACGAAGGATGCATCTTCATTGATAGATTGCTCGGAGACCAAGTGAGGGTCGAGGAAACCCACCGGTCGTCGCAATCGCCGGACTTCTTGGATCATGTATCTATACATAAAGAAAGAGTAATGACATTTATCTGTATAACGTGAATGTAGAACTTCATTGTGCAGTACACTTACAGTGTCCAGCATCGTAGAAGTGAGGCGTCGAGTTCGTCGAGATTGAATAGTAAGAATAAATCTTCGAATGTCACGACGATGTAGCCCAAGTCGTTGAGGAAATGCGTGTCGTTATATTTCAGAGTCAATGCACTCTGCCGGTTTGGCTTCATGTTGGACTTCTCCATGTACCAGGCATGCAAACTATTGCAAATCATACCAACCTGGCGTAATTGTGAATCGGGCAATAACGACACTCCTAGAACAAACTTCCATGGCACGGGACGCGGCTTAACTTTCGTCGCATGAGCCTTGGAGGCCTTGGAGCCTCGCTTATGATATGTTCTCGGTGGCGTCTCGGCGGGAGCCGATGCAACAGACTTTACTGGATTTGGAGGTGGAGGTGAAGCCACCGGAGCCGATGTGCCAGGTCCAGGGCGATGTCCCTCTTGGGCCACTGGATGTGAAGATTGTGGCACAGACATGTCGAGGACGATGTCCCTCTTGGGCCACTGAATGAATGTGTGGACGGCATCCCCGTATGTCTTAATCTCTTCGTTTGGGGGCTTCTCAAGAGGGACGGGCTTAAAAATATCATTAATCATGTCCACCTGGACCTTCATGAAACCGGTGTCTACTTGTACACCGTGCACGAGCGTCCCTGGCAGCAATGGATACACCATGCCGCGCCCAGCATCAACGGGAATAGAGCCAACAAGCCTGACTGTGAGGGTGCAAGGCATGGGCTCCTACATAACGATACAAGATGAGTTAAGGCGTCCACCAGAGAGATCTATGTACCATTCTAAAGAGGTACATTACCTGAATGTCATCAATACGTAAGTGGTCGTCGCTATGTTCAGAAATTGGTGTGGACGCGCAGCTACTGCGACGTTGAGGGGGACTGGGTACCGCAGTACTAGGAGTGGGTTGCGATTGGTTGCGGACTTGTCTCAGTTCTTCCCGCAACGAATCTATCTCTCCTCGAAGTGAGGCAGTCTGCTCTTGAAGTGAGGCAGATAGTTGTTCCTCAAGTTGAGCACGAAGCTCCTGTTTTATTTGTTCGCTGCGGTACGCCTTGGATCTCTTCCTACTCCTATATGTCTCGGAGTAATCTGGAAATCCGTGCCTCCAAGGTACATAAACCCCCATGCCTCGTGTGCGACCTGGGTGCTCCTTGTTTCCCAAGGCCTGTGATAGTAAATCTATCTCCCTATATTCTTCAAAGGAGCCACGAGAAGATTCGGTAGTCAATGATTGCTGCAAGAGGCAATTAATCATGTTATTTTTGAACCCATGAAGTTCAAGAGGTGTTAACAAGTATGTTGTTTAACATATTTTACCATGCGTTGGGACACTTCCTCATCTGCGGGGTTTTTGAAAGAGACACCCGAAGATGTGGTTGATGACCTCGCTCTTAACCAGTTTCGAGCGCGCTCGTTTGCGATCCCGGCAAATGGCGGAGAGGCCTCCGATCGGATTGCGACCTCATCCTGCATCCTCCATTGCGGGATTTTACCCGCGTACCCAGCAGTGCCGAGTCTGTGAGGGTGCGTGTTTTGTGACTGGAGATCCTTGTGCGCCGCACTTTGTTGTACAAATTCGGGCGTCGTCTTCATCTGCACAAAGGCCTCCCATGTTTCCGGCGACACGAAAGGATACTTCGTGAAGGGCGTGACATCCTCGGCCACGTACTTCGTCACAAGAGTGCTCTTAAAATTCTTCCATGCTTTTCCCATCGCGAGGAGCGCTTGCCGTTGCACGAGTCCCTGTGCTTCTGCTGGGAACTCGAACGAATTTGTAAGTTCCTCCCATAGCTGATTTTTGTGATCCTTTGTCAAATCTTTCCAGCTTGCTATGGTGATGGGGACCCGTTGCCTTCCAATTATCCCGCAGGTAGTCCGAAATGATGACGCTGCTTTCGACGGTTCCAGAGGGACCCCATCCGGAGAGACCACCGTGATGGTCATTCGGCCCTCTGGCCTTTTCGATACTCCTCGGCCACGTTTAGATTTCGCAGTCTTGGTAGCGTGAGACCCAGATGACGACGACGAAGACTGTGTGGACGCCATCTCTCTTCTAAGAAAAAACTAACTGAAGTGAGCTATGGACCCAGCTTGTCAAAGTTCTATGAATCAAGTGACACAAACCAGTGCGTCAAGTTCATTGAACAAGATACACTGCAGTGTCACTTGCTTTATGCCCTTCCAAATAGACCTTGCGAAGCATATAACATGTGAAGCATATATATACATGTGAAGCATATACATGTGAAGCATATAACATGTGAAGCATATATATATATATACATGTGAAGCATATAACATGTGAAGCATATAACATGTGAAGCATATATATATATATACATGTGAAGCATATAACATGTGAAGCATATATATATATACATGTGAAGCATATACATGTGAAGCATATAACATGTGAATCATATATATATATACATGTGAAGCATATACATGTGAAGCATATATATATATACATGTGAAGCATATACATGTGAAGCATATAACATGTGAATCATATATATATATACATGTGAAGCATATACATGTGAAGCATATATATATATACATGTGAAGCATATACATGTGAAGCATATAACATGTGAATCATATATATATATACATGTGAAGCATATACATGTGAAGCATATAACATGTGAAGCATATATATATATATATACATGTGAAGCATATAACATGTGAAGCATATATATATCATAAAGCTAACATGTGAAGCACAGGGAGGGACCGGCGTCGGGGGGGACCGCCGGCTTCGGGAGGGAGCGGCGTAGGGAGGGAGGGACCGGCGTCGGGGGGGACCGCCGGCTTCGGGAGGGGGCGGCGTAGGGAGGGAGCGGCGGCGTCGGGAGGGAGGGACCGGCGTCGGGGGGACCGCCGGCTTCTGGAGGGAGCGGCGTCGGGAGGGAGCGGCGGCGTCGGGAGGGAGGGACAGGCGTCGGGGGGGACCGCCGGCTTCGGGAGGGGGCGGCGTAGGGAGGGAGAGGCGGCGTCGGGAGGGAGGGACCGGCGTCGGGGGGGACCGCCGGCTTCGGGAGGGGGCGGCGTAGGGAGGGAGAGGCGGCGTCGGGAGGGAGGGACCGGCGTCGGGGGGGACCGCCGGCTTCGGGAGGGAGCGGCGTAGGGAGGGAGCGGCGGCGTCGGGAGGGAGGGAGCAAAACCTAGCTAGCAGGGGCGCTGCAGAGTGGAGACAAGAGACTGCGGCAGAGCGGACTCCGCGCGCAGACCTAGCTGCGGGTATTTAAAGATGATCTATCACAGACGGTTCTATCAATATAACCGTCTGTGATATGCATTATCACAGACGGTGCTATCAATATAACCGTCTGTGATATCATTATCACAGACGGTTCTATATATAGAACCGTCTGTGATAAGGAATATCACAGACGGTTATGCCGATAGAACCGTCTGTGATGTGTTATCACAGACGGTTTCTTTTGATAAACCGCCTTTTGCCAACCATTGTAGTGTTTCATTTGACGACCTCCTAGTCAATTGCGCCTTCAACCATTCGTTGAACTGACGGTTGTGTTGTCTCGTGATCCAAACTTCTGATCGGCCTGCATTCTCCTGACGTAGCATGTCCTTGTGCTCTTCAATATATGGGGTCACTTCAGTCATGTGTTGTAAAACCATGAAATGGGCTTGAGCATACGTATTTTGATTCGGAGTTATTGCTTTCCTCCCGATAGTCCCTATACCCTCTAACCTCCCCTCGTGACGAGATAGAGGTACACCTATCGGCTCTACCTGAGAAATGTAGCCGATGCAGAATTCAATGACCTCTTCTGTTGTATAACCTTCGATGATGCTACCCTCCGGTCGAGATCGATTGCGTACATAGAACTTCAGAATTCCCATGTACCTCTCGAAAGGGTACATATGACGTAGAAATACGGGGCCACATATTTTTATCTCTCTCACAAGGTGGACAATGAGATGGACCATGATATCAAAAAATGATGGAGGGAAATACATCTCTAGATGACATAGAGTTGTCACCACCTCGGTTTGCAGAGCATCTAGTCCATCCGGATCAATGACCTTCTGAGCAATTGCGTTGAAGAAATAACATAGCCTTATGATTGTCACTCGAACCTTGTTCGGCAAAATACTTCTAATTGCAACAGGTAGCATTTGAGTCATTAGCACATGACAGTCGTGAGACTTCATGCCAATTAATTTCAAATGTTCCATGGAAACAAGTTTCTTCATGCTTGTGGAGTGACCGGATGGAACTTTCACACCATTTAAGGACTGGCACAATTCAGTTCTCTCGGACTTAGACAGAGTGTAACATGCTGGGGGAAGGTACGTCCGGCCTTTATCGGTCTCTATCGGTGCTAACTCGGTCCTGATGTTCATAGCGACCAAGTCACGCCTTGCGTTAACACCATCCTTTGTTTTATCAGGAATGTTCAGTAAGAGACCAATCAAACTGTCACATACATTCTTCTCTACGTGCATGACATCGATGCAATTGCGAACTTCTAAGTGCTCCCAATAAGGCAAGTCCCAAAATATTGACCTCTTTTTCCACATGTTCTTCCTCAATTTACGTCCCTTTCCAAACACAACATTTATATCCTTGACCATATCATACACCTCTTTCCCGCTAAAAGGTCTTGGTACTGAGTCATCCTCTTTTTTTCCGTCAAATTGTTTCTTCATCTTGCGGTATGGGTGATACTTTGGAAGGAATCTACGGTGACGCATGTACACAGTTTTTCGCGAGTTGTTCAACCACACACTCTCGGTATAATCTAAGCAGTGCGGACACGCTTTGGCTCCTTTTATACTCAACCCTGACAGGTTACCAAGGGCAGGAAAATCATTAATGGTGCAGAACAACATGGCGTGTAGAGTGAAGTTCTCTCGTTTGTCCGCATCCCATACATGTACCCCTTCATTCCACAGTATTGCAAGATCTTCCACCAATGGGGCTAGGAACACATCAATATCGTTGCCAGGTTGCTTCGGCCCTTGGATAAGTAGTGACATCAAAATATATTTCCGCTTCATACACAGCCAAGGAGGAAGGTTGTACATGCACAGAGTCACGGGCCAGGTGCTATGTCGGCTGCTCATGTTACCAAAAGGATTCATTCCATCTGTACTCAACCCAAACCTTATATTTCTCGGTTCCACACCGAAATCTACAAACATCCTATCGATGTTCCTCCACTGGGCAGAATCAGCAACATGTCTTATCATTCCGTCTTTCTTACGCTGCTCGTAGTGCCAACGCATCAATCTTGCATCCTTGCGGTTTGCAAATAAACGCTTCAAACGGGGGATTACAGGAAGATACCACATCACCTTAGCAGGAGGTCCTTGCTTCACCTCGATGCCCTTCCCATCATCAGAGTCATTTTTACGCTTGTATCGGGATGCTTTGCACACCGGACAAACATGTAAGCTAGCATACTCTTTACGGTACAGGATACAATCATTCCGACATGCATGTATTCTTTCTACTTCCATTCCTAATGGACAAAGAATCTTCTTGGCTTGGTAGGTGGTTCTCGGCAACACATTTCCCGTTGGAAGCATGTCCACTAGGAGACCTAATAATGCCGTGAAACTCTTGTCGGACCAACCATTGCTTGCCTTCAATTTTAGCAGTTCTAGAACTGATGACAACCTCGTGTATTGCGGCTTGCAGCCCGGGAACAAAGGTTTCTCCGAGTCCTCCATCAAGCCCTCGAATTTACCAAACTCTCTCTCACTATAGTTCCCTTCTGCATCACGTAACATCTGATCCAGATTGTCATCCTGCGACCTATCCTCATGATCGAAAGAACAGTCCACATCTGGTATATCGTTGCCTCCCTCGACTATGTCATAACTACCTTCTTGTGTACTTTTTTCTTCACCGTGACTGGTCCAACATTTGTACCCTTTTCTGAAACCCCTTCGAATCAAGTGAGCTTCAATCTGCGCTGAGTTGCTAAACATCTTGAGATTATCACAATCAATACATGGGCAATACATATATTTCATCCCCTTCTTCAACATATCCAGCTCGGCCGCCCTTCTAAAAGCAGACACGCCAGTAATGTACTCTTCACACACACGGTTCTCAATATACATCCAGCTTCGGTCCATCTACGCTACACAAGTGACAAATGGGTGTCAAAAATGATTATTACCCCTACTACTAACCTCTGATCAGATCACTAAGAATGTTATGTAATTGAGTACTAATCTCTGATCAGATCACTAAGAATGTTAAGTATACTAACCTCTGATCAGATCACTAAGAAGACGGTGATATTTTTTCGCCCCCAACTCCCTAAAGCCGGCCGCCTTGCTCCACCGATGAAGCGCAATGAAGACAGATCGGTGTCGACATCCTTCAAGCAAGTACGCCAAGCAATTAATACTACGCAGAATATCACAGACGGTTCCAACCACAAACGGTCTGTGAAAATGATATATCACAGACGGTTCGTATTAATAACCGTCTGTGAATTATCACCGACGGTTACTAATATGAACCGTTTGTGATACAAGCAATATCACAGACGGTTCAACTTAATAACCGTCGGTGATTGTTGCCTATCATAGACGGTTCACATAAATAACCGTCTGTGATAGTCTACATTATCACAGACGGTTCTTAACACGAACCGTCTGTGATGCATACTATCACAGACGGTTCGTCTTAATAACCGTCTGTGATTGTTTTATCACAGACGGTTCGTTAATAGAACCGTCTGTGATACCCAGATGCCTAAGCGACTATCCATCTGCTTCTTCCCACTTCTTTTCTTCATCCGAGGCCTGCTGCGTGTCTTGAGGAATGCCACATCTGAAGACCAGTTCTTGACCAGCTCTTGGGTCTTCAGATGTGGCATTCCTCAAGACACAGCTGCAGGCCTCGGATGAAGAAAAGAAGTGGGAAAAAGCAGATGGATAGTCGCTCAGAGAAGAAGTCGGCAACGTCGGCTGCTGAAAAATCTGGAAATGTCTTTTTTTGAACTTTGTAATAAAATTGCCTTGAATTTTGCAGGAAAAAGAAGGATTGTCGGAGTGGACATCACATCTCGACAATAGTCGGCATCGTCGAGGAACATGCAAATATAGAGGCAAGCACAAAAACTCAACAACACATTCAGATCGATCTATTACAGGATATCAAGCTAACAAACCCTTCGCGGCACGACGGTCCACACTAAACAAGACACACTTACGACACTTACGGCAAGAGTGTGTTGTTTAGTATGAACCGAACGTGCCGCGATATGGAGGTGCTAGCTCACAGCGGAGGGGAGATGCATGCAGGAAGCTAGATAGTGGATGAACTCACGCGTGACTAGTACCGGTGGAAAGGTTGATGGGGAGTTATTAATAAGGGCCTGGCCGTGGGAGGAACTGGTGCCAGCCATTCGATGTGGAGAGAATGGACGGGTGAGATCGAAATCCTGGGTATACGCCAATTATTGGTGACACGTGATATCACACGCCAATTATTGGTGGTATGTAATTATCACAGACGGTTATTAACGCGAACCGTGTGTGATAATAAATATCACAGACGGTTCTTAATACGAGCCGTCTGTGATGTTAGTTATCACAGACGGTTATTAATAAGAACCGTCTGTGATGTCTCAATTATCACAGACCGTTCGTGATAATAACCGTCTGTGAAAATATCACCGACGGTTGCCAGTTTAAACCGTCTGTGATGTAGCCGTCCAGTATATTATCACAGACGGTTTTTTATGAAAAACCGTCTGTCATAAGCTTCATACCAGAACTGCTTCGCGCGTGTTTCGATGCCAGAACGCTTCGTGTTTCGATCGTCTAATTAACGTCTCTCGATCGTTATACGAAGCGTCTATATCATTAATGTTTGGGTATACGAACCGTTTGTGCTAAAGGTTAAATATGCGCTCCTAATCCAGGTCTTCTACGTACGTACAATACAATATACAATACAACATGGCTTCTACTACTGTTCTTGTGATCATCTCCTTCCTCTCATCTGTTCATCACGAATTGTTCGGCCGGAACCTTACACAGGCGGCCAGCAATTTGCATCTGGAGCAGCTTCTCCGCACCCGCCCTGCTCTCCTTCCCCGACTTTCTTGCATCCGTCAGCTTGACCTGATCCTCCGCCGTCGACGGAGGCGTCTCGCTGCCGCTCAAGAAAGGGAAACAGCTCTCACCCTGGTTCTTCTCCACAATGTGCGCAATGCGGAAGAAGCTCTACTCGCATTGCACAGACTGATGGATAGCCTTGCCGCTCATGCAGAAACAACAGATTGTGAGGAATGTTTTAATGCTATCATGTACGACATGATGGATGCTGCTGATCATTTGCCCAGGCTGCACGAGGAAGTGCAGAGGACAAGGGCAATCTTAACAGCGTTCGAGAATTCAGCGGCTGATCCTCCAAGTCCCAAAGTCGAAGAAGAAGCGTACGAAGCCCAAAAGATTACAATCTGGGAAACTCTTTACCTGTGCGACTTATGTAATGAATTTCCCTCTAATTGAAATTAATAAATTTGCCTTTAATTTGTGACCTCTTGTCTCAGTAGTTCTGTAGTTAAGTTATTAGAAGCAATGTGTACTTATATATTAACCTCTGATCTAGAATATGACAGACAAAGGGACATCACAGCCGGTTCTTGTAAAAAACCGTCTGTGAACATTCCCAGACGGTTCTTAACAACAACCGGCTGTGATAGTCTACACAACACAGGCGGTTTTTAATAAAAAACCGTCTGTGATAATTTCAGATTATCCCAGACGGTTTTTTATTTTAAACCGCCTGTGATACTAAAGTATCACAGACGGTTCATTGGTAAGGACCGTCTGTGATACTCGACCACTAACACAGACGGTGTCCAAATTAAAACCGTTTGTGTTAGTGTCAATCACAGACGGTTTTGTCAAACCGTCTGTGATGTAGCCGTCTAGTATAGCCTCTTTTGTAGTAGTGCGTATTGATTATTAAAATGTATCATCTCTTTGCAAAGTTGTAGGATGAAAGCCTTGTACATAATTTTCAAAACAAGGCACTGATCAAAAGCTTGAAGTTCTTAACCAAAACACAAAAGAACGGCTTGTACTCCTCAAAAGGACATCAACTGATTTCGTCAACAAAAGATTCCTAAAATCCCGACCAGAAGAACACATCTTCAGGTTCATCAAGGTCGTCATCGTCATCTTCGTATTCGTCTCCTCTCCTCCTCAACTGATAACTGTTGTTGATGTCCCGATGAGTGGTTAGAGCAGCTTGTCACGTAGAATATCAAAAGGTATTTCCATCCATGCGTTGCAACAATACGATTTTTTTGTACGGATATTCCATTTTTTATTCGAAATTACATAAATATACCCGCGGGAAATTTTTTTTACAAAAATAGTCTCCAGTCGCCTAATAGTTCGGCGATTGGAGCCTTTCGCCCAACCAACCCGTGAAATAATATCTGTCGCCGCACGCTGGAGCGATTTCATCCAGTCGCTCTTCTGTACGGCGACTGTCATGCAGTCGCCTTACGATTAGGCGACTTACATGCAGTCACCATTCCATTAGGCGACTGCATGACTCCACGTGAATTTTGTAGTTTTAAATTGGTAAAAAATGTGGTTTAGTTGTAATAAAAGTTTATGTTATTGCATATTGTAGGTGCGTGAAAATTTTTAGAAACTTTTGTTTATTAAAGATTAACTAGAGAACGATCGATACATACACTGTTAAGTGGCATACGATGATAATTCAGTGTGCGGAGAACCGGTATGTAAATTTTTTTAGATAATTTGATATATGAATGATTGAATGCGAAAAGAAAAGATGATAGACTTGTTTGAATAAAAATAAACTTCATAATATAATTGTGAGTAACATGCCGCGTATTTTTTCATTACATGCATAACCTCACTCGCCACCCTGATGTGCCCCGTCACCGCGCCCGCGTCCTCCCATACGGCCCCTCTTAGCCCTCCTCCGGTGCAACGGGTTACGAGGCTCCGAAAAAGTAAAACGAGCAGGAGGGTGTCTATCCCGCCCCTGCGCTGGTGGAGTCAGCTGCACTTCTGGCTGTGTGCCCTCCGGTGCACCGGGGAGGGCACTGCCAAAGAGAATCTCCGGTGCTGCGTCGGAGAACTGCCCGGGCCACTCCGCAAAAAACTGGTCCACATCGTCCTGGGCCGGGGAGACGCCGAGCTGCTGGTAAGTACCTGCAATAGTAATATCGTTAGTTCGTTGCATGTTGTCTTGGGATAAAAACGAGATCGGACGATGCATACCCGTAGCTGGCGCCATCGAGGTAGGAGGAGGGGCGTGCACCCCCTGCGTGTGGAAGCTGGGGATGTGCAGAGGATGCGTGAAGTGAGGTGGTGTAGGAGGCCGTGCCCAGGCTGAACCCCCTGGCTGCTCCGGGTGAGGTGGTGGAGGACGTGTCCACGTACTACCTCTGGAGTAGTGCCACGCTGGTCGGGGTGGCACTGGTGGACGAGTAGTCGGAGCGGTGGGCGTGGAGACCGCCGGTAGCCTCGTGCAGGACAGTAGGCTAACAATACGTCTACACCCGTCGTGCACCCGACGCACAAAGATGAATCCCCACATCACTGATACACAAATTTACTCCCAAACACAAACAAATAGCTTTGGCAGCATCTTCTTTGTCGCCAGCATTGATGGCCAACCTGGCCATCCTGTATGAGCACCCTGCCGGTCGTACGCTGACGGATGCTGCGGAAGGACATTGTGCCAACAGTGCCCTCTCTTGTATATTCGAGGATTTGCCAAAGCAGTTGAAGGCCATCTTCTGCTGTCTTTACATTCTCCTCCACCACATCTTCCAGTTTGTCTCCCACTTCGAGCGAGCTAACCTCGCCATCGACGTGGTCTTTTACAACGAAGTTACATGTCTTCCAGAGGCTTGTCGTTGCTTAGAGTGCTTAATCAAGGTAGCAGGATACCAAGTCAACCTTGCCGAGACTCCTCAAGAAAGGGAAGAGAATCCATGAGCTCAATTCGACTTGATTGTTTAGTCGGATGGTGTTCGGGAGACACTTAAATGAGGGCATCAGCGGGTGAACGCATTTTGAGCTTCGCTCGCTGATGATCTTAAACCATTTGATGCCGATCACGTCGCCTATGAAGTTTTGAAAACAGAGATAGCATACTACCTCCGCCACTAGAAAAACTTCAAAGCAGTTAGGTTTCTACTTTTTTTTAATCTTTTTTAAGAAGCGACTGGCCACGCTGTTTGGCCATATATAAATATAAGCAGTTGAATTTGTATTTACTGTCTTCTATATATGTAAACAATTAAGTAATACATATTCACTCCTAAGATATTATTGCATTTATATTTATGTATATGAGAATGAATTTAGAACCATCTGTGATATTTATTATCACAGATGGTTCTAATTGTGAACTGTGTGTGATGCATATTATTACATACTATTCTAATTTAGAATCATCTATGATGTATATTTATCATAGACGATTATATAGTAGAACCATCCATGATGTATATTATCATAGACGGTTCTAATTTAGAACCGTCTGTAATGTGTTTAATCTATTTATATTCGTACTTTAGGGTTTGCCCGTGCCCCTACTCAGGCTTAATATATCTCTAACTGTCCTCCCCGAGCACGCTACCTCCTACCCCGAGCCAACCGCCTCCTCCTCGAGCATGTCGCCTCCTCCTCGGACACGCCTCCTTCCCTGAGCCGGCCGTCTCCTTTATGGGCACGCAGCATCCTCCCCAAGCACACCGCCTCCTGCCCCGAACCGCCCGCCTCCTCCCCAACGCGCCTCCTCCCCCGAGCACGCTGCCTCCTTGGTTACTGCCGGAAGGCTTAGATAAGGTCAACGAGCCGATTTAGATCTGGGGTGTGCTCCTCATCCACTCTTCTTCCTGGTCTTTGGGCGGAAGGCTCGAAGGGGCCTTTAAATCCAAATGGGAGAGCTGAGGATCTAGGCAGAACTCAAGAGCTCACCACACGAATCTTGCTCTTACTACATTCTTAGTGGCTTGGATTGCCATCACCCTGTGAGCTTTACTTTGTATTCTTGTATTACTATTGTTCATAAGTTTGCCGTGCTAATTGGAAATCAGTTTATTATCTCTAAAATTTGTGAATAATACTAGCACTGGGAGGACTTTGCATGATAGATTGTGGGTATTGAGATTGCTCGATGAGGACAAATTGTCAAACTTAATATTATTCTGACTATCTAGAAGTATTCTACTAATTTAGACTAATAACCTTTTTTGGTTTTTCATATCTTCCTCATTCACTGGAAGCAGTACATATATATTTCATGGTAACACTAACATATGTAATCTTGCACACCCCACAATTTAAATAAGGTAGAGATAAAGTCAGATCATATATTATACTTGTGCTTCAAAGGGCACAAAGCAAATCACACACTGGATCTAGTGTGTGATTTACATCGTGCCTTTTGAAGCCCAAAGGTGATATGAGGAGCTAGAGACAAAGTCAGATTTTATATCACACTTGGGCTTTAAAAAGTTATTAAGCAAATCACACATTGGATCTAGTGTGTGATGCTTCATACCTTTTGAAACCCAAGTGTGATATGGTATCTGACTTTGTCTCTAGTTCATTTAAATTGTAGAGTATGTAAGATTACATATGTTACTGTTATCATAACACACACACACACTGCCTCTAGTGAATGAAGAAGATATGAAAAAACAAAAATGGTGATTAGTAGCAACACAGACGGTTAAAAAAACATCTGTGATAAAACATCACAGACGGTTTTGTTTATTAGCCATCTGACGGTTATATTTAAAAATCATATGTAAGACATAAACATAACAGATGATTATTTTTAAAAATTGTATGTGATAAGTACACATTATAGACGATTATTTTTACAAATCGTCTGTGTTGTTACCACTCACAGTCGGTTTGAAAACCGTCTGTGATTATCACATATTGTTAGTGATCCATAAATTCAGACGGCTCACAAAACTGTCTATGATGATGTTTTTGAACTGTCTATGATGACCTTTTCTGCAATAGTGATCCCATCTCGCTTTATTAACGAGCCTAGTTCGAGTTGCTCGTGAACTTGATAGGCTGGCTCGGCACAATGCACCCTCAACCCCTATGCCCCCAAGTCCATAACCCCCACCCCAAATCCCTCTTTGGTCTTTGGTTCGCTGCGTTGCTCCTAGTCCTAGGTCCTAGGCTGCCCTAGCGTTGTCCCCTTCTCCTCGACTAGCACCGCCCTCCTTCTCCCTGGATGGCGCCACCATCCTTCTCCCTGGCCGGCGCCACCCTACTTCTCCTTGTCGATGCTACCACTCCACTTCTCCCGTCGTCGTCGCCCACTTTCTCCCCGATCATCGTCACCCCGTTCTCCCTGCTCGCCATCAACCTGCTCTCCTTGCCCGCTGCCGCCATCCCCCTTCCTGGCTAGGGTTAGGACTGGGCGCTGTCATTGTCTCCTTCGACGCTGGCTGGCCTCCATGTTGCCAGCCCTCCCAGCCCCAGCCCTCGGCTACCTCCCTCCTCCCTGGCCCCGGCCCTCAGTTGCCTTTCTCCCTCCCGGCCTCAACCTACTCCATCGATCCCAGAGTCAGAGACCTTCGTTTTTTTGTTGAATTGGGATATTTCTATTTTTTTGTTTGTTATATCATGGCTAACTCAATTTTAATTTTTGTTTGATGAACTTTGATGTGAACTTTTGATGTCATGCGCCATTTGTGATTCATCTCCTTCATGCAGATGTATCATGACTCATTTTTGATGTCATGAAATTTTGATATGAAGAATGATTTTCCTAATATTTGATATATATTTTTGTCGACTTTATACATGAAAATTTGATAGATTATGTTATTATTTGATGGATATATTGCGTATTAGATTAGGCTATCTTATACATTGTACTTAATATATTTTTACATAGAACCAACAAAACCATGCACGGCTGTGTGAGCCAAACGGGGCAGCTCGAGAATCCATTCAAGCCAAATCGAGCTGTGTATATGGCTCATTTCCTTAACCAGCCAAGCTACTTGCCACCCCACGGTCCCCACCACCACCATGTACTGCGCCACTGCTAGATATTTCCCTTGCGTTCTAGATCTTTTCGGAAGCACTGCATACGTTGGAAGACTTCTTGCGGGTCGATCTCAGCAAGCTAGGGCTCTGTCTAGCCGTGCCCTGCACTGCTCTTCTTTCGAGAAAAAGTCAGTGGAAGGGTCCTTTGCCGCAATGCTCTCTGTTCGATAGGCCTTCTAGCTCTGGGGACAGGTTGATTCTACGCCACGTAGGTTTGGACGAGATAACGAACCAATCACTTTATAATAGTATTAAACTATGGTTTTTTATGGGTTGTGATAATCATTATTCGAATGAAATTAATTCAAAAAATCATCTAAATTTCTAACTTTTAGATGTGCATAAAGATTTATACATCGCTACCTCCACTTTCTTCTCCGATGACCCCTTCTTCCTTCTCTCCGGTGAACCCTTCTTCCTCCTCGCTAGTGAGCCCGAGGGAAGAATCTCGCCCCCTACGCCTAGGGTTCACCGTTCCCCTTGGGCATAGAGTGAAGCCGAGGGTGATGGCCCTGTGGTGGGGCGACGAGT
The DNA here is from genome assembly GCA_017311315.1 of Dendrocalamus latiflorus. Lineage (NCBI taxonomy): Eukaryota > Viridiplantae > Streptophyta > Magnoliopsida > Poales > Poaceae > Dendrocalamus > Dendrocalamus latiflorus. Next base: position 38,994,776 of record CM029610.1, read on the forward strand.
GGGCGGTGCCGGAGGGTGGTGGCAGCATGGTGAGGTGGGGTAGGGGCTGCGTGGCTAGGCGGCAGGAGCACCGTTGGCCATGGGTGGTGGAGGAAGGGTGGGGGGAGGCGTGTGGAGCTGCTCCAGTGAGAAAGGAGCCATGGCGGGGCTTGTCGTAGGCGACGAGTGGGCAGCACGGAGGGCGACAACAAGGGGGTGGCGTGGGGTGGGAGGCGGCAGGGTCGGAGTGAAATGCGGCAATGGGGTGGAGTGAAATGCGGTGGGGTCGAAGGGGTTAGAGTTAGGGTTGATGTATGAATCTCAAAGTAATCATATAGTGGTAAATCTGACTGATTTTTAGAAGAAAAAAATATTGATTGATTGCTAGACAGATCCAAATTATTGCCGGATACACAATGCAAGAAGGCAAGGACACCTCCATTTCTCTTCTTCACGTGCAGTTATTTCCTTGCGCATGTTCCCTCAAAAAAGTTTTCTTGTGCATCGACGGTCAAGTTTTAAGTCGCGGTCAGGTTGCAGCGACAACGTACCACAAAACGCTATAGCACGGCAAATATACGAGATTTGGGTTGAGTTATTTTTTTTATCAATTTCTGTTATAGTAATTAACTTTTAAATTATATGTCTTTTTAAGAAAAGATCTATAGATATATTATAGTAAACATTATATTAAATTTAGTTATACTAACCAAAATTATATACAATTATTTTTTCTTATATACCATCTCTTATAAATAGTCATAGTTCAAAAAAATTGGAAAAAAACCAAAGCCACGATCCCAACCATCCCCCACCCCAAATCATCTGACCATGAGAAGACGCCCAATCTAGAGGGGCCCTACTAAGCAAGCCCAACATTATCTGAACGGTCCGCACGTAGTACGTTACGTTAAACCCTAAACCCACGAGCCCATGAGCCCATCACCACGAACCCTATGAAACCCCGACTCGCCCAACCCAAACCAAAAATCCCGTCTCAGTTGAAGCAACAAGAGCCAAACGCTTCTCAAAAAAAAAAAAAAACAAGAGCCAAACACACACCAAGCCTAGAACTCAACTCACTCCCAGTGCACGGGATTCCGCCGCCGTCGCCATGGCGATCGCCGCCCCGAGCCCCGACATCCTCGGCGTGCGCCAGTCTGGCCAGGACGTCCGCACGCAGAACGGTAACCCCGCATTACATTACACCCCTCCAATTCGGGAGATTTCTGCGCTGGTTCCTCTCTACCATTCTGCGCTATCCGGTTTGGTTTCATCGGCGTCTGCTTGTTTTCGCTGCAGTGGTCGCGTGCCAGGCGGTGGCCAACATCGTCAAGTCCTCGCTCGGGCCCGTCGGGCTCGACAAGGTATGCGGCAACGGCTCCCTCTGTTCCACCATTTAGTCGCTCCCAGGCGTGGGGGATTTGAGCCTGTGCATTTAGAGATTAGATGGGTATATGTGCTGTATTAGTGTTCGTTTTATCCAAAAATTTGGTTATTGCACTGAAAATGTTAGTTATCTTGTTGTCGAATTGAACTTTAGGATCTCCACTGTAGTACTAGATGTATGAAGTTGCAATGTAGTAGTACAATGCTGCAGAACTGGGTATAAGAAGTGCCAATGTCGTGGTCGTGGCGTGTTCAAATTTCAGAAATTTTCGTTGGTGCTCATTAACAACTTTTAAGTTCAATAGTTCAGGGTATTCTGTTTAGTTTTGGATACTAAGGTTGGTGGTTTAATTTAATGAGCTTAATAGCAAAATGGTATGGATCTAATAGAACTTAAAGGAACACATTTCTGCAGTAATACTCATGAGGAGTCGGTGATGTTACGATATTACTGCTATTTAAACTTCAGTTGGTGTTTTATTATAGCCTTGTATTTCAAGTATAGAATGGGTTATATGGTCATGTCTTGGTGTCCAAGATCAAGTCACTGAACATGAAGCAGATATCTGTCCCTTAGATTGCAAGAAGCATTTACCCGGTTTAAGGGAGAATTTGCAGGAGATGTTACACCGATCCATTGCATATCCACACAATTAAGCGCTTATTTAAATAGACTAACTTTCATGATCACATGCTATTTTTAGATGCTGGTGGATGATATTGGTGATGTTACAATCACGAATGATGGAGCAACAATTCTGAAGATGTTAGAAGTTGAGCACCCAGCTGCAAAGGTGATTACTGGTGGAAAAACACATGCATGATCTCATTTCCTTATATTACTGCTTAGTTCCAGTTTGCATCCTACTGTTAGGTTCTTGTTGAGTTGGCTGAGCTTCAGGACCGGGAGGTAGGGGATGGAACAACATCAGTAGTCATTGTAGCTGCAGAATTGCTCAAGGTAATGAAATGGACCTTTTGTGTTGGACTTTTGTTCTGCATTACATCCTTTTTTGGTTTCCGTTTCCTTACCATCGTGGCGCCCTAATTTTGAAGTTATGTTTCTTTTTAACAGAGAGGCAACGATCTTGTGAAAAACAAAATCCACCCAACCTCTATTATCAGTGGCTACAGGGTGAGCTTTGTAATTATATTCGAGCTGCAGTAACTACTCAATATAGATCTGTTAATCCCGCATGTCCATAAACGTCTAAATATTGAATAGTGTTTGACCTTCATTTTGTGCCAGCTTGCTATGCGTGAAGCTTGCAAGTATGTTGAAGAAAAATTGGCTGTCAAGGTAAGACAACTCATCTGCATAAATAAACGGTACTATGGAGGATACATCCTTCTTAACCTGTTGAGTGTTGACATGTGTTAATGTACTTGTTCAGGTTGACAAGCTCGGCAAAGATTCCCTTATAAACTGCGCAAAAACCAGCATGTCTTCGAAACTGATTAATAGCAACAGTGACTTCTTTGCTAATCTGGTAATCTTCATCAATTTTCTCTGTACTGTATGCTGTCTAGCTATGTTTGCTTCCCTGATATTCTTGTGCTTACTGCTGAGTATGCATGCTAGGTGACTAAAACATATTGCTTTCTACATCATTGTAATCTTGAGTATCTTATTCTTGTGTCTGAAGAGTGAATAAGTTCTGAACTTGATTGTATGATATTATGAATGAAAAATGTTGCTTTACATTTTGATCTGTCAATTCTACACGAATTTCAAGTTTGACCTATTTTATTTTATTTCAAATTCTAGTAATGCTTTGTTTTGATAATGTTGTTCCATTATGGTTTCTTGCTGAGTTCTGACAACCAATTCATAATCTGGGACTGAATGCTGTATCCCAGTCGGTTTTAGTTATGTTGCACATCACTGTACCCCTTTAAATTGAGCTGACAGCTATCCTATAGGTCGTGGATGCAGTTCAAGCTGTGAAAACTACCAATGCTAAGGGAGAACTCAAGTATCCAATCAAGGTCAGTATTGTGCATTTGGTTTTAGTTTTGGGTTGTGATTAGAAAATCTACACTAAGGAAATTCTGTATGATGTCACTTTGCTTGTGCCTTTTTTCCTCCCTTCTTGGTTGGGTATCTTCTTTCTGGAGGTAGGGAGGCTTATGCAAATTCTCACCTTCAGTATTGCTTTGAAGCTGTAGCCTGTAGGATACTCTTATCATTATCTATTTGCTATTTGCTTGGTGTGCCATCTGTGAGCTTCCTTGTCATGGTGATACCCTAATCTTCTGGCAGCTTATGCCATGATTTCATGTTTAGATTTGTATATTGACATCTTGTATGGTTCACTATACTTGGGGCCATGTAGAAATGGTGCTCTGTTATTGTTTCCAAAGAAAGTTATCATGTATGTAACTATGCCTTCTGTTTTCTTCAGAGTATTAACATTTTGAAAGCTCATGGTAAAAGTGCAAAGGACAGCTACCTGCTGAATGGATATGCACTAAATACAGACCGTGCTGCTCAAGGAATGCCTACTAGGGTAGCTCCTGCAAGAATTGCTTGTCTTGATTTTAATCTTCAGAAGACAAAAATGCAATTGGGTGTTCAAGTCCTTGTAACTGATCCAAGAGAACTTGATAAGATTCGTCAGAGGTATTGGTATTTTTTTTTCCTTTGTGCAATATATAATATGTTTCTCTCTGTTGATACCTAATGAATTGACAATGGCTGAGCTTTCTTTTGTTCTCTCGTATTTGTCCTATCTCTTTGACTCTTTATGAATTTTGATATTAGATTTATTCTTGATTTCTTGTGTAGCTGAGATCACCATATATACTATTCAAATCATGGTTAGTTTTGTAATGGTCTCTTATGGTTACACCAAATTCAAGGCCTTACTCTTTTGCAGAGAAGCAGACATAACAAAGGAGCGAATTGAGAAAATTCTCAAGGCTGGTGCTAATGTTGTATTGACCACCAAGGGAATTGATGACATGGCACTAAAGGTATGTTTTCATATATGACCAGAAGTGTTATAGGCGTGGGCCTTGGGCCCAGCCGGGTTATTATTAGGAATTAGAGATTGGGTTCTATTCGAGTTAGAGATTAGTTTCCTTATGTTAGAGATATAATTAGAGATGTGATATGGGTTTCCATATTATTAGAGATAGGATTGGAATTAGATTCAATCTGTTAGGGGGAGCCATCTATATAAAGGGGCTACCGCATGCTATTGTAAAAAAGCAGAATAATATCAAAGTCTTCCTAGTCTATAGTCTCTTCTCTCTCCCTACGCCGACGCCATCCGGCCATCTTCTTGGTGGTGTTTACCCGTTATGAACTAAGGTTCATAACAACTTGGTATCAGAGCAGTCGATCCCTTCCCACGATTTCTGCTACCATGGTTTCTAGCGAGAAGGCCAGTTCCGTGAGAGCAATGTTTAAAGCAATCCAGAAGCAGATGGCTGAGATCGCGCAGCAGTATGCCGAGATGGAGTCCCAGATTACAGATCTGACTCGCCTGAGCATCGTCACCAACACCAAGCTTGCAGCACTCGAGTCGGGGAGAGTCTCCTCTTTCTCTGTACCCGGGTTACTTACAACTCCATCTGCCGCCGCCTCCTCCACGCCAAGCACCAACACTTCAGCAGATCTGACACCGGCCGCCACCGAGCCCCTGCGCCTGGGAGCCGCTGCTGTTCACTTCTACCCGCGCCGCCCGTCGCTCTCCGACGTCAGCCACCACCAGGTCGTCCGCGTCGCAGCCGCTACACCGGTCGCATCCACGCGGGTCGCTGCCGGAGTCGCCGTCTCTGGTCGCGGGTCGCCATCGCCGCCTGGATCCATGCAAGGCGCCGCCGCTGCAGCCGCTCCTCCGGCTGCACCAACGGCCACCGCTGCAGCCGCTCCTCCGGCTGGCCGCTTCGCCGGCCGCACCAACGGCCACCGCTCCAGATCCGCCGAGCCGTTGCCGTCGCAGCCCCGGATCCGAGTCGTCGCCGCCGCGAGTCCCCCGGGGGGCCGAAGCCGCGCCGCTGTCTCCGCCCGTACCCGTCTCCTCCCGCGCCGCCGCCGTCGCACGGGGCACTTCCGGCCGCATCGCAGCCGCCTGACCGCTTCGCCTGTCGCCGGTCGCCGCCCGGGCCAGATCCGCCGCCGAGAGCGCTGTCGCCCACGCCACCGTCGCCGCATCCACTGCCGGGGCCGCTTCCGCCCGGGCCGCCGCTTTTCGCCGTCGACCCCCGGGCCGCCTGCTCCGCAGGCCACCGCTCCGCCTGCCGATTCGCCTCCGCCAGATCCGGTCGCCGCCAGATCCGCCGCTTTTCGCCGCCGTCGCCCCCGGAACCGCCGCCGCTCCTTCCGTCGTCGCTCGAGACCATGGGTCGCGCGACCCCGGCCTGATGCGTTCGTGGGTTTCGATCGGTTAAACCGACCGACGACTTAAGGCACACAAAAAAAATAAAATAAATAAAATAAAAAATCAGAAAAAGGCTTATTTTGCAGGCATTATATTCCCGAAGGCGTTACACTTCGTCTAGACTTGTTCTGCGTGGATCTGGCCACCCGTATCCATCCACTGCAGCACCCTGCTACCGTTCGTCTTCTTCATCGGCGTCGAAGGTCTTCCATTGGCCGCCGTCTAGCAGCTCGAGGACGAGCTGCATGTCCGGGAGGGGTGTAGTGTTATAGGCGTGGGCCTTGGGCCTAGCCGGGTTATTATTAGGAATTAGAGATTGGGTTCTATTCGAGTTAGAGATTAGTTTCCTTATGTTAGAGATATAATTAGAGATATGATATGGGTTTCCATATTATTAGAGATAGGATTGGAATTAGATTCAATCTGTTAGGGGGAGCCATCTATATAAAGGGGCTACCGCATGCTATTGTAAAATAGCAGAATAATATCAAAGTCTTCCTAGTCTATAGTCTCTCCTCTCTCCCTATGCCGACGCCATCCGACCATCTTCTTGGTGGTGTTTACCCGTTATGAGCTAAGGTTCATAACAAGAAGTGTTTTCTTTTAGTTATTGTTTATACATTTCTAAATGTCTTTTGTGCTTGCTAAGATGTTTTACAGCATTTGGTCATATGCAATTTTTCTTTGGTGATTAGTACGGACATAAATTTGTGCTTCATGGAGATTTGCTTGGTTGGTGCATATAGTTTAATATGATGATTCAGTTTCTTGCATGTTTGGTTAATTGGTTATGAGTTATGACTTTAATTTTCTCTATCTGTTAGAACTCCTGGTAGCTGTGTTGGCGCTTTGATTATAGTTACCTGCTGTCTTGCACTATGATGTTATGTTGTATGTTGCAAACCTGTCAGTCCTGAAAAACAATGCTTAAATGACACGATGAAATTCTTTTTACTCCAAGCTTTTTCAAAGGAGCTAATAGGTTCTCGTGCTTTGTTCAATTTGTACATTTATCTTTTGGTCATTGCTTAGATGTTGCTGCCCATAGTTTTTGGCTGAATCTGCCTTTTTATCGTGTCATGATATATTATTTCAGTATTTTGTTGAGGCTGGAGCAATTGCAGTGAGGCGTGTACGCAAGGAGGATTTGCGCCATGTTGCCAAGGCTACTGGAGCAACCATGGTAAGATGACTTAGCCAATAGCAACGTATGAATGCAGCACACTTTTTTTGTGACGTCCATTGGAACCTGACAAAATTTTATGTTCCTATGTTTTCCCAGCTTTAAATGTTATATGGATAGTTTGATAATACTCCAACATTTGAGTGTAATTTCTAGAGCTCTTTATCTAGTGACTGAATTTTGCAGGTGACTACTTTTGCTGATATGGAAGGTGAGGAAACATTTGATTCGTCATTCCTTGGACATGCAGATGAAGTTGGGGAGGAAAGAATTGCCAATGATAATGTAATTATGGTGAAAGGCACAAAGAACACCAGTGCGGTCCGTGCTTTCTCACACCTATGTTACGCACGCCAATATTCACTCTTGTATGAATGCTGTTCGATCTTGGAGTATCAGGGCATTTAACACTCTGCAGTTCTTTTATGCAGGTCTCAATAATACTTAGAGGTGCAAATGACTTTATGCTTGATGAAATTGATCGCTCTTTGCATGATGCATTGTGCATTGTGAAGCGGACCCTCGAATCTAACATGGTAAACATTTTGACATTTTCCCTGTAAGTTTTGGTTCCCTATAGTTGAATACATAGCAACCACATTGCTTTGTCATACTGAGAATTTGGTGTAGAAAACGATAATGACCCTGTTCTTTTCAGCTTCTAAAAAGCTGCTTTTCGGCTTTTCTACAGTAACTAGCTTTTAAACGAAGTATTTTTTTAAGATAAACTTTACTAACTTCATTTATATCAGCAAAAACCGCACGTGAGTTTTTGTTACTCTGTAATCTTTCGTACAAACAGCCCAAAAGTCACAAGCTGCAGTCAAAAGCCACAAGCCGTAGCCAAAAAGAACAAGCCCAATATTGTTTGCTCTGACTTGAGCACTACCCTTAGTATTGTGGAATTACCACTGTAATTTGTTCCTTATTACCATGTGGAGGTTTCGTTTTCAGCCCACATCCCCACTTGCATTTCTCCAACCCATCTATTTTGAGGCAATGCTCTGTGTATTCCTAAACCGGCCATAAAGGACTCTCCCAGTTGCAAAGATTCCTGAATGTAATTGGTATTAGTTCAATGTGCAATCTGCAAAGGAATTGCACGAACAGTGAACACATTCCTCTCTTGAAACTTAGTAGAAGGTGCCAGCATAGTATCAATTGCACTGATAGTGAATGCAGTTCTATTAGATGGTCCTTTGCATCACTTTTTTCCCTTCTCTGGATAGGAATTAGGAAGTAAACTAGTGGTCTTTGTTTGGGTATCAACATGCGTGCATTGGCGACGCAGGTGGTTGCCGGTGGTGGTGCAGTTGAGGCTGCACTTTCTGTGTACCTGGAGAATCTTGCTACAACTCTTGGATCAAGGGAACAATTGGCAATTGCAGAATTTGCCGAATCTTTGCTAATCATACCCAAGGTTTGTTTACTTGCACCTATTCTTATATTTCTTGCAACCTGAACTACTTACTAATGATGCATGATCTTGGGACGACAGGTGCTCTCTGTTAATGCTGCAAAAGACGCAACTGAGCTTGTGGCAAAACTTAGGGCATATCATCATACTTCTCAAACAAAGGCTGATAAGCAACACCTCTCAAGGTGTGTTCTTTGCTAGATGTGAACTGTTATCTTTAGCTTTCTTGTACTGTTTGCACTGACATTTGGTTATATTCTCTTGCCCAATTTCTCTCCCAATCTTCTGTACTTGCTAGTATCTTAAGAGTTTTGCTTTATTATCCTGTAGCATGGGTCTTGACCTATCAAAAGGCATAGTACGCAACAACCTCGAGTACGGCGTCATTGAGCCGGCCATGAGCAAAGTGAAGATTATTCAGGTTTGTGCACGCCGCCCTTTTTCTTGCCGCAGTATGTGAACACACAACTCACACCATCCTGTGCTTGCCTTGCAGTTTGCCACTGAGGCAGCTATAACGATTCTGAGAATTGATGACATGATCAAGCTTTCCAAGGAAGAGACCGTGAATGAAGATGAGTGTCAGTGAACACCCAACTCATACCATCCTATGGTTTACCTTGTCATATTGAAGAACCGCAGTTTTGCGGTTCTGCGTAGACCTCTCGTGCTTTCACTGTCATTTTGTAGTGGGAGGTTCTCGTGCTTTCACTGTCATTTTTCAGTGGGAGGTTCTAACTGATTATTTGTAGGCCCTTGTCGTCCTCTCAGAAGGCCCACTGTTCTCATTTCCCTGCTGATGTATTAAAATCACGCAATTGCGCATTACGGAAGGGATGCTAGGTTGCTTTAGTCTTAAAAAAAAAGTTTAGTCACTTGTCTGAGTTGAATCAAACTTGCATTGTGGTCATTCCAAAAGAGAACAATTAACTTGCAGAAAAGCGAGAGAATATAAGCACGTTCGAAACAGGCTGGACGGCACAACGTTTGTTTCACTCCCTTCCGCCGAGGAAAACGCCCTGCGGTGCGGCCCATTCGACCTGCCGAGCCCGGATCCGCTATTATGGGCCGAACGTGTTATGTTCATGCCGCGGCCGCCGCATCTTCCCGACGCCGAAACCTACTACTCATCGCCTCTCCTCTCCCACCCGCCTCTCCCTCCCCCATCTCCGAACCCAAAACCAAACCCTGGAGATGGCCTCGACCTGCTTCCGCGCCGCCGCCCGCATGGCCTCCGCCGCTTGCCGCTCGGGGGCCTCCCGCTCCATCCCCTCCGCCGGCCGCCCCGCCGCCCGCGCCGCCCCGTGCTTCTCCAGGTAAAGAGATGGTAACGCGGTTGATGGCCTTCCCCAGGTGGTGCCGGATCTGTGACGGTCTGACGGATGGGTTTGTGGTGGTGGTTGTGTGCAGGATGCCGGTGGAGCTGGGGTGCTGCGCGGGAGGGTCGCTGCTGCCGCTTCACAGCGCGGTGGCCGCGGCGAGGCTGACGTCGCTGCTGAGCACGGCGTCCCGGAGCTGCCGCGCGCTCTCTCAGGGTATCCTCTGTCGCACCTATCCCGGACTTTAACATCATACGATCGATGATGCTCTTGTCTGTCTTTTCCGTTTGGGTGAGAACCGTGCCCGTGCATTCTTGTACCTTCCTTTCCTTGCCATTAGCGTAGTTGCCCGCTTAGAATGTTTGAAGGATCTAATGCTGCTTGATTCATCTGTGTCGCCGTGTTGTTGTTTTCCTGTTGATTGGTATCCATGTAGACATGTAGTGTTTGTCCCCAAAGCATTGTGTGCTCTGCTCAATCTGTGAAGGGTCACAATGTTCATCAGACGTTTAATGGCTATCATTTATTTCAAGGGAAAATATTCAGCTCATTATAGATGGTGTGAGTATTGGGATGGTTCTTTTGCATACACTAATCCTTGGTTCCTCTAATATACCAAAATTATGTGATGTATAACAACATTTTGGCATTGTAGTTTTCTAATGATGTTCCCACAATGACACCTTTGCGCATAATCATGGGTTTACCTTAATCTTGAGCTTTTCTTAGGGATATTGCTTATGTGTGCGTGGGAGCAGGACCAAATAGCAACTCGCATAGCATTTTTGAGATTGCACATTGCAGTCTTATTTGTGAAATTCTTTAGCTGATCAGCACACCATCATATCTCCCTTTCCCAAAGAACAAAAAACCAGGCTCTACATGGCCTTTGAAAGGCAAAACGTGATAGTCTTTTTCATGCTATAACAATTCCAGATATACTTGTTGAACAATATTGTTTCATGAATTGAGGTCAATTGAGTAAGACATTTGGTTTCTGCAGGCACATGACCTTGCTAGTTCTTGAAAGATTTTACTGGGAGCTTGCTGTTTTGCTTCACACAATCATCAAGAATGAGTACCTAAACATGTCAAATTGTAACCGAAGACTAGTTTTATGCTATTTACCTAGAATTATTAGCTACTTATGTTGAGGAAAAACTTGATGGAATAATGTAGCATCTTTTTCCTATGTTTTGCTCAATAGTTGACCGTTTACTGAAGTCTATCTGGCTACGATAAATATTTAATATAATATTTATGAAATTCTTCCATCTTGATTGCAATTTTTTGGACTGCCCTGTTTGCATTTTCAGACTGAACTGCATGCTTGCTTGAAATTTATTCAACAAAGAGAGTTTTACAAATCTGGCTGCCATTGTAGTTTACAATATGATCATTCTTCTTTTCTCAGATGAAAATGATGGTACGTGAAACATTTACGCAATATCTTAAGGTGGGTGCTTGGCTATTGTGACAGTGCTGCACACATATCACTGTGAGACCCTTCCAAGTCATAGAATTTATGCTTCAGGCGGTCAAATTTTGTAAAGTCCTTTTTCGAGCGTTGGGGCTAAGTGGCTAAAATCAACTCTGTATGCTTCCACGCTTATACTTGAAGAATGATTACTGTGTTGAAATGTTCCATCTTCTGATGTATGCTTTTTTTTTCGTTTTATATAGAGATGGGTCTGTCTATTCCAAGGTGATAAAACGCTGGAAGAGCTGCTCGTGTCATGCTATTGGACTGAATAGATTTTTGTAGAGTAGTGATCTAAACCGAATTTCTGTGGTACTTTATATTATCCCACAAACAATCTTGGTTCTATTGGGCCTTTTCCAAGTTTTGTGATCATGTCTTTTGATGTCCTTTGGTAAAAACATGCAAGGGCATGTCGCGACAGCTTGGGTTGTATTTGTTATCTACAATTCTGAATGCCCTTTCTATGATAATAATTTATGAGAAACGAGTTGGATAACACGTATTGTTTGTTATGTTGGTATTCGTCATGGTAGCTCTCTGTTTCTACTGTCATGTGAACTTGATGCTCCGAAGATGAACCTTGAGGCTCTAATTGGAGAGCTGAAACAAGGGTGGGTTTTTTTGGCTGATGGTTTATAGCTTAAATATTTGAATTCCGGTTGTTCGCGAGAGCCAGTACATAAAGAAAACAGTACATAAAGAAAAATAGTCGCATACAATTTTGGCCGGTACAGTTGAACTCAATATACTTTTTACTATAATTTTTCTATTGACCCGTCTTAAAAAAGCATACCATTTAAAAAGTAAGTTACTGTAGACAGTATAAGCATAAACTAACTTTAAATCCAATAGAATCCGGCCCTAAACTTTCTACAGCGGTGTGGTCGAATCTGGTCTTTGTTGTGCAACATGAGCGCACGCAAAAAAAAATGAATGAAAATCTGTCCTTAGTTTGCATTAATTCTGGGAGTTCTGGTTTAAAGCAGTAGCAAACGGTAGCCGTGGCACCTTTTCCGTTTGCACCATTGTCGCGGAAGATTTTTGAGACATACAATTTCTGTTCCTGGCTGTTTTAGCAACAGAATTATTGCAAACTGGTGCAATGTACAATCCGCCAAAGATAGTAAAGTCATGCTTCAAGATTTTTTTTTAAAAAAAAATGTAAGATAAATACTCGCTTCAAGTCCAACGATACAAACCCAATTTCCTAAAGCTGCCCAAGAAACAGTGAGCCGTTCAGTTTTTTCAGCAAATCCTAGGCAAGAGGAGCAGGGGACTCGTGATCCGTCAAGTCGGTAGCCTCTTGGATAAGGGTGAAAACGGATCGGATACGGTCGAATAGTCTCAAATACGAATATGAATTCATATTTTTAAAACGAATACGAATTTGAATATTCTCAAATACGGATACGAATATTCTCGAATAAAAATACGGATATTTTCGAATAAAGATTTTCTCGGATACGAATATCGGATAAAATAGATTCCTAGCGATTTTGCCAATTTTTCACCGGTTTTTGACCGGTTACCGGTTTTAAACCACCTAAATTCAAATTTTGAATCACAAAATTTGTACGGATTTTTCATAGGTTCTAGAAACGGATCGAATACGAATCGAATAGTCTTGAATATGAATACAGATATGAATATTCTCGAATACGAATGTGAATACGAATACTCTCAAATACGGATACGAATATTCTCAAATACGAGTACGAATATTTTCGAATACAGATTTTACTTACCACATTCGTGTTTTCTCAAATACGAATATCGGATAAAAACGAATTATCTGTTACCGTTTTCCACCCCTACCCTTGAGCAGGCCGGGGCCCTCACTTTGGTGAGTTGGCTCCTGCGAATCACCGTTGCTCTGGTAGCTCTGTCGTCCCAGCAGCTGCTGCTGCTCTTCCCACGGCAACGCCAGCGGCAGCTGCCCCTCCCCATGCGACGGTGGTGGCGGGCAAAACCCCAGGCGCGCCTCTTGGACGGCGCTGCCACCGTGCTGCAGTGGCTGCTGCAGAGGGAAACGTTGATCGGCACAGTGCTGGGCTAGGCCGCCACCCTGCACCGGCCGAGGACGGGGGCCTGCCATGACGGCATTGGAAGGCCCTGCAGCCGACCGGCGCACCGGGTACTGAAGGCGGCAGCCGTGCTGCGCGGCCTGCCACTGCGTCACGGGGCCAGCGAACTCATGGACGGCGCCTCTGCTCAAGCCTGGAAGGGCGCCAAAGTCTTGGCACGCCGGCATTGTCGCGCGGTGGTTCACGAGCCGTGCCGTGCCCGGGACGGCCACCGCGAGTGGCGTCGCCGACAACGCGCGCGACCCGGTTGCTGCTTGCGTCGTGGTAGCACAACACGTTGCCGCAGCCGGGTTGCTGTTACCTGAAGACGAAGGGTTGCTGCCGTCGCAACCTCGGTTCGGGCCAGACGTAGGAGCAGATGCTTTGGCCTGCCGCCGTAGCACACGGTACGCGACCAACTGACGATTGAAACGCTCTATCTGCCTGTTCACGGACGCCGTCAAGTAGTAGGCCTTGAAGAACTCCTCGTTCTGCTGACGAAGCTCCCTGTACACTGTGAATGCATGCACGATCGTAAACATCGCAGGGAGAAACACATCTCGATTTGCAGCTGAGAAAGGAGAAGAGGAATTGTGTTCTCATGGTTTTTTCCTTACCAGCATAAGTGATCATCGGGTGTACGCGCTTCTCGCGGAGGCGTCGGAACATTTGCTCCTTGGTCATGCGTCCTTTCAGGCACTTCTCAATCACTTCCTTGATCTAGCACCACCATAGAAAGAAACAAGTCCATGAATTTGCTAGCATCACAATTCACAACACTTCGTAGTTTTCGTTAACGTCGTAGACGATGGCATGAGTTAGATCATATTAACCGCCTCTTACTTGGATGACAAATCGACGGGTTATTTCCATGCTGTCTTCAGAACCTTTTTTGGTGTCTCCATTGGGATTTTGCTCGTCGCTTTGCTTTGCATCCTATCAATTTTCGAAAGCGGCCTATATTAATTTCAGCAAAAAAATAGTGCGCAAATGCGTACCTTGTTGAGGATGCGATCCAATCTTTCTTCTTACCATTATCCGTTGTTTCTCTTCTGTTTCCGCTGCCAACAGCCTCCTAAAACAGAACCAGATTTACAATAGCCGAACAGAATTTGGAGAACATAGTTACATAGTATAGGCAATCACGAACACCGGGGATGTAGAAGAACGGGCACAGAATTCGGTCAATTGAACAAATATTCACGGGGAAATACACTCGAGAAGAGAACAAACCAGCAAACAGACAGAATTGTTTCTTTCAATCTTGCTGGAGAGGGGGAAAAAAGAGAATTCTTGGGGAACAACACAGTACTACATTATGTTAGCGCTGCTTTTTATTTACAGATTCCTTACGTGTATTAAATAGGATTATGCGTTCCGTGCTAATATTATTATTAGCTAGTCGTAAATAACTACAACACCTGGGTTAGCAGTAGTAAGAAGCTAGAACTCTCTTTTTTAGGGGAAGAAGCTAGAATTCTGACTCGTTTCCACAAAACATCATATGGGAAATAACAAAACGTGAAGTTTAATCTGCTTGAACTTTCAATGCACGGTCATCATGTGCAGTTGTAGTAAACTAGGACTGCCAGCCTGCGCATTTGGAAACATCGGACATGCAAATCTGAGCAGCCGGCGATGGTTTTCCTGAACAGGACGACATTTTTTCGAACAGGGATATTTTCCATTAACAAGAACGGAAAACACAGTTTGTCTGAACAAGATGACATGGCGGCAATCTCATACTAGCACGCACGCGTTCTTGTCTTCTCCTGCAGCAGTGCAGTGGTTCCGAAAAAAAAAGCCTAGATCATGAAGAGAAGGTTCTTAGCAAATGGAGCAACAGACAATTCGATAGCATGCAATGACATCATTCATCAGAAAATTGGGTTCCTGTGTCACAGTAAAACTCACAAAATATAAAATTAGATTTGCTTGAAAATTGCTAATATCTATCCACCTATAATCTTATTAAAGCAAAGAAAAAAGAAGCCACCACTTTAGCTCTCAAAGACTAAAAATTACCACGTTAATCAGAGAAAAAGAGAAATATCTACATTACTTATTTTAGTGTATCAAGATTATAATAGTATAGGTCAATTAAATGTATATGAGAGCTGTTACAATTGTATAATAGATACAACTACATCTTCAATCACAAGCATTAGAGTTAGATAACAAATAAAAGTCACAAGTATTAGAGTTAGATAACAAATACAACTCTATGTTCAAATATAAATATATGTATTGTTGTATCTAGCCGCTCAATTGCGCAGAAATTCAACTAGTTGCTAGCTACTTTAATGTGTAGGGTGACATAAATACGATGTTAACCACAAACGACCGAACTTCTAAACCTAATTTAGCTGTAGGCATGGTCTATTACCTCCACCGCTGTGGTGTCGCCGGTGCATAGGATCAGTGAATTTTTTTTAAATAAATAATTTTTATTCTAAATTACAGTATTATACCTTTTTTTTTGCAGTTTTGACTAAATTACAGTATTTGGGCTAGTCGCCCAACCGTTGAGCGACTAGACCCTCTCGCCCAATGACCCTAGTCGTCTGACCTGGTTGAGCAATTAGTCCAAGTCGTCTAACGATTAGGCGATTTAAAATAATAATGTAATTATTATATAAATCCGATGAAAATAATTGTGGTGGAGTAAATAGCAATTTTTGTAGGTAATACATTTAACAAATCTTATTTGTAAGTTTTTTTTAAATAAAAGGGCAGACAATGTTGATTGATCCATTTGAGATTTTGTAGATTGTGAATGGTACGAAATTTGTTAGACTCACAATAACTTTTTACGATCGTCATATATTATTGTAGTGCGATAAATTTCTGAAACATTTTATAGGAACGATCGAAATAGCAACAATTGTAAGTAGGAAGATAAGTGATATTACGATGTAATAGAGAATTTGTACACGGAGGAAGACAAGGCAAAATATGCACACAACCAAAAAAGTACACATAGAAGGAGAAAGACCCACTACTCGCAACCAGCTACATCGCCCGCAACACCTCCTCCATCATCGCCACGTCCCACCCCCGGTTCGTGGCCACCCGTATGACCCCGTTTGGGCTTCCTCGGTGCGGAGTGTCAGCGCCTCGACAGGGTGAGGCGGTCAAGAGGCCAGCTGACCCATGCTCCCAACGCCTCGGGGGTCGACTCTACCTGTGGCTGCGTGGGAACTGGGGCACTACTAAGCTGCGACCCGAAAAGGACCTCTGTCGGGTTCTCCACGAGGAAGTCGCTTACGTCCCCTGGGAGATCCTTGTGGGGGATAGGTGAACTCCTGCTTGGTGCGTCATACTTGCAGAACATGTATTATTTATTTCAGCAATGTATCGACATGAGAAAACCTTAAGAGACGAAATGTACCTTCACGTGGGTCATGGCCTGCAGCTAACTGTCGTACCCGCCCTGGCTGAACAATGTGTGTCCGGCCTGGCCCAACGGCGACGGTGGTGGTGCTTAGGGGTAGGCATGTGGCCACATTGACCCTCCAGCCTAGTTAGGCGCGCCGGCTGGCCTGTGCACGTGGCCCCCCGAAACCTCTTACCTGAGTTGCAGAATGTGGTGGCCTCGACATACATGTCGACGTGGCCACCTCCGGGAGCGTTCAGCACAAGAGAGGGCGAGGGCACGCCTCGCCCTCTTGTAGACCCGATGGACAATGTGCACCAGGTCATCGCACGTCACCTCCAAACCATGGGCGACCCTATCCACGATTGACCCAATGTCCCTCACAATCTCAACGGTGATGGTCGTCTGTAAGAAGTACATGAAAACGTCAAACTAGTAATTGTTGTAACCGTACTTAGAAACTTTGAAACACGAGAGTACCTACCACGAGGGCGAAATTCCGCACTAAGTGCACGAGGTACATGTTAGTCGATGCTAGTACGTGAGCAGGGGGGAGTCAACGACACGCACTAACCTGGTGCGTGTCTGTAGAGCGTACAAGCGTAGGTACTCATCGTACGCGCTGGACTCATATGCGGTGGGCTCCTGCATAAAGTCTTGAAGTGTCTCCGCTCGCTCTGCCACCCACGGTGCCATCTTCGCAGCTCAACTCGTCCCGCTACTACCCCTCCTATTGTGCCTACAAAACGTAAAACTAAAATTAGAAGGCATCGTAACAGAACTATAAAACTATATTGGGATATATGTTGTGTGTAACTCACACGAAGACCGAGTTAGGCACCCGACGCCCGACGAGGATAGGTATAACGCACCACGTAGTCCTCGATGAACATGCCGAAGACGAGCTTCTTCCACGTGAGCCAATACGTCTGGTCATGCAAGCACAGTGACAAGAGCCTAGAGGGGGTGTGGTCCGCCATCTCCTGACCAAAGTATGACTCCCATTGCATGTCGTCAGCAGAGAGGCGGTCGAGATGCTCGACGAAGTTATTGTACACACGGGGTGACCTATAGGTGTGCAAACTGTGCCTGCTAGTTAGAATAGTGGTTAAAAAGTACGACTTGTAATACACGTATAGTACAGATTTAGGAGAGTATGTACCTGTCTACGACACCAAAGGGACCCTGCGGTAGGCCGATCCATGGCGCTCATGTGGTACATGTCTACGCGGTACAAACCATTGTCCAACAGCATTGACCGTTCGAGGGGGAAGCGCTCAGCTGACCATAGCTACAGCAGGAGGGGGCATCATGTGAGTACAGGGGTCGTCCTCGTCCTGTGGCAAGTGTCGCACATGTCGAGGTACATCATGAGAAGTACAGCTGATCCCCAGCTGATGTGCACCTCCTCCCCGTCGGCGATAGCCCTCACATATCGCATGAGGTAGGCATCGACAGAGTCATCGTGGCTGCTGGTAAACAGTACCCAGCCGAACAGCCACTACAAGTACGCCTCGAGATGCCGCGACACCTGGTACTCGTTAGCGTCCGGGTCCATCCCCTCGACCTGTCCACAAACAAAAAATTAGTAAGCTCGTCATATGGCAAGGATAGTGCATCGCTAAATAGGAAAAATAGATAGCATACGTACCCAAAACTGTGAAAGCCACTGCATTGATGGGCCATGCTTTTGTTGTGCCGGGAAGACGTGGTATGCTGGCACAGCCTCGGCCAGAAGAACCTTGTCAAACATGCCTAACAGGTCGGTGCGCTAGTTGGCAGGCGCATCCTCTAGGGAGGCAGCCTCTCCCATGATAGGCAGGCCGAGCAGTATCATGGCGTACTGCAGAGTGGGGGCCATCTCCCCGAATGGGAGATGGAAGGTGTATGTCTCGAGCCACCACCGATCCAACAGAGTTGTTAGCAATGATCAGTCGAACAGGAACTATCATGACCACTCCGGGCTGGCCTCGACCTCCTCGGCCTCCTCGATCGGAGCACCGTCCTTGTCGGTGGCCTCCACTATCCATGCGAGAGGTAGAAGACCGGCATCGCTCAGCCTGCAAAGCACAAATAAGTCAACACGTAGTGAAAATATCGTGAAAAGACATGGCACAGTTTCTAGACGAACCTGTCTCTCTAGCGTGGGTCCAGTCTCCAAGCTGCGAGGCACGATGGCTCACGCGGTGCTGCGTGTCAATGTGTTGATCCAGTAGGCCGAAAGGCCAGTCCGAACCACCAAGGTTGCAAGCCATATCTGTAAATTAATTTGAAGTTAGCAATTACGACACAATTACTATTTAATTATTAATAGCGTAGCTCCAAAAAATCTTCAAATCATTCATAGTACACGCATAATTTATCTACCTCTCTACATAATTTTAGGTCTCGGGGTCATTTGACTAAATTCTTTCCTCTTGGTACTGATTTTTCCCATAATTAGTACACATGTGACGATTTACTTACAGATATAACAGAAAGTAAATCTTAAATAATAATTAAATAATTTATACTAAGGCATCCCTGTGGGATCCTTGAATTTTATTTTAGTCATTTGCAGATTTTTATGACTCAAATGCTATTTAAATCCCCGCGTACAATTTTAATTGCTACGCGTAATCTTAAATCGTCGCCTACTATTTTAAATCGGCGCTTGCTATTCTAATCATCATGAACAATTTTAAATCTTCTGATGGCTATTAATTATTCTAATAATTAATAATACTTATTAGGGGGTTTTTCACTTTATTAGCGACTAACAAAATTAACTAGGTCTTTAAATGCGTAACAGAGCAATCTAAACGGCAATACAACTATTAACAACTAAATTGGCGTTACTTTCAAAACTACACGTGTAATGATTTTAGTTGCTATCATACCATATTTAAAAAATAAATGTACAAAAAATGTAAAAAAAAACTCACCGTCATCGATGCGCAGATCTCTCCTCCCCTCTTCCCTTCCCTTCCCTTCCCTCTCTTCTCTCTCCTCTCCTCTCTTCTCCTCCTTTTCTTTCCTCCTCTCCTCTCTTTTCTCTTCTCCCCTTCCTCTCTCTCAGCCAAAATGCGAAATGAGCGCAAGCACCCGGCCGGCCATGTGCGCAAGGGGGTTATACCCCCCAACCGTTGGGCGACCAGGGGCAATGTCGCCCAACCGTTGGGCGACAGGGACTAATCACCCAACCATTGGACGACTTGACCACATGTCGTTCAACGGCTGGGCGACTAATCTAAGTTGATCAACTGTTGGGCGACATATGATCAAAAATGAAAATATATAAAAAGCAAGCATAATATTGTAATTTGGAGTAAAAAATTAATTATTTTTAAAAAAAATTCTAGGATCAGCTGTAGACCAAATTCAGGGAACAGTGTAATGTTATAAATTAGTTGGACAAACTCAAACGACCATATTCATTCAACTCATGCCACAAAAAAAAATCATGTAGTAAAAGTGAAAGGATAGATCATCAGACCATACTCATCAAGCCCAAGCATTTCTGCACACCAATATTCTGAAGGTTTCAATTTGCCACTGTATATATATGTTCTCCAATGGGGAGAAAAAGAATGTTGTTTCTCAGAACAGTAATTGCAACCATAACAAGAGGGCAAGTACTATAATTCGCCCCTGGTTGCTCTTGTCATGTTTAAGAAACAGTGTTCAAATGCTGGTCAGGTGTTGCATGACCTGAAACTTCCATCATCCGAGGACAGAACCACCATCATATACAAATGCTGATTTTTCAGTATTTGACATTGCTGATTTTGCGCATTTCAGTCTTGCTGTGCTGGCATTGGCAGGAGATTTCAATAATCGGCTTGTCTGAAACTAGCACAGGAGAAGAGCTGGATCACAGAAAAGCCAGTGACCAGGGGAGCTTTCCTGTCCTAGACATCTTCACCAGTGCTCTCTCAACACCGGTTATCTGATTGGCAATGGCTGCCTGCTCCTTGACTTTCTTCCTATCAGCTTTCCTCTGCACCTCTCTTATCGCCTTTTGCATCTTTTCTGCTGCTTTCGCTCTCTTCTTCTCCAACTTCATCTGTTTTCAGTTAAGGTACAAACAAAATAAGTGTGAAACTACAGGTTCAATTGTATCCCTAAGTTCAAATGGAAATGCCCAATGGAGTAGACACTCAGTTTTTTTCAGAGAGAGAGAGCAGTTACCTCAACTTTTTCCATTTTATCCCTGGCCTGTGCAATCATATTCTTCTGCCAGTCATCTATGTTGGTTTCTTTCCTTTTCAGCCTAATTGATTTAAGTAACATTAGCGCTCTGACTAGATAAGTTGCAAATATCCTTTCAGAAAAAAGAAATCCAAATTTTTTATCCAACAAACTCTATCTACGATGGCATTCTGCGGGTACAGTTTGTTATGAAGTATGAAATTGAACATATCAGACATAGTCAAAACTCACAACTCACAAGCAGTCATGTCTATGCCAACAATGGATCAAGCTCTTTACTTCAATTCCAATATAAGGCTGAAGTGATATTATGCTAAATGTTTTTTTTTGAGGACATATTATGCTACATGTAATTATCTAACAAGCAATTTAAGTCCTCGTCGTCATTGAATCAATACAACTATACGTGTCACTGTCATATGAAGATTCTTGATTCTGAGCAAGCCCTAAATTAATTGCTAACAAATGTTATGTTTAGAGGTTATGATTATGGAAGAGATAAGGGGCATTACTTGTCTATGAGCTTTGCAATCTGTGCATCCTTCCAGGCAACCAACTCGGCGCGGACGAAATTTCCCTTAGGTTTTTCCACAGAGCCCTGGAGCTGTCTCTCCATCCTTTGCACTGCAACTGGACAATTCTTGCCATCTGAATGGTCAAAAGCGCCACCACTCTGATTGCTGCCCTCATAAGCACTGTCAGACTCGAAGTTCCAATCACGAGCTGCGGCATACAGAATTGTCCCAAATTTCACGTTTTGCTGAAGAAAGGTTGGGTCTCATAAGATTTAAACCAATACCTGAGGATACACGAGATGACACAGTATCAACCTGCCAGTCCTTTTGATCCACTACCTTATCTTCCTCTTCACTGACTTTAGGCAATCTCCATTCATTGATAACATCAATTGCCCCAATTCGATCATGGTAATTATGTGAGGAGCGAGCTCGGCACATCAATCTAGCTGGTGTGGCCTTGCGGATGAATCTTGGAGGCAGTCGATTGGCTCCCTCAACTGCATATTTGAAGTGGATTTATTGAACATGCAGTGCAAGAAAAATGTGAGGTCAATCAATGAATGGGGGAGGCAAGCAAAAGGAGCCACCTCTCCTATCTAGCAGAGAAGGGTGCCTGGGCGTATGTAGTCTGATGTTTCGTGGTGTCGCAGAAGGCTTCATGAAATCTCCTCTGGTTGGCAACCTTTCTTGCTCTTCTTCCTGCGGCAGTTTACCTTATTAACATCTCTGAATTACGTATGAGCCATGAAAGACCAAATGGATAAAGAACATAACTGGCAGCTACATGTAACAATTGGATGGAACCAGACACCAAATTATCCAAATTTGGTTGGATGATGTAGTAGTGAGCAGATAAATGCAACAACAGAGCTGAGTGGGATAGGACTGCTCTGGTTTTTTTGCCATTTCAATACTCAGCCAGCAGAAATCTAGCAACAAACCCAAATCACCAGAGGTGCGACTTTTGCTACTTCGCAGCTAATTAGTCTTGGGAATTTTCAATCAATTCCTGGGTCATTAATCAATCAAGAATCTATTGAAATACTAGAACAATGCTTAGAAATAGAGGCATTTGTTCCTAGGAGCCATGCAAGAAACTGAACACCTCCGATACCAAGAAACCACCTCAGCTCCAAGAACTAACACAAGAAATCGATGAAATCCAACACAATTCAAGAACCGCAAGCTACAAACTAGAAATCAAGATCAAAGGCAAACTAGAAAGCAAAATCAAGAGCCAAAAAGCGTCAGGATCGCCTCCCTCTCTACTAGCAAGAGCCTGTCCGAGACAACACAAAAGAGCACCGAGAGCACAGAAACTGACCTGTCGTTTCGTGACGAACGAGGAGACGTCAAGACAACTCTCACCACCATTGCTGCTCACGGGGCTGCAGATGGGGGACGGCGAGGCGGGGCAGTGGTCGGTGAGCGACCCGGCGCTCCACGCGGCGCAGCTGCCGTAGGACGACGCCGGGCGGCGACCGTAGGGGCCACCGCGGCCGCCCATGGCGGCCATGGCGAGCAGCATCTGCGTGCTCCTCCCAGCGGATGCCTCGGGCTCGTGCTCGGCGTCGGCAGCGTAGAATGCGGCGGCGCCCTCGGAGGCGTCGGAGCGGGTGGGAGAGGACCCCGGCGAGACGCGGGAGGCGGCGGTGGGCTCGCCAACGCAGGGGAGCGGGAGCGGGAGGAGGCGGTCGACGCGGCGCACGTTGGTGCTGCCGCAGGAGGAGACGCAGTCGGGGACGGCGGCCATCTTCTTGGCTTCTTGCTCTGCTCCTTCCTTCTTCCTGCCCTCGTCTTCGTTTCTACAGGGCGCGCAGTCGTTGCAGGGCGCGCGCGAGCATGTACTGTGTTTAGAGAGAGAAAATGAGGAAGGGTAATGAAAAGAGGATGTGGATGGGCTTATATATTAGGCTAACTGGGCTGGGCCTTCGGACAGGTAGGCCAGGATGTGTGTAGCTTCACCTACGGCTTGCAATAGTCACACCAACTTGCATTTCCATCCCCTGCTCGTATCACAGACAGAACGATCAGCGGCTCAGCTAACGCAAGGGCAAAAACAAACCAGCATGTGCGAACACTAAATTAAGCATCATGAACATTCAAGTGACCATGGTTCTCTTGGCAATCATATAACTCATCACTTGCTGATGATTAATAAATTCAAGCGCATTGCGATTCGAGAGTAGCCAGTGGATTTCTACATGGCAAAATGTGCTGGCAACAGAATCCGTTCAACGGCGAAGTCATGTGCTGTAAACAAATATTCTTTGTTGGCTCTCTCCGACTCATTAGGAACTAGTAACAAGTTCTGCCATAACTTACGAAAGAATATTTTTTGGCATACATAAACATTGGTTAGGCTCCTCAGGGGAAGTCTCAGCGTGTTATAACTCAGGCACAAACACGAAATTGGACGGTTGGTACCTCAATTGTGCTTCACTGTGCCAGATTCTGAGTGTGAAAAAATTGTGACCGTGTCTTTGTCTAAAATCAATGAATTTGTGCCAGCTTCTAAGAATTTTGCAGGAGCATGCAAAATTCTGGACTAGTCATCTAGCTAAGCAGCAACACTTGTTGAATAGTTGAGCATCTTCCCTTTGACCCGTTGATGGCCCGGTAAAATCTGCTGCAAGAAAAGTTCAATCCTTATGGGAAGAGAACAGATGAAGTGCATCGCAGGGAATGGAGCACCAAGATGATCAGACTTCATACCCTTTTGAAAAATACCCTGCCCTTTTTTCCCATTCCAGTGCCTACGAGGCTCGCAGCAAGGTGTGATTTGTTGTCAGGCCTCCACTTCAGCCCTTTGAGATTGGAGAAAAGCACCGAGAGGGCAGGGGTGATTTCTTCATCCTTGATTTTATTGCATGCGACAACTTCTAGACTCTGCAGGCCATTCCATGAGGTGATCACCGATTCAAGACCTCGAGTTGTTATTAGTGAGCAGCCTTCTAAGGAAAGGAATTTTACTCTCCTGAAAAAGAAAGATAACAAGATGAACATTAATCAGGATCCTGTAGTATATCCGATAAATAAAGGGTGAGTTTCCACAAATGTAGGTCGTGGACCAAAATGTAGCATCAATTCCAACTGTATCTAGGCAGGTCATATGCTAAAGCATGTCCAGAAGAGGAATAGATTAAAACATGTGGTCTCCACTTCCAGCAAAAGTACATATTCCAGCTACATGGGTGCTACCTCGCTAGCTGTTCATTCCACCCCCACTACTTCACTGGCTTGGTACTGTATTCAGAAAAAAGATGGTACTTCAATGAGTGTCATAAAAAATGATTGGACGAGGGGTAATTCGAGCTTTCTTCTGCAAATATTTAAAAAGAAACAGAAGCCTGTGCTCAGCTCATTGTACCACTTCCCACGCAAACCTAGCATTGGCAAGTACTAACATGAGCTCTTCACTATGCTTCAGGCTGAAACCGGAAAAAGAAAAGGACAAGACAGTTTTGATCCATCCGAGGCTAAAAAATGCAGATCATGTAACTTCATCCAAGATAGAACATGTAAATTGGGACATCCCTTTTAGTAGATCAGCAACTGAACTATGAACAACTGAACAGGTAGCGCTTCTCAATAATTTAGGGACATTATGAACAAAAGTTGACTCCGTAAAGTCCATTAACAAACTCACGAAAAAGTACTATACAGCAAACAAGCTGGAATGGTACCAGTGTTCAATTTAAGATGTTTCTGGGCAAAGCACACAAAAATGACTCAACAAGCAGCAGCAATATATCCCATTCTGAGAGAGAAATAGTTGTGCATCACTTTTTTTGGAACAAAGAAGCGATTTTTCAAATGCCTTCATGGACTAATGAAATTCATACAAGAAATAGAGGTGAAGTAGCAGAAGAATGCTCAGGCCTGAGTCAGAGAGGGCTAAAATATACAGGAAAGCATGGGTCCCTGATACACCTGCACATACAGGAACCATCTAGACAACCACTTCAGGTGGTGCAAGCTAACCTATCAAAGCCTACATAACTACATTAATATATGAGATAATGGAATGTAGTCGTTTCTCGGACCTCTTAGAATATTATAAATTGGAAATTGACAATAAGTCCTTTAGAACATTGTTTGGCAGGCAATCAAATAGGCAAAAGCATCTACATATTCAGTATAGAACATGTGCAATATTAGTCATTCTATTGCTTCCTTCCTCTAAAAAGTCAATTTTATAACATTGGTCGATAGAACATTGGCACATGATTTGTGGTGGGAGAATGGAAGTAACCTATATCTTCATCAAATCCATTTATTCAGACATCTAAGTCAAGTTTTACATTTTACGACTTACGAGTCAGTATCATCTGGTCACAAAAAACTGCTGATAAAATGCTTGTCGAATGGCTGAGTGATCCACAGGTTATCAATGGAAAGATAGTAAGGTGCATTCACTTCAACACATCTTCAATAAACATCGATGTCTGTCTACACTAAGTAATCAACAGCTAAAACATCAACTATGAAATGTTAACTCCTTTTCTTTTACAGGCTGACAGCGCCTGCTCATGGTATACTGAGGGGGGGAAATGACTGAAGTTAAATTGCTTGTAACAAGATAACACACAAGGGTATACATCGATACACATAAAAAACTTCTAGCGAAGGTTATCATAGTGAGGTTGTTAACTCCTCACTATGAAATGTTAACTCCTTTTCTTTTGCAGTCTGACAGCGCTCATGGTTTACTGAGGGGGAAATGACTAAGTTACAGTGTTTGTAATAAGATAAGACACAAAGGTATACGTCAGTAAACATAAAAAACCTCTAGCAAAGGCTATCATAGTGAGGTTGTTAGAACACTCTCAAATAATCAGATTTGCACTCTCAAACAGTCAAAGGTACAATCCGTTCCCATTATGCAATTGTGACACCTCAGTCCATGTGAAATTAGACCTATGTGTGGCCCATAAGTGTTTAGTACCATCTTGCTAATTTAGAGGGATAAGCACCAACATATAAGCCTAAAGCTTCCAATGGTAGCAACCTCCGATTAACCGTTTTGCACGAAGTGAAAACGAAAGTGCAAGTAGATTGCTACGTGTGCGTAGCTTATCTAGAATAGGATTAGGCTTAAGCCAGTTTGGACCCTAGTGTTACAAAATGGTATCAGAGCCGACCCTCGCGGTTACATGGACGCATACGGGTCAGCGGCGTAGGCATATGACGCATGGCACATGTGAATCCGGAGTGGACACACGGCATGGTATATGTGCCACCACTGGACACACAGACGTGTGCCAAGAGGAGAGATCTTAGTCATTTATCCCAGTGTGGGTATGTTAGGCCGATGAGGACGTTGGGTTCTTTGAGGGGGGTATATGTGACGCTTCGGTCTATGTGAGACCCATGAGTGTTTAGTACCACCTTGCTAATTTAGAGGGATAAGCACCAATATATAAGCCTAGGGCTTTCAATGGTAGCAATCTCCAGTTAACCGTTTTGCGCGAAACGATGACGAAAATGCAAGCAGATAGCTACATGTGCGTTGCTTATCCAGAATAAGGTTAGGCCTAAACCAGTTTAGACCCTAGGGTGTTACAACAATCATGATATCCATCAAGGAACTAGTACTAATACACTTAAGGAGTGAGATTGGTGGTTACAATACCTGCATAGGCCAGCCAAGGCAAACATGCCGTCTTCAAGGCCCCAACAATTCTGAAACAGTAACTCACGAGCACCCTCACAGACCAAAAAGAGAGCATGGAGGGCACGGCTGTCACGTAGTTGGCACCTCTGCAGCTGCAGGCTCTCGAGAGTGAGGCAGGCACCAAGATGTTCGGCGGGCCCAGGATCATCGTCGATCCTGCCACATTCCTGAAGCCGCAGGGTCTTGAGGTTGCCACAGAAAGCGAGCGCAGCAAGCCACCCGCCGTCCATCCTGTTGTCGGCGATGGTGAGCTCCTCGAGCATCGCACAGCATCGCCCCACGGCAGCGATGCCATCATAGCTGCCCTCGCAACCCACAAGCTCCAGCTTCACCAACCGCTTGCAGCCATGGGCGAGGATGGTGAGGCCGATGTCCGTGACCCCACCGTCTTCGCTGGTGCCGTAGAGCGGGTAGGACGCGGCAACGATGCGGAGGATCTGGAGGTGAGCGAAGGCAGAGACCGGGCGGAGGGCGAGGTCGGTGCACCTGTGGAGCTCAAGCTCTTGCAACGTCGCGCAGCCGCCGGCGATATCCATCAGCCCACCGGACTCTGACGCGGCGGTGGCTGAGAGGCGGCGGAGATTGGGGAAACTGGCGGCGACAGCCGAGAGGCCCCGGTCGAGCACGTCGTCGTCGAGGAACCGGCAAGCGCCGAGCGGCGGGTCCGCGCAGGGGTCTAGGGTTAGCGACAGCTCGCCGCAGGTGAGGAGAGGGAATGCCGGGGACGGCGCGGCCTGGGCGGCGATGGAGGCCGGGAAGAGGTCGAGGTCCGCCAGGTCGGGGAAGCGGTATGGCAGGCGGTGCGTTACAAAAGCCCAGTCCCGCACGGCGAGGCGGCGGCGGAGTCGCCCGGAGAGCCGCATCCACCTCTTGCAGACGAGCGACGCGGCGCCCGTGAGGTGGGGCTCCGGAAGGCAGGCGAGGACACGGAGGAGGAGCTGGTCCGTGAGCGCTAGGGTTTGGTCGGGGGCGCGGTCCGGCTGCACCATCGCTGCGGCGGCTTCCCAGAGAGCAGCCACAGGTCGGGCCAGCCCTTGAGCCGGTGGTGTTGGAGGACGCCGCGGCCGTCGGGCTCAGACATTCAGCAATCGATTCCCGCGAACGGCGCGGCGTCGCGCGGCCACATGGCCCGGCCGCGTCGCGACGGAGCCTGCAGTGCGGCGCCGCTCCGATTTGGGTTTGGGGATGGCCGATTTTGGTGCGGCGTGGCGTGGGGATCTGAGGTTTTCAAAAATCTCGGGGTCGGGGTTTTTGTTTGGGATTTGGAAATTGGAGTTGCCGCTTGCGGAGCGGGAGAAGGGAAGACTGTGGAGTACGGGTGTAATGTTGGTGGAGGCGAGCCCTGATGAGCTGCAGCGTGTGGTGTTGGGGAAAACATTTTCCTCGTCACCGTGTGCAAGGTCGTGTGCATTTGCTCGCGTCCGTTTGTTTCGTTGCATTTGGGGGCGCTGTACAGTGGAGTGTTTCTCGAGAAATGATTCGTGTTCTCGAACTAGTCCTGGTGTCAAGGAAAAACGGGGGATGAATTCGGTAGGAGTATTTGTTTTAGTTGCGTCTATTGGAATCAATATGCATGGTGGTGATCGGTTCGGCTGAAAAGCTCATGATTTATGGCTGAAAACACTGTAGCTAGTTGAAAAAAGAACTATAGCTGACAGAGGCTTATTTAGCATAATTAAATTTAAAAAAATTTAAAAATATAAAAAATATGTTAGCCCATTACGTATAATACAAATAAATCCAGGAAAAAAAGAACCGGCAAAAAAGCTCAACAAAAAGCCAAAAGTTCAGAAAAAGACGAAACTTATAAATAGTAAAAAATAAACCAAAAGTCAGAAGTCGAAGCCGAGTTGATCAGACCCTCAACTACCCACCGTCACGGTACGGTCAGGTCGTGATGGGTGTACTCACTGTTCTGCAGTATTAGGTACGTTCTCCTGCGCCACTCCAAGTTTAGCTTCGATTTCTGGTTTCCTGTGACTCTTGATTTCTAGAAATTATTTGAAATGCATCAGTTTTTTAATTTTGGTTTTTATTTTTTCGCTTTTTTATTTATTCTTTTATGTTGTTTATAGAGATATAACGATTTTTTAAATTAAATATCTTTAAAAATATAGCAATTATTATAGTGTAATTTAGTTAAAAGGCAGTAGCCACGGCCGGACACTTTTGTGTACGTTCTTAAAGTCTGTCTCTAGCCTGGGCAGTTTTTACAGTTTCACAAGAGAATGTAGCAGCGTTTTCTGCTATGACTTCCTGCTACGCAAGGAAAAACGAAAGGCCCAGACAAGCTGAACAAACATTGGGCTGGGCAGAGTCACAACTCTGTTGCGTTGGATCAATAATTCAGATTTAGGGTCCACTTTGCCTAGAAACACAGCAGTGCTCCCAGTTGTTTGCATGGTAGGCCGAGTTTTTCGTTAAAGGGCCTTGATTCGTACAGACCCATGAGGGCTCCCAATAAGGCCCATGTATAGATCGCAAATCATTTTGTTGAGCCATGCTCTTGCATTATGTACTAGTTAATACTTAGTAGTATATCATGGAAGAGCATAGCTCAAGCAATGGTTTTAATAAGCTGGACTCGAATAGAAGATCGCGAATCTCAAGCTTTTGTAAGCCTATATACATAATATTTTTTATTGAGTTTACTCGAATCGAACTCGAGCTTTTCTATTATTAAAAATTAGTGTATATTAAATTATTTTTTACTGTTATCGAGTTTGAGCTCAGGTTTTCTTTATTGTAGAAAAATAGTGCACATTATATTATTTCAACTATTACAGAACTTATCTGAGCCGAGCTTAAGCTTGGGATGAGCTGAGCTCCAGACTCGGACCCTAACTCAGGCTCGCTCGAGCTCAACTTGAGTTTCTATCAAGCTTGAGTTTGGAAGATCAAGTTCGATCGAGCTCGATTTGTTTATAACCCTAGTTAGCAGTGTCTTCTCAAAACAAAAGGAAGAGAAAAAGTTAGTACCACTTAGTAGTAAATCCACCGGATAATTCAGTACTGCTAAAGAACTACAGTAGGGCAGACTAGGCAACAGAAGCAAGCAAAAATACGGGAGACATGACGATGAGCTACCCTAACCATCGTGCGTTGTCTGTTGACCCAGCCACGGCCCTCGACCACTTGCGCTTACAAGTTACAAATCTTGAATTCTTGACACCACGGCTCGTACAAGTCACCATACCTGCAGCTGCAAGGAGACGCAAACCACTGCGCGGCATGCGTCCGAAAGCCCAGCGCACGCGGCGCGAGGTTGTAATCCGCGAGGTGGCTGACCACCACCGGAGTTGCGGCCTCACGGGTAGGACTGAGAAAAATAGGTCGTGGCTTACGATTCGGTCTGAGCTCGTAAATTTTTATACTGAACCGAGTCTTTTTTCTAGCTCACAAAAACATGAGCCAAGTCTAAGCCGTTTGCAAGCCTGACATAGCTCGTGTCCACTCTCCACAGTCGCCCATGCCCCAGGCCAGGCCAAGCACAACCGACCAGCCCACTAACGAGCCGTCCCGTCCCTTCCTCACTTGACTCGCACTCTCCACTAACCACAGTCATCATTCCTCCCTGTTTCATCAAGTCCCGATCTGGCGATCTACAAGAAAAGAATACATTTCTCCTATTAAAAAACTATAATATATTATTAAAAGAATATTTTTATATTTACCGAGTCCCTATAGGGCCTCGCGGGGGAGGGTGACTCCCGTCCCCAGCCTGCTAGCTAGAGGGGGCCATCCCCGTCCCTCGTAGGGGAGATCACCTTCCGTCCCCTGCCCCCATAGGGATATTCTCCACGGAGTCCGCCTCTATGGTGGGAATTGTCATCCCTATCTGTGTCACCTGAATAATATTAGGTGTTTGCCTAGAATTTTGCTCCTAAACATTCAAGGACACCTTTATCAGAATTCATACAAATATCTGATACTATTCACCTTGGCATCTTAGTACCAAGAAATCTATCATCATACAAGTAACTGAGAAGTCTTACATGTTCAGAAGAAACAAGCAAAGACATGATACTGTTCTTTTGCATTCCTTACAACAATACTTGGTCCATTATTTGCTTGGTGGCTCCAAAGGAACAAAGAAATTACAGAACACAATCTAGGCTACTGCACTGGACACATGCATTCATTCAAGAAACAAGCAGTTAGGCTACAAAGTAGCCAGGATACATTGAAAAAACTTAGAACAAACACATAAAAGCTTAAGCAGCACACAAGTCTGAATAGTATCAAGTACATTGAAATAGAGAAGAACATTAGATTGCTGCTACGACTACATTAAACTTCAACTAGCTGCTTCTAAATTCCAATCAAGTAAAGGTGCTCATGTAGAGTTATGCAATCATGATTTGTTTGGACAGTTTTGAGCATCATGGAAAGTCGACGGTAGTGGGAGGACTTGGGATGGCGGTGTTCGAGGTCTTGGGCGGAGGCGTCAAGTATGCATTTTGGGGCTGTGGTTGGCGGCCTTGGTTGGCAGTGGTGGTAGTACCTATAATCCAAGTTGTCGTGCCACAGGAGCCCGCCGAAGGTGCCCGCCATCAGAGCTCTCCTCACCTGAATGTGCGATCCCCTACAGCTCACACCTGATCGCCATGCCACTGTCTTGGTACCATGAGTTGCGCCTCAGGCGCTATAGAGGAGGACATCACCACCACTGACCGGTGCTGCTGCGGCTACCAGGACACGACGGCAGCGCCATGCTCCTCACAATGCCCTGCCACCCTCTACTCACGCCACCCCTACTAACAAGATCCAACCATAACCCTAACCCTCTACTCACCATTTACTAGGCCGATGTCTCCCTCCAGGGGAAATTTAACTATTTACCACTCTTAAGAATGGCACCTATTCAAATGCCACTTTCTTCGTTGCAATTAACATTTTGCCACTCTTAAGATGTGGTTGACTAATTAATCGCCACTTTCAAGCCCACGAGGCGCCAAATCACTGCCATGTCAGCATCTTGCGTGGCACTAGGCGCGAAATGACGATTTTGCCCACTCATCTCCTTCCCCGTCTCTCTTTTCTCTCTCTGCGCCGCCCCGATGCCTCGGTTTCTCTCGGCCGCGCCGGCCCCTACATGCTGCGCCGCCCGGCTTCTTCTCCTCTCACGCCGCCTACCTCGTCGGCACCGCGCCACTGCGCCCGTCGGCGCTGCGCCACTCCATCGACGCGCCTGCTTCGGCCCCAGGCCTCCGCGCTCCCCTCCGGTTTCCTCTCTCCTCCGCGCCGACTCCCCTCGGCTCGGCTCCCCGAAGCGCCGTCCCTCAGGTCGCCCTCCCGCCGCCCCACCCCCAAACGCCATCAACCCTGGCGCAGTGCTGACGGGCGCAGTGGCGCGGCGCCGACGAGGTAGGCGGCGTGAGAGGAGAAGAAGCCGGGCGACGCAGCATGTAGGGGCCGGCACGGCCGAGAGAAACCGAGGCATCGGGGCGGCGCAGAGAGAGAAAAGAGAGACGGGGAAGGAGATGAGTGGGCAAAATCGTCATTTCGCGCCTAGTGCCACGCAGGATGCTGACATGGCAGTGATTTGGCGCCTTGTGGGCTCGAAAGTGGCGATTAATTAGTCAACCACATCTTAAGAGTGGCAAAATGTTAATTGCAACGAAGAAAGTGGCATTTGAATAGGTGACATTCTTAAGAGTGGCAAATAGTTAAATTTCCCCTCCAGTATAGCCCAATCTGAACGCATAACGAATTTATAGCCCACTAAGGTTGCTGAAATTACTCCTGTGCCATAATACCCTTTACAATTTTACCCTCTCTGAGGATTTTACTACTCATAATGTCAAGGATAGTATAACTAAATCTTAACTAATTTGAATCATTAGTTTAAAGAGAATGGACTACTTATATTGAACTAAAGGCACCATGCAAGAGTTCTTTTTTCAATTGGCCTTTTCTTTCTTTCTTGTTGCTTTCATGTTTCTTGGCCAGGCTATCCACACACTTTCGTGTGCAACCCTCTTTTAATACTCTGTTAGAACTCACAGGCACCTTACTATTACTTTTGATGCATCACTTCTCTAGAAAATTAACAGCATGCAAGTATATTGCTATTTGCGTAGAACTATAAGGAAGAAAGGCATCAGCTGTTGGGTCGAAATCTGTGTTTTTGCTCTTACAAGAAGCAGATGCCAGTTAAAAATGTACATATCTCGTGTCTGGAATTGATTCATATATGCCTCAGCTCTTTTAAGTACTGCTTTCCATCTCAATTCCAATCTCCATGATTAGCTCTCAACGATCGAAAACACCAACCACGAATCAGAATTCAGAAGCTTGTATACATATCAACTTGCAAGGTCAATAATACGGACCCAATAATTTGGGAGAAGAATTTCATCAAACAAAAAAACCGTCGGCAGGGCACCATACTCCATACATATACACGTACTACCTACTACTCACCAATCTGCACTTCGCTTCGCTCGTTCTTTTATCGAGGAAACAGGCATCGTGCGTGGGCGCCAGCACCCAGCAGCAGGACGTGAGGTCTTTGTCCACGGCGAAGAATGCTCCGGTTTCGGCGACCGCCGCGAGGAAGGAAAAACTAAGCACGTCTCCTGGGGAGTACGGCGGCGAGGCGTGGCGCCACGAGGAGAGAGCTTTCGGCCCGGATTTCGGCCGGCGCGCGACGACGAGCGGGCGAGTTCAGAGTCAGCCGTCTGGTGCTGTCGGTGGGAGCTTACACGTGCTTCATGTCCCGGCTCCAGATCGGGGATCCCCTGATTCCTCAATTCACGGCTTGGACAAGGCGACAAGCGCGCCGGAGGATGCACGCACCGTTCGCACCAGTTCTCACCACATGTTCCACCAGGCAATCCATCGGATCCAGTAGCTCCCTTCTGTAGTATAGTAACCAACCGAGGCACTGGCACTGGCAGTGACAATGTGCTGATGACTTTGCCTGGGTGGACCGTGTGGGTCGTGACAGTGCATATACTTCTAGGATCAAATAGTATGCCTTCGTCGACGCGACAGTGGCCTCCATGGTATGCCCTCGAGGCTGCTTGAGGTGACGACGATCAGTATGATAGATGTACCCATTAAATTTTTTTACTCCCTTGACCACAGTGCACCTACATGTACCAGTACCTCTCGCACAACCTTCTCTAGTGCCTAGCACCGGTGGCCATTGGTGCTAAATATTTCAAGCACCGCTTTCTAGGGCACGCTGTACATGGCCTAAAGGAATCCATGTGCTACTTACGAAACGAGGACCCTACGTACACGTGTCTTGGATCAAACACCAACTGACAACCCCTCATCCCCCCGAGCAGCAGATTCGGGCCATCGGGCCTGCACGTGGGCCCCATTCTAACGGCCAACTAACGGCCGACTCTGTCTTTACCATACGGCCACTGCTTTTTTTGTGTTTTGTTCCTTGTTTTGTAACCGAAGGCCCCTGTTGTGTACTAAGCTAAACAAAAAGGAGTATGTTTCGATCCCTGGCAAGCATAATTCTAACCTTGCTTTACCAAGAACAAGTGTGTGATCGTAGAAAAGGTTAGTTAATTTGCTAGGTGAATTAAGGTCCGATTTGGAACATAATAATTTCACAAGTTTTCAACATGAGTTTTACTGAACATTGCTTAAATTCTCTAAAATTCCTTCCGAAATCCTAGTTTCCAAACGGGACCAACCCATGACGGTAAGGAAAATCATGGTTCGCTAGATAACTTTTTCCCCTATAATCTCTTCAGGGTGCAGAAGATCAAATAAACCTTTACAAAATTCTCCACTGCTCTCGATAAAACAAGTCCGATTTTGAAGTTACGATCACCTCAACGTAAGAGCAAATGCAACTAAATAGTAGTACCACCACAGTAGTTTCTCCATTACCAAAAGCTGTTTTAAATTCAAATTTACCTTTTCAAACAGCTACAAAGCACATAGCGCATCAGCGTTTGGTTGATTCTCAGTCACATTTCGGCCATCGAATCTGATCCAGTGACGGATACAGATCGTATATATGCACGTACACATGCATGTGGCTGTGCGGTCGTCGGGCCGCCAGATTTCTCCCCGCCCGCCTCTTTCCCCTCCCCGCCTCTTTCCCCGCCCGCTGGTCCCCTTGGCCGCCAGCGCCTGCCTCCCCGCTCTCCTCCGCCCGCCTCTTTCCTCCCGCGCCGCCACCGCTCCCCGGCGATTCCTCTCGCGCCGCCACCGCCCTCCTCGGCGGCTCCTCTTCCCCGGCTCTCGACGCATGGCGCGCACGGTGAAGATGCGAGGAGGCGGACGAGCGCCTCGGCCTCGCCGTCGTCGGCGGGGTGAGGGCGCGCACGGTGAGGAAGCCGCCCGAGAAGGGGGAAGCGGAGGCGGCGGGAGGCACGAGGCGGAGACGGAGAGGTGAGGGGCAGGGGGAGAAGAGGGAAGCGGAGGCGGCGAGATGCCTGGAGACGGCGGGGGTAAGGGAGAGAATGAGGAGTGGGTCCCATATGTCAGTTGTAGTGGAATGGATTTGAGGGCTTAAATTTGAGGGGTGCTGTTGGAGTAGATGCAAAAAAACAGGGCCCTCAAAAGTAGGGGGAGCCCTCAAATGAAAAGTAGGGGGCCTGTTTTGAGGGCTACTGCTGGAGTAGCTCTAAGAATTTGAAAGGTATGGATGATTAGAGCATTCGATTTTTATAACATAGCGATTCCTTAAAACAAAGTATATATAGTATATTTTGAGATAGTTGCTTATCACTTCCACCCGCAAAATTAAAAGTAGAAATTTGATTTCATACGCAGGATTCAGAACAATTGGTCTCTGCATATCTTGTTTTTTTTAACTGTACTACTCTACTACATTAGACATACATGTACAGTTCATCTCTAAACAACGCAGAAGCTGTGTTCAATTATAAAGCATGATACGATTATTATACTCTTTGCAAACCCTTTGCAACGATAAAGGGGATGCGTCGCTCGGTCGATCACATGCTATACAGACTCAAATTTATTCAGCCCCGGTTATGAAACGGCATAAGTGCAAAGTTACAAACACAGCAAGCTGCAAGCATTCTCCTGGCTGGCAAAAGAATGAATGATCGATGCATTTGGGTCGCATCGTCGCTCATTCGCTCGTGCATGACAGGTAAGGTGTGGTGGTAAGGCCTGTATGATCAGAAGTAGCGAGGGCTAAAGATTAGACAACGATGAGCCAATCATGCATATGTGCGTTTGAGAAAGGAATGGATCAAAGATGATGGTCACCAATTCTTAATTCCTGTGTGTTATCCTAACCGCCGATGGCAACTACCCCGTGAGATTTCATTTCTTTATCGTAATCTTGGGCGTTGGAGAACGTGATGACCTCCATTATGCAAGGGTTGGCTCCCTTCAATTTTGTGTTAATTAGCAAGTAGCAACAATCATGAGATCATCCTCCCCAAATTCGTCCCTCAAATCGCGTATGACCTACTGCTAGTTCGTTTCTTTATTTTGCCTTAAAAAAGATCAAAGCCTGACCGGCCATTTATGGCATCAGTGTTCTCCTGCCGTAAATAAGGATACGATTCTACTGAAGCTGTTAGCTTAGTTAGCATGCAGCACTTTCATCACTGGTACGTAAAGCTTCTGCGCAAATTTGCATTACCATCGCTCTATTGTGCATGGTTTAAGTGAACGTTACATGCATTTACATAGCTTAAGTAAACGTCGCATGCAAATGCAACAGAATTCGACGACGACAACAACAAAAAAATGTCTTGTCTTTATGCCTAAAATTTCCCTAAACTGTCTATCAGCAAGGTTTATTCTGCACTATAAACTAGAACTACAAGACCGACTACTATTCCAACCACTAGCTACTTAGCTAGTCACAACATATGGTTGATCCGTACTGCCTAGTGGCTACTAATACCACAATTCTAGACTTCTAGGCTCTGTTTGGTTTGAGTTTAAGAAGTGGGCTAAGGATTTGACCTACTAAATACCGTTGGTTACGAAGACTTAATATAGTTAAAACGTTTTAATCCTTCTAACACAGAATTAAGTTAACCAACTAAATGGATCGAACAAGTTAACCTAACACAACTATCTCTTCTAACTTTCATTTTTCTAGTGTTAACTCAAGCTAACCAACCTAATCTAACTAAATAGTTATTTAGATTAACAATATTTATTGTTAAATACATAATTTAGATTAAACTAATCTAGTCGAGTTAAGGTTGGTAAACCTGGTTATTTTAACCACACGACAAACGCAGCGCTAGTATTGGGCATTAGCTATACTAAGTTCGATCCTAGAACAACGTGCGCTTATAACAGGTACATACTTCCAGATTAAATTTCTCAACGTGTGCTTCCCAATTGTACTTCGCATTCCATTTTTACATGGTTTTAGCTCGTATTTATTTGTACGTACTGCAAGATTAATAATACAGTTCGTTTAGCTTTTTCCTCGAGCACCAACTTGCCACGTTCTCGTCAATAATTCGCCCGGCAGAATCCCCAACTTTCTTGCCACGTACGTCTGCATCCCCCCAAAGTTGCCTATAAATACCCGTCTCCTGCCCACTCCTGCAACTCACCAACTGGAACACTTAAACTAAGCATCTCTCTAGCGCACAGCGTCTTCCGATCTACTAGTACTAGCTCGCTAGAAGAAGCAGCAATGGTGAAATCTTACACCTTAGCACTACTAGGCGCACTGGTCGTGCTCTTACTTCTTGTGAGCCCCATTGCTTGCTCCCGCAAGCTGACCAAGCCCAAGCCGGTCAATCACATGCCTGCAGTCAAGCCCCACAAAAACTACACCAGTGCTAGCCCCTCGTCGTCGGCCTCCTACGGCTCCGGCGGCTGGCTGGTCGGCGGCGCGACGTATTACGGTACCCCCAACGGCGACGGCAGCGACGGTCAGTTCTTGCTTACTTCACTGTCGGTCGTGCATCGGTGTATATAGTATACGTACATTGCACGGCGTGTGTGTGATGTGGTGATGCATTGAAATTGACAATGGAATGGGTAAAACGTGCAGGCGGCGCGTGCGGCTACCAGACCGCCGTCGGGCATAAGCCGTTCTCGTCGATGATCGCCGCCGGGAGCTCGTCACTGTTCAAGGGAGGCAAGGGCTGCGGCGCGTGCTACGAGGTCAGCATACATAACACACAGGCACACAGTTCGTGTGGTCACACACGGCCTAATACTGGCTTCGTGTAGCTCCATTAATGGTGCAAAGTGGTCGGCTCATCCTCACTAAATGCGTTCATGTGGCGCGGCGTACGCAGGTTAAATGCACGAGCAGCCTGGCCTGCTCCGACCAGCCGGCGACCGTCGTCATCACCGACGAGAGCCCCAGCCTCGGCGACGCGGCCCACTTCGACATGAGCGGCACCTCCATGGGCGCCATGGCGAAGCCCGGCATGGCCGACCAGGTCCGCGCCGCCGGTAGACTCAAGATCCTGTACAAGAGGTACGGTCTAGCTACTGCAGTCTGCAGTACAGAACTATGCAGAGTTGCACAAATTTAATGGAAAGTGTGCTAATCTTGGTGTTCCCGTTAATTGTAATTGTAGGGTGCCATGCAAGTACAGTGGCGTGAACATCGCCTTCAGGGTGGACCAGGGCGCGAACCCGTTCTACTTCGAGGTGCTGATCGAGTTCGAGGATGACGACGGCGACCTTAGCGCCGTAGACCTCATGGAGTCCGGCTGCGGCACGTGGACGCGGATGGCGCAGAACTGGGGCGCATTATGGCGCTTCAACTCCTACACCGGCAAGGCGCTAAAGGCGCCCTTCTCGCTCCGGCTCACCTCCGACTCCGGCAGGGTCCTCGTCGCCAACAACGTCATCCCCGCCGGCTGGAAGGCCGGAGCGACGTACCGCTCCCTGGTGAACTACCCCTAAATTACAGCGTTATCTGGTTTTCAAAATACTTGGCCAAAAGAAGTGAAATGCAGGGTGTGGTAATTAAGAACCGTGGTTAATTATATTGCGGAAATTGTGCGTCCGGGTGTTGCGAGAGGCGGTGTCAGAAGAGGAGGTTAAAAAATCGTGTTCTTCCCTCCACGGTCTCTGCATTCCCCTAGTGATGTGTCTTCGATTTATCTGTAGTTTTCCCCCTCCTCTGTTGTGTTGTTGAGGAGAAGCTTGAGCTGCAACTAATGTTGCATGCCGATGTATCAAGGTGTGTGTTTTTTTACCACGCAATCCTTCAGAGAAATGAAATGCTTCTGTCAGATAATTTCTGTACTGAAATCTGCAACGTCAAGTTCAATACTCATTTACCGAGCAGACCTTACTCTCTGAAGTATGTATAACTTGCAAATTGCAACTGAATCCATGGAGGCATGCACTATGTCCAAACTTGCACAGTTGCACTCAGAGGCTCAGAGCCAGTGAACATGTAGAATAAGCCAACAAGTACAGCAATCCTTCGGACAATCTGACTCACTAGGAGCAATGCTGTCACTCATGAAGACTTAGCAATTGTCAAGGAAATTACTGAAGGTGCATGGTGGTGCAGATTACCTACAATCTGCTTTTTAAATGAAACGTACTTCTGCAAATTACCTATACTCTGAAATCTGAAACACCACTATTTTCCTGGACAACGGGAAGTACTAATAGCTGTGTTATTAATTTTGCTCTACTGTTATGCTGGCTTCCTGCCGACGATGACACATGCAGTTCTCCAAAAGAGTAGACAAAGGAGCAGAGGCTCGAATATTACAAAAACTGATTGTACTCGATTATTAATACAAGAACTGTTTTCCAAAGGCATTATTGATGAAGGGGCTTCGGTTGTACTACTACTCTACAAGTCTACACATAGGAGCTTCGGTTGTACTCGGCTAATCGGCTTTATGAACTGGATAGTGATTAAATTTGACCAGTTTGGCATGTGGGTCTCATAAATTAAGGCCCGTTATAAAGTACTGTACCTTTTGCTTTTTTTTTGGCTGAAATGGTGCTATAGGTGCTATTAGCTTTTTTCTTAAATATTCAATTAAAGAAAAATAACAAAAAATAATTAAAAACACTGTTATATCTCTACGGTAATACAAAAGAAATAGAAAAAAAGGAAAAAAGAAAAAGAAAAAACCATGGTAAAAAGCCAACGTGTTTCAAACGAAAGCCATAGCTGTTTGAAATGTAACATAAGACTATCCGCATGCGATGAGGATGTATCCATTGATTTCTATTTAGAAAGTAAAACCCATACATATTTCTACACGAGCGTATAGGTTTATATAATTATATTCAAGTTGATGTTTAATAATTTATCTGAGTTCCTATCTTTTTTATACGAATACAGATAGTATATGCTGTCTTATCCGGTTTATTTCCACCTCCACAGTCCATGTATACCTACTGTTCTTACTTGAAGTTTTAAAAACACGATGAAAAATGGTATTTTTCCAATCAATGAAACTCAATAATAAAGCAGGAAGGTGTCTGTTTTTTCCCACTTGTTCTTCCTTTTCCTTAGTAAAAAAAAAGTGTATGTCTATACAGCATTTGACTGTTTTTTAGGACAAAAACAGTCAGATTGATCTGAGGCGTTAGATCTCCATCCAACGGATCCACCCATATAAGCCTCCCTAAAAAAATGACCCCTCTCCAAAAAGAATGATCTAGGACGTTGGATCTCCATCTAACGGCTCAAAATCTAACTGTTTTTGTCCTAAAAAATAATCGAATGTTGTATAGACATTCCAAAAAAAAGAGAGAAGGGGGCATCACTTCACTACATAAACTGAGTAGTTTCTCTTGTTCTGCTTCCTGCTACAGCAAATATAAGCCACACATGTGTAATTTCACCGCACATACGCCTTTTCACCCCCCCCCCCCCGCCCAAATGTCTCGCATATCAAAACGTAATGCAATTTATGCAGCTACTTCTGCTTTTCCGGCGTTACTGGAGCTGCTAAACGAGCGGTGACACGAAAGAGACGATCTTTCTTTCTCAGGCATAACATGCTGCTGCAGCTGCAGGTCCGAGTGACGTCGAAGGACACTACCTAGTCACTGTCTGTATGGCGATCCCCCATGTGTCACATCCACGACTACGAGCTAATCACTAATCATTAATTCTGGAATGACAGTACAAGAACTGAGCCCCAGCCCTGATCAGCGGGCATGTTCTGCGCCCTCTTTATCTCCCTTTCAGAGAGGAAAGTATTTGAGCCAGCAGCGTTCAGTTGGTCGATCTCTACATATCACGGGGCAGCAGCGGCCACCAACCGAGCAGCCGGCGTGAGTATTTGAGCCAGCCGTCCATCCTCGCGGTCTCGCCCCCGCACCCCCTGCATGTGGAGAGATTCCGCAGATGCAAAGCTGAAAGCATTGCCGCACATGGTGGCCAAGCGCCCTCGCCTGTTAATTGTTCCGGGTGCGGTCCAATCCTTAACATGTTAATTGGCAGCATCTATTCTAATCTACCCTACCTATCTACCTCCCGAGTTTTCACACAGCTAAAAAAATGACTTGAGCATTTCTTTTTTTTTCTCTCTTGGTAGAGTACTAGAGTATAGTATTATCAGCATCGTGACCCTTAGCACGAGCAGCATGTCGGAGTGATTCGCGTCTCCTAATCTGCAAAACCTGACAAACATGGCTGTGTAGATAGTACCAGTGAATCCCAAGATTTCCAAAGCTTCACATGCTCGCCTCAGAAAAAAAAAAACAGAGCCTCACATGCCGGAGTAATTTCTTTGCACTCTCCGGGTCACACTTGTCGACTTGCCTTGTGGCCTGAGAGTGTCGGCGTGTCTGTTCATACGCGTCGTGCACGGCCGCATGGCCGAATTAATCTACTCATGCCACTGCATGCGTATCCAGTATCCGTAGGCCATCGCCGACGGTTGCAGCTGTGTGGTGGTAGGAGTGGTGAGTCGGCTTGGAGATGGGCCCGTCCATAACTGTAACAACAGTCGGGGCTACCCAACTTTTAATAGGTTCCTGCCTTTCGGTTTCGGCTGCTGGCCCTGCCATTGCGGTGCCCCATGTGAAGCGAGTAAACAAGCGGACAAGTGGAGAGATTTGGTTTGCAGCGACGATGTAACGTAGCACCTTCGTTTGTTTGCAACCGAGTAACTCCTCAGTGCAGACCTCTTGACAAGCTCTCTTGACACCTCAGTGCAGACGCCATGGAGGTGGTGTTGTCTGTCAGTTCCACTGGCAGAGCAGTGTCCAAAACAAGGGCCTCAATATATCTTTTGTTAGATAGAAAGTTACTGCAATGATTCATGTAAGGTATTGCAACGTTGCATTGGTGACACCTTGGCTGGCCTTTTCATTTTGAGGAAACCATAAGTTCAGCAAGAACAAGTGACTCCCTCTGGTGATTTTGAAAGGAAAAAAAACCTCCATTCGGTAGTTACTTTCGTTTCTTTGTTCTGCTACCAGTTTTGGCTCCGTGGTGTTAGCTTGTTGATTAGCACCACATCAGAAGGAAAATGAGGGGTTAAATCAAAGAGGCTTATAAAGGGAGTTTTCGTAAAACCTTGGTATTTAAAATTTCAACCTCACGTTCACACCATAAAAGTTTTATGAAATCAATTAAAATTTATTAAAGACGATTATGTATGTAGGGGAGCTACTCTATGCAAATTAGTAAGGCTAGATGTACATGTAGCCCCACATGTTTTTATAAGAAGTTTTCGTAAAACTTCGGTATTTGAAATTTCAACCCCGCGTTTACACCACAAAATTTTTTACAAAATCGATTGATTTTTTTTTTGGAAATGGTTATGTGTGTATGGAGTTATTCTGTGCAAATTGGCGGGCACAGGTGACTCCCACATACTTTTATAGGAAGCTATGGCTGCGGCTTATGGCTTATGGCTGAAAATTTTGAATTTTGGTTGTTTGCGATAGAGATTACGGAGAGAGAGATAATCGCTTGCAATTTTGGTTGATATATATATTGCTTTTAATGTATACTACAATTAACTTATAAATCCCGTCTTAAGAAAATACTCCGTTTGAAAGTTAGGTACTGTAGCAAAAACCAAAAGCCGCGTTTAAAAGCTGAAAAGAACAGACCCTATAACTATTCTAAACATATTGATAGTCCAAATAAACTCTCAACTTTAGGTCTGAATGTGTATGAGTAAAAATAGGTAAGTGAGTATTACCTTTTCCATACCTAAATCTAAATAAGTATTTTATTTTTTACCAATATCTTATCTAATAATATAGATATATGTTTGAATAAGGATAATGAATACCTATTGGCATCCTAGGAGTAGCAGCGCTTGGCTGAGAATGTGGCTACCGCCAGGGCTGATCCGGTGATCCCGGTGCGTAGGTGACGTTAGGGACGGCTGGCCTGCCTGATGCCTCGCCCAGCGGCTCGGGGCAGGTAGCGTTGAGCTGCCGCGTGATAGAAATAGCGAGGACGCGGGCTTGAGCTGTGTTTAGGCGGCGCGACGCGCGAGTTGGGCACGGCGAGATGGACCGCGGCCTGCGTCCTCGGCGCGTACGAGAGGTGGGCCGGAGGAGCGCCCCTGACTTGTTCAACCCCCCTGAAACGAGGCATTTCTGTGTTCATACGAGCGCCCATGATACAGTGAGAAGTGCCGGGGCCCGGGTGTGTCTGGCGCTTCGGTCTGAAATCCGTGATCGACAGAATTTGATAGCGTTGACTAGAATCCCGTTTGTGCTAAAACTTCATCAAGGCACCGTTCACATGAGCTCGGTTCATTTCTTGCCAATTCTTACTTGAGTCCAG
This sequence comes from Dendrocalamus latiflorus, assembly GCA_017311315.1. NCBI lineage: Eukaryota > Viridiplantae > Streptophyta > Magnoliopsida > Poales > Poaceae > Dendrocalamus > Dendrocalamus latiflorus. The sequence continues at coordinate 39,038,440 of CM029610.1, forward strand.
AGTGAACATTTTTGTAGCCAAAATTTGGTAACCCCGAATTTCTGGCGTACACCGGCGTGACGAAATTTAGCGCAAACCAAACAGCACCTCGATCAATCCACCGATAGTTATCAGGCACTAACGTTTTGTATGACAGGAAAAGGGCGTGACTTGTTTCCAAAGAGACTAGGGCTGTCACTTTGCATCGAAAGGACGTCACTTGCGGGCGGGGCAAAGACGGAGAAGATATGTAAGAAGGAACTCTGTTTAGATCATAATGGAAAGGTAGTACTAGTAGTACAGACAGGGATGTAATTGTCATTTGTCACTACAGAAAGGACCTCGTTTCTGAACTAGGAAGGAATTTTCCCTAATATAAGACGTTAGCTTAGGTGGCGATCGGTTCGGCTAAAAGCCTCATGGTTTATGGCTGAAAACACTGTAGCTAGCTGAAAAAAGCACTGTAGCTGACAGAGGCTTATTTACCATAATTAAATTTAAAAAAATTTAAAAATAGAAAAAACATATTAGCCCATCACGTATAATGTAAACAAATACGAGGAAAAAAAGAACCGGTAAAAAACTCAAAAAAAACCAAAAGTTCAGAAAAAGATAAAATTTATAAATAGTGCAAAAATAAGCTGAAGCTATATTGATCAGGTCCCATGAACTTTACCGAGGGATAACTCAGTCGACGCCAATCTTGATCGAAAATATTGTGGTTTGCAGAGGTTGACCGCTAGCAATGGAAAAGACGGAACTAAAAACACCATAACTGTACGAGAACCTACTCGATTATCATCACAAATTCGACTACGAACTCGCAGCCATCAGAAAAAGATTTATCTGTCCCCAACGACTAATTACACCAAGAAATATTCATAGCACATCGAAGTGGAGACGATAGCTTCCTCCAGCCGGCACGTACACAAATTGGCAATGGGCAAAGTACGCTTTCCACTTTTGTGATGGCTCTTTTTGTTAAGCTTTTAACTTCTGATTTATAGTTTACTATTTCTTGATTTCATCTTTTTTTAATTTTTGATTTTTTTTTGCTTTTTTCCGCATTCATTTGTATTGTCCGTAATGAGCTAACATCTTTTTCCTTTTAACTTTTTAATTTGATTACACCAAATTTTCCTTTTAACCTTTTAATTTGATTACACCAAATAAACCACCATCAGATACAATACAAAATAAGCCATAAGCCAGTTTATTTCAGCCGAACTAGGCGGCCCAATACCATAAGGCCAACTCTACCCTCGAGTCTAGATTCCCCCAACCAACACTGTTGGCCCGAATCATCAAATCTTGTATGACTTGTTGTCATAAACTATTGTTATTGTAAAGGAGTAAAAAATTTGATATTTATAAATTTGCTGATTTTTTGAATAGCTTGCAGAAATAGATGATTTTAAAAAATTTGAGTCATGTGATAATTTGGTTTAATCTAGATTAGTGCATATGTGTTGCATGATGCATGTTATAGCTTACGTGGGTCAAGTTGTGAAGAAATTATACCCGAAAATAATTTCTTAGCCTTTGGATAATTGGATATGCAGGGTCACTTAGAGTCAATCATAATCAATAACGAGGATCGGGACTACGTTCATAGAAGAATCGAGTCCCAGAACAATCAACGATCCATGTGAGATGGCTGAGCTCAAGCATGAAACAAGGGGGAAAATATTGAAGGGAAGTTCGAGTGATGAATTGCACCATGTGGCTTGATTGGTCCAAGTGAGGCTTGGTTTGGTGGAACCTAAACGGGAGAGATTTGTCGATACATGGCAAGCCAGTAGTGCACCTACATATGGCAAGTATGACGATTACTTGCAATGAAAGATAAAGATCATGTTAAAAAAAGGATATTTTGGTAAGTTAACAAAATATCGGAAACTAACTTGGATCAAAATCATGGTGTTTGGTAGAGTGGTTTAGGTCAAGTAGAAATTGATAATATCAAGTTAGATCAAGGCTAAGGACTTAGCGGTTCAGGCTTATACGATTTGAAAAACGTGCATAAATATAGTGTGTAAGTTAAAACCCGTGTATAGGGGTTATTAGATTTTTCCATATGTGCTAAGTGGATAGTATCTACTAAGAGTTATATAGGGCTGGCTAGCTTATCTATTTAGCGGGTTGGGATGAAGATTTGCTAGTTAACCATACAACCATCCTCTCATTGGGTTATGAGTTCTAGGGTTAGGGTTTGAAAGAAGTTGAGTGCTGTGGTGTGCTCTCTTGTCCTCTAAGTGGAGTGGTTGTAAAACCTTCATCTTCAAATAGCAGTACATCAATATTTATTCACATCTATGGATCCCTCTTGTGTTGATTGATTTGCTCTTGACTTGATTAGTTTTTGTTCTTCTCTCTCCTTCTTGATCTTGATGTGCCAAGGATGTATAAGAGATGGAGATAAGCTCTAAAAATTAATCTCCACTCATCTATGCACTTGATTAGCATGTTCATAAAAAAAATCTAGTTTTGATTGGATTTGACCCTCACGAGTGATTTCTTGATCTGCGTGTTTTTTTCTCGATTTCTTTGGTGTTCTGACTTGATGTGATATATGGGAACACATCTAGAGCCATCTTGGCCATCATTCACCTACGAGTAAGTTATATTCACCATTTTTTGTTTTTTTCCTATTTTTAGTGTAGCCTTTCTTCAAACAAAAAAATATCAGAACTGCATCTGTGCAACGGATAAGACACACATCTTATCTAGCCCAAACAACAGGATGTTTCGACACTGCTTCTCTAACAATAATTGCCCTGTAGTTATGCCGCACGTTCATCTTCTACTGACAGCAACTAGCGATCATGCATTCTCTATCTGACAATAAGTACCTCCCTGATCAGATGCACTAGTTTCATAAGGCGTCTTCCCAGGTTGATAACTGGTATCCCTTTAACGGTATTTAATGGTTGACGAGAGAAGATAGAAGAACGACGGAGTTTGATTTAGGAACATACAAAACAATTCCATTCAGAGCAATTCGACAGTCAAGAGAGTCAAGAATATAGATGCTAGGGCTAGTTTTCACGTCTTTGTAAATGCATCCTGTAATCAGTTTATAGTAATAAATATCATCCATATTCTCTCATGGTTGTAGCCATCTTTCTCATTTTATTTCATAAGATCACTGACTTGATCAAGAGTTTACGAACAAGCGATGCGAAGGTACCATAATTGTAAAGTGCAGCCTCGTAGTCTAGCTGTAGGTAATCTGGTTCTAAGGAAAATCCAGAGCCAGAAAAATCGCAACAAACTGTCGCCTAAATGGGAAGCTCTATGCACTATGGTCGATGTCACCAGACCAAGCTCGGTACGTGTCAGATGGGCGTGTTATGTCTAATTCTTAGAATGTTGATCAATTATGTAAGTTCTATGTGTAAATACTTATTCTTTTTCATCTTTCAATAAAGTTACATCGTTTTCATTTCTTTTTCGATGAGTATTTTTATCTGTACTTTGTTATATAGAAGCTGGTCAAATACTATCATTACTATTTGAACTGCTCGAAAAAATATATTTCTCTCCACACCCCTACTTAGGGATATTTTTTATTTCATTAGCTTTAACATTTTAGTTCAAAGCCATGCGGATTGATGTCATGGCCTTCACAGAGATGGTTCTTACGATAATCTGCACTCTTTATTCCAAAGGAAAACAAGTAAAAAAAGCAAACAGATAATTTACATAGTTGCTAAACCACTTGGGGGATTGAAGGCTTACATTCTTACTTCTATATCATGTACTTCTCTTGTTTAAACCTAGTCGAGACACGAAAAATCTCCTAGTCAAAATCTCTCCTCTCATACATGTGGTCCTGCTCACTGGAAGGAGTTTCCCAGTGACGTTCTTTTTCCAACGATCTTTGTTACTAGTTCAAACCCGAGAGCGAATATGTTTTCTAGGAGTTTTGTTCATGCCTTTTTGTCCTCAACTATCTTATGACCCAATTGGATAATATTTACAAATAAAATACTTATATGATTTGCACACATTTTTGTACAGTCTTTCATCCTTCCTCATGTTAACAAGTTTATGTTGTAGTTTCTCCAATCACTTTTTTTATACTGATTATGGAATTAATATCTTAGACTGGTCTAAATCATCTATTAGCTATGTTTGATATGATTTCCTAGTAACTATTGGATAATTTCCTACAATCAAAGTCTACTGATCGAAACAAAGTACATCTTATTTTGGTCAACTATTTTCTTAATAAGTTTTACTAGTACTTATTAAGATGAGGAAATGACATAAAGCTTTACTAATGATAGATGTAAGTTTTTTTACAATAATAGTACTTCATATTACATTTTTAAACTAATCCACTACTCGGAGCCACTAAACTAATTACTATGCGATGGAGATTCAACTTTCATCTCTTTTGCTACTTAGCTTCTGAAGGACTTCATCTCTTCAAAAAGCTTAGCAGCTTCTTCCTCTGAGTAGTCATATTTCGCTCTGAGTGCTTGAAGGTCGAGATTGAGGTTGGTAGCTTTAAATTTTGCAAACACAAAGCTTACTCCATCAGCAATAGCTTCCCTCATTGCCCTCTCGTGGTTGTTCTGAGAAGTGGCCATAAGACTATGAAGATGTTTAAGTTGTCATCCCAAACAACTTATCTTTTCAATCACTTCTTCCGAGGAGGGCAAAATTGCTTTTGAGTCCATCTCAGAAAGCAGGTCGTTGAAGAGGAGGATCTTGTCTTGAAGCACTCCTTCTGCTTCACCTCCTTAGAACTAATAGATTTCTCCAGTTCTTCTAGTTTAGAAGTTTGCTCTGCAGGAGTAACTCAAAGTTAGTTGGAAAGTAACTTATAACCAAAGACTTGTCAGATTTCCGATTAGTTACCATTCTTCTTCATGGATGCTTCAATTGCTTCTTTATGCTAAATGATGTTGTTATTAAATTTGGTCGATCAGTCTTCGATCGATCGGTCCTTAGCCTTGAGCATCTCCTCGAGCTTAAGAATGACAAAACCCTACACTTTCGCTTCTGCTTCATAACCTTCTAGTTCTATTGACCACAATTTAGCAAAGAAGTGAGAAAAAATAAAGGCAGGAGAGCAATAGAACAAATGATAAGAAGGTACTTCTCAATTAATTGCAAGAGCTACTCGTTCTCGGTCAGCGCAGACCCAAATCGATCCCTCTCCTTCTTGAGGGTTTCTTCGAGCACCTTAACAACGCCCCCTGACCTGTAGATATATGAGAAAAGATAAGTATAAAAGATCATGTGACAAGCGTGTGATGAAAAAAGAGGACCATTACCATTTGTCGGCTTCTCAGTGGAGGATAGCCCTTTCTTCCTATAGGGCTAGTGTTCGTTTGGTCAATTCCTTGACCAAAGCAACACCCTCTACCATGTGCTAGAGAAAAAGAGGAGAAAGGGAAACTTAGAAAGAGTTTTGAAACAATAAAAAATATGTCTTAAGTGATCTTCAGGAATTACCTGGGCTGCCTTGTTGGCATATATAGAGTAGATGATCTCGGGACCTGTCTTCAACTCTAAATGAGAAATTTCCCTCCACCAGAGCTCTTTAACCATTGGTTGTTGAAGATACTCTCCCGATGAGGGATGTCCCTGGGATGCGGAGACATCTTAGTTTGAGAAGAACTCTCTAGCCCTCCAAAGAAAGGAGGAAGTATATCTACTCCCTCCTCCCTCTTGACCACCTTTTTTTTCCAGTAACAACCAAGTCCTACTGAGACTTCTTCTCTGCCTCAACATCTTCTGATGAGGTCAGAGCCACCAGAGGTTCCCTGATTGTAACAACCTCTAATGTCTCCTTCATCTGCTCGGGGATTGCTATGGTACTTGAATCAAAGCTGATTGGAGTAGTGGAGGCTCTACAAGGAAAGAAAAACAAAAGAGAGAAATAAAGACTTTGAAGAAATCCAAAAGAGAAAAAGGTATGAACTAACACCAATTTTTACAACTAGTACGTAACTGGTCTTCTTGGTCTTGAAGTTAAAATGCCCTGGAGCATAGTCCAGAGCACTTGCTTTCCTCTTCTTCTTTTCGACCGACTTCACTAGTACAACACTTGCAGGGCTGGTCGGACCCTTTGAGCCTTCTGACTGGATATCCTTATCCTTAGTAGGTTCCTTGATGGGGTAGTTGGAGATTTCTCCACGGCCGTCTGCTTGGAAGATTGAGCCCCTCAACTACAAGAGCAGCCTTCTCCTCTGGAGCAATTTGAGCCTTAGGGGTAGCCGTTGGGTCTTTGGACCAGTCAGCCTGTCAGGGCTGGCAGATTCGGCAAGGTATTTGGAAGGAGGAATCGCCCCAGGCAGCCAGACGCTCCAACAGAGGCGGCAGCTGTTCCGCTGGACTCTACCGCAGGTTAGGGTTGTGTTTCAGAGTTGTTTTGTTAGGAGTCGTATAGGACTCAGTTCCATCTAATTAGCAGAGTTGTATTCGGTTTGAGTTAGATTGTTATCCGGCATAGCCGGCCCTCTCCTCTATTATATAAAGAGGATGAATCATATTATCAGTTCCATCTAATTAGCAGAGTTGTATTCGGTTTGAGTTAGATTGTTATCCGGCATAGCCGGCCCTCTCCTCTATTATATAAAGAGGATGAATCATATTAATAAAGGCAGAGAAGTATTACCTCAATCCTCCTCCCCTCTATCTCCAACTCTACCTTCCGTTCCTCTGTTTCCCGGCGACCCTGGCCGCCCTTGCTTCCGTCCTGATCGCCGAACTTCAGCACGACACCGACTTCTTCCTCCAGTTCTCGCCCCCCTGCAGTGCACAACTACAACCTGAGATCGAGGCGTGACAATTTGGTATCAGAGCTCATGGCTGACGACAAAACAGCACTCTACGAGCAGATAGCCAATACGGCGGCAAATCTGGACACCCTGACCAAGAGGGTTGATGCGATGATGAAGATTCTGGAGGGACAACAGAACAAAGAAGAGGAGCTTGGAAACCGGCTAATGGCAGTGGAAAAACGGCCCATAGGAGACGGACTACTACCACTCCCAGGAGGAAACATGACAGCAGCAAGCCACAACGGCAATGGAGGGGGACTAGCAACTGAGAAGCCTCCACGTTTCCACCGATTGGAATTTCCCTCCTACGATGGACAGGGAGATCCACTGAGTTGGTTGCAAAGATGCGACCAATTCTTTCGCGGACAGAAAACAATGGAGAGTGAGAAAGTATGGCTCGCATCATACCATCTGGTTGGAGTAGCGCAGCAATGGTACTACCAGCTGGAGAGGGATGAAGGGGAGCCCAACTGGCAGCGTTTCAAAGAGTACATCAACCTTCGGTTTGGACCGTCAATCCGCCACAACCCTCTCGGCGAATTGAAGGAACTTACCCAAACTAGCACTGTGGAAGAATATCAACAGAAGTTCCTTGCCATCCTTTGCCGGGCGGAAAACCTCCAACCGCGGCAGCAGGTTCAGTTATTTACTCCAGGACTGCGGGAACCAATCCGCACGGATGTGGAACTGCAGAATCCGGCAAATCTACAGATGGCAATGGCTCTTGCACGAGCCTACGAACGACGGGCGCAGGCCACAGGACAAGATATGGGCGCATTGTCCAGAAAGCCGGCCCCAAACCTAGCACAAACAGTGGCGACAACACCGGCTCGGCTGTCTCTGCCAAATCGAGCAGTCCCACCCGCCCTCCCAGCGCCAAATACAAACCCAGCGACAGGGGCTGCGCAAGGTGCAGTCCGTCCTCGCCGGACACTGCAGCGCCGCTTCCTCACGGTGGAAGAGATGGAGCAGCGGCGAACTGCAGGACTCTGCTTCAACTATGATGAGAAATTTACGCCCGGCCACCGTTGCAAAAGGTTGTTCATGCTATTTGCTCCCAGCGGCGGCTCAGATGACGACGCAGATTGGGACATCACTCCAGACGAAGACGAACCGCATATTTCGCTATACGCGGCGACTGGGATTGCACCGCAAGCAGCACAGACCATGCAGCTCCAAGTGGTTGTGGGCGGCGCAACCTTGCTAGCTCTGTTGGACTCCGGCTCCACACACAATTTCATCACTGCTACAGCCGCCGAGCGCGCCAACCTCTCTGTTCAACCACGACGAGGGCTGCAGGTGCTGGTTGCTAACGGCGACAGGGTGCAGAGCTCAGGATTTTGTCCTGCCGTGAAGCTACAGATAGATCAAGAACACTTCTCCATCAATTGTTATTCTCTTCCATTGGATGGATTTGACATCGTCCTCGGCGTGCAGTGGCTACGCACATTAGGGCCCATTCTCTGGGACTTTGATACACTGAGCATGATGTTCTGGAGAGGAGATCACAAAGTCCAATGGTGTGGGCTTCACAACGCACAAGGGGCACCGCGGGGCTGCCACATCTCCGGACCGACACTGATGGACGCATTGCTCCAAGAATTTGACAGCTTGTTTACATCACCACAGGGGCTGCCTCCGGCACGAGCACAAGACCATCACATACATCTCCTCCTAGGAACAGCCCCAGTTTCAGTTCGCCCTTATCGCTACCCTCAACTCCTCAAAGATGAGCTTGAGCGCCAATGTGGAGAGATGCTGCAACAAGGGATTATCCGTCCTAGCACTTCTGCTTACTCGTCGCCAGTCTTACTAGTGAAGAAGCACGATGGCACCTGGCGTTTTTGCGTGGACTACCGGGCTCTCAACAGCCAAACAGTTAAAGACAAGTTCCCGATTCCGGTCGTCGATGAGCTTCTTGATGAATTGAAGGGAGCCAAGTTCTTCACTAAATTGGACCTTCGCTCGGGATATCATCAGGTACGGATGCATCCTCAAGACATTGAGAAGACGGCTTTTCGCACCCATGAGGGCCTCTTTGAGTTTCTTGTCATGCCCTTCGGCCTGACTAATGCACCGGCCACGTTTCAAGCACTCATGAACAGCATCCTCCGCCCGTATTTGCGCCGCTTTGTCTTGGTCTTCTTTGATGACATCTTGATCTACAGCCCATCATGGGTGGAGCATCTTCGCCATGTTCGAGCAGTTTTTCGGCTGATGCAGCAACATCAACTTTACCTCAAACGCTCCAAATGTTTAGGTCATGTTATTTCGGCTGAGGGAGTGGCCATGGATGCGACCAAGGTACAAGCTGTTCAAGAATGGCCGAACCCATGTTCTGTTAAGGCTCTTCGAGGATTTCTCGGCTTAGCAGGATACTACCGCAAATTCATTAAAGGATTCGGGACAATAGCAGAACCACTCACACGCCTCCTCAAGAAGGAAGCCTTCTCATGGACGGCCGAAGCAGCAGCATTTCAGTCCCTCAAAGACGCTCTCACTACGGCGCCCGTATTGCAACTTCCTAACTTCGAGCTTGAGTTTATAGTGGAGTGCGATGCGTCAGGCTCTGGCATCGGAGCGGTGTTACACCAGGGACAGGGCCCCATCGCCTTCTATAGTCGGGTGTTGGCTACCCGACATGCACATTTGGCAACATATGAACGAGAGTTGATGGGACTCGTATTAGCGGTCAGACATTGGAGGCCTTATTTGTGGGGACGCCGATTTACAGTCAGGACTGATCACTATAGCCTCAAGTTCTTGCTAGATCAACGGCTCTCGACCATTCCGCAACATCGCTGGGTCAGCAAGCTATTCGGCTATGACTTCCAGGTAGAATTCAAGCCGGGGCGACTCAACACCGTGGCAGATGCATTATCTCGCTGTGCAGAAGAAACCGGATCACTGTCTGCTATTTCCGGACCGGATTTTGCCTTATTCCATGAACTACGTCAGGCAAATTCTTCCGACCCGGCGTTAGTGGCTCTGCACGCACAAGTCCAGGAAGGGACTCTCGGTGCACCTTGGCAGATTTCTGACGGACTGCTCCTTCACAACAACCGCATCCATGTGCCTTCCTCATCGCCGCTCCTACCATCTATTCTGCATACGGCTCATGCAGTAGGCCATGAGGGAGTCCAGAAAACGCTACATCGCCTTCGGAGTGATTTCCATGTGCCAAAAGACCGCAAGCTCGTGGAGGACTTTGTCCGTTCTTGCCAAATCTGTCAACGTAATAAACCGGTGCAGCTTCATCCAGCAGGTCTTTTGCAGCCCTTACAAGTCCCCTCACGCATTTGGGATGACATTGCAATGGACTTTGTTGAGGGACTACCACGAGTCAATGGCAAATCAGTGATCCTCACCGTGATTGATCGGTTCTCTAAATATGCACACTTCCTCCCATTGGCCCACCCCTATACTACGAGCTCGGTGGCCCGGGTATTCTTTGATGAGATCGTCCGTTTGCATGGGATCCCCTGCTCTATTGTGAGTGATCGCGATCCAGTGTTCACAAGTAACTTTTGGTCAAAACTTTTCCGGCTAACAGGAACGAAACTTCACTTGAGCTCCGCTTTCCACCCGCAGTCCGATGGCCAATCAGAGGTGACCAACAAAATCATTGCTATGTACCTCCGTTGCCTGACAGGAGACCGTCCACGCCAGTGGGTTCGTTGGTTGCCATGGGCGGAATACTGTTATAACACTTCTTTCCAAACATCGTTGAAAGAGACTCCCTTTAAGGTAGTCTATGGCAGGGAACCTCCAACGCTCCGACCACATTCATCCATGACTACTCGTTTACAGGCCGTTGATCAACTGCTGTTGGAGAGGGATCAAGTGCTTGCCGATATCAAGGACCGCCTCCTTTTAGCTCAGCAACATCACAAACAGGACTACGATGCCAAGCATAGAGCCGTATCCTTTGAGATTGGACAATGGGTCTGGCTTCGCCTCCATCAGCGCCAAGCTTTATCCCTAGCTTCCAATGTGAACCGCAAGTTGGCGCCTCGCTATTATGGTCCATATCAGATATTGGAACGGATTGGCAATGTGGCATATCGCCTTCAGCTCCCAGTCCGTGCTCGAATCCATGACGTTTTCCATGTCCATTTGCTCAAACCATACTATGGCACCCCTCCAACTACACCACCAGCATTGCCACAGATGCTCCATGGTCGGATTACCCCAACTCCACATCATGTTGTTCGCTCTCGGGTGACTAATGGAGAACGGGAAGTGTTAATTCATTGGGAAGGAATGTCAGCCGCTGAGGCCACTTGGGAACCCCTGGATCAATTTCGTCTTCGCTATCCACTCTTCAAGCTCGAGGACGAGCTTTTTGCCGAGGAGGGGAGAAATGTCAGGGCTGGCAGATTCGGCAAGGTATTTGGAAGGAGGAATCGCCCCAGGCAGCCAGACGCTCCAACAGAGGCGGCAGCTGTTCCGCTGGACTCTACCGCAGGTTAGGGTTGTGTTTCAGAGTTGTTTTGTTAGGAGTCGTATAGGACTCAGTTCCATCTAATTAGCAGAGTTGTATTCGGTTTGAGTTAGATTGTTATCCGGCATAGCCGGCCCTCTCCTCTATTATATAAAGAGGATGAATCATATTATCAGTTCCATCTAATTAGCAGAGTTGTATTCGGTTTGAGTTAGATTGTTATCCGGCATAGCCGGCCCTCTCCTCTATTATATAAAGAGGATGAATCATATTAATAAAGGCAGAGAAGTATTACCTCAATCCTCCTCCCCTCTATCTCCAACTCTACCTTCCGTTCCTCTGTTTCCCGGCGACCCTGGCCGCCCTTGCTTCCGTCCTGATCGCCGAACTTCAGCACGGCGCCGACTTCTTCCTCCAGTTCTCGCCCCCCTGCAGTGCACAACTACAACCTGAGATCGAGGCGTGACACAGCCACTACTGTCTCGGAACCCACAATTGGTGAGTCAGATACCACCAATGCTGTGCTAGCTCCGACCAGTAGTTCTTCCTTCTCCTCTACCTTCTCGTCGGCTAAGATGAGCTCAGCAGCAAAATCCTTTGTCTAAGAAAGATACTCCTGTCGGTGCCATTTCTCTGTTCTTCGAATAAGAGGAGTGGGCTTGTAAAAGAATCATAGTAGAAGCTTACTTCTGAGGGGATCTTTTTCTGAAAAGCTTGTTCAACCAGAGGGGCAATCAAAGAGGCAGATGTAGGAGCGATCAAGCTAGTAGTTGAAGGAGTATGACATGTTCGTGATGTTCTATACAACTTCTTCATGATCCTACGCTTCTTGAGTTTTGGAGCAACTTCCTCTGAACCCTCAGTAGACTCATCCTCTTCATCTAATTCGTCATCTTCTGACCTGACCATCTACACATTGCAAAATATTGCAATAATCGATCGGAATAAGAAAAAATTTTCAGATGAAAAGAGCTATTCCATTACCTTAAGCTTTTTTTTATCCTGTCTTCTTGAAAAATGATGGCCAAGATCAAGGTTATTCCATCTTTCTGCTTGAGCTCCCCCTTGCATATCATCTTTATCCCCTCCCTCACCTTGGCTGGAGATAAGGATAACAAAAGGAAAAGTTGTAAGGTCAGAAATTACAAATAAACAAAAATAAAATTTGATTGATCGAATTTTTTGATGCTTACTTTCCAAGGAGTCTCGGGTCGAGTCCTTCGCACCCTCAAACCAAAGCATAATGTGGCCGCATGACTTCAAATAACTGATCTGGCGCATAGAGAAATTCCTTACCACATGCCAAGAGGTCAGTCTCTTGTCCTTGAGATAGATGGTGGAATCAACCCATCGCTCTATCTTTCCTGCCTTCTTAGCCGAGGACCTCCACCTTGGATTCTCAACCACAATTTGCCCAGCGAAGGAGAGGTTGTCCCATTTCTAAGCATCATGTAGAACCATAGCTTCTTTCATGATGACCACGAGGACTTGGAGTACATTGAAATGTACTCCCTTGCTCTCCCATCGTGGAGCTACAGGGAGCAACCTCCGGGTGTCTTCGTTGCTTTCTCCGATCTTCTTGACATCTTGTAGAAGTACTTGAGGAGCTCTAAATTCACTGGAATCCCCAAATATGCTTTGCAGATGTGGATGAAGATGCTCAAGCAGACGATCAAATTGGAAGCCAAATTCACCAATTCAATTTCATAAAATTTCAGAACCTCTGATAGGAACAGATGTGCCAGCAGCTTGAATCCATACTTGACATATGCCCAAAAGATTGGGATTTCACCGTTGCTTCCGCTTAGGAAGTTCCCCCCGATTGCCGACCTCCATGGAATCAAAACCTTGTCAGAAGTAATCCCTCCCCTTCCATGGCCTTCGACTTCTTCGGCCCCAGTTCAAACATTGACTAATCGGTACTTAGATATGACATTTTGGCTATAGTGATGAAAAATCGAAGATTGGATGGGTTCGAGGCTATAGGCACAAATGCGAAGAGACAGAGGAACTTGAAGATGAAAGGTTTTTTAAGAGAGCGTGAAGTCAACAGGTACCATGCTAGGGTTTCATAAAGGTTTTTCCAACTGCAAATAGCAGTTATCAAATCTAAAGCCCAAGGGCACAAACACGTTTTGGTTTTCCAGTTAGTTTCTCAATGTTAAGTGAATAAAAACTGCTTCTCTACTCTTACCATTGAAAGAGTAGTTTTTGAATTGAAATTCAATCAGATTCAGATGATAAATTCACTTAAAGTTCGGGGCTAGCTATGACTTTAATACCTAATTAAGGCCAAAAAAGAATCCATGGTCGTAAGTTTCCTATAACTGTTCCCCGAGTACCCTAATTGGAGATTTACTGTTCACTTTACCCACCAACAAACCACTTGGACGATTGGTGAATTGGTACTTAGGTCCATTTTCGTGGAACTCCATCTGCACAACGGAAAAGACACACATCTTATCTGGCCTAAACAACACGATGTTTCGACCCTGCTTCTCTGACAGTGACTGCCTTGTAGTTATGTCGCACGTTCGTCTCCCACTAACAACAACTGTTGATCAGGCGTCCTCTTTTTGACAATAACTCCCTTTCTGATTGGACATGCTTGTTCCATAAGACATCTTTCTAGGTTGATAACTGACGTCCCTTCAATGGTATTTAAGGGTTGACAAAAAAAACATAGAAGAGCAACGAAGTTTGATTCAGGAACATACAAGATAATTACATTTAGAGCAATTCGACGGTCAAAGAGTAAAGAATATAGAGGCTAGGGCTAGTTTTCAGGCCTTTATAAAGACATATTGTAATCAAGTTATAGTAATAAAGAGCATCCCTATTCTCTCTCAAGGATTTCAGCTATCTTTCTAATTTTATTTTGTAAGATCGACGACGTGATTATCAACAATACCATTCACCCTTACTCTGTTGCCATACTGGTCATACAAATCTTTTGATGCATTTATCTCCATGATGTCAATCAATTAAGGCAACAAGGTCAAATGGACGTTATCTGAAAGCTCACATCTCCCATTTTCTTTAGAAATCAGAACGTTCTGAATATCTCATGCTCCTACTACATGTTTCCCTTCTCCGTCGTGACATTTCAACCACTGTTTATCGTAAGTTTATAACCAGGCCCGTTGATGAGGGCGTGCGACCTGGGCGATGGCACAGGGCCCCCAAATTGGTGGGGTCCCCAAACCATGCTATAGGCATAGTAGGCCTATACGTATTATGTACAACCCAGCCCAGCACATGCTATAGGGATACTACACGATCATCGTCTGCATCCGCGCCGCGTGCCCGCGTGCAACTCTCGGGAGTCGGGACGGTTCGCCGCCAGCGCTGCATGCGCGACTACGCGTCCTGCCGATGCGCATGCGCCAGCAGCCCAGCGCCACCTGCTGACCTGCGCATCCTGCCACTTTCGGCCTCGTTCGTCTACTCGTCAGGACTCAGGTGCGAGAGCAGCTGTTTGGTGGTTTTACTGCTTTACTGCTTTAGAATCAAATCTTATGATAGGTCAATAAAATACTCAAACCATGTGTACGTAGGGCACTTGTTGTTTGCCTTTTTTAGAGATAAAAATGACGACATCTCATATGTAGGTTTAATTAGTGATTAGATTGATCAGTAATGGTTAGAATTTTTATTTGTTCTATAATCAGCTACTTCTTTAAAAAAAACAGGAAGACATTTGTTTTCTCAATCAGTCAATCCTCATCATGTCTACAAGAAATAGGAAGTACGATTCTGGTGCTGAAAAGCGTAAGAAGAGACAAAGACTAGAAGTAGTAGCTCAATCTCAAAAGGGTGCTCTTGACAGATTTTTTGTGAGAGAAATTGCAGATGCTAATGTTGATGATAGCCATGGTGATGACACAGTAGAGGTCGAGGCTCACATTACAGAAAATAATGAAGGTGATGATCCAGAGGTTGAGGCTAACACTACAGAAATTGGTGAAAGCGATGATGCAGTAGAGGTTGAGGCTCACACTATAGAAATTGATGAAGGCCATGATGCCGATAATTCTTTTCAGCCTGATATATTTGATCCAAGAACTTGGGATGCACTTGATCCTAAAATGATTGATATTTTGGTGCAAAAGGGTCCTAAAAGAGACCTGTCTATTGAGCATGGTCCAAGAGACAAATATTCTAGAAGATTTTCTGCATTGCATTACACCAGAGTTCTCTCTTGATATTCTATTGAGCATGGTCCAAGAGACAAATATTCTAGAAGGTTTTCTGCATTGCATTGCATTGATAGAATATTCTATGGGTCTTCTTGATATTATGAAGTTTTTGAAGAAGCGCCCCTTTTATCCTAATGCTGTTATTGCATATAGAATTTTGTTAACCATTCCTGTGACTGTTGCATCTGCGGAAAGGAGCTTTTCTAAACTCAAGTTGTTGAAATCCTACTTGCGTTCTACTATGCACAAGAAAGACTCAATGGGTTAGCGATAATAGCGCTTGAAAATGATGTCTTGGAGAAGATTAATTATAAAGATATAATTGGAGATTTCATTTCAAGAAATACAAGACGTATGATGCTTTTTAGTAGAACATGAGGTCAGTACTATATTTTTTTGGTCTTAATATTTGATATATTTCCAAATTTTGTATGGAGTAATACATATTGAAGTTACATCTTACATGATTGTGCGATAGTATGTCTTAGTTATATTAGACCAATATTTTTTAAAAATTGAGAGCTTTATTTTGCAATTCGCCCTGGGGCTCCAAATTTCTGGAGACGGCCCTGTTCATAACTTGCTGTGCTCCACAAATTGCGTCTTTAAATACCAGCATGTCAAGGACTTAAGTTGTGTGGGAGTATAGTCAGCAACCTAGCCGTTTCATACCGATAACCATGGGTACCGATTCTTACCCGATGCCTACAACCGAGTACCGATTCTTGCCCGATGCCTCCAACCGAGCAAATATCGGACCTTTACACGCCGTGCAACTACGGCAACGCGACGGCGCTATCGCTGCCGTCGGTCATCTCGGTCCTCGCGTCCCTCTTGGACAGGCGCATCGCTCGGAACGATGAGGGGGGAGTTGCCACCAGTCACCGCAAGCCCGATGTGCCTCCGGTTGTCGAAATGAGGCTGCCAGCCTTTGACAACGATGTGGTCAAATAAACCTGATTGGTCGGAAGTCCGTGTGTGGTTGTTACGACCGATTTCCTTATAGTCGTTACGACCGGTGTATGTGTGGTCGTTACGATCAGTTCCTTTGAAATCGTTACGACTAGTATCTGTGTGATCATTACTGTTAGAGATATATGTATAGTTTGTTATTCCCCATTGTTATGAGGGGTTCTTTGCATATTTACCACCTGTACTTTTTGTATATATACCGGCACATTGGCCTCATATTGAATACAAGCGCTATTCATAACATGGTATCAGAGCGTACCTAGGGTTTTCCCGTCGCCTCGCTTGTCACCTCGCCGCCGCCGCCGTTGGCTCCGCCCGAGCCCGCCCGCTCGAGCCCGTCGCCGTCGGCCCCGCCGACTCCCCCGTCGGCCCCGCCGACTCCTCCGCGCGTCGTCGTCGCCGCCGCCGACTCCCCCGTCGCCGCTGCCGCCCCTGCCGCCGTCAACCTCGGCTCGGCGCCTCTGCCGTCCGCCCGGCCTCCGCTGCCCCCCTGCCGCCGTCGGCCCCGCCCGGCCTCGGCTCCTCCGCCTCCCGCCGACTTCCCCGTCGGGAGCCAGGCCGCCGTCGCCGTTGCCCGCTCCGCCGGGCCGCCGCCGCCGCCAACCCTAACGCGTGCGTGCGTAACGGGCTTTCGGCCCGTTTGAGGTTTTTTAACCGAGCGGCGGAAGAAAAAAAAGAAGAAAAAAAACGTCGTTCTAACCGCCGCGCCGTCCAGCGCCGCCTACCAATGGGCACCGTTTCCCTCCCTCGCTGCCCGGTGATCTTTGATGGTATTAATTACACCGACTTTGTGTCTCACATGCGCATTCACATGCGTGGTCTTCGTCTCTGGGGCGTCCTCTCTGGCGATGTCACCTGCCCGCCTTGCCCTATTCCTCTGATGGAGCCTACGCCTGTTGCATTGCCCCAGACAGCCGATAAGGCTGCTGCTGATGATGAAGCTGATAATGAAGCTGCCTCTGCCTACCAGGAGGCTCTGGATTCCTACAAGGATCGTCTGACCGTCTACACTTAGTGGTACGATGACGACGCTCGGGCTGCTGCTGTCTTCATCGCCAGTGTCCAGCCTCAGTTTTCTTCTGAGGTTGTGGGACTCCCTTCGGCTTTCCAGATGTGGACTTATCTTCGTCAGCGCTACGAGCCCTCTGGTGATACCCTGTACCTGTCCGTGGTCCGCCAGGAGCACTCTCTTCAGCAGGGTGATGCTACTGTTGATGCTTTTTACGCTCAGAGTTCTGCTGTCTAGCGTCAGTTGGACTCACTTCGCACTGCTGGCTGTCGTACCTGTCCGTGCTGCCTGGATGTACGTGCTGACCTGGAGTTTCAGCGGGTTTACGAGTTCCTTACTCGCCTTCGTCCTGAGTTCGAGCAAAGGCGTGCCCAGCTCCTTGCACGCCACCCTCGTGTCACTCTCCTGGAGGCTCTTACCGAGATACGCGCGGAGGAGACTCGTCTGAGTGGTGCTGGTCTGATGCCACTCCCCTCTGTGCTCGCCGCTCGTCCACCTGCTACACTGCCTCCTCCAGCGGCTACCACAGGTGGTGGTGGCCGTCCTCACTGTTCCTACTGCGACAAGGACGGCCACATTGAGTCCCAGTGCTATAAGAAGAAGCGGCATCTTTCACGCCGTTCTTCTACTGGCACTAGTGCTTCTACGACGACGTCTGCATCGACTTCTTCAGCAGTTTCTCTCACCGAGCAGGAGATAGCCAGACTTCGACGCCTGCTTGCCGCTTCAGGTTCTCCCTCGACAGGTTCTGCAGGTTCTGCTACTGACACTTCGGGCACTGAGAAACCACCTCCTACACAGTCAGGTACCTCCCCGTGGATTCTTGATTCTGGAGCATCCTTTCACATGACTCCTGATCCTTCCACTCTGTCTTCTATTACACCTCTTGATTCTCTTGTCAGTGTTCTTACGGCTGATGGTACATCTCTTTCTGTCTCTGGTCGAGGATCTCTTAGCAACTAATCCTTTCATGTTCCTTCTGTTGCTCATGTTCCTCGCCTTACCATGCAGCTTCTTTCTGCTGGGCAGATTACTGACCTTGGTTATCGGGTCATTCTTGACTCTGACTCTTGTTGTGTTCAGGATCGCCACACGGGAGATCTGGTTGGTTCTGGCCCTCGGCACCGTGACTCACAGCGTCTCTGGGAGCTTGACTGGCTTCACCTTCCTTCCGCTGCCACCATCGCCGCCAGTCTCTCTGCTTCTGCCACTTCGTCTACCGGCTCTTTCCAGCAGTGGCATCACCGTCTTGGCCATCTGTGTGGATCCCGTCTGTCGTCCTTAGTTCGTCGTGGTCTTCTGGGGTCTGTCTCAGGAGACGTGTCTTTAGATTGTCAGGGCTGTAAGTTAGGTAAACAGATTCAGCTTCCTTATCCTCATAGTGAGTCTGTGTCTCAGCGTCCTTTTGATCTTGTTCATTCAGATGTTTGGGGTCCGGCTCCCTTCATTTCGAAAGGGGGTCATCGTTATTATATCATATTTATAGATGATTTCTCTCGCCACACTTGGATATATTTCGTGTCTTCTCGTAGTGAGGCCTTGCCTATCTATAAACAATTTGAGACTATGATTCACACACAGTTCTCCACTCCTATTCGTGTCTTTCGTGCTGATTCTGCTGGCGAGTACCTCTCTCGTCACCTGCGCGGCTTCCTTGCTGAGCAAGGCACTCTCGCTCAGTTCTCTTGTCCTGGTGCTCATGCTCAGAATGGTGTCGTTGAGCGCAAGCATCGTCACCTCCTTGAGACTGCTCATGCTCTGATGATCGCCGCCTCTATTCCACCTCACTTTTGGGCCGAGGCTGTTTCCACTGCCACCTATCTCGTCAACATCCAGCCCTCTTCTGCTCTTCAGGGTGCGATCCCTGTTGAGCGTCTCTGTGGTCGTCTTCCTGACTACTCTGCCCTTCATCTGTTTGGCTGCGTTTGCTACGTTCTCCTCGCCCCTCGAGAACGCACCAAACTGAACGCTCAGTCTGTTGAGTGTGTCTTTCTGGGATACAGTGCCGAGCACAAGGGCTATCGGTGCTGGGATCCTGTTGGTCGTCGGATACGGGTTTCTCGGGATGTGACTTTCGACGAGTCTCGTCCATTCTACCCACGTCCTGCCTCTACTTCGGCTTCTTCTGTGGAGTCTCTGTCTTTCTTGACCTTTCCAGATACACCTATATCTGTTTTGCCCTCGTCCACCTGTCCCACTGAGTCTCCACATATTCCCCCTGTGGCCTCTCCGCCGCTGTCGCCGCCTGTGTCGCCTCCTACGACTCCCCAGGCTCCTCCCACTACAGTACCTTTTCCCCTTATTGAGGATCTTCCAGATGAGCCATCTTCTCCTGATGTTTCATCTTCTTCTGATGCCCCATCTTCCCCTGATGGGTCATCTTCTCCTCGCTACGCTCTCCGCGATCGCCAGTCGATTCGGCTTCCTGCCTGTTTTGCCTTTGCTGGCACAGCTACTCGTGAGCCTGTCTCCTACCGGGATGCTGTTACTCATCCTGAGTGGCAGCTTGCCATGGCCGAGGAGATTGCTGCCCTCGAGCGTACTGGTACTTGGGATCTTGTTCCTTTTCCATCTCATTCTCATCCCATCACGTGTAAGTGGGTCTATAAGATTAAGACTCGCTCTGATGGCTCTCTTGAGCGCTATAAGGCGCGTCTTGTTGCACGTGGCTTCCAGCAGGAGCATGGTGTTGATTACGACGAGACTTTTGCTCCTGTGGCCCACATGACCACTGTTCGCACTCTTCTTTCGGTGGCGTCTGTTCGCCACTGGTCTGTTTCTCAGCTTGATGTCAAGAATGCCTTTCTTAATGGCGAGTTGCGTGAGGAGGTCTACATGCATCCGCCACCTGGGTATTCTGTTCCTGAGGGCATGGTCTGTCGCCTTCGTCGCTCTCTCTATAGCCTTAAGCAAGCCCCTCGTGCTTGGTTTGAGCGTTTCTCCTCTGTGGTCACTGCTGCTGGCTTTTCAGCTAGTGATCATGATCCTGCGCTCTTTGTCCACACTACGTCTCGTGGTCGGACTCTTCTTCTTCTGTATGTTGATGATATGATCATTACGGGAGATGATTCTGAGTACATTGCCTTTGTCAAGGCTCGTCTTAGTGAGCAGTTCCTTATGTCGGATCTTGGTCCTCTTTGTTACTTCCTTGGGATTGAGGTTACTTCCACTCCAGATGGTTTCTTTATGTCCCAAGAGAAATACATTCAGGATCTTCTTGATCGCGCCTCTCTCACTGATCAGCGTACTGTTGAGACTCCCATGGAGCTCAATGTTCATCTCCGACTCTCTGATGGCGAGCCTCTTTCTGATCCGACTCGCTATCGTCATCTTGTTGGGAGTCTTGTCTACCTTGCTGTTACTCGTCCGGATATCACTTATCCAGTTCATATTCTGAGTCAGTTTGTTTCAGCTCCCACTCAGGTCCACTACAGCCACCTTCTTCGAGTTTTGCGATACCTTCGCGGGACTATCTCTCACCATCTCTTCTTTCCACGTTCCAGCTCGTTACAGCTTCAGGCCTATTCGGATGCTACTTGGGCCAGCGATCCCTCTGATCGCCGGTCTATCTCTGCTTACTGTGTTTTTCTTGGGGGTTCTCTTATTGCCTGGAAGACGAAGAAACAGACTGCAGTGTCCCGTTCGAGTGCAGATGCTGAGTTGCGAGCCATGGCTCTCTTGACAGCAGAGATTACTTGGCTACGGTGGTTACTTGAGGATTTTGGTGTTTCTGTCACTACACTGACCCCTCTCTTGTCAGACAGTACAGGTGCTATCAGTATTGCTCGTGATCCTGTGAAGCATGAGCTCGCCAAGCATATTGGTGTTGATGCTTCTTTCATGAGGTCTTGTGTGCATGATCAGGTGATTACTCTTCAGTATGTGCCTTCGGAGATTCAAATAGCGGATTTCTTCACGAAGGCCCAGACTCGCACACAGCACAACTTCTACCTCTCCAAACTCAGTGTTGTTGATCCACCATGAGTTTGAGGGGGGGGGGTGTTAGAGATATATGTATAGTTTGTTATTCCCCATTGTTATGAGGGGTTCTTTGCATATTTACCACCTGTACTTTGTGTATATATACCGGTCCATTGGCCTCATATTGAATACAAGCGCTATTCATAACAATTACGACCGGTTCCATTGTAGTCGCTACGACCGGTGTCTATATAGTCGTTACGACCGGTTCCTTTGTAGTCGCTACAACCGGTGTCTACGGGGTCGTATACGATCGGTCTGTGTAGTCGTTACGACCGGTTCGATGTGTGGTCGTATACAATCGGGCTGTGTGGTCGTAGGTGCCGTGGTCGTAAACGTCATGGTCGTAGGCGCCATAGTCGTAGGACCATGGTCGTTGGCGTTGAGTGTGTGTGCGGTCGTTGGCGCCGTGGTGGTGGCGCCGAGTGCAATCAGTGTTGCTGTAGCAGTCGGCGACCACTATACCAGTTGGTGATAACTGTAGCAGTCATTAGCATGAGTGGTCGTGGATGATGTAGGCCATCTTTCAGTCGGTGAACTGTCCGATATGGGCAGTCAGCGTGGTAGTTGAGGCCGAGGAAACCAAACCTCAGTCAGCCTAGTTTTTGAAGAAAAAAAGAGTCTGTAAATTGAGTCGAGTTGTAAGTTGAAGAACAGGAAGAAAGAGAACGCAAGAAAAATTACCCTCAAACACTCTTATACAACTCTGTATTCTCGTTCCTCCTCACTTAGTTCCTCTCTGTTTTTCGTTCAACAACAGAGAACTTTTGAACAATTTTTGCGTGTTAATCTGTGACGATTTCCTAACAAGCTACACGGTGCTCGACATGAGCACGGGGGCGTTCCTGGGCCGGTTCTCGCGGTACGCGCAGGTGTCGCCGCAAGTCCACGTCGTGTCGCTGTGCCGGGGCGGCGCCCAGTGTCCAGCGCCTGCTAACCACGGCCGTCCTGGTGGCCTCCAAGTTCGTTGAAGACATGTAAGTTAATTCTCCTCCTCTCTACGTACCTAAGGCTACACGTTGCTGAAGAGAGGAATCAATCATGCATGGATGCATGATCACGGCAGTGCTGTACTCGCTGGAGATTGACTTCCTCTTCCTGATGCGGTTCAAGATGAACGTGAGCGCCAGCGTGTTCAGGAGCTACTGCCGGCGTCTGGAGACGGAGCTGATCGTGAGCCATGGACCGGGACACCAAGTAGAGAGGCTCAAGGCGGCAGCCCCCATCTGCTCGGGAGAGCTCCGCTCCAGCGAGGCACAGCAACGGCAAAAGTAGCAGCAGCTGCCCAACAATAAGCTTGCTCGAGTTCGTTAACACTGAACAGCACCAAAGCTACAAGCCTTCAATTGCGCCAAGTGCAGACCATTTGTCAACGCTACACGGAAGTGGTGCAGTCAAGACGTTAGTAGATCCATCCTAGCAATCTAGAAGGTTGAGATGGTGTATGTGTTGTAATATTTGCGGTATAAGCAAAGATATTTCTTTATAGATAATTTCGATATAATTATAAAAGCACACCAATGACATCAATTCATATATACAAGACATAACAAGTATGTAATCATATGAATTGAACATTTCATTCATGATATTCCACATATTCAAGAATAGAAGCAATGTTACTCTAGACATGAATATGTATGACAAATTATATAACAATTGCTAGTCAAGTCTATTAATTAAATCAAGATTAATTAAATATTTGTGCTCTCAATTGTAGGGTTGCACAAGATTATTCGTGGCCGTCCCGCTACTAAATCATATACTCTTCCTTGATTGGTTATGTCAAACAACTAAATTCAGTCTTTTGAGCTCTAGATTCAAATTCTACAATCTCAAGAACAAAATATATTCAGCATGTGTTTATTCAGACAACAGTATACAAGTTAATTTCTGCTCAACAAATGAGGCTTTAACTTGTCAAAATTATCTCCTAATAGATCAATGCATGAGCATGCTACAATCTGAAAAATAGTATGAACCGAAAGGCATAAGAACACATCAAAATCTAGAGACTGACTTCCAGAGTCACAAATTTACTATGACAGCAGGATTAATATTGTCTAGAGTTCAAAGACTAATGAACCAATCTCAGCATATGATCTATTTCATCATCGAGCAACAGTATATCCCACAGCAAACTATGTTTCCCAGTGCCAGGTAAAGTAATAAGATTAACAAACTAGCACAGCCACACAGATTGCAAAGATGAATCACAGAATCACTCATGGGACCGGTGATATTCGAAATCACCAGAAGAACAGGGGCTAGGCACGCTTGCGCACTGTCCCAGAAAACCTATTTCCCTCACACCACCGTGAGAGAGAGAGAGAGAGAGCAGTAGGCACGGAGATACAAAGCCCTCTTGCCAAAGTGAAGCCCACGCCGGCGAGTCGAGGTAGAGGATTGCCGCACAAGCACAGGGAGGAGCCAGCCAAGCACCTCACCGGAGCACCAGGGGATCAAAGTAGTCAAGCACCACAAGCCAAAAACTCAGAGAAAGAAAGGAGGAGCTCACTGTCGTTTTGCCCCCAACCAAAGAATCGGCCGCAATTTATAGCCAAGAGAGAGGGGAGGGGATGAGCACTCGGCGACGCCACCAACCGGTCGGGACCGGGTCTCACGCACCACCACCACACCCCATTCTCACCTCTCATCTGGATCTGAGGACCGATTCTTGCGGGAAGAAGAGGAGCGGCGCAACTCACGGGAGAAGGGAGATGCGAGCCGCACGGGAGGAGTCGCACGGGAGAACGAGCTGCACGGGAGAACAGGCCGCCAACTGACCCGCCGAGCCCGCCGCCTTCGCCGCGCAGCCTCCCCTGGACCGCCGCCGCCACCGTCGCCCCTCCAGAAACCCCGCTCGCTCTAGGTCACGGGGAGGAATCGGCCTCCCCCCTTTTTGTATCCCTTCGGCCCACCGACAGGTGGGCCCCTTTTCTTCTCTTTTTTTCCTTTTCTTTTATCAAATGGGAAATTACCATTATGCCCTTGGCACATACAACAGTATGAAGCGGCCGAAGAGGCTTGTCATGGCCCTCACCTGTTAAGATCTCCGGAAATTTCACATTAAATCTGTTTTTCCGATTGGAACAGCAAGTAACTAGCAGGAACTAATAATATAACATCACTTCGCAGTTTGTGTTACAGAGAATAGAAGATAAATGCATTTTGACAGTAAAAACTTGCCTTTCAATCATACGATGATTCATAATGAAGCCAGTTTTGAGCTCTAGAAAAGAATAAATGATTGATGCCTTGATGATACCTGAAACAAACCGAATTTTCAAAAAAATTTGGAATTCCATTTTGGCTTTGCTTCCTCTTGATCTTTGGCCTATTCTCCTCAAATCCTAGCCACCCAAGCTCTCTTTACACTGCCGACATTGCATCAAACGGAGGAGAGAACACACGCACTGTTCACCATCTAGATTTTTCACCGCCGCCTAATCCTTTCTTCATCGCCAAGCCAACTGTGCCTTTCTCGCGCCTTCGTGCGCTCTCTCGCCTCCGCCAGCTCCACACCCTCTGCCAGAGCCGTACGCCGCCTGCCCCTGTACCCGTGTCGGGTGACCCCTGCCACTGCCGCCACCGCCTGCCCCTGTTTTGCGCCCCTCGCTCTCGCAGCTCCCGCGGCCGACCTGAGCCACTCCAACAGCTTTTGACCGTGGCCCTTGCCGCGCAAGACACCTAGCCCCTTTTCCCTAGCCAGCTGCACCGAGTTCTCCCGATCCCTCCAAGGTGACCGCCGCCGCCCTAACCGCCTGCCGATGCCGAACCGCCTCCGGGCCTCTTTAAAAGCTCAGGGCCACCCCAACCTTTCTCATGCACTCCACTGAAGCTCCCCGCACGCCCAAATTAGCACCTCACCGCCCCATCGCCGCCAATCGGCGGAGAACCGAAAGTAAGCCCGAAATTCGATTCTCCTCCCTCGGTCAATTTCATTTCAATTGCTCGCTCTTGTAGCTCCCTCATGAGCCCAGAAGCACAACCGAAGCGACCCCATAGCTCCCCGAGCCTCCACTTTCCCCAACCCCGAACCTCGCCACCAACCGCCACCACCTCACCGTGGCTAGCCCAACCTCGGCATCCCTAGCGCGAGCCGACCCTTCCACCATCACCCCCTCACCCTCTAGATGCTCAAATGCCAAAACTTTGGCTCTCTTAACCCTAGAAGTTCGCCATGGTCGTCCAAATGCTCTCGGAAGAAATGCCCTCGCCGCCGGCGATTGCCGCCTCCACCGGGCCCACAACCACCCAAAATGGAACCCCTGCAGTGCCCCGAGCTCATTCAAACCCTTCGCGTCCGTCGCCGTTCACCCTACCGCCGCCGGCAGCCACCGCCCTCATCCCCTATTCCCTCTGTGCGCACGGGCCGATTGGGGAAGATGAACAGTGCCGCACGCACTGTTCATCCGACCAAATCAGTCGGTTCAGCTGAGCCGAGTCCATTCGGCCGCACCGTGTCCGTCCGACCGAGTCAAGCCGACGTGGTCGCACCTAACCCATTCGCCGAATCCGGTCTGAGCCTGAGGAATAGTAACCGACCGAGCCCGACCGACGCGGTCAAGCCGAGTCCACTCGCTGCAACGGGTTCAAGCCCGATGAATAGTATCGACCGAGCCCATGAACAGTAACCGACCCAAAACCCAAAATACGTGTTTATACTCGCTAGAACCGTTTCGAGCCCGCCAACCCAAATCGCAGGCCCATTTTCCCATATAGCCCTCCTATAAGCCCAAAATCCCAATTTAATCGAGTTTTTCGGATTTTCTTTCTTTGTTCCTAGCTCAGTCCTTCGAGCATGGAACTAATTATTTAATTTTTGCGTTAGTTCTCGACATCGAAGACCACCCGGAGCAGGAAGAAGGAGATCAAGCTCAAGTTCAAGAAATCAACAAATCCGAAGTCGCCAAAATCGTAGGCCGCAAGGCAAGTCACACATGTTTTGATCATGTTGAACCTACATTTCTGCTATTTATTTATTTACTTGTATTTTCATTATGTATTTGCACACTGTTATTTTTTGTATAATAACTGATTAGAATGACATGATGTTAGTTATGTCCTACCACCCGAAAAGCGCAGTTTAACTTGATGGCCACATTCACCTTTGACAAGACATAGTAATATTAAATACGGTATTAATATAAACATGGTAGTTAGGAACTCATCAAATCTTGCTACTGTTAAGGCTTTTGGTATTTGTTTAGAGTTTTGGAAAAGTTAGATCTAGGGTAAGCGAGGATCGCAGAGATGGATCCGAAGACCTTATCCTAGGGTGGAGGCTTGGTTGTGGATTGGTGGCAGTACATGGTGTACTGAATATGGGTTTGTGCGTGGATGATGCCTCAGTAAAAATATAAGGACTAGACCCTTATGCTGAGTAAAGAACATAATACCTGCCCAACCACAAGCGTTGACTTTGTCAAACCTGGCTTAGTAGTTGCTCAAGTTCGATTGAACCTCTGCAACTGGCGGGGGGAGACAGAGGGTGAGTTCGTATGGGAGGTGGTTAACCATACAATTGTAGGACTGCAATGAGTCGGATGAGATCCGTGGGGTCATCCGAGCTTGTTGAGATCTAGAACCTACTGGGTGGAGGCTATATAAAGAATTGAGCAGTAAAAAGTCTTATTTTCTTGAACCCGGACGCGGGATTAAGAAATCTTGTGGGTAAAGCAGGACAGCTCTGCAAAGTCATGATTAATGGTATTTGAATACGCCGTGCTTCCGGTAAATGAAACTGTGTTTACTGGGTGAATCCAATAACGAAGCATAAGTAGATTTGAGAATGGTTTGGTAACGTGGAAAGTTGGTAATCAAGTTTGAAACCCCTTTTATTAAGGAAGTACCTTTTTCAGTTTTTTAACCAGTTTCCAACTAAAATTGCATCCACATAAATAATGAACTTATTTCCCTTTCACTTGTCATACTTTGCATGTAGTTATTGCTAAGCTCCATGTGACTTGTTGAGTACGATTGGTTGTACTCAATCTTGCTTTATTTTCCCCAACACAGATATCAAAAGAGGACAGGAAATTCCAAGTTTACGTGTTAGGGTTGCGACCGCACTCAAGCGTTCCTGTGGAGCTTTTTTGAGTTCTCCTGATTGTAAGTTATGTTTTGGGCTTGAATGCCCTTAAAATATTTAAAATTGACTGTTAAGTCTTATTTTAAATTAAATTAACTCTTTTAAATTTTCGTAAGCAGGCATGATACTTCTTCTGTCCGTAACTGAACTCCTGGGCTGTTACGGAAGGTAACGACATTCCCGTCCCTAAAAACGGGGGTGTTACAATACCTATCAAGAACATTTTGTCGTTGCATCGTGGAGAGCAAGCCACGGGTACGCATCAGCAAAGAGCGGTGTCCTTGATATTCACCTTCAGCCTTGCAGAGAACACTTGTTGATTCATCTGCATAATTTTTTTAAATTAGCTCAAAAACAGTAGCAGAAAAAGAATACTTCTGATTCTCATATGCAACAAGAAGCAAAGGATCATGCCATGCTTTCTTAATAATAATAATAATAATAAATCTTATATTTAAATAATGATGCATATTGTGAGATACTCAACCATAAATGTATAGAATTAACTATAACCATCCCAATCATCTGTGAGCAGCCTTTATTTTCTCCCTTGTGATAGAATAACTAAAAGAAGATGAAGCAATATTGTTCAAGAGTTGTTACCAAAACATTAAGATAATCATTCCAGAAAAGGATAAAAATTACTACCGAGCCTCTTGTATACAGGCTTAATTAGAAACACATGAAAGCGTACCAAAAGTTATCAATGTATTTGCACTTCTTTCCGCTTCCTGTCAATGTTAGGGGAGTGGCCCATCACACCAGTAGGCCATCCAGCTAGCCCAGTAGGAGCTGTAGGCTAGGGGAATGACATGTTCACCCCTGTAAGTATAGGTCCACATAAGGTCGCTTGTGTATTTTACCTCCTCATGGATATAAGTATACGCCTCTTGGCACCATGAGGCAGGGAGCGACTCATTTATTACAGAACACCGATATTCTAGATAGGTATCTTTCACACCTTTTCCATGGCATCTAAGGCTCTAGGTAGCCCTCCTGTGGCATCCATGTAGCCCCACTACTTACTGTTTGGTTCGTGATCACAACACATGCAATTTGTACTTAAAAGCAAAATATTTTCATTTGAAAACTAGGTTCAACATGATCATTCATAAGGACTTGCCTTGCTCAGTTGTGGATAGCGTAGATTCTTGTTTGGCAGTGATGGGGCGTCCGAAACATCAAATTCTATAAACGCGCAAATATCCATAATCAACAGGAATTCAAATAGAATCCAAATAAAATTCAAATGAACTCCAAAAATTATGATTTTGGTGCTACTAGAAATATTTTGAATTTATACAAATTTAGAAATAAAAACCAAGTCATTTGAATTTAAAGTGATGGAGAACGAGCTCTCTAAAGATTGAACCGAGAAGAAATTCTAGAAAATCTGAAATTTCTGACAGGTGGGGTCGACCGATATTTTCTTTTTTTCAATTATTTTTCTTAAGAAAAAACTCAGCGATTGACATGTGGGGTTGGATGGGTTTTTTTCCTATTAATTTTCTTTAAGGAAAACGATAGAGAATGATAGGTGGAGGATACGGTCCATATGGACTAAGTCCACTTAGCGGTCTATGGGGATGGGACCCACGTATTAGTGGCTCGGGTCCACAGACCAGGTCTACACAGCGGTCTTAAGGAGCAAGGCCCACTTGTCAGTGACACAACACTAAAATAGGGTTTAATTAGATTTTCTAACCTACGCAGGCCCACATGTCATACTAGTATTAACTAACTAATTAATTGCTAATTAATTATCAATTAATTAACCTGATCTACATACCAGGGCCCACACGTCAATGACACAGCATCGTCTTCCTCCGCTGTCGAGTGGAGCTACAGGGGTGACGGCCAAGGTGACTCGGGTTTGGGCTCAGCCCCAGCGAGGGAAGGCTTGGCACCATCTACGACCCTCAAAATGGGTTGTGGCAGTCCAAGCGAAGCTAACAACGGTGACTGCACGACGGGAGGTGGCTCGAGGCAGTGGCACGATAGCAAGGGCGATAGCGACGCTACTGTGCATGAGGGGAAACTATAAAATGCTAGGTAAAGCTTTCAATCAAGGTGGGCTTAAGCATCTACGCATCATCATGAGGCTAAGGGTGTGCTTGGTGTTAAAGATGCGGCGGCAGGCAAGGCTGTCCATGGCAACCTGCAATGGCACGGCAAGGTGCAACGACACGGCGACGCTATGGTTGGGTAGGAGCAACATTGACTATCCTACCTTGTTTGTGACACAAAGAAATGCACTGAATTGGGAGAACTCACCATGAGAGAAATGGAGAAGGAGATCGTTGGTGGTGGGCGAAGCTAGAGCATGCTCTGGTCAGTGACGGAGATGATCAGATGAAGGTGAGTTCTAGTGGCTCTGGCGCACGAAAAGGAAAAAAGAAAGGGCACATTAGCATGAGAAGGTCAAGGCGAACACGGAGGCCATGACCTTCAAGGTCGAGGCTCACTGGAGTGAAGAGGACAGCGCGACGATGACAGTGGTAACATCGGGGCTCTAGCCTTCCTACAAGGAAATAAGCGCGGACAAGGTGCGCATTAGCAAGAGAGGAGCAGGGCAAACTCAAAGCACATGATGGTAGCAGCGAAAACTAGGAGCAAAGGAAAACTCAAAGCACATGATAGTAGCGGTGAAAACTCACCAGAGCAGTGGGAATCTCAAGACAAATCCGATGGCCAGATTTTGGGAAGAAGGCCAAATTTGCTTCTACTGAAGGTGGGGAGGAAGAGGGAGATTAGGGGAAATGAGGGGGAGGTGAAGGCTAGGGCATTGACGTGCTCGAGACGGCTTAAATAGAGGTGAGGAGGGAGAGAGAGTAATGCCAAATGCTTGGCTTCGAGTGCAAGGGTGTTGAGAGGGAGAGAGCATGTGAGAAAATGGGCGCGACTATGTGACAAGGTCGCAACAGTGCAAAGCTTGAGATAGTAGGGTTGGCTTGGTTCTAGCACGTGCGTACGGCTTCACGGGCACGAGCGAGAGAGATAGTTGGCTTGGGGAAGAAGAACAGTGCCAGTCACTGACAGGTGGGACCGGGGCCCACATGGCAGTGGCGGAGAGAGGAAGAGAGAGGGGCTAGCTACGGGTGAGTGGGCGGGCTGGCTGGGCGCAACGAGGAAGGAAAGGAGGGGGGAGAACACATGTGTGGCCCGGCGGGGAAAAAAGAAAAGATGGGCTAGGCCGGTGACTTGATTTTGGCCCGATGGCGAGGGAGGGAAGAAAATATATTTAAATTTTATTTTTGAGATTTCAATTCGGTTTTGAATTTATAATCCACACAAGGATTTTATGAGATTTTGAGAGGCACAAATATTTTTTACAAATTTTGAAATTTGATTTTTGAGACAAGAAAATTTATTTTAGAATTTTAAATTCAAGCTAGGCTTTTTAGGAAAATTTATTAGATGCACCAAAAGTTTTTTAAAATCAAGCAAGTTTTATTTTGAAGCTAAATTTAGGCTGCTACAACACACGAAACTGGATAGCACATGGGCCAACGCAACTCTCGGATTGGATGGGCCTTGGTCGACGCAAGCAACGTGCAGTAGCGCGCTCTTGACGCGCGACTCTTCGTGCTAGTAGCACACACCTTTCAAGTTTGTCTCCGTGCATGCGTGCATGCACGGACAACTCTACAAGCCATTGCAGCCATACAAGCAATGCATGTCTATTCTAGTTCACTGCACCACTATCTTTAGTAGTGGCGTGCAGGTATATACGTGCCGCAACTTAGAACGGTCTCGATCTCGTCTTATTTTTCCTCGATCTCAACTGCACGTACGCATGCGTTGCCACTTTCCAATAAACACCGATCGATCATGGCGATGATGGCCATGGAGAACCAGCAGCCGGTGGTGCAGATGCAGCTGATCCCGGCGCCGTCATCGCGGCCACCGTTGCCGCCGCCACCACCGGCGCCGCAAGCGTACAAGCACCATTGCAAGGTGTGCAAGAAGGGGTTCATGTGCGGGCGCGCGCTCGGCGGGCACATGAGGGCGCACGGCATCGGCGACGACGGGCTCAGCGCTGACGACACGCTCGATGATGATTCGGCCCCGTATGGTGGTGATGGCGCCGGTGAGTCGTCCGAGACGAGGAGCCCGTCGACGACGACGAAACGCATGTACGCGCTCCGGACCAACCCCGGCCGGCCAAGGAACTGCCGGGTGTGCGAGAACTGCGGGAAGGAGTTCACTTCGTGGAAGTCGTTGCTCGATCATGGCAGGTGCAACTTTGACGAGGACGACGATCTCGACGGCTCGCTGCGTTTGTCGCCGCTGCCCGACGCTGACGATGGCGAGGAGGAAGAGGAGGAGGACCTGGCGTTGGCTGCCGGGTGGTCGAAGGGGAAACGCTCGCGCCGCGCCAAGGTGATGGCCGTTGGGAGCGGCTCCATAACCGAACTGCAGCTGCCGTCCCCCTCGAGTGAGGAGGAGGACCTCGCCAATTGCCTCGTCATGCTCTCGTCGTCGCGTGCCGCGCAGCCAGTCGTCGTGGACGCCGATCAGGAGTCGTGCGCGTCGGCGAGCAAGGACGAGGCCGAGCAGAATAGGTTCCTGGTGCCGCAGCCGATCTCAATGGTGGCCCCGGCGGCAGCGCAGATGATGGTGCTGGCGCCGCAGCACGTTCCGACCGTGCCGCGCGGCATATTCGAGTGCAAGACGTGCAAGAAGGTGTTCACCTCGCACCAGGCTCTCGGCGGCCACCGTGCCAGCCACAAGAAAGTAAAGGGGTGCTTCGCCGCCAAGCTTGAGGGCAACCGCAGCGAGACTCATCAGCAACCCGTCGCAGCTGCTCCGCACGACAATATCAAGGCCATCGACGATACCAATACCGACACAAAGACTACTAGTGTCAGTGTCAATGCCGACGGCAGGACGGTGAACGTTGGTGCCGGTGAGGTTGTTATGGCCACCGCAGCGCTCGTCATGCCGGTTGACGACGTTGCGCCGGAGCCATACGCCGTCTCACCGTTCAAGAAGAAGGGGAAGGTGCACGAGTGCTCCGTCTGCCACCGTGTGTTCACGTCGGGGCAAGCGCTCGGTGGCCACAAGCGATGCCATTGGCTCACGTCGAGCGCGACGGACCCCGCGGTCGCGGGCGCGGTCGCCAAGCTCCAGCCCGTTGCTCCAGACCACGACATGGCCGCCATGTGCCACCAGCTCACCCTCGGGCGCCCAATGCTCGACACAACCGACCAGCGCATCCTTGACCTCAACATGCCAACGAATCCATCGGCAGAGGCGCGCACGGTCGCCGCCAGACAGGCCGCCGAGCTCAACGACAGCCCGCTCTGCCTCAACGCGCCGGCTTCGGTGTACATGCAGTCCTGGACAGGGCACAGCAACGCGGGCCACGTGAACAAGACCCCGACGAACAGCCGCAACGACGCGGCTGCAGGCAGCGGCGCGGCCACGGAGGACGAGGCGGACAGCACGAGTGCGAAAAAAGCCAAGATCAGCGACCTCAAGGACATGAACGTGGCAGGGGAGTCATTGCCGTGGCTGCAGGTTGGCATTGGCTTTTCGTCGTCCGAAAGCAAAGAGAGGAGTACTCAAGAGTGAGCCAAGACGCACCAGAAGATTTTCACAGCCGGGGTCACGTCGATTAATCTACTAAGCTTTTTTAGGGAAATTAATCTACTAATCAAGTAATTAGTTTTTGTTGAATATATATTGTAAGTACGTAATTATCAACATTAATATCGTATATGATCAGTATATATACATGTAATGTATTACTAAGTTAGGGGATCGACTTCTGTGCGTACGGTAGTCCAACTTCCACGGAACGTATTGTTGGGGACTGTAGGCCAGTCAGCTTGTTTCCGAAAGTTTTCCTTATTGTACGATTTTTGAGGAGCCTTGGATTTTGTTTTATTTTCCCCCTTTCTTTTCCATTTTGTAATTAATTAATTTGTTTCTTTTTGCGAATCGATTAATTGTTGATCCTCAGGGGTTATTAACTAATATATATAAAGTAATTTATCTTTTTTTCATTGATTTCAAGGTGGTATATAAGTTGGAACAAGCTAGGGATGGCTCAGGCTGTTCGGCATGTAAGTGGTAACCTGACGGAGATCAGTAGGGGGCACTAGGCAGGCAAATTTGCTACCAACATCTGTTTTTCTGAACAGTTTTTTTTTAAGTGGGCAGTAGGCTTGCCCTGATTAAAATTTGAGAAAAGCAGGTTACACTACAAAGGACCGCTTCTCAAAGAAGGTTGGGTGCCGCGTAGTAGCCCCGGGAGCGGAAATAAAAGAAGAGAGAAAAGATACAGGATAAAGGGTAAATCCGCTAAGCACTTGGCTCCTGCAAGGACCCACGCGCAGACCTCCTCTTTGACTCGCATTATGAGGGATTCCGAGGAAGACTCTGACGAGTGAAAAATTCTTGTGTTTCGCTTGTTCCAAATTTGCCAAGATACTAGCTTCAGGAGGGTCACCAAGGCTTAATGTGGGGTTCCAGGCGTTCGGATGATCGACTTCCATCATTGTCGCACCAAGGACATGGCCGGCCAACTCGTGGGGTCCAAGGCACCGCAAGCAGTCTATCGTGAAGTGGCCGTCCAAATTCTTGCGGAGTAGCGGTACTCGGCTAGGAAGTGGATTGCTGTCTCTGTGTCACGTCTGCAAAATGGGCACCACTGTTGATTTGGTCATCCTCACGTTGAGAGGCAATCGGCTGTCCAAATCCTCTTTGTATGATGAGCCAAGCGAAGGTTCTGCATTTCTGTTGTGCACAATCCTTCCAAATTAATTTATCCATGGTTGTTTACGTCGCACCTAAGAATTGAGCCTTATATGCTGATGCGGTGGTGTAGATTCCATCTAGAGTGAACTTCTAGATTACGGTGTCCTCATTTCCTTCCTGAAGGTTTGCCATAGAAGTCAAACTTCATCGGGTGGCAAATTCTTCAATGTGTTGTATCGTGATTCCATTAGGGAAGTGAAGGTCCTAAAGCCATGTGTTGTGCAAAAGGCTGTCATGTAGGGTGTGGTTCTTTCTTCTGGAGGCTTTGTAAATGGTCGGTGCAAGATCTTTAGGCCGGTTCCTCTGCGCCTAGGCCAAACTCAAGAAGAACGTCTTTTCCCCGTTCTCAATGAATACGGTGGTCACTGCGGTAAAAAGTTCTGATCTTGTTCGTCACACGGTGTCTCCATACCTTACCAAAGTTTACTTTCAGAAGGCAATTTATACCAAAGCCAGTTGAGTCTCAAGGCCCGAGTGAAGCGATCCAGGTGCATATATTCATTTGATGCCTTGATGGCGCATATACATTGGCATGATCAGTGAGTCCAGGTGGTCATACGTCAGAACGTAGTGCATTCAGTCTTAGACATTGAAAATTACGAGCTGAATCTGATAATGATGTTCCAGCGTTGTACATCTAATTAACTGAGCGAACGAATATGTTGTTGACAAGAGAAGGGAACACGGCAATGTTGATTGCTGACGGGCCATTGCAGATTAAAAAAACACGTATGCATGATGATGAAATGTTTTTCACACATACCAAAAATAATCAGTGCTAAAAAACTTCCGTTGCCGGGACTCGAACCCGGGTCTCTCGGGTGAGAGCCGAGTATCCTAACCAGCTAGACTACAACGGAAGACATATCAGCAAGCTTTCAGAAGAGGTAGTCAGCGTGTGATGAGGGCTAATTTCTTTTCTACGTACTTTTTTTTATGATTACAAGAAAGACATACGCAACCGAGTGCCTCTTTTAACATATACCTAGATAAACGGAGACCGAGGAGAAATATACAACTTTATAAATTTTGTACTAAAACGTACTCATGGGAGCGTAATATTATTGAAAGTCAACAATTGTTGGAATCATATGTTAGAAAGGGCATAAGTAAAATATGTTGATTTACAGAACACATAAGCAGCGCTTACGAAGGAGTGGTGAGTACGCTACTCTTTGGAAAGAAAAATAGAGGGCGATGAAAAACTAGGCACTTTTTGTTACAAAAGCATTGTTTGCCATTGTAATAAACACTAAAATATTTTGCTCCGGCTATCTCTAAAGCTTGGCCTCCTTAGTTAGTGCTAGGATCTCACGGTGCATAATACTTTACTTTGGAAGATACGTCTGTTCCTCTCCTTTTACCATTGCCACATTACAAAAATGATGAGTGTGCTTGCAGCCTTAGTGACACCGGATAGGAAGTCAACCCGTTTGAGCCACCAATGCTCAATCGCTATTGTTGGGTCCCAATTTGTTAGATCGAGCATCGGCAGGTAGAGCCATTTAACTATTTTGATCCATGCCTGCTTGGCTGTTGAACAATCAATGAAGAGGTACGTTGTAGTTTCGAGGTTTTTGTTTCACATTTGGTAAAAATATTGGTTTGACCATCCAGGAAGCTGCAGTCTTTGGGTTATCCATAATCTGTTCTGCAGTACCAATTAAGTGAAAAACTTGCAAAACGAGGGTGCTCAAATTTTCCAAATGTCGCAGGAGCGTACTAGCTGGGCAACAGGATTTTAACTCTAAAATCATACACCTATAACTTTATCATCTCACGAAGGGTTGGTTCCTAACGATCAGCCATTCTTCCTGGGAAGTAAGCAATCGGCTGCTTAAGTTTTCACAGCAGACATGTTTTGACACGAGAACATCGGTGATTGTAGGAGAAGACAACGGGGAAGTGAGGCGCTTGTGCGCAGGCGCCTGTGCATCGGGTGCACTCTGACTCGGACACGGGTCCAAAGCACAAGGCAGCCACGCAGCACGCCACTCATATCTTGACCCAATCCATGCATGCGGATGCATATTCCTCACCCAGTTGCTAAAGCCAAGGAGGCCATCCCCCTCCTCAATGAGTCACTCCCCTGATTGAACTTGCCCTCGAGAAGGCACGCAGATTTTAAAGCAGATCATGCACTTATCTGTTGAAGATAAGCTTCAGTCTTTGCTGCTGAATTCTAAAAGAGATTGTGGTTCGTTCAACACTCCCAGCCTTTGACCATGATCATGCGTGCA
Source organism: Dendrocalamus latiflorus (assembly GCA_017311315.1). Classification (NCBI taxonomy): domain Eukaryota; kingdom Viridiplantae; phylum Streptophyta; class Magnoliopsida; order Poales; family Poaceae; genus Dendrocalamus; species Dendrocalamus latiflorus. Next base: position 39,074,923 of record CM029610.1, read on the forward strand.
TGCTAGTATATCTGAGTGTGCCACTAATGAGTATGGAATGAGCAGCACCCATTTTGCTGCAGGAGTTTATGCTAAGGAAGGGACCGAGCACCACTAGCAATTCTGACTTAAGAAATACTCCCTATGGGCCATCATTGTCACTCGGAGAATCCAACAGTAGGCACCTAGATGGAGATGGCCGATGACAAGTGTACGGCTCCATTATTTGGTATCGTGGTGCGTCGAAGTAAACTTTTTTTTTGGTCATACATAAACAGCATTCACCTGTACTAATCTGGCAAAATATCTTCCATAACCGCCTCACCGCATCACGGCTAAATAATACGATTAATTACCTGCATAACAGGCTAACAGCCAAACGAAAAACCATCAGATGCTAATTTTGCTTGGTTTACGTACGATGTAAGCTAGTCAGAGAGATTTCGGACGCAGACAATCTGAGCAGCTGGTAACATCCACACGTCAGCAGTTTGTTTGGATCCCTTCCATTTAAGCAGCAATTATCACCAACCTCCTGCATAGCGAGCACTATCTGTTAAATCTCAGAAAGCGATAAAAGAGCCGAACACTATCTGCATAGCTCGACTTGCTCCAACTGCTGCTACCAAGCTACGGACGGCACTTGAGCGGTTGTGCCAATCCCCTTCCTATGTATGCAATCAAGCAGTAATTACTAATTAGTAGCTGAACTGTATTATTTTTTTAAAAAAAAGGAGCAGATTATGCCGCAGCTGAGAAAGTCTGAAACGGGCTGCGAAAAAGATGAGAAAAGAACAAAGGAGGCACGAGAAGACGTGGAAAAAGAAAGGGCAGAGAAAAGGAAGAAGCAAACTGAACTCCTTTAGTTTTTTCTTTTCTTTTGTGAAGCCAGCAGGAAACGCAACGCGACTTTTCGATCTCCTCATCACTCGCCTCGTCTTCTCTGGCAGCAAAAGCCAAGCCAAACCAAGCCGCCCCTTGACTTGGCAGAGCAAAACGAAACAGAAAACACTAGCCTGCCCGGTAGAATTAGCTCATCCCCCGCCGCAGCCAGGCCATCCATCCATCCCTGCATGAGCCGGCGAGCACGCAGCAGTAGCAGTCTATCACTGCAGCTGTACGCCTGTACGTGCAGCAGCTGAGCAGCATAGCGTCTTTGCAATGCAGGCATGCGGCAACTCGAATGCACGGCTCACCGATGCAGCAGTCGTTCGTAGTTAGTGTGCTAAGCGGGGTAATCATGTGTCTCTGTCCGCTCGGCTCCAGTCATATGTGACCCACGACCAGCCGGAAAGAAAGCTTCGGAGCGCACCAATGGCGTTGTCCACGTACACAGTGATGACACGGATGCCATTGATAATGTAAATGCATGCTTATTGCTTGGTGGCTTGCTACCAAGCTTCAGCAAACTTTACAGAATCGGGGGCTGTTAAACTGACCGTCTGTTTTACGTTAACAACCATGCGTTAGTGGAGGTGATTGGAAGGTGTTGGTCAAAATAATGTCACAGTGATTTACCCCATTCGTTTCAGCTTCAGCTTCTGACTTATTTTTCACTATTCATAAATTTCGTTTTTTTCTGATTTTTTGGCTTTTTTTGAGCTTTTTTGTCGGTTCTTTTTTCTCTTATTCGTTTGCGTTGTCCGTGATAAGCTAGCATATTTTTCTATTTTTAATTTTTTAAATTTAATTACGCCAAATAAACTACGTTCAGTTATAGTAAAATTTCAACTGTTACAGTACAATTTCAGTTATAATCCACAGCTTTTCAGCCTAACCCATGCGCCATGGTACTTAGCCGTAGTTGATTCATACTAGTAGTGAAGGTGTGAACCTAGTAACGTAATGGATCGAAAAAATTGGCGTTTTGGACGAACCATATGCAATTTTTCGGTCTCCCCTTCATTCTCGTAGCATTCTTGGTCAGTTGTTGCCTACTCCTTTGAGCCATCTCGCTCCCCATTTCTTTCACAACGGCAACAGTATAGTAAGGCCCCGTTTGGTACGACTCCACTTCACAAGTGGAGCTGTTTTTTTTGCTTCAGCTCCACGAACAGCTCCACCGGTGGAGCTGGAGCTGTTTTGGTAGACTGTTTGGCAAAACAGCGCCACATGTTTTATCATGCATGGTTGAGAGATGTCAATTATCCAATATACCCCTGTCTATTTGGCTTGTAGTAATATCAAGAGCTGTATGTTTCTACATGATTTTTCATCCGAGTAAATTTGAATTCAAAAAAAAATTAAAATTTAAAATAACACAAAGTATTAGCAACCAATATTTAATGGCGGCGGCGCTCCCTTCACGGTCGAAGACGAGAAGACCGAACAGAGGAACGGGAACGAGAGAATAGAAGAGCCGTTGGCAGATCGCGTAAATTCACGAAAGTACAAAGGCAGTGGCATGCGGGCCTGCGGATGGAGCCGGGTGGAGCTACTTTTTTCAGCTCCATCTCGTACATATCTTTTGTCTCATCATGTTTTAAGGGACTCCTTGGGTGGAGTTATTTTGTTTTACCCCGTTTGACACAAAATGGCTCCAAACAGCTCCAGGAGCCGGTGGTGAAGCTGTGCCAAACGGGGCCTAAAACAAACACGCATTGTCACCCTCAATCCCAGGAGGAAATGTAAAGCTTCACATAAGGAAAAAAATAAACGAAAACTTTGGGTTTTCAAATGAAGGTTCAAAGCTCACAAATATAGGGGTTTGGCCACACTAACTTTAGGTTCTAGTTTGGACACCGATTCAATGCCTGCTTGATCCAAGGCACGTCGGAGAGGCATGCATGTGTATTAGAGAATTCTTTATTATTGTCTATAAAATACACGATTTACAATTTAATTTGAGATCAGCGGTGCTTGCAAAAGTAGCAACAAATCAAACCACGAATAACGCATTATTTGGTAGAACATCACATATAAATAGCCAGAAAATTTTGGAACTAATGTCTCAGATTAAGTTTTGCTCGTATGCTCCGGGGCCATGCTCAAGTGTCTTGATGCATTGGCCAAAATAAATAGGAAGATCATAGCATTATGTTGTCATAAATTCCACATCAATAAAAACAAATATAGTCTTTTAAAAAATCCCACGTAAACTGTAAGACATCAGGCAGCACATCTGTGTTTTGATATGCAAAAAGCCAAGAAGTACAAAACGTATGAACTGCTTACACAAATGTCATTATAGTTACTTTTTTTTCAAATTTTATTTTCAGATATCTGTTTTTATAAATCTAGATCCACATGTGGCATGTCACGCATTATGCATGCCAGAGCAACTCCATCCCATTAGTCATTTCTCCCTCTCTATTTCCTAGGATGAAGAGGCTAGCTATTATTTTCAGCTCTCTATTTGAGTTAGCATTCCAATGGCCTAGCTATTTGAGAAGCGAGTGAGGAGGCGCTCGCCAAATCTAGCTAGCGGCCGGGAGAAAATAGCGACTCGATAAAAATGAAGAGGAGGATAAAGAACCGGTTGGAGTCCATTTCTTGAGTTATATTAGGTAAATATACAATGAAGAGCAGGATAAAGAACCGGTTGGAGTTGCTCTAATCACCCTCTTAATTAACCTCAAACGCCGACTGTGTACCCGATCTCTCCTAATTTGGTAGGTCATACAATGCTAGATTTACAAAAACAAATACTCGAAGACTAATTTTTTTTTTCAAAAAATGGTCACGGTACCATTTTTATAAACAGTTCAAAACTTAGCACCCAGCGATGGAAGATGTCAAGTGTCAACGATGAAAAGAGAAAGAATCCAAATCTGAAAAAAAAAGGAAAAATGAAAAATAAATAGGAGAGAGAAGCTTGGCTGTTCCGCTATATTCTAAATGAAAAATAAATAGGATAGAGAAGCTTGGCTGTTCCGCTATATTCTAACTTCCCCCGTAGCTTTCCTTTGCTCTCGTCCTCTCCTCTCTCCTCGCCATCTTAGTTCCTGCCAAGCTCTCTACGAGGTCTCCAAGCTCTCGCCATGGCAAAGAACACATGCAAGCTCTGCTCCCGCCGCTTCGCTAGTCCCCGCGCCCTCGCCGGGCACATGCGCTCCCACTCCGTGGCCGCCGCCGCTGCGAAGCAGCAGATCTCCTCGGCTTCCTCCGCGTCCACCTCCTTCACCGCCCCAGCCGACGAGGACGTCGGCTTCAAGAAGCCCCTCTCCATCTACACGCTCCGGGAGAACCCCAAGCGCAGCCTGCGCGTCTCCGAGGCCGTCTTCTCGGACCGCGAGAGCGAGGCCGAGTCCACGCCGCCGCGCCCCAAGCGCGCCCACACCACCGGGGGCGAGGCCGAGCCGGTGAGCTCGGTGTCGGACGCGGCCACGCCGGAGGAGGACGTCGCGCTGTCCCTCATGATGCTCTCCCGCGACTCCTGGCAGTCGGCTGCGCGCGGCAAGGACGAGTACTCCGACGACCGGAGCGACGATGGCTACGCGCTCCCCGCTCCTGCTCCGCCGCCGGTCGAGAAGCGGACACGGTTCCAGTGCGGCGCGTGCAAGAAGGTGTTCCGCTCCTACCAGGCGCTCGGCGGCCACCGCGCCAGCCACGTGCGAGGCGGCAGGGGCGGGTGCTGCGCGCCTCCCCTCGCTCCTCAGCCTCAGCCGCAGCCACAGCCGCCATTGCTGGAGCACGACGGGGACGAAGACATGGACGGGAAGGCGCAACCGCACGAGTGCCCCTACTGCTACCGCGTGTTCGCCTCCGGGCAAGCTCTGGGCGGCCACAAGAGGTCTCACGTCTGCTCCGCCGCAGCCGCCGCGGCACAGGCACAGGAGGCCGCCGCTCCTCCGGCCCCGATCAAAATCCTCGGCATGATCGATCTCAACATCGCGCTGCCCGTCGAGGAGGTGGAGCTCTCTGCCGTATCAGATCCCCACTTCTCCTCCAATCCAGGTTCTTGAAGCAAGCAGACTGCCACCATTGAAGTTAATTCCAATGGCGGAAGTGATCTGAGGTGAGCATTAGGGGAGATAAATCCGAGAAACCAAACGGTAAAAAAGAAGAATAAGAAGAAAACAGAGAAGAAGAAAAACATCTTTTGTAGTTACTTGTGGTAGTTAATTTGCTCCTATCTTTTAATTTCATTGATTTGTACTTAGAATGTTTAATTAATTCGTTGCTGTTCCTTTCTTTTACTTGTTTCAAGCTACGGAATTGATGCAGATTTCAGCAAGTAATATAACAGAGCGAGCTCTGGTTCCCGATCTGTTGATCTTAATATAGCATCACAACGAAAAAAAACAGGAAAAAGGGAACAATTTTAGCTTCAGTGTTGCTTCTGTTGCATTCTCCGTCTCTGAAGAGTCCAGACTTTAACCGAATCTCCAAGGCATACAATTAACCAGTACTGGTAGTACTACTAAAAATATAAGCACAAAAGAATGGCAATGGAGGAGTAGAAACGTAGGAGCAGGCTAGCTTAGCTTTTGCATAGTGTCCAAACTCCAAAGTCGCAATAACAATATCCAGTACTTCTACTTTGTTCTGTTGCTTCTTTTCTCTCCTTTGCTTCTGCTGCTACCGCCCAGTGCCTGCACACACACACCCCACCTGCATGCGGCGGCGTTCCCTTCCTACTCCATTACCCCTCTCTCTGCACGTGGGCCCCAACATGTCCAGCACAGGCCTATAGAATGCAGATGGCATGGCCCTTGCATGCGTCATACTATACGCCGTAGATTAGACACAAATACGGACTGCTAGTATTTTTATTTTGTACTGCTAAATCACCGTAGAATAATGCTAGCACTAGTACAACAATAACAACAGCCACATTCTCTATCGGGAGAAACGGCAGGCGTTTCGTTTTTGTACGACTCGCCCGCCACATTTGGAGGCAGGTGGTTAGAATCTCGCCCAGCCGGTGGCGTCCACGTGGCACTCCTTTCTGGGGCTTCGCTCTGTTGACTGTTGCTGCGCACCGTGGTGTTAGGTTGGGGGATTTGGCTGGCCGTTTAATTAGCGCCGGTAATCCGGGGTGTTTATACCGGGAATTAACACGGGGATTAACGCAGCGCGTGGTTTAATGTGCGCGTAGCGATTTGGTGCCTCCGTGCTGCATAACCGACGTTACCGTATCTGGGGGCGAGGCCCGGCGGGTGCGCGGTCCGAGGCGGATCTCGCGGGCAAAATGGCTGGTACACACGGGGGCCGGGCTGGTGTGGGTGACACGTGGGACCCACCTCGCGCGTACCACGTACGGGATGCTCCGCGGCGCGGTTACTGCGGGAGGGGGAGGGAGGGAGGCGTGTAGGGGCGTCGGATCATGATCGGACGGGCGTCGATCGATCGTGCCTCGGGTCTTGGACTTTTAGCCCGCGTCCGTGTCAGGCTCAGGCCATCATCCTCTGGTCGCTTGTCGTGTGGCCTAACTTCCCGTGCTGTTTAGGACGTCTTCCATAGTTTGTCTTTTATATTATCTCTAATTAGATCTATACTATTTATCAACAGTGCAAAAAATAATAACGTCAATAATTTATCTCTAGACATATAACCCAACACTATTTTATAAATTTTCCATTCCCCATTCGGACTCAGCCCCTCAACTTCCTTGCCACCGACGGAGAGAGAGCCAACTTCCTCGCCATCGACGTCGGCCGAATCCAGCCCGCCAATGCCCGATGGCCGTTGGATTCGGCCCACCGACGCAAAGCCATGGCCATAGATGCTCCCTCGCCACCGATGGAACTCTCACGGCTATCACCCCTCTATCGTGGCCACTGGATCTAGCCCGCCAACGCAAAAGGCGTGCCCGTCGACGACGCTCCGCCTCCTTCCTCGCCATCGACGCCGGCCGAATCCAGCCCGCCAACGCCCAGTGGTCACCGCATCCGCCTCGTCGAAGCAAAGGTGTCTCAATTGAAGACGCTTCGCCTCCTTCCTCGCCACCGACGCGAAGGCATGGTCCACAAAACGTGTCCGGAAACGATGACGCCCCTCCAACAACAAAACACGTTGTTGTTTTGGTCTTGGTTCATGCGAAGCACTTGTCGCGTCCAGAAACGATGACCTCTTTTCTCTCTCCTCGTTCTCTCACCTCTACCTAGGACTTTGCTGACGTGGAGTAGTTAACCATCACTGATATGGTACTATTGGAGATGCCCTTGGTGCTCCATGATTCCATGCTGCTACAAATATAGGCACAGTTATTTTAGCTATCGCAGATGTCTTTTGTTCGTATTTTTTGAGATTGCGATGGATGATGTAGAGTTGATATAAATGACGTACAATGTTTTAAGCTTAGAAAGTTATTTGAATAATTCATTTTAAGAAATTACTCTATTTATTTTGATTTTCAAAGGAACCAAAAACCTCAAAACATGGCCTACGCACTTGCACGAAGGCATTTGGTCACATGAAGTTGATTTCAAAGAATATTTTTGGCAATTTTTGATGTTTGCTTAGTGTGTGATACTAATTCGATCAGTAGTAGTGTGATGTGATCCATGGTATGATGGCGCATTGGGTAATGAGATAATATGGGTCCGTTTATATTGGGTTTTACTGATGACTTTGGGCTTTAACTTATAAATAGTAATAGATTGTAGAGAATCATGCGGAGAGAAACTCGCGCACAATTTTGGTCGATATAAATGAAGTTACTATAATGTATATTACAATCGACTAATAAAAGTCACCTTGAAAAGATACTCTGTTTGAAAGTTAGATATTATAGAAAAGCTATTTATTATAGGAAAGCAGATTTTAGAAGCCAATACTCGTTTTCTTTGTTCGCATGAAGGGGATTACTTAAGCAGATGTTTCTTTTTGCTGATGTCTGGCCGGAGTTCCTTGTGAGTGGAAGATGCATCTATGCTTCCACCGTGGTGCACGCCATAGTTGCTGTCCTATTCTCCAGCTTCCTAGTGGAAACTGGAAATTATTCGTCGGGACTAGCATATAGCGACAGTGAAAGTGAACTGCGTAAGTAGAGCTATAGCTAGCTAGCAACCAACTTTGCACCAACCTTTGCTCTTTCCTTTAGTGCAACAAATAATGTAGGTGTTTAGCAAGTTCTATGCATGCAGAGCCAGCAGCTGCCATCCCTCCCAATTCTGAAAAAAAAGGAGGCATATATGCATCCATTCGCCGGCTCTGATCAACTCGGCTTCGGCTTCGGCTTCTGGCTTCTGGCTTATTTTTTACTATTCATAAGTTTCGTCTTTTTCTGAACTTTTGGTTTTTTGTTGAGCTTTTTTGCCGGTTCTTTTTTTCCCCGTATTTGTTTGTATTATACGTAATGGGCTAACATATTTTTTATATTTTTATATTTTTTTAAATTTAATTATGCTAAATAAGCCTCTGTCAGCTACAGTGCTTTTTTCAGCCAGCTACAGTGTTTTCAGCCATGAGCTTTTCAGCCGAACCGATCACTACCAAATATATGCCCTTCAAGGAAGAAATTAAAATGGCGAAAGGAAATGCACAATGATTCAGAGCATGGTTGGTCAATAAAATGACAGCAGCATATCTCATGATCAAATGCGATGTGCCCATTAGTGGGGTTACTCCGTGTGATGGAACAGAGAGTAGTAGTTGCTGCTCGCTCGATCACATGGTTGGTGGCCTCGGTTACAAACAAGCAAGCCGTGAAGGGGCGCACTGTACCTTGTCATGCTTTACGCTGTCTTGCCATTGGAACGGCACGCACACCACAGGTCCACCGCACTCCACAGGCACCGCTAGCTAGGTGATCATCTCCCTCTTTCCTTTCCCGTCTTAATCCCCTACCTAATTCTACCGCTAGGAGACAATATATCCTAATGAAAACCCCTTCAAGTACAAGAAAGATGCAAACTCCCGGCCGATCTGAGCTGTGTTTCGGACGGGAATAGCTTCTTTACAGTTACTAGGTGCAGATGAGATGAACATCGATGATTTCATTGATTTGGTTGTAATTGGAGCCATACAAGAACGATGTGTTGCTGGATTATTGGTGAGTCGGCTAACTGGATTATTGATGTGTAGCTACCAGCTAGTGTTATTATCTTTGAACAAGCAGGAAGAGAAAAGCTCAGGGAAAAGACCCCGAAAGACAGACCAAACCGTACGCTCATAGCATGCTTCTTGGGCATGCATACCTGTGCTTCCGTCCTTCTCACAATCGATTACGGCCCTGTACAACTTGGTTTTTTTAATAATTTATAGTTTTTCATTGTACCTAATTTATCTATACTGTAATTAATGGTAGCTTTTTACGTAATTAAATTTAATAAAAATTTAAAAATAGAAAAAATAAGTTAGACTATCATAAATAATACAAACAAATAAAAAACAAAAAACCTAAAAAAATTAAAATTAGAAAAGATGAAATTAAAGAATACTAAATTAAAAGCTGTAAAACAGTAACGGAAACTGAAAAGAGCGAGCCCGCAGCAGGAGACGTAGGGGCTGTTTGGTTGCTAGCCATACTTTACCACCATTTACCAACAAAAATTACCACACTTGCCTAAGTTGAGGTGTTAAAATTCTTTGCCACACCTTAGCAAGCCTAAGGGAATCTTGCCACACTTTTTTGAGTCACTGACGCGTGGGACCTAGTTTGCTGGAAGGGAATCTTGCCACAACTGTGGCTGCAACCAAACAGCTGCCAAGTTGGTCAAATTTGCCTAACCTTAGGCGTGGCAACCTGTGGTAAAGTGTGGCTGGCAACTAAACACCTCCGTACTCCCGCATTTAAGTCAGTTTGCGAAGAGAGGAGAGTGAATCTGCAGATTTTACAGACGAAAAAGATCTGCCATGAAAGAAGACATGATCATGACGGAGACGGAAGACTGTGTTCTGAAGCGCAGCTCGTGGAGTACGTCGGGGGGGGGGGGGGGGGGGGGGGCTAGAAACGAAACAAACTTGGCTTGTAAGGCATCATATTCATACATTACACACGACGAATCTGGTAGGAGACCAAACCAGCAAGCACCGGTGCACACACCTTGGATGGTAGCATGTAGCTGGGCTGTAGCATTTTTTTACTGCCTCTTTATTTAGTTAAACGAGTCATAAACTACTCGCTTACATGTGCATTTTATCTTCCAGTTTCCACGCACATTGCATGCACATGCACTACTGCACTAGAGAGGATACTATAGTGAGATTAATGTCCATGTGTCCTGTGCTGTTTGCTCTACAACATGCAATTGGCAGATAAAGAGCCTAGCTTCGAAATGGTGAGATCTAGCCAAACCGGAATACAGAAAGCACAGCAAAGGCAGGAAGCATCTTCGATCAGAGTTAGCAAGAGGTGGTGAAGAAGAGAACGGAATTATTCTGTCCTAAATTAGGTAGTTCGTGCTTGTCCATTAGCCAGTGGTGTGGTGTGACGCCTCTCTTTATTTAGACCCCTGGTGACCACTGGCCAGCTTTGTGTCAGCTATGTACCTGCAATATAGTAGCATTGTGGCTGTACATGGCATCATCTGTGTGTATTGCTTAGTACGTGACAAACTAATGCATGTGCCTACTAGGTTTGGTTTGCATGCATTGTTTGCACCCCTAGCTTTGCCCACTCTTTTGGGCGTTGCTACAGAGCAAGACAAGCCCAGCTGCTCGATGGTTGCGAGTTTCGGTACAAGGTGCGCTCGATCGGCATGCTCCAAAACCCAAATGATTTCGTTTATTTGATCGGGAAGTTGTTTCAGATCGACGTAAAGTTGTGATGTGTACGTCACATCGTGTTAAAGGTTTTGGAGCAGAAGTGTACAATGGGATCGGAGTAACCATGGGAGGATCCACAGTGTAGCGACCGGGTTCACGTGGCCTCAACGATCTTATATATAACCCATAGTAGAACTCTATGTATACAAGAGATTACTTCATAAACTCAAGATTAGTGTACGATGACTCCAATGACCTCACTGACTCAGTTTTCTGGACCGCCCTCCCTGGGCTGGGAGTAACTAGAGGCAGGGAGGGTCCGAGCCTAAACAGATACCTTGCTTTGCCTTTACTACTAGTACACTACAACAGACCGACACACAAGGCTCATCATTGCTCAGACCAGGGGCAGAACCAAGCATCAGACTACCTGGACTATAATCCGAGACCTAGGATCAAAAACTCATATAAGATCATCTGTTATTAGTTGATTAGGTTTGATAAAACCTAAGCTATTTCGGCTCAGAGAAGCATACAGAGCTAATCTAGCCCGTGGCTTAGGCCATGGTTCTGCTCCTGGCTCAGACGGCAAAACCTTCCAATGGCTTAGACTAGACCTCCCGAAACTGGATGCTGCTTGTGCAAAGGTAGGGAATCAAATTGTGCGGAGAAGCAAATTGAGGCCCTCCCCCATATGCTGCCACGTGGTTTTCCAAAAATATTCAAGGGCCACGTGGCAGCATCTCCCCCCTCTAGTGAGGCCTTCCCCATGCAATTTGCTTCCCAAAAGTAGGAACCGCATCCCTTTGTTTTGCTGCAGCAAAAGGTGTCGTAGTGCGCTGACGGTTTGCTTTGGCAATGCGGTGACTGCTGCATTGATGAACCAGCAATCTCTGATATTGTAGTATTTGCAGCGTAGCAATCACAAGGGGCAGTGTTCTGAAGTGATCGTTGGGCTCCAGCCCTGCCCAGCTAAACCCTCCTCCTGCCGTGGCAGAAACGAAAGCAAGCGCGTTGTAACGTACGTACGTGTGGTAAACACATCGATCTGTGCCTGCCTAACACACAACTCCAACAGCTCAACCCTGAAACTGTGGAGAGTACTTATGTGCTGATCTTCGGTTGGTTTACGTTTCACACATGTATCTCGATCGCCCTGCCTGCCTACAAATACGGCACACACGATCGCTTAAGTACTCCCAAGTCGAAGAAAAACACGCTCAATACGGAGTCCACATCGATGTTCGCAGATGGCGGCAAAGATCATGGCCGCGCGCGCAGCCATCGTCGCCGTCGTTGCGGTGCTGCTTGCGTCCGCGCATGGGCACGAGGCCAGGCGCCTGCTGCTGCCCCTGCCCAGGCCGCCCGTCTATCATCCGTTCTGCTTTTTCTGCACCTTTAATCCCTTCGGATGCTGTAGTAAAGTCGACGACGCCACTGCCGGCTTCACCTCCCAGAAGCTGGAGTACCGAGATGTAGGGGCGGTGGCGGCGCCGTTCGGCCGGACAGTCGTCCACGGCGCGCCTGCAACCGCCCCAGCTGACTGCCGTGTGACATGTCATTGCGATGCACCAGATAATAAACGTGGCAAGGTTAACATGAATTTCCACGTTTATGTATCTGTTCTTTTGCCTGAGTGAAGTCCGCTCATTTCTATATGTGCAGACAGAAGGAATCGATAAGGCACCTGTTCATGCAAATAATTGATGCTTCTTCGGCACTATTTAAGCCTTGCTCAGAGGAGACAATGAAAGAGAGAACACACAATGAATAGAGAAAGAACAAAAACAACAGCAAATTCATTTCGTCTTAGTGCAAGTAGCATTTTCTCTGTAATCGCTCATCAAGAGCAAGTTGTAATCCAATTAGAGAAATAAAGATCATTCTATTTCTTCTATTCATTCTTCTATGAGGCTTGAATTTCTCTACTATTCGTAAGATCAACGATTCAATCGTCGATAATATACTTATAAAATAAACTATATAATATTCAAAAACTATATAATTAAATTATATAAAATATTAAAAAATAAACAGGTCTAATGGGCTGTGCCTAGGCTACGTTGTGCTAGGCCCGATACTATTTATGTTGTGCTAGGTTGACCTATTGGACCAAGGTCTCAACGCAAGCACGGTATGGATTATCAGGTCAGACTAGTACAACTTATTTAGATGGTGAGCTATACTGTGACTGAATCGGATTAACAATACCGTGCGTCAGATCGCCCGGCTAACACAGCCAATTTGGCCACCTCTCTGTATTCACTGTGTGCTTGCTGTCTCCCCGAACTGACAAGCCGCGCGCACAGCATATGGGCCTAAAAGCTTACCCGATCTGAGTAAGCTTAACGAGCCCAACATGGGAGACAACAGTACTACTAATAAACAGTCTGTTTGAAGCGTGGGAAACATGGGAACTTTTTTTTTCGATTCACGATATTTGAACGGATTTTAATGAAATTTTTATAAAAAATTTGCAATTTGTTTTTGCATTTCTAACGTCACCTTATTCACTGGAGGCAACCCGCTGATGGCACGTGTACGGCCTAGGGAACTGGATGATTAATGGTGATCAAAAGAGTTTCAGCTTCTGGCTTCCGGCTTATTTTTCACTATTCATAAATTTTGCCTTTTTTTTAAACTTTTGGCTTTTTGTTGAGCTCTTTTGCCGGTTCTTTTTCCCGTATTTGTTTGTATTATACGTAATGGGCTAACATCTTTTTTTTTATATTTTTTTAATTTTTTAAATTTAATTATGCTAAATAAGTCTATGTCAGCTACAATGCTTTTCAGCCATAAGCCACCAAAAAAAGCCCAAATAATCACCCCAGGGTGGGTTCAGCTACATTTATGGCCTTTGCTTTTCGCTTTATGTTACAACAACTTTTAAATAGTGTATTTTTTAAGATAAAATCTACAAGACGATTGTAACAAATACTATACCGAGTTCAATTATATCGACCAAAATCACATACAACTATTTTCATATTATCTCTCATAAACAGTCAGAATTTAAAAGTCATAAACTGCCGCTAGGTCAATGAGATCTTAAATTTCTGTCTCTGTTTGTGTTTGCTTTCCTTGCATGCATATTTTCTTTTTCGTTGCCTATGCATCGTGCATGACCTATTAATTCGTTGATCCTTGCCGTGCGATATTTGCCTTGATTTTCAGGGATGGCTCTCCCAAACGGCCCATGCGTGAAGCCGTGCTTTTCAGGCTGGCGAGTTGCTTGCTGTTGTTGCTGCTGTACATGGTACCGATTGCGAATTAATTGCAATTTGCAAACCCACTGCTAAGTTTGTACTTACGCTAACAACCACCAGATAGATGGGACAGTTTGTAACCTAGATAAAAGAATTTTAAGTTTGGTAAATCCCTACAGATCCAAAGATAAAAAACATTTCTAAATAAAATAAATGTCGGCCTTGATCGGTTCGGCTTGAGCTTCTAGCTTCTGACTTATTTTTCACTATTCATAAATTTCGTCTTTTTCTGAACTTTTGGCTTTTTGTTGAACTTTTTTGCCGGTTCTTTTTTTCCCGTATTCGTTTGTATTATACATATTGGGCTAACATATTTATTATATTTTTTAAAAAATTTCAATTTAATTATGCTAAATAAGCCTCTGTCAGCTACAATGTTTTTTTCAGCCATAAGCCGTGAGCTTTAAGCCCAACTGATCACCACCTAACGAACCCCTACAATACATAAATAAATTAAATAGGAATAACAATTGTAGTAAATATCTCCTAAAAATGTGCAATTTTAGGTGGCTAAAAAAGAAATTTTCATATGACTAAAAAAATAGTAAAATTGTCAATATTTACCACCGATTAATGACTTTTGATGTGGAGTAACAAAATTTGAGCGGACCCACAAGGAGTTTCACTGCTATAGTGCGTTGTCTTAAAGCGTTATGTGGTGCACTGCTTTTACTCAAGCAACTCAGGCTCATCCTAACTATCGCTTCGTTCAGACGTCTTTCAATCCAATGTGGTGGCATGCTTCAAACGTCCGACATGGCAGATTTTCCAAAACACTCGAAAGAGAAAGAAAACAATTTTGCTAAAATTCGGTCACTCGAATACTTGTTAGAGCATCTCCAGCAGGGCCCCTACTTGAGCCCCTAAAACCAAATTTGAGGGCTTGAGGCAAAAATAAAGGTCCAGCAGGGCCCCTACTAGAGCCCTCAAATTTGAGGGGCCCCTCAAATCCCCCCTCCAGCCCTCATTCCTGGGGGCTCTAAACCAAGCTCCCAAATCACGGTTTCCTGTGCGCGTTGGTCCCGATTCTTCCCCCGCCCGCCACTTTCCCCTCCCGCAGCCCGCTCCTTCCCCCGCCTGCCTCTTTCCCCTCGCGCGAGCGCCGCCCGCCTCTTCCCCTCCTGCAGCCCGCTCCTTCCCCCGCCTGCCTCTTTCCCCTCGCGCGAGCGCCGCCCGCCTCTTCCCCTCCCGCAGCCCGCCCGCGAGCGCCGCCCGCCTCTTTCCCCCGCCCCCGAGCGCCGCCCGCCTCCCCGCTCTCCTCCGCGACCTCGCTCTCCTCCGCATCGCCGGTCTCCTCCGGCCTCGACCGCATCGCCGGCCTCGACCACATCGCCGACCTCGACCGCGACCACCACCAGCGGTTCCAACTTCGCCGTCCACCAACCCGGACATCCTTCACGCCAGGTTCGCCCGCTGCCATCTCCTCCTGCGCCACCTCCGTTGCGTCACCTGTATCCCCTCCCCTCCCCTCCCCTCTCATCCCCCCGCAGATCTGCTACACCGCCGCCGGGTCAATGCAATGTCAATGTATGATATATGTATGTATATATGCCGATGTGCTTTGTGGGTTGATAGCTTGAGATGCTGAAATGTGCCTTGTGGGTTTATCAGCTTGAGATTGGGATTAGGATATGTATATGTGATTCAATTTGATATGTACATGTGATTCAATTTGATATGTATATGTGCAAACTGGTAATGAGTTCCCTTTTATTACATATTCATTTTATTTCAGCATATTTGGTGCAAACTGGTAATGAGTTCCGGTAGTCAGATTGTCTCATTTGAATCTAGCCTCTATGATGCATTGTTCAATGAAATATTGCTTCAGATGGCTGTAAATTCTTATTAATTCCTATTCCAGTTTCAATGTAAATTCTTATTCTAGCCTCAGATGGCTGTAATATGTATATGTGATTCAATTTGATATGTTAATATTCAGCTAGTTCTTCTTACTAATAATATTGTCAATTAGGAAAATACTACCATGCTTTACCAGAGGAGTATGCACACCCTAGCAGTGTATATATATATATATATATATATATATATATATATATATATATATATATATATATATATATATATATATATATATATATATATATATATATATATATATATATAGTTTTGAAAATACTACTAATATTCAGCTAGTTTTGAATATTGTATCATCAGTTTTCTTGGCATGGATATGCTGATGTTCATATTTGCTTCTCATGTGCTGTACAAAGTTGAGATATATATATATATATATATATATATATATATATATATATATATATATATATATATATATATATATATATATATATATATATATATATATATATATAGGATTTCATTAGGTTAGTTAACCTTGCTTTTAGCTGTTTAAATACAGAATGAACCATTCTCCATTGAACTATGTTGTGATCGACTATCATTAAATTCGGACCAAATTTGTCTTTGAATTTAAATTTGAATATTTGTATTTTCATTCATAATTTTAAGTATAGTGCTTTAGAGTTATAGTTTAAATAAATTATTATATAATGTGATGTTCTCAAATACATATGCATATAGTGTGTGAGGAAATAGAGGGAATTGAGAAGTAGGGGCCCTATTTTGAGGGCTCCTGCTGGAGTGCAGCTCAGAAAACAGGGCCCTCAAAAGTAGGGGGAGCCCTCAAATTAAAAGTAGGGGCCCTGTTTTGAGGGCTCCTGCTGGAGATGCTCTTACCCCATCCACTGCCAATGAAGTACGCTGAAGTGACGAGCGCCATATGACGGTTGTCCATGGCAGATTACAGATCGTTTACTATTGATTTGATAAAGATTAATGCTGAGCGACCATGTGAGAAGATCTAAAATATTTTATTATGAACCATTGTCAATATTTGCAGAGTTGAATTTCAAATTTACGAAATATTTGGAATTCTCTATCAGATTCAGTTTTTGGCAGTCAAACCAGCCTGAAACCAGTCTAACCGGCCGTCCTGTGATTTCAGCTGTGAGTTCTGGAATTTTAGGAGTTTGGTTATGGTCTGGGTAGTTTGGACCTAGGATACTGCATTCATGTTGTACGAAGCATGTTAAGCTAACGTGGATCAAGTTGTGAAGAATTTGTGTCCGAAAACTATTTTTTTGTCTTTTGATGTGCAGAGAAGTTTTGAGTTAATTATGGTCAACGATGAGAATTGGGACTACGCTCATGAGGAGCCGAGATCCAGAAGGGTCAAGGATGCCGAGTGAGATAGTCGAGCTTAACCATGATAGCTAACTCTTTTTGTAGGACCAGTATAACAATAAAGGGGTAAATAATATATTTAATTTTTTAAGTAGTCTTTTTAATATTTACTCCAATAGTTCTGAGAATCTATGAAGATCAAAAAGCTAAAAATCCAAAAAAAATTTAGAGCTATTGTGATTTTAACATGTGAAAAGTGAAAAACAGCATTATTTCAAATCCAAAAAACCATGAAACTTTTGATCTGTCAATCCAAAAGACTTAAAACTTGAACCAAACCTAGTTCATGATCTTAAGAACCTATCTAAACAAAAAAAACCTTAAATAACTTGAGAGAATTGAGATCTTTTAGTTCATGAAGTTCTGTTGCACCAAAATTAGACCAAAACCTAAAAATGAGCTAACTCTCAAACCAAAACTTCAAATCATTTGAAATTTGGTATGCACATTCTCTAAGATATCAGAAACCTATTTCATTAATGATCAAGAAAATCGTTACCAAAGTTCTGACATTTTTCCGTTTAAAGGCATATTGCGCCAAAAACGGGTCAAAAACCACAAACGGTGAATATGACTTGTTCGTGGGTGAATGATGACCAAGATAGTTCTAGATATATTCTTGTATATCCCTACAAGCAAAAACATCAAAGAAACCAAGATAAAAATAGCTAGATAAGGAAATCACTTGGAGAGGCCAAAAAGAGCAAAAACCGGGTTTCTTCATGAACTTGCCAACCAAGTGTCTAGATGAGTAGATGTTGGTTTTCAGAGATTATCTCCATTTTTTACACATTCTTGGCACAATAATATCAAGAATGGGAGAGAAGAAGAAAAATCAACAAAACCAAGAGCAAATCAATAACACAAAAGAAATTCATAGAGCTGAACAAAGATTGATGTATTGCTACTTGAGAATGAAGATTTTACAGGTACTCTTCTTAAAGGGCAAGAGAGCACGCCACAAGCACTCAACTTCTCTCAAATCCTAATTCTAGAACTAATGAACACATGCTCTTAAGAGAGGATGGTTAGATAGTTAACCACAAGTCTCTATTCCAACCCTTTAAATAGAAGGACTAGCCAGCCATATCTAACCCTTAGTGGATACTATTCACTTAGTATAATGGGAGAAACCTGATAACCCACCACACACGGGTTTTAACTCATTACACTTATGCACGCTTCTCAAAGTGCATAAATCTGAATCCGCTAAGTCTTAAGCTTTAATCCATCTTGATCATACCAGCTTCTCCATGACTTAAACTACCTTCCCAAGCGCCACTCACACGCTGTGGTTTTCTTCTAAAGCCGTTTTCAGTATTTTGGTCAAACTACCAAAATACCTTTTCTTGACCTGGTTATCTCCTTCTATTGCAAGTAATCGCCATGCTTGCCATATGTAGGTGCACCACTGGCTTGCCACGTATTGGCAAGTCTCCTATTTTAGTTCCACCAGACTATGTCTCACTTGAACCGACCAAGCTATATGGTGCAAACATGCCATTTGAACTTTCTTTCAATATTTCCGCATTTCTCGTACCATGCTTGAGCTCATCATCTTACCCGGTATCCTTGATCGTTATGAGCCCTGACTCCTCCATGAGTATAGCCCTCATCCTCGTCGTTGACCATAGTTAACTTCAAACGACTCTACACATCCAAAGATAAAGAAATCATCTTCGGTATAAGTTTTTCACAACTTGACCTATATTAGCAATAACATATATCATACAACCTATAATCAATGACCTAGGTCATCAAATCATGCATGTTTTTTTAAGAAATAAATCATCGATACCTACATTCTTGCTCTCCAAATATCCAATACAACGATCCATCTCCCTACAGCTACGAGTCGCAGTTGTCCTGACACAGCGGCTCTCCTTTCAACTCAGGAGTAGGGTAGTCTCCCTCCACAGATGATTCATCTTCGTTAAGCCAATAGTCTGAAAAATCTTAGCATCTCTCAGTTTCTAGATCCCCCCAAGGATGCTGCACATACCATATTTCATATTATATGCTAACATAATTAAAATCACGCCCCATAAATTCGGGGATGACTATGGTACAAAGTGTAGAACGAGTAACGGAGGGTTGAAAAAGTGCATGTAAAGTACATAAAATTAAAAATATGCCATAATCATTCCGATATTCTTTTTATAAAAAAAAAGGAAATATAGATTCTCGTTCAGCATAAGACCTTACAGGTTTTCAATCACAGCATACAGAGTAGTATATATAAATTTAAGCATTTTCAATAGAGCCAGTGACAATAACAAGATGAAACCCCTAATGACGATCGGATGGACGATATCAAACAATTAATCTCAATATGAGGAGAAAAGATAGGAATAACAGTGCTGGAATGTCAACATCAGGAGAAATTCATCTAAAAAATATCATGAGAAACATAGGAGCTAGAAGTAGGAATAGCGTTGGGTTATGTCATTACATTTAGGGATGCAAACGGATCGAATACAGACGGATAATGTTTATACCATATTTGTTTTCATATTTTTTTCTCAAATGCGGATACAAATACGGATACCTCGAATACAAATACAAATACGAATAATATCGAATATAGATACGAAACGAATACGAATTGAGACGAATACGGTCACGAAGATTTATCGGAACATGAAAACCCCTTAAACTATACATCCAAAATCAATGAAAACACATAAAAAGTTTATCTTGTCAAAACATTAATGAAATCTAAATAAGCATAAGTATTTTTATCCACAATAGTCATACCAATGTACATATTTTAAATCTTCAAATGGCAGTTAATTTTTTCTAAAGTCCTAAATAATTCTTAATGGATTTCTACCATTTACATGTGACTAATAAATTAATTAAGAATTTAAATTTGCATCAAAATGATTTAAACGGCAATACATCAATTTAATCGGTACAAATTCTAATCTACCGATAATACTAAATTTATTTTTAATAAATATTAATATTTGCTAGTGGGCTGGTGGCATGGGAGATGAGAGAGGCTGGCTTCGGCTAGGTAATTTTGGGCTGAAATCTTGGATATCCGGATCCGTATTATCTGGATAATCTGTATTCATATTCGTATTCACCGAATATCAAGCCTACTGTATTCGTATTCGTTTCCGACAAAAAAATCCATATTTGTTTCCGATCCAAGAATTATCCAAAGAAAATCCGATCCAACACAATCCGTATTTGTTTCATCCGGATCGGTTAAAAACTATTCGATCCGTTTTCACTCCTAATTACAGTGTAGGTGATGCTAGATTTGCCACCACACTGCAACATTACATAGGTGCTAATACTACTTTTTTTTCCTCTAGTGTCACCCCATCTTCTCTCTAGTGGGACTTACCACGTACTAAAATACCGTATCTTTTTTCTCTCTCTCTCTCTCCATCTCCCAACCCCTTCCTCTCTCTCTCCCTGTTCTCCTCTCTCTAACTCTACCACCGACACTCTGGTCTGTGCCTGCGTCTCTCGCTTCAGATCCACTGCCGCCACGTGCGTGGTGGCCTCGATCCAGCAGAGAGGACCTATATATGGCACACGACGGCCTCAATCCGGTGATGGAGCCCTCAATCCAACGATGGTGCGATGGAGCAAAGCTACAACGGTGAGCAGAGAATGTAACAACCTTGTTTTTGGGAATAGGGCCGTCGTACATCCCAAGAGTTCAATTATGGACAGAATAAGTATCATGCCTTCTTAGAACATTTAAAAGTGTTAATTTGATTAAAATAAGACCTAACAGTCAACCTTAACAGCTTTAAGAGCATTCAAGCCCAAAATTTACTTACATTTATAAGATCCAAAGAAAATTTCCACATGAATGCTTGAGTGCAATCGTAACCCTAACACGAAAACTTGTAACATTCTTTCTTCATCTAATCTCTGTGTTGGTGGAAAGTGAAGCTAAGACTGAGTACAACCAGCTGTACTCAACAAGTCATATGGGGAAATATTATATAACTACTTGCTAGGATTTTCAAATGATGGGCATATAGTGGTTTTCTTAAAGTAGTTGTGGATGCAATTTTTTTAAATATTTTTAAACACAAAAGAACAATAACTTCTTAAGGAATTGGGGTTTCAAAACTTGATTATTAGACTTCAACATTTCCAAATATACTTATGCTTTGCTATTGAAATCACCCATTAAACACAGTTTCATTTACCGGAAGCACGGTGTATTCGAATACCATTTATAATTTGACTTTGCAGAGTTGTCTACCTTTACCCATAAGATCTCTTAACTCCTGCGACAAAGTTAAGAAAGCAAGACTTTTCACTGCTCATCTCTTTATATAGTCTCTACCCAATAAGTTGAGTTTCTCAACAAACTCGAGTGGCCTGTGGCCCTGCCCGATTTGAAGTAGACCTACTATTGTTAAATATGGTTTTACCGTTTCCATACTATTCTCCCTCCATCCTTTGTAGATATTCAATCGATTTGAGCAGTTACTAGACCAGGTTTGATGAATCAATGCTTGTGGTTGAGCAATCACTATATTTTTTTACTTGGCATATGGTTCTAGTCCTTATATTTTTACTGAGACAACTTCCATTCACAAACCCTTGTTTCAGTGCCCATCCACACTGTCACCTTTTCGGTCTAAGCCTTCACCCTAGGATAAGGTCATAGAACCCTTCTATCTAGTGGCTTCCCATGATGTCTTCTTACCCCAGAATCACTTCTAAAATTCTACTGGTGAAGTGCTAAGTCTCTTAGTAGTACAAAACAATTGAGTTTCTGAACTATCATGATTATTTTAGTAGTATTTATAATAATACTAAGTCTTGTTAGGGTGAATATGGCCATCAAATTAAACTGAGCTTTTTCAGGTGGTAGGACATAACTAAATATCATGTCATTCTAAATATTTATTGTACATGAAATAACAATGCGTAAATAACATAATGAAAAAATGATAATTTAATAGTTAAAGAAATGTAGGTTTGATATGATAAAAAACATGTGACTTACCTCCTCTGCATATGACACTGACTTCTTTAATTGCTCTTGCAGCTCTTCTGTTGACCCACTTGTCGAGTCCGAATACTATCATGAAAAATGAATGCAAATATGTTCCTACTTTGCAGAATACAAGCTAGGAACAAACACAATAAAATAACTAAAAAGACACAAGGAAAATAGGTTTGAGTTATCAGGGTTCAGATGGTGTGTGATTAGGCTGATCTGAGTTGGAATTGGGCTAGATAGATTCGAGGCGATCGAAATGTCTACGTATGTGTTTTTGGGCTTTCGGCGAAAATAGTGCTAGACATGAATTTGGAATGACATCTGGCTAGCTAGGGTTTCATTAGAGTGTACTCAGGCTAAACATAGTTGAAAATGGACTTCACGGCTCAAAATGCCAAGATGACATATATATGTCTAACAGGTTTTGAAGAACTGTAAAGGTTTGGATCGTATTGGGTTTAGGGTTTAGAATGGTGTTTAGGTGGTCTAGGATTTTATCGGTGTCTAATTTGGTTAAATGGAAGTGAAAATGGGCTTCGTGGGGTCAACACTGTCAAAATGAATATGCATTTTGGATTTTGGGTGAACAGTAACGGGTGGCTACTGTTCACTGCGGGTCTAGTTACTGTTCATTGTGGGTCTGGATTGCTACAGTGTCAGGCGGCTACTATTCATCCTCATCCTCTCGAATGGCACTGTAGCAACCGAAACAGGGAAAATGGTGTCAACCATTCCGGCTACTAGGGTTATCTCTGGGGAAATCTGAAGGCATGGACAGGTTCCTAGGAGTGTGGGGGAATCCATTTTTGGGGTTGAGAGCGACCGGAAAATAGGCAATGACCGGCGGTGGGGTTTCTCCTCCTCGGGTCTTTTGAATGGAACAGGGGGTATTGGTGGGTTAACAGGACAATAGCATTAGCATTTGAGCATTATTGGGAGTAGGGGAGGCTTAGGGAAGTGGTGGCTTGGGTCGGGGATCACTGAGTTGAGCTGCCTATGGTGACAGCCTTCGGTCGGCTGGTGGGCTTCAGTGGCCAAGAAGAAAGGGGCTCGGGAAGCTAGGGCAGTGCTTCAGGGGTGTTACTAGGAGCATGAAGAAGCTATGGGCAAAGACAATTGAATTGACATGGACCGAATAGAAAGGATTGTGATTTGGGCTTACTTGGGTGTCTCCGGCGTCGACAGCGGAGCAGCGATCGTCGAAGCGATTGGGGTGGCGGTGGCTTACCTTGGGCACCAATGCATCTCAAAGGAGGGGCTCGAGGATTTAAATAGGGCGAGGAAGGCGGTTTGGCACTGAGAATGGATTAAGGAAGGAGGTTTGGCACAGAGAATGGATTAAGGTGTCAATGGCGCGTAGCTAGGTCGAGAAGGCGTGGGAGGGCGCGACGCAACTGGTGAAGCTGATCTTTGTGCTTCCTCAGCCTTAACATTGCAACGGTTAAAAGGGCTATAGAGGCGCCAGGTCGGTTGTGAGGGGGAAGCATAGTGAGGGTGCAGAGAGAATGGTGAGGCGGTGGGGAGCGAGGCGGCTATGGCACTTGGCCAAGTGAAGACCACAGTAATTAAGGGGCAGGGGTACGGTGGTATGTGCCGGCAGCAGCGAGCTCTAAGGCGCACGAATTTGTGGCACGAGGGTTGTTAGCCATGAGAGCGAGAGAGAGAGAGAGAGAGCAGAGATGACAGAGGTGGTGGCGAGTTCTGTTAATGGCTTTGACGCGTGGCCGATGCATTTAAGAGGATGTTAGGGCGGAAAAGTGATGACGGGAAAATGGGCGTGAACCCGCCTCCGCGTCATTAGAGACAAGTTAATTAAATTTAGTTGAAAATGAGACAAAGGAATCAGGTATTGCGGGTCCATTACTTCCAGAATTAATACATTTACATAAAAATTCTGTTAATTACATCTCTTTGCGAGAAAACCCCTGATTAAGAATTCCAACATAAACATTACAACAAATTACAACATATGACTATTACAAAAATATAAAAGAAAAGGTCTTCAATCTTGGCGTCGCTGATGGATGCTTGCGCGAGGGTATTTTAGCTGCATTTATATTATTTTGCTAACATGGCATATGATTTTATTTTTTAGTGAACCTATGCATGTATCATGATTGAAGTTTAATTATTTCAGTTTTCTATTATTTTGCTTCATCTTGTAACATTGTATAGCGCTTGCAAATATTGCGCGCTCGCATGTAGCATAACCGAAGCGAAGGTTGTTTTTAATATTTCTATTACTAGTAGCATGCCACGGATTTTAGAAATATTTCATTATTTTATTTGTTTTGCTCCGCCTTGTATTACTACTAGCATTGCGTAGCGCTTGCAAATATTAAGCGCTTGCACGTAGCGTAACCGAGGCAAAGTTTATTGTATTTTATTATTTTTTTACCATTTGTATTGCTACATGCCATATATTTTAGGCATGTAGTGTAATAAAAGTATGTCGTTATTTTATAATTTTTTTATTGTTTTGCCTCACCTCGTATTACTACTAGCATTGCATAGCGCTTGCAAATGTTGAGCGCTTGCATGTAGCGTAACCAAAGCGAAGCTTGTTTGTAATATTTTTATTACTACTAGTGCGCCATGGATTTTGTGCACCTAGTGTATGAAAGTTTAGGACTAATTATTATATTGTTTTGCCCCGCCTTGTATTACTACTAACATTGCATAGCGCTTGCAAATATTGAGCGCTTGCATGTAGCGTAACCAAAGCGAAGGTTGTTTGTAATAATATTTATATTACTACTAACATGCCATAGATTTTGGGTATGTCATCTAATAGAAATTAAGTGTTTTGCTCCACCTTGTATTACCACTAACATGTAGCGTAACCGAGGCGAAGTTTGTTTCTTTAACATTTGTATTGCTATATGCTATATATTTTAGGCATGTAGTGTAACAAAAGTATGTTGTCATTTTATATTTTTTTTATTGTTTTGCCTCGCCTTGTATTACTACTAGCATTGCATAACGCTTGCAAATGTTGAGCGCTTGCATGTAGCGTAACCAAAGCGAAGGTTGTTTGTAATAATATTTATATTACTACTAACATTGACATAGATTTTGGGTATGTCATGTAATAGAGATTAAGTGTTTTGCTCCACCTCGTATTACCACTAACATGTAGCGTAACCGAGACGAAGTTTGTTTCTTTAACATTTGTATTGCTATATGCTATATATTTTAGGCATGTAGTGTAATAAAAGTATGTTGTCATTTTATATTTTTTTATTGTTTTGCCTCGCCTTGTATTACTACTAGCATTGCATAACGCTTGCAAATGTTGAGCGCTTGCATGTAGCGTAACCAAAGCGAATGTTGTTTGTAATATTTTATTACTACTAGTGCGCCATGGATTTTATGCACGTAGTATATGAAAGTTTAGAACTAATTATTTTATTGTTTTGCTCCGCCTTGTATTACTACTAGCATTGCATAGCGCTTGCAAATGTCAAGCGCTTGCATGTAGCGTAACCGAGACGAAGTTTGTTTTTTTTAAACATTTGTTCATGCATTTTTATTATTTTTGCAGCATATACCCACCCCTAATTCATGTCCATTTGAGGGAACCGAATTGGGACAATGGGGTTTTCAATCTTCTCACTCTCGGTTTGTATCCATTTGTAGGGGACCGAACCTAAGAGACGAGGGATCGAGCCCTTGTTCTTTGGGTTTGTATCCATCTAACGGGACCGAACCGAGAAATGAGGTCTTCATGCCTCGCCTTGATTTGTATCCATTTGTAGGGGACCGAACCTAAGAGACGAGAGATCAAGCACTCGCTCTTCGGGTTTGTATCCGCCTAACGGGACCGAACCAAGGGGGCAAAAGCATAAAGAAATAAACAAAATGAAGTCTTGATTCGTATTGCAATGATCAAATCTAAGAGTGAAGAGGGATAGGAAGAAGAAAGCTTTTTGATAGGGTATCACAATGACCAAACCTTTGCACGGGCACACCTTCCTCTATCTATTTCCTTCTCTTTTTCTCACAAGTGTTTGCTGAATGCTCTCCAAATGGGCAGCGTGTCCTCCCCTTCTCCCTTCCAAAAAGCTCCATCTTTCCATACCATTACCCCTATTTATAGAGCAAGGATGAGGGGTGGTTTATGAGGAGAAGTTATGGCAACTTCCCACTTTGATTTTCTTTTCTTAATTTTATTATTAATTTTTTATTGCCACTAAAGTCTCTACACGTACAAGCATGCAAATATATGAGCCAACTGTGCTGGACGTGGGGTTCATGGTCCCTCCTAATGCATGCATGCACATGATGGGTAGTTAAGCTCCCTTTTTTTTATTTATGGAGAGTGCAATTAGTTCTCACAAATATTTTGATTTTCCTTTATGCATGCATATAGCACGTGAGTGTATATGGCTATCGGCATGGATTTTTTTAGTTGCGTACGTCTTTTGACTATATCAATTTATTCGAGCAGCATTTGTTCTCCGAATGACTTAAAAATTTGACACGAGACTTTCACTCGCACCACAAACATGTCATAAAAATTCGCCGCTCAAATGTAATATGTACGGTACGCAAAAATCTTGGAAAGTAACGTGCCGTAAAAATTTCGGACAAAATTGGTGTCAACAAATGCCCCCTCGAGGTCCGGGTGCAAAAGTATTTGTTTTTGCATCTGGAACTCGATGCGCCTCATGTGTGTGTATATATATACGTATATACACCAAAGCGATATATAAGATGAGTTCTTATAAAATTCTCTACATTTTCTGCCTTAACTTCTTTTAATGGTACGACTTCTGCCCATTTAGAGAAATAGTCAGTTGCTGCGAGAATAAATTTATGCCCTTTGGATGATGGCGGTTGAATTAGTCCGACTATATCCATTCCCCACATTTCAAAGGGCCAGAACATGCTGGTGGGGTGCAGTGGCTCATGTGGTTGATGGATGAAGTCAGCATGTATCTGACACTCATGACACTTTCTTGCAAATTTCATAGCATCCTCAAACATTGTAGGCCAATAATAGCCCAAATGCTTTAATTGGTAATGTAGTTTGGGACCAGATTGGTGTGCACCACAAACTCCAGCATGCACTTCCCTCAATGCTTCCATCACCTCATTTCCAGCGAGGCAACGCAGCAGGATACCATCATATGAACGCCTATAGAGTGTATCATTTATGCATGTGTAGTGGACTGACCTTCTTCGGATTCTAGTCCTTTCGCAAGAATCGAGAGGTAAATAACCGTGGAGTAAATATTCGAGAAATGGAGTCCGCCAATCTCCTACTTCAATTTCACAAATATCCGCTGTCAATGCTATAGAGGATGTTGTTTCACCTTCCTCAGCGAGTATTGGCAGTACTCTCCGTTCCTCTATGCGCACGTCCATTATTTCATAAGAATTTATTGACATGCTAGCTGCCAAACCTGCCAGCGCATCAGCCTTTTCATTTTGGCTTCTAACGATATGTTGTATACTTAAGTTAGTGAACATAGACATAAGCTCTTTTGCTCTCAGAAAATATGGCATTAATTCCTCTTTCTTTACCATGTAAATCCCTAAAAGTTGGTTAATAACTAATTGGGAATCACCATACACCGACAATGTGTCTAATCCCATATTTAAGGCTATTTCCAGCCCTATAATTAAAGCTTCATACTCGGCAGAATTATTTGAAACTGCTGAGGTTAAAGTGAATGAATATGAAATTATTTCTCCACTAGGCGTAACAAAGATGATGCCGGCGCCCGCTCCCGATCGCCGACAAGCACCATCAAAATATATTTGCCATGTTGGATTGGCGACCGATGTGACAAATATCTCTTCATCTGGTAAATCATCATCGATAGGAAAATCATCAGGAATAGGGTGAGCAGCTAGAAAGTCTGCCAAAGCTTGCCCTTTCGTAGCTTTTTGTGGTACAAACACAATGTCAAATTGTGACAGGAACATCGCCCATTTAGCTAATCTCCCTGAAAGAACCATTTTATTTAAGATGTATCGGAGCGGATCTGCTCTCGAAATGAGGTGCACAGTGTGCTCTAGCATATAGTGGCGCAATTTTTGTGCCGCAAATACCAATGCTAAACATATTTTCTCCATGTCTAGATAATTGCATTCTGCCCCCACAAGGGTGCAACTAAGATAATATAAGGACACTTCTTTTCCTTCATCATTATTCTGCGCCAAAAGAGCACCTAATGATGTTGGCATGGCTGCCGTATAAAGAATTAATGGTCGTCCTTTAATTGGCGCACTCAAGACAGGGGGATTTATTAAATACTTTTTTATATCTAAGAATGCATTTTGGCATGCTTGATCCCATTGGAAAGGAACACCTTTCCTCATAAGCCGAGAAAAAGGTTTGCATCTCCCGGATAAATTTGAGATAAATCTCCTAATATATGCTAAATGACCTTGGAGGCTCTTCAATTTATGAAGGTTTTTAGGTGGTGGCATTTTAACAATTGCCTTTATTTTAGTTGGGTCAATTTCGATTCCACGCTTTGTAACTATAAAACCCAGAAATTTTCCAGAAGAGACCCCAAAGGCACATTTCATTGGGTTCATTTTCAGATTATGTTGTCTAAGGCGTTCAAAAACCATAGAGAGATGCTTTAAGTGATCTCTTTCATGTTTTGATTTTACAATAATGTCATCTATGTAGCACTCAACGATGATGTGCAATAGTCCATCAAAGACAATTGTCATGGCTCGTTGATATGTTGCACCAGCATTTTTAAGTCCAAAAGGCATAACCCTATAACAGAATATACCTTTGGGTGTTCGGAATGCTGTTAACTCCTCATCTTCTGGTGCCATTTTTATTTGATTATAACCCGAAAAGCCATCCATGAATGAAAATATTTCATGTCCCATAGTAGAATCAATAAGTATTTCAGAGATAGGTATTGGAAAATCATCTTTAGGGCATGCCCTATTCAAATCTCTAAAATCTACACATACACGAATTTGCCCATTCTTCTTTTTGACAGGAACAATGTTGGAAAGCCACTTAGGATATTTGACTTCCCGAATAAACCCAGCTGTTATGAGTTTATCGACTTCAGCTTCTATTTTTGGGAGTATATCTGGTCGAAACCTCCGTTGTGGTTGCTTAACCGGTGGAATGTCTTCTTGTACAGCGAGTCGATGTACTGCCACTGCTGGATCCAACCCTGGCATTTCTTCATATGTCCAAGCGAACACATCCCTATTTGTCAAAAGAAATTTATGATATTCTTCTTTATTTTCCTTAGATAAACGTTTGCTGATATAAACTGGACGAGGTTCCTCGAGCGTCCCAATATTGATTTCTTCCAATTCATCAATGGTGGGTTGATTTCCATCCTCCATTTGTGGAGCCGCTGTCGTTGTGTCTATAAATTCAGCCGAGGTCATACAAACATCATACCCCAACCCATACCTCTTTTCCTTTAATGTTTGATCTTCGTGTAGGGCTTCAAGTTGTGCTTGGGACAGCGCCTTTTCAAATGGTGCAAGCTGCCCCCGGCCATTGCATAGAGAAGGGCCTTTAATGATATCATAACCCATTTTCTGCATCATATAAAGAACCTTATCGTCATATAAAGAAATAGGTAATGATTCATCATCCTTATTTGACAGAGTTATTTGAGCAACTACTCTATTCTTATTTTTGCTCGTGCTAGAATTGTGCAATTGATTTTGAGCTTGCTTTATTTTATGTTGTACCAAAGGAGGTAAGGGTGTCGGAAACTCAATACCTTTATTAGAGGATGATTTATTCACGACACGAAATATTGGATCTCCTTTCTTCCTTTGGCCACTTGGTATATATTGGTATATCTTTGTTGTTGATGAGGATTCCTCAATACCTTTCTTTATAAAATTCGACTCTGGTACAAACACTGACTTTGGCTTGCACACTTTATCGACGGGCTCGAAATAGAATTTGGCATCAGCATAGAAGGCTTCAGCTATTGTGAATGGTCTTTTATCAGCAAATATCCGTATTATCTCCCCTGATTGACCTTTGTATTTGATGCATTGATGAAGCGTAGATGGTACGACTTGATTTTCATGCAACCATGGGCGGCCAAGCAGGGCATTATATGAGGTAGCCGCATCGATCACGTGAAAGTTCACATATGTGCATAGTGTTTCCAACTTTAAAACCAATGATATGTTACCCATAGCTTCCTGACCAGATTGATTGAAGCCATGAATAACCACATTAGATCGGGTCAATTCCTTTTTGGAATATCCAATCCTTTTTAAGGTACGCAAAGGTAATAAATTTATGGCAGATCCGCCATCTATCATTATGCGATTTACGGGTGACTCATCAATTTCACCAAACATGAGAAGCGGCCTGTTGTGCTTCTTAGAACCTAATAGCATGTCTTCCTCAGTGAACGTCATATTTAAAATCTCAGCTACTTCTGTCTCTGTTTGCGACACTTCTACCCTATAATCTTCAGGAAAAGAAAGTGCTGTAACAAAAGCCTTGCGCAAATCAGACGAAAGACACAAAGCATCATACACAGAAAGCATAGCTGGTATTTTCTTCAAGTGAGAGATTACATCATACTTGACTGACATATTAGTAGCAAAGTCGGTCGTTTCATTTAGGGTTACATTTTTGTTTTTGGGCTCCTTTCTAGCTGAAAGATGAGGATCAGCTAACTGGCGGCCTGATCTAAGTTGAACTTGGTTAACTTCTGGAGATTCTTCTTCAGGGAAGTGAAGAGAACCCTCATCATCCTCAAAGACACCAATGGTGAGGACATTGAATTCTTCATGAGGACTGCTCACACGCTTTGTCAATCTTTGCGTTATTCTTGACGTGGAGCGTGGATCTTCACCTTGTACTATTACTTGTTGCAGCATGCGGCCTCCTGGCCGCCACTGCCCCCTATCTTGGACTCTTCGAAAAGTTGATGGGTCGAGCTTTGTGGCATGGATCCATCGATGAAAAACCTCTCTTTTAAGTTGACAGCTGCATCTTTGCTGCCGACCATAGTACGATGCACGGCCTGAGGAAACCATTGGAATTAACTTAGACTTTAAGACCAGCATTCTTTTATCATAAGATGATGTCATATTATCAATTGGTGTCATATTCGAAGATGCGGAACTCACCAAGTCATCTTGAAAGGTGGCGACATTTGCTGCAACCATTTTCTTGCCTTTCTTGAAGCTTTTAAGGAGGTCTGCATCAACTGTTCCTTCATCAATCATTTTCTGGATAATATCCTTTACCACAAAGCAATCTTTAAGCGTATGCCCTAAGACGCGATGATAGTGGCAATAATTTGGTTCATTGAACTTGGCAGCTTCTTCAGGTCTTTTTGGGTTAGGGAGCTCTATGAGATTCAACTCCCGTAAGCCCATAAATAAGTCATCGACCTCCTCATTTGGGAAGGAATATTCTCTGTTTTGTCGCTCACTAAGGGTTGGCCTCCTGCGAGCTTGCATTCCCTTTTGCTCTTGATTTCTTGTGGTGGCTCCCCTGGACTGCAACTGTGGAATCACCGCTGTCGTCTCCATTGTTTGCACTTGCTTTGGCTTGGCAGGCAACTTATCACGTTGGCCGCCTTTCTCTACAGGCTTGGTGAATGTCTTTGTTCGACGTGCGACATGCTGCATGTAATTCTCAATATCTGTAGCTTTAGAGGCAAGCTCTTCAAAAGTGATAGGCCGTACACCTTGCAAATAAACAGCCATGTCAGGGCACAGATTATTCATGCACATCCGCACCGCTTCTGGCTCGGTAATTGGCTGTGGGCAATGGAGGCTTAAATTTCTCCACCTGTTAATAAAATCAGCAGCCTTTTCATTTGTTCTTTGCTCCGTTTGGGTCAACTCAGTGATGCCTACGGTTCTTTGAGTGCTATAGAAGCGCTCAAGAAAAGTATCTTGCATTTGCTCCCATGTCTTGATTGAACCTGGTGCCAACTTACTATACCATGTAAAGGCTGGACCAGACAACGTCTGCACAAATTGTCGTAAGAGAAGTGCGCCGTTATGGGCTGTATCTTGACAGGCTGCAAGAAAATGAGCTATATGCTCATGAGGAGACCCGGTTCCATTGAATTTGCTGAATTGCGGCTGGCGGTAATTGCTTGGGAAAGACACCATGTCAACATCCGGTGGGTATGGCTTAACATACCCCGGACGCATCGAGTAATGAGTTTGCATATACTGGGCTTTCACCCCCTCAGCAATCATCTTTTGGATCGCCTCAAGGCTAATTGCAGGTGATGATTGATGACTATGATGACTTGCAGTAGCATGTATGTCATTATCCCGGCTTGTATTATTAGCTATTTGGTTGTGTAAAGCAGCCAACTCATCTTCTTTTTGCTGAAGTGCAGCTGTAAGTTGGGCTAGCTGCTCCTCAACTGAACGTGTTTCATTTGTCGCAAGAACTTGTTCTGCGTAGCTTGGCTCAAAACTACGGGAACGCAATTCATAAGCGTTTATATCATGTTGGGGATCATTTTCAGGAGAGGAAGATGAATTACTATGGAGGGGATTATGAGACCCTGAGTAATTCGAATCATGCTCTTCATTACCCGAATTTGCTTGACTACGAGTTACAGGACGATGACCCATTACAACATTCTTTCGGGCTTTCTTTCTTTTGAAGTGTGTCGATGTTGAAGATGCTTCGCTGGTATCATCCGCCACCTCGGTGACTCCGACTGGCATCGAAAGAAAAACCTCAGTTGCATTTTTTGAGGCCCTCTTTCTAGTTGGCCAAGGAGCCATCATTGTTGCCGCCTTCTTGGGTGTGCTTGCTAGCTTCTTCACCACTTGGGTATTGCCACCATGACTTGATGAAGGAGAGTTTGTCCCTTGAATTTTGCTAGATTTAGAGTCAGCTCGTATTGCCAACTCCCTCTGTTTGTAGGCTTCTCGTTTTGCACGTGCACGGGCAGCCTGAGTGACATAGTTTTGTCGCCGAGGGTCTTGTTCAATGAATTCTTGGTACTCTGGCCACTTAGTGAAGGCCTCCGCTCGCCGCATAATAGCGCCTCCAACATCATTTGCAGATGCGGATGCGCCTGGAAGCATCTCCCTCAAGGTTTGGCAGATACTCCGTGTGATATATGAATCCAGGGCAGGATTCATCCTTCCTCGAATCCTCAGTCGGTTCTTCCTTACCCTGTTCCAAATGGTGGTGCCCACTTGCTCGCGTTGATGTCTTGCCACGACAGGGTCAATTGCCACAGGGAAATCAACCCACGCACGCCGAGCATTGCGTTGATGACGACGATGCCGTGACGGAGAAAATGAGCCATCAAAGGAAGGTCGTGGAATTGGGGTAGATGACGATAAAGGATCTGAGTTTGTAGCCGTCGGATTCACGCGGCCCATCTTGATGTCACCAGGAGTGAGGTACACAGCCTTTCCTTTGCCGCTTGGCTGTGGACAATGGGGTTGGTCCAGCATCACCGCCTTTCCTTTTGGCGTCGGTGACGTAGCCATAGCTGTAGTCCGAGAAGGACCCACCCCTTCTATGCTTAGGGCATGCTTTGACGAGCTTGCCCCCAGCAGCTTATGAGAAATCTGGGATGGGCTTGTGCTCAATGTTGATGAAGCATTTGCCTTCAATACTGGGTGCACATTTGCCACCCGTATTGTAGACGGTGTTGACGGAGAAGGCACTCCCTTTGATTTAGTAGTTGTTGGGGAAGAAGTCGCAGCTTGTCCGCGTGGCGTCCTTTTCGATGGACCCACCCGCTTCGCACGGATAGGCCACTCATCAAGTGTTGCGCGATGAAACCTCGATGATGACTCATGGCTTCCAGACCTGGTGCGTGCTTCTTTAGAAAAGCCCACAGGAACCGAGTCAAAGTGACCAGCCTCACGTATGTTGAGATGTTGATCATGTGAGGTGGCTCCTGAAGCCTTTGCTGCTGCCCTCATCCTCCTTTTGGCCGACTTGGACAGGACAGGAATGAACCCATCCTGACGTGCAGAAGTCACTTCATGCTCGTGGTTCGCTATAGCCGAGGACGCAGCTGTGGTTTGTAGTGAACTTGCACTAGTGGTAGCTTGAAAAGGCCCCACCGGTACGTCTAGCCACAGCGACCCAAAGCGTAGCGTGACGAATTGTTGAACTCGCCCCGCCATCCCTTCATATAAAGAAAACCATATGTTAAGCTTCTTGCACACACACACACACACACACACACACACACACACACACACACACACACACACACACACACACACATATATATATATATATATATATATATATATATATATATATATATATATATATATATATATATATATATATATATATATATATATCAGCAACATGATCAATTTAAACGTCATATGTTGCACTTTGATATTGGAATTCAAAGATGAGGGGAAAAGTATGTCCCACTGGGCGTGCCAGAATCTGATGACGGGAAAATGGGCGTGAACCCGCCTCCGCGTCATTAGAGACAAGTTAATTAAATTTAGTTGAAAATGAGACAAAGGAATCAGGTATTGCGGGTCCATTACTTCCAGAATTAATACATTTACATAAAAATTCTGTTAATTACATCTCTTTGCGAGAAAACCCCTGATTAAGAATTCCAACATAAACATTACAACAAATTACAACATATGACTATTACAAAAATATAAAAGAAAAGGTCTTCAATCTTGGCGTCGCTGATGGATGCTTGCGCGAGGGTATTTTAGCTGCATTTATATTATTTTGCTAACATGGCATATGATTTTATTTTTTAGTGAACCTATGCATGTATCATGATTGAAGTTTAATTATTTCAGTTTTCTATTATTTTGCTTCATCTTGTAACATTGTATAGCGCTTGCAAATATTGCGCGCTCGCATGTAGCATAACCGAAGCGAAGGTTGTTTTTAATATTTCTATTACTAGTAGCATGCCACGGATTTTAGAAATATTTCATTATTTTATTTGTTTTGCTCCGCCTTGTATTACTACTAGCATTGCGTAGCGCTTGCAAATATTAAGCGCTTGCACGTAGCGTAACCGAGGCAAAGTTTATTGTATTTTATTATTTTTTTAACATTTGTATTGCTACATGCCATATATTTTAGGCATGTAGTGTAATAAAAGTATGTCGTTATTTTATAATTTTTTTATTGTTTTGCCTCACCTCGTATTACTACTAGCATTGCATAGCGCTTGCAAATGTTGAGCGCTTGCATGTAGCGTAACCAAAGCGAAGCTTGTTTGTAATATTTTTATTACTACTAGTGCGCCATGGATTTTGTGCACCTAGTGTATGAAAGTTTAGGACTAATTATTATATTGTTTTGCCCCGCCTTGTATTACTACTAACATTGCATAGCGCTTGCAAATATTGAGCGCTTGCATGTAGCGTAACCAAAGCGAATGTTGTTTGTAATAATATTTATATTACTACTAACATGCCATAGATTTTGGGTATGTCATCTAATAGAAATTAAGTGTTTTGCTCCACCTTGTATTACCACTAACATGTAGCGTAACCGAGGCGAAGTTTGTTTCTTTAACATTTGTATTGCTATATGCTATATATTTTAGGCATGTAGTGTAACAAAAGTATGTTGTCATTTTATTTATTTTTTATTATTTTGCCTCGCCTTGTATTACTACTAGCATTGCATAACGCTTGCAAATGTTGAGCGCTTGCATGTAGCGTAACCAAAGCGAAGGTTGTTTGTAATAATATTTATATTACTACTAACATTGCCATAGATTTTGGGTATGTCATGTAATAGAGATTAAGTGTTTTGCTCCACCTCGTATTACCACTAACATGTAGCGTAACCGAGACGAAGTTTGTTTCTTTAACATTTGTATTGCTATATGCTATATATTTTAGGCATGTAGTGTAATAAAAGTATGTTGTCATTTTATATTTTTTTTTATTGTTTTGCCTCGCCTTGTATTACTACTAGCATTGCATAACGCTTGCAAATGTTGAGCGCTTGCATGTAGCGTAACCAAAGCGAAGGTTGTTTGTAATATTTTATTACTACTAGTGCGCCATGGATTTTATGCACGTAGTATATGAAAGTTTAGAACTAATTATTTTATTGTTTTGCTCCGCCTTGTATTACTACTAGCATTGCATAGCGCTTGCAAATGTCAAGCGCTTGCATGTAGCGTAACCGAGACGAAGTTTGTTTTTTTTAAACATTTGTTCATGCATTTTTATTATTTTTGCAGCATATACCCACCCCTAATTCATGTCCATTTGAGGGAACCGAATTGGGACAATGGGGTTTTCAATCTTCTCACTCTCGGTTTGTATCCATTTGTAGGGGACCGAACCTAAGAGACGAGGGATCGAGCCCTTGTTCTTTGGGTTTGTATCCATCTAACGGGACCGAACCGAGAAATGAGGTCTTCATGCCTCGCCTTGATTTGTATCCATTTGTAGGGGACCGAACCTAAGAGACGAGAGATCAAGCACTCGCTCTTCGGGTTTGTATCCGCCTAACGGGACCGAACCAAGGGGGCAAAAGCATAAAGAAATAAACAAAATGAAGTCTTGATTCGTATTGCAATGATCAAATCTAAGAGTGAAGAGGGATAGGAAGAAGAAAGCTTTTTGATAGGGTATCACAATGACCAAACCTTTGCACGGGCACACCTTCCTCTATCTATTTCCTTCTCTTTTTCTCACAAGTGTTTGCTGAATGCTCTCCAAATGGGCAGCGTGTCCTCCCCTTCTCCCTTCCAAAAAGCTCCATCTTTCCATACCATTACCCCTATTTATAGAGCAAGGATGAGGGGTGGTTTATGAGGAGAAGTTATGGCAACTTCCCACTTTGATTTTCTTTTCTTAATTTTATTATTAATTTTTTATTGCTACTAAAGTCTCTACACGTACAAGCATGCAAATATATGAGCCAACTGTGCTGGACGTGGGGTTCATGGTCCCTCCTAATGCATGCATGCACATGATGGGTAGTTAAGCTCCCTTTTTTTATTTATGGAGAGTGCAATTAGTTCTCACAAATATTTTGATTTTCCTTTATGTATGCATATAGCACGTGAGTGTATATGGCTATCGGCATGGATTTTTTTAGTTGCGTACGTCTTTTGACTATATCAATTTATTCGAGCAGCATTTGTTCTCCGAATGACTTAAAAATTAAACACAAGATTTTCACTTGCACCACGAACATGCCATAAAAATTCGCCACTCGATTGTAATATGTAGCACACACAAAAATCTTAGAAGGCGGATTTGTATTTTGCGTACGTCATCCGGCCGTATTATCCTATTCGAGTGAGCATATGTACTCCGAATGAGCTGAAAATTTGACACAAGACTTTCACTTGCACCACAAACATGCCATAAAAATTCGCCACTCGATGGTAATATGTAGCACACATAAAAAATCCTGGAAGGTGCACTTGTGCTTTGCGTACGCCATCCTGCCGTATTGTCCTATTCGAATGAGCATATGTGCTCCGAATAAGCTGAAAATTTGACACGAGACTTTCACTCGCACCACAAACATGTCATAAAAATTCGCCGCTCAAATGTAATATGTACGGTACGCAAAAATCTTGGAAAGTAACGTGCCGTAAAAATTTCGGACAAAATTGGTGTCAACAAAAAGATAAGGAGCACAGTCAGTTGACAGGTTTGCAGAGGTGATGTAGAGATGGCAAAGTCGTGGCGGCGGCAAATGCGCGGCGGCCAGGTGGGCGGTAATATCTGCCGATCTATGAATAGTGATTACCGATTCGGCTTTGAACAGATGGCAAAAGGGAAATGACAAGATCAGTGGGAGGAGCTACCAAGGGTTGAGATAGGTATTGAATTGGCTAAAGTTTCGATTACAATCAAAATCTAAGGCAGTTTAATTTCAACTTGAAATTTTGAGGTTGTTTCAGAGAACACGCCTGCAGTGAGCCTGCGTGATTTTATTGAACTGGCATTGGTGCATGCATGTACATGCACCGGTTCCAGAAAAAATTCTTCCGGCAGTGCCCCCTCTAATGTGTAGATCGGTACCAGAACACACACACTCCTAGCATCGATTTTCCGTCGCATTGTGAATGGCCTCAGCAACATAGTACGTCGTACAAGTCTTTTTTTACAGTAGGTAGTACAGCTAGATGTGAAAAGGCGGCGGGTCGATACACGACAGACACTGGATATCAGGATAGCTGATAGGAACAGTGCACGAGCCCCCAGTCCACCGCCGTTTTGATGACAGGACCGAACGCCACAGTCATCAGAGCGTTTGGAGCCAGCTCGTATCATGTCACTGCACCGCTGGCTTGATGGAACTAGCTGCATATAAGCACGGCGCACGCCGCGCTAGGTACCGTGTGGACCAAAATAAAAGAGACGATAATTCGCAGAGAGTTTCATAAAAAAAATCAAGGACAAATACGTAATTTCGGAAAAATCAAAGGGTTTTTTGAAAAAAATCGAGGACTTGTAAGGACTTGTACGTAAGTAAATAAGGACCTATACGTAATTTCGGAAACCCGCCGGGTACAATCCAAAAATTTTTTGCAAAGAAAAAACTTGCAGGGACCTTTTCGCGAGGAAAAATGACCTATACGTAATTTTTGCAAAACCGGAGGAAAGTGCCTCGGCCGGCCGTACGCGAATTGCGCCGACACGCGCCGGCCGGCCGAGCGTGGGGGGCGACGTGGATAGCCTGGGGGCCCGGAACCCCCCAGGTTTGTATAGTTGATGATTCGCTGAAAGCTCCATCAACGTTTTATCTGTGCAGACACTGCCAGTCTCGATCAGCTATTTAACTGGTCCGCCCGCTCATCAACATCAACGTAATTCACAATTACCAAGCAATCGATGGAACCAAGAATATAGCAACATAATTCACGGTTAAATTTAACATCATCTATGAAACAAAGACCAAACAAGGAGGTTGTGTCAAAAAAGCAAAACAATGTGACATGTCGTATATTCCTTATGATCTGCGTTGCAAGACGCACGCTTCAGATATACCCTTTTTTTAGATTACTTCAGATATATCTTGTGCGTGCAGAATTGCACATTTCGCAGAAGTCAAACGGGTTTATTTTCTTCGTTACTATGGTACATCATTGGGAACGAATATAACTTCCATTCAAGAATCAGAAAACACTGGATTCATTATACATCTGTAAAGCTTCACAAATGATTCAAACAAAGGTAACTTTCGAGCTACAAAAGGGTAAGGGTACAGGTAAGGTAGCTACTTCACAGAATTTGCATCCACGATGGAATGCTTTCCTCATCACATTACGCAACAATTTGGTGCTGACTCAAGCATCTCGGGAGACCTGCAATATATAGTGGAAATCCTAATTAGTCGATGTAAATCAGATGTATACATCATACTTCTTATGGCTGTATTAACAATGAGATACATTAGATAAGTAATGTACTAATAAAAAAGAATGCAATAATGGATACTCTAGGAACACAACACTAATCGCAATAATGGAATTCAACTTTACAATGGCTACTTAATCTACAAGACAGTTCTTTCTCTTTCAAATGAGTGGAATTCATGTTCAACTACGATTATATGAACTTGTCATTTTTGGTTCCATAAACAGTTGATCACCAGCTCAACTCGCCATGTGCTACAGAATTAGCCCATATGACGATTACCATCAAAGAAGATCCTAATAGTACTTTAGTGCAATTAAAAGGTAGCAAAATAATATTTGGAAAAAAAGAAATGGTCAAGAATAACCCCTATTTACTAACAAAATAGAAGTCAAGAGTATTTAAATTCATACTAGCACCAAGGTTGTCACGGCGCTCCGGCAAGTCGAGGCGAGCCCGGGGTGCCTGGACGCCTATTCGACTAGACGCCCGCCATGGCGACAGTTAGACGATAGCAGTTAGACGATATAATAACATAAATTATCTAAATAACCATATCTTAGGAGGTCCAAATCAAAAGAAATCTATTTAAGGAAGGGCCTATTCGTAATTTTTAGAAACTATGAAGACTAAATCACAAAAGACAAAAAAAAGGCCTTGTTTATTTAACCTAACCACTCGCTCCCCCAAACCCATACGCGCCGCCTCCCCTCCCGCTGCCTCGCCTTCTCTCCGCCGCCTCGCCTCCGCCCTCATCTCCGCCGTCGCCGCCTCCTCCCCTCCCGCCGCCTCGCCTCCTCTCCATCGCCGTCTCCTCCTCCCCTCCCGCCGCCTCGCCTCCTCTCTACCTCCTCCCCTCCCGCCACCTAGCCTCCGGCCTCCTCTCGCCGCCGCCTCCTCTTCCTCTCCGCTGCCTCCTCTTCCTCTCCGCCGCTGCTGCCTCCTACCTACCGCTTCTTCCTCCCCGCCAACGCCGCCTGCCTCCTCTGCTGGATCCGGGCGGTGTAGTCTAGATCCGGCGGTGGCAAGGCGCGAGGACGGCGGAGAAGGAGGCAGAGGCCACAGATCGGCGGCGGCAACAGAAGGCTATACCGCTGGAGAGGGGAACCGGCGGCGGGAGGAGCCAAATGCTGCTGATCGGCGGCGGGAGGTTGACGCGCCCCCCCGGTCGGGTTAGTTCGTGACCCCACCCCACCCCGGCGCGCCCAGGCGGCCGCCACAGCACACTAGGCGTCGCTTGGACGCCAAGGCGTCGCCCGGCTTCGTCTAACTGGGCAGAAGTTGGGCGATGGACCACGGCGTCCACCGCCGGCCGCCGGGACGACTTGGCGTCGCCTAGGCGACGCCTTGATAACCTTGACTAGCACCGCAATGTGGCAGAGCAGTATGTACTTTTTAAATTAGCTAGGCCAGCATAATTCATGCTAATGCAGGCAATATTTTCTCTTGCAATTCGCATTTGAAAGCAAAACCTTTTGTTTTCAAACAGATAAAAGACAAACAAAATCATGACTCCACCAACGAGTAATATCATACTTTTACTATTCCCACCATTTCAAAAAAATAATCATAATCTTTAATAATAAAATCTGATATTAATTAATATTACAATATACAACTACTATAAAAGTATAATCTACTGATCCTATTTTTACGTGATGAAACCAACATACCGGTAAAAGGCATGCTAGATCACATATTTTGAGACAGTGAGTGGCCCACAAGCCTATAGAACATAAAGTTCGGTTCGAACGAAGCGTGCAAATAGAAGAACAGTAATGACAGTATGCTTTAAAAATGGAAATGTCCGCAAAGACTCACAGTTGTCCCAACTTGCTCAGATCCAGATCTGGAGCAATATCTTGAACAAGATCACTCGGGGGCTGACCGCATTCTTGCATGTTTTGCATGATCTCAAAAATCTTAGACATGTTTTCAGGCTCATTTTCATAGACCTCATTGAGCTTCATCATGAGTTCAAGCTGGTGATTGTAACGCTCATATTCTTCTTTGCTTATTTTGTCTTTGTTATCCTCCAGCCATTTTGGGTATTTTTCTGCAATATCCTTCATGGGTTCATGAAGAATTTCCTTGGACAAAAGTTGCTGCATCATTGTTTCAACAATAGAGCCCATATCCTGTGAAGGACAAACAACATAAAGAAACAGGTTCATAATTGTATAAATACAAGATAAATTAATTGCATTCTAACATCAAACATTAATTTAGCAGCTTATTCTGTCAAAAGAAGTGAAATATCACATGGTTCAGTCATATCAACTAGCAATTTTCTTAGTAGAATAACCCAAAACCTATATGATTTTCTCCCAAATGAACTAACAATCTGCCAAATGACTTACCAGTGAGGTTAGCTTCATGATTTACTAGGGAATCTATACCAGGAGTGCTTTTACATTCCATGACTGGAAAACTACAGTTGGTAAGACACTAGGCATACATACTCCTCTAACTTGTTTCTTAAAAAACTTCCTAGTGATAGACTTATAGTCACACATGACAAAAATTGACAATTTCCTTGCACAATTGAAGACAGCGTATAGGATTGGGGCTAACTTACGAAACCATCTGATTTGTTAAATTAAGGAGTATGTACTCCAAAGTCATTACACCCAATGACTTCCTTCACCCATATGAGTTCAACTGCTTGGTTCCTATTTATCAGTATAGTTAACATATCACTACTAAGCAACTTCATTAGCTTTCTCAAGCAAAAAAAAAAAAATCTTAAACTAACGATCTCTATACAAGTACACCGTTACATCCTAATTTTCCATCCCCACAAAGTGCCAGTTCATCCATTGGATTTCACAATGGGACATTTTTTACCAGCATAATTTGAGCAGCCTGCGCTCTTACATTCTCTAAATTATCTCATACCGTTTCTAATTTCCACTGTATTGACATACTAAAGAAATTATACCTGCGCGCCAGCAAACTCCTCAAACTGCTTCACGAACTCCTCCATCATTGCCTCGTCGTCAAGGCCCCCGATACCGCCGGTGGCCGTCTCGAGCCCCCGCACCGCCTCCCGCGTCTCGCGCGTCAGCTTCTCGAGCGCCTCCGACGCGTACGCTCCCCTCGGCGGCGCCGGAGCGGGCTGCTTCGCCGCGCGCCGCCTCGGCGCTCTTGGGTCGGGCAGCTCCATCCCCAGCCCCTTCACCGGCCTCGCGTCCTCCGACGCCGAGGCCTCGCCGCTGCTCCAGAGGGGGACAGCGCACAGATTTAGTAAAGATTCTAGCGAAAACCTTTTACTTTGGGGGGATTTGAGGTGGACCTTTTGGGAGCGGCGGCGAGATCGAGGCTGGTGAAGTCGTCGAGGGCGCTGTCGAGGAGCGAGTCGAGATCGTCGCCGGCGGCGGCGCCGGAGTTGGAGTTGGAGGAGGCCATGGAAGGGTCGCGCCTCGGAAGCCGCGGCGGCAGCGAGGGGTTTCCGGATTTGGGGTTGGTCTTCGCAGCGGCAGGCGTGTGGGAATTGAAGTGTTTGGGGTTTCGGGGTAAGGAGAGCTGGAGAGGTAATCGTCAAGAACACGGCCGGCGGTTGATCCTTTTTCTGCTTAGCAAGGCTACCGT
The DNA here is from genome assembly GCA_017311315.1 of Dendrocalamus latiflorus. Lineage (NCBI taxonomy): Eukaryota > Viridiplantae > Streptophyta > Magnoliopsida > Poales > Poaceae > Dendrocalamus > Dendrocalamus latiflorus. The sequence continues at coordinate 39,117,883 of CM029610.1, forward strand.
CCACCAGCCGTCCGATTCGTGATCTACAGGAAAAGTGATAGCAACAATAATCTATAAAACAGTAGTTTATAGGACGTTCGAATTGGTTTTTGTTAGTGGTTTTTGGTTTTTGCCTGAAAGAAGTGATTTTCATAAGAAGCGGGTGAGAAGTATAAAAAGTAAGAGAGATGCATGTATAGACAGGAGCGAGAAGAGTAGAGTGTGTGATGCATATATGACCTCCTGTTTTATCCCTGAAGCGATACGGTAGCGAGAAAAGTAGAGAAGCCGCTTCAAGAAGTCAAGTATTCGTATTAACTTAAGCCGAATCTAAAAATAGAAATCAATACATTTAAGGTGTACAGCTTACGTTTGGAAATTGGAATGTAATAATTTCCATTGGTATGTCACTTGAACATGTAATCCTCTACATAAATAGAGGAAAATTCCCACGTTTCCAAACGCTACAGCTCATCGAGTTTGAACTAAAATCTTGGCCACGCGTCAATTAGCAATAATATTTTCTGACTGGATGCAATTTAATGTAAGGATAAGGCTTATGTTCGCCAGTAGATTATTACTTGCTTCGAATACAATGATATGATTGTTATGGACAATCATAGGAACTTATTGCCTTGGTACAACCAAAACCTACTTGGTTGTTATGGTAGCATCCTAGTTTGCTAATTCACGGACGTCCACTGGATCCTGCTCAAATGACCTTGGCTAAGTACGTATTCTCTCACAAAACCCCTTAGTAATAAATCGATATTTTTTTACTCTGAAAGAGTAAGAATACAAATAGGGATCGGCAAGAAAAACAAATATTCCAATTTTATTTATCAGCGTAAAAAGTAACAAAAAGGCCATCTTGCTTACAAATTACAATGGCAAGAGACCAACCAATCACTGATCATTTCTCTGTGGCAAAGAACATGAGCAATACACGAATATCAATCAATAAGAATGGATATGAACAACGTCTTTCGGCCTAGCTACAGCGTCCAACACTGCAAAATTGTCGCCTCAGAAACTACAGTTATTTTGCCTTAAGTACTAGTAAAGATAAACTGCTGCGACTGTCATATTTTGTTTTCATAGTGAGTGCTTCTTCCATCTCACCAAGGAATTGAGGAAATTCATCACCTGCATGAGAAGCAAACGATTAGGAATCGACAGGTTGAATGAAAGCAACAGGGTAAAAATGAGAAGAAAAATTCATGAGGCTTTACTTCAGATGGGTCTCTCAATGAGTAGAATGCTTCAGTTTCCTTGGGCACCTGCGAAACTAGTATTCCGTATCCGCAGTTTCGCTCTCGAAGTACCTGATTAAACCAATGGAGAGAAGATTACGAGTTAACACCGTTTTTAAGATGTGACTGATATGTACAAGTTTCTTGAGAAAATATGCGAACCTTGAACGCGTCTTCATCAGTTCGATCATCGCCGATGTAGATAGGGACCACATTTTCAGAGTCATTTAACCCGAGTGACTGAAGCAGAAACTCAACAGCCTTTCCCTTGTCCCAGTCGATCACTGGACGAACCTCTAAAACCTGCAGAAATATTTGCAAAAGATTTTAGCATAGGATTGATTTGAAATCTATCAGGAAATGGTAAGTTTTTGATGGCCAGATAAATAGAACGGCCTTAGCGTCTTTACCATTCGCCCATTGGTTACTTTGAGACGAGGAAAAACCTTCAACACTTCGTTTACGGTTATTGACCCGGCCCGACCATACCCCTCTTACTTTCGCGCGACGCTACGCCGCGACAGTGAGGTGCTCCGCGCATCCGCGCCGTTCTTCTCAGAGACTCGAAGCTGGACTGCAACTTGTACTTGCGTTCTTTTCAGAGACTGCAACTTGTAATAACTTGATGGCTCCTGAAAGCAACTTGTAAAAAATTCAGAAAAATGGAAAGCATCGTTGAATCTTTTAGGACAATGCAAAAAATAAGAGAAAAGAAAAACAAAAAAAAACCAAAAATAAGAAAAAATAGTAAAAAATTCAGAAAAATGAAAAACACCCCCTAAATCCTTCGAGACAAGCAAAGAAATAAGAGAAAAACAAAAAACAAAAAGATAAAAAATACAAAAAACAAATTTTAGAAACCAAAATCTAAAGCTGTTTAGAGCTGAGGTTCAATGGTGTTGCCCGTTAAAGAAATTTTTATTATTTAATCCTTTTTATTAATATTTTAAAGTTAATCTATCGCAAACTTTATTTACAATTCTAACCCCTTTGGACACGCCACCACTTGTGGCGTGGCCAAAACATTCTGTCACATCACATATAGAGGCGTGGCGAAAGATGCCACGCAAGCCCTCGATCGCATGTCGTGCCAGCGCAATGGCTTGCGTGGCATATGTCATGCTATAACGCATGGCGTGACAAGCCTAAGGTAACGTCAGGAGACTTAGCGTGACAGAGGTGACTTAAGTGCAGCTGTAGCTCCAGTTCCTATTTTTCCCACGCTCTCTTCCTCAACTCCTCCCCCAAATCCATCATTGCTACCGACCACAAGGTTGCAGCATGTCAAAACCTGTTACGCTGCCTATGTTGTTGGGGGGACTGGATCATGCCAATTTCAGTTACCATGCCTTCTTAAGTTTAGAGAAGTGGTTTACCAAGAAGGCAAGAACATATTTAGTCGGTCACCGGATATGAATCCTTCATGTGAATTGTAGTTATTTGCATGCGAATTGTAGTTGTTGCTTCACTCATATCCAACTCTACCCTAGCTTTTTTTTCTAGGTCCACCACTGCTCCCCGCTTGCATCTTCGGACCGGTGGCGATGTTTTGTTTTATATGTGTTCTTTAAAATATAGTGTATGTGTCCTACTTGGAATGATCGGATTTACTAAGGCTAAGCTTACTCGTGTTGTTCATTTAGTAGAATGATATTACCATCGCACAAACCTTTGGTTTCTACCATTATGTATGGGATGTGATATTAACTGCTGCCGGATTTTCAAGTGGTATTCGAAGATTTACTAATTAATTAATGATGGAAAAACATTGTTCTCATCATTGCATTTTATTTCGGGTGCTGCATACTGCAGTGGGGGCATAGATTAGCAACAGCTCAAGGCTATTTGTTTAAACCAGCATTTGTCCGGCGCGTTCCAACCTTTACACGCCTAATTAAGGGTAAGTTCACTATCCTTTGACATATCTTGAGTCAGATATCAAATGTTGGAAGAATGTTACTTAAGGCTTGGTGCATTGTGTTTTATTTTGCAAGTAACAGTAAACAATTTGCTATGTAGAAGAATAAAGAATACTTCTTTTCCTCGAGTCTCTCTCATTACAATAAGCAAATTGCTTTAAAATTTATTTGTGTGTGTTGTGCTGCTTGAATGCACTGTACTTATTTGATACTATTTAATTATTTGCACCCAAATATATAGTAATGTTTGATCTTTACTTTTTCCTAAATCTGTACTAAAAGCTATAAGCTATATGTGTGTGGTGTGCCTCATCTATGATCTATCTTTCGAAGCCTTTCAACATCCCACGTACAAGAAGGTTTTGGGATTTGCTAAAACCAAATGGCCAAAACTAAAGTGAAAATTTGTTTAAAAAAACATCGGCAGTATGTATAATGTCCTTCATTGAACATTTGGATGATTTCAGGTCATAAGTAGGGGGGAAAACCCTGTGATGGTAGAATGATCATACTATTTGAAAAGGGTTACTCTCTGCCAATAAGAGGGTTCCACAACCGTAGCTTTTGTCATGTACAATGTTGATTGTCATATTTTGAACATATGGCATGCGGTACTAACTTTGCGATATTTTGTTGGATGTAGATGAATAAAGTTGTACATGTATTTACCGGTGGGCCGATTAGCCAAACGGGTAGTGATGGCGGATATCTTGAATTACTCATTTCAGAAAAGCAACTCATACTTTGTGGATTGGTAGACTCGTGCGAGGGATGCATACAACGCCGGCAACCATTAGGGTGTGGCTACTGCCAATCACCTTGCTATCGCGGAGGCAAAATCGTGCAACCAAGAAGCGGGGGAATACGATCCCACTTTGCATATATACGCCATCAGGGCAGCTAGGGGCGCATTGATAGAGGGCGAACGTTATGGTGGCCAAAACCATAGAGTCAACCTGACAGCAGGAGACTGCACTTGCATGGTGCCGACGTTGTTACATGTCCCGTGCTCTCACGTTGTCACCACCTATCGCGTGCGTGACGTAAGTTGCCTTTCTAACATGTTTATTGTGGAAGAATTATCAAAAATAGCCACGATGAGGACTTGGGATAATAGATTCGAGCCTTACCTTGATCCGTCACATTGGCTACCATATGTGGGGAGGGATACATTCCCGATAAAGATATGATGAATAAGCAACGTAGTCGAAGGAAGAGGAAGAGGTTTCGTAATGACATAGACCTCTCACAGCAAGGCGGTAAGGACATGTACTGTCTTAGGGACTTCAACGATGCCACAATAAGCAACAGGTACTCAGAGTGTCACAAGCAAGGGCACACCAGGGCAAAGCACGTGAGTAGGGATTCCTAGCCACGTAGGGTAAGACGGCACCGCTCTCATGTGTAGCCCCCTTGAGGTAACCATCATTGTTGTTATGTGAAAATTATTTTTTTTATCGATAGAGTTTACTCATTTGCATTTTATATAATGTTTTGTACCTCATGTGATCTTACAAAACTACTGTCATGTACTGCAAGATGCCGCAGCACGCATAATACACGTTGCTCCTCTTGGAGTACAGTGATGACCACCGTGCGCACCGCATAGCCGATTTGTGCTCAATTAGACATTTCATTCTATGGTTGTGAAGTTAATTGTGAAATGCAGCGAAGCGCTAAGTGCACTTACAATTTTACTTTGTTTACGTGTAATATTCGATGGTCACTAGCCCAGCAGTAAACATATCAGAAGAACACAACTGATGATAACTATTGATGCTATTAAATAGGTTTTTTACTCTATTCTTGCCTTCTTAGTGATGTACAATTAAACCTGGCATAATGTTCGATAACTAGTGTTTCAATCTATTAACGATCTAGGCAAACCTGACCTTGACAAAAAGGGATAGCCCAACAATTGTTCACACAGTTAAATTGACAAGTACATTGGACTATAATGTAAACCTATGAGGGTTTGGACTTAAGGAGTACCAAAAGCTTTGTTTATCAAGGAAAAGATAACAAATATGTTCTCAAATTATTCAGCAGGTCATGACTCATCAGGCCATTTCCAAGGATGTCCAAGCTATCTTAGGCCAATTCAGAACGCGTTTTTTCGATTTTCGCATGAACTGAACTGTTTCCTGCAAAATTCATGGGTTCCAAACAGGCTTTTAAGCAGGATTTTCAAAACCCGTCCTTGTTTCCTAAGCTTAACAGCACATTGGGCCCTTTTCTGGATGGAACAGTGTGCTAATGGTCGAGTACAATGTCTGTCTTGCCCGATCTTGACAAGATTATAGTAAACTTGCTCTTCCCGGCAAGTTCTTTTTTCGAATATTTCAAATGAAAATATAAAACTATACTTACAAAATGAGACTTGGCTGGAGCCACTTTCAACATATACAATTAGAATTAAGTAACCACAGAAACACTAAAATTCAGACATTAGACCAACCAATTCACCAAGAACTGGTCCTGACTGGTAAAATTAGCAAATGGTGACGACTACCTGAAAATCAGTAGTTTTTAAATCCAAGTATTAACAGTAAACAACAGAACAAGTAGAACTCCCAGTTAGGGCTTCTGCCATTAGAGGCATAAATATTTGTTCCAGAATCCCAACAACATGCTAGAGACAGTGAAACCATGAACTTCAGACAAGCCACATGTGTTTAGGTACAGATTGATTGAGCTGGGGTCAAACAAGCCTTTAAACAACATCGTACAATAACTAGTGCATGATTGCAGCAGTGCTACTGATTCAATTGCTCATAGGAACATCATCAGAAATTGATTTAGCACTGTTATTTGGATTAAACTTAGAAGCACTTCTGGCTAAAATATAGTGAGATGTCATCTTCCTAATTTGTCAAAAAATACTTTTGATGTGGTCTAGCTTAATATAACCAGGTAGAAAATGCATAGAAACTAGCAAAGACTTTCAAGGCAATTGACAATTAGGATCCATGCGATAACACTTATTCCCAGAAAATGTACTTTTGCTAAAGAAAAATTACACCAAGTACTTAACAAAATGTTGCAATAGAAAAGTAACTGGTGTGCATCGGCTCTCAATTTCAGACATCAAAGATGCTAGCTATGACTTTGAGGGCAAAGTGCATATCAGGCAAAAACTTGCACAAGAAAGCAACTGATGTAAAAATCTGTTACTTTTCTGCAAACTTTAGTTCATGCGTCAATTACTAGCAATTTACCATAAAGCCATAAACCAGTTCTCTTATCATCAATAAACAAAAAAATCTACGCAAGCAATATACACAGTAACACTGAGTCGCTGATACGTTTGCACACAATGCGAACAACACAATTAATACCAACATTGCAAATGTAATGAGAAATATTTTTTTAGAGGAAGACAACGAGAAAAGAAAATTGAAAACTTTTCTAATCTTAAAGAACTAAATGACAAACAATAATCTAGCTAAGCATCAAAAGAAGATGCAATAAGCAGCATAACTATTCTCTTCGTAGTTCATAACAGTTCACGAATGCAACTGACCTACTGATAGCATTTCCTCAACACACTTCAATTCAGCCATAATTTCAGGAAACAATTTGAAGAAGTCAGAATTAAGCCTCGTACAGCAACACCTCTAAGCACTACAGAGAGCAAATCACACTGTCACACACCATTGCACAGACTATGCACAGCGTTTTCCTCACATATCTTACTATACTCCAAGGTCCAACAATTTCCGTCAAAAACAAGAACAATCACAGCCAATATACAGAAAGAACATTCTTTTTCTTGACAAGAATGACTTCGTTGTACGTATCAACATTATCTTGAAAAAAATTACATTGACCTTCATTGCTATCTATTCCTCCAAGAAACCAAGATTTGCACAACAGAAATAACTAAAGAAAAGAACAGCAGGAACCAGGGAGCCAAGAAGAGGGATTAACTACCGGGCGAGGCGCGGCACTGGTCGAAGCGGCGGAGCACCTCGGAGTCGTGCATGGAGAGCACGAAACACGAGAGCGCCTCGAGGAAGAGCGCCGCCTGGTAGCCCCCAGCGGCAGCGACGAGCTCGGAAAGAACGCCTCGACGGAGCCGGTTGGTCTCGAGGGCCACGCCTTTCACATCCTCCAAGAAGGCCCCCACGTCGGCCCCGCCGGCCACCTCGGCGGAGATGAAGGCCTCCTGGGCGCGGCGGAGGCGGTCGGAGATGGCGGGGACGGCGGCGCGGATTCGGCGGTCGACACGATCGGCGGCGGCGAGGAGCCGAGGCGAGGGAGATAGCGATCGGAGGAGGGAGGTGAGGAGGGAGGGGTGGAGGTCGCCGAGCCAGAGGAAGGGGAGCTCGAGGGGCGAGCGCCAGTCTCTGGCGCAGATGGCCTGGGCGGGGTCCTGGCGGGCAGCGGCGTCGAGGGCGGACCAGTACGCCTCGAAGTGGGCCTCGACGGCGGCCGTGGACGAGGAGAGTGGGTCATCCCAGGCGCCGGCGCAGGAGGAGAGCGCGCGGCGGAGCAGTGGGAGGAGCGGCGAGCGGAGGGTGGCGAGCCAGGCGGCGAAGAAGTCCCGCATCGGCCGCCTGGCGCCCGGAGCCCCGCAGCCGGGAGGAGGAACCCTCGGCATGCTTGCGGCGGCGGCTGCGGTGGCGCCGCAAGAGACGGCGGAGGCGGGCGGGTTGGTTGGTCGTGTCCGGTGGGGTTTGGGGTTTTCCGGCCGCTTGGAGGGAAATGGGAAGGGAAACGGAGAGCGGGGGTGGGCCCTGCCTGATAGTGATCTGCGTCGTGAAAGAAAATTTTGGCCCGGTCCGGTTTCCTTGCGGTTCTTGTGTCTCTCTCGTTGAACGGAACTACGGAAGCGAATTTGTAGCCTTTTGCTTTTGTCTTTACTTATAAATAGTAATAACTAGTAAGATATCCGTATATTATAATGGAGTACTAAATAAGAGTAATTCATATTATAAAATGATGTTCCTAAACTAAATATTGAACATTAATTTTATCTTTCAAAAAAACATATATCAAGCAAAGCATATATGTACAAACTCATAAATAAATGAAATTGAAAATAAATGTTCATGTTTAATAGCAGATATTGTTTCTTCTGCAACATGATCAAAAATAAAATACATAAGGCATCTTTATAGACAATATTTTTTTTAAATGTACCAACAGAATTAAAGCACCGACCGTTTTACTGTAGCTGCGACCGTGGCTTCAACCACGCATCGACCATGCCTTCGACCGTGGCTTCGACCGTGGCATCGACCAGGCATTTGACCACAACCAGTGCGCATGTTTGCTACAGCCACCACCGACTGCTACAGTGACAGGCCGCACATGTCTGATACAACACACCGCTCCTTCGACCACGGCTTCGACTGCGCCTTATCGACCACATCACTGACCAAGGCTTGTCGACCAAAGCACTCCGACTACATCTCCGACCACACAGGTTTTCCAGCACTGACTGTCGACTGTAGCTACGACCATCAACCACTGTAGCTACGACTACCGACCATCGACCACTGTAGCTACGACTATCGACCATTGACCACTGTACAGTTTGATTAACGACTGCGACAGTACTCCTTCGAGTACCAACTGATTCACTATGGCTTCGACTACTCCTTCGACTACGATATCGACCACGCTTTCGACCATAGCATCGACCACGGCTTGTCGACTATACATTCGACTGGTCTGGAGTCTCCAACCACTCTCCGACTACGGATCTTCAATTCCTATACATACTTGAACACATCGACTACGCAGTACTCGAACACACTGAGTACTCGACTACGACCACGCAGTACCTGAACACACCGAGTACATTTGGCTACGACCACGCGGTACTCGAACACACCGAGTACTCGACTACGACCACATAGTACTTGAACTCACCGAGATTACATAGTACTTGAACACACCTAGTACTTGACTATGACCATGCAGTACTCGAACACACGGAATACTCAACTACGACCATGCAATACCCGAACACAACGAGTACATTTTGGCTATGACCACTGTAGCTACGACCACGCAATACTTGAACACACCAAGTACTCGACTATGACCACGTAGTATTTGAACTCACCGAGTACTCGATACCGACCACATAGTACTCGAAAACTGCGACCGTGGCTTCGGCAACGTATCGATCATGCCTTCAACTATGGGTTCAAGCATGCATCGACCATGCCTTCGACTAGAACCAGTGCACACATCTGCTATAGCAACCGCCGATTGTTACAGTGACAGGTCGCACACGTCTGCTACAGCACACCGCTCCTTCGAACATGGCTTCGACCGCTCCTTCGACCACATCACCGACTAAGGCTTGTCAACCACAGCACCTCAACTGCATCTTCGATCACACAGGTCTTCCAACACCGACTATCGACTCTAGCTATGACCATCGACCACTGTAACTACGACTATCGACCACTGTAGCTACGACCATCGACACTGTAGCTATGACCATTGACCACTGTAGCTACGACTATCGGCCATCGACTATTGTAGCTACAACTATCGACCATCGACCACTGTAGCTACGACCATCGACCACTGTAGCTACGACCATCGACCACTATAGCTACGACCATCGACCGTCGACCACTGTAGTTATGACCATCGACCACTGTAGCTGCGACCATCGACCACTGTAGCTACGACCATCGACCACTGTAGCTACGATCATCGACCACTATAGCTATGACCATCGACCACTATAGCTATGACCATCGACCATTGTAGCCATGACCATCGAATACTGTAGCTACGTCTACCGACCATCGACCACTGTAGCTATGACTACTAACCACTGTAGCTACGACTACTAAGCATCGACCATTGTAGCTACAACTACCGACCATCAACCACTATATCACGACTACCGACCATCAACCAATGTAGCTACAACTGCCGGCTATCGTCCACTGTAGCTACGACTACCGAGCATCGTCCACTGTATCTACGACTACCGATCATCAACCCTTGCACAGTTTGACTAACGACTACGATAGTACTCCGAATACCGACTAAGTCACTGTGGCTTCGACCACACCTTCGACTACGGCATTGACCACGGCTTGTCATCAGATGGGATCATGGGAAATTGAACAAACAAACAATTAATGTAATTTCTAATTTGAATATTTGGCTCGGTCAAACCAGTAATTACCATGGATAGATATTTTGCTGCTTGTAGAATAAAGTGAAAAATGGATGGTATGCTTAATTAGTGGTCTCAGGTTACATTGGTCTTTTCACCCGTATTTCAACTACCCTCCATAATTTGGATGTATAAATAGGGAAATTGATTATGTCATTTGAAAGCATTGTAAGACCAATTATGAGTAAAGATCATTTCATCAGGAAAAATTGAAAGTACATTGAGTGAAATCAGTGAAAATACACCTAGCAAAATCGTCATACGGGGAAAAAACAAAGCAACATGAACAAAGGAACTCAAGATACAGTTCTAAACACATGGTATACTCTACATTTTATAATCAACACATTTTTTTATGATCCCATGGATAGAAAGCAAATCAATACTAGGTCAAGAAGGATAAGTCAACTACATAAAAAACTACGAACTCAATGTATTAAAACTGGTGTAATTAAGGGAAGTGAATAACTCAAAAGTCCAAATTACAAATCAATTCATATTCCCAAATTAGCAACTACAAAAACAGAAGAACATTAGAGTTTAATTAGCTCCTTTTCACCATGACTTCTACCAATTGCCATACAGAGTAAGCAGGGAAGAGTCATTGCAATAGTATATTTCAATTTCCAGAATAGGGTTTATCACAACAGTGTATCAAAATTTTAAGAATAACATATCAAAATTCAGGAAAAAGCAGGATGAACATAATACAGTCAACATGCAAACTATTTAACTAATAATAGCCATAGTTTAATTTGCATACAAAAAAGAGCTACTTTGTCACATACCTATAACAATCAATAATAGTCAGTGGCAGCATATCCTCATAGAAAAAAATGATACCTTTGGGAAAATGAAGTAGCGGTAAGAAACATTGTAATGGATGAAGTGCAACTTGATGAACTTGCTTGTACCCTTCAACCTTGAAAAAGCTAAATCATTCACAAAACTGAAAATGAATAAATGAAATAGCACCAAATAGGGCTTATATACTCTGTACTAAACAAACACCCATAAAGTGTAACAAAATATGAAACTAAACAATGCAAGTTCAAGGCACCTCCCAAACACAACATGGAGGCTGAAGTTAGAATGTAATGAACAAATAAACCAAGTAAGAAAACAATATCAGATAAGAACAATGATGGATAGGTGAATTCAGCACTGTCAACCTAGCGATGAATTCATAGCAGTGTGCTGGGGATAACAGAAAGAGCATGCCAATTGCCAAGCATAAAAGGAAACACTCGAGGTAAAACCTGGCGTCCTGGCTGGTTCCTCAGCTGTGTTTGATAAAGCATTGATCCGAAAATAATTCAGATGATGTTTGCTATTTGTAATTGACATGGAAACTTCACTATAACTTGAAATCATTCAAATAACATAAAGTTTGATGAAATGCAAGAGTTTCTATCCAAAGCGTGGAAACTATAAGGACATCATATGGAGAAGCATATCACAGGATAAGTAAACTAAATAAATTGAGATGACTAAAAATAAGGAGCAAATTCATAAGCCCTTTGAAGCAAACAGCATACAAAAAGGTTCAAATATATCCGAACAAGGCTATGGTGGTGCAACTGAAGAACAATGCTGATATAGATATCCGCTTTGAAATTACACTTGTTTTGAATCCACCCACCTTGATAGAAAACGCAGACACAACATATGCAACCAATTATTTGTGGTTCACTGCAATTAAGAACCAAACCAAATCTTTCACAAACAAACTAAGACTCCAATGAACAAAAACAAAATAACTCAGATTTATACAATAGATCGAAGCTAGCAGCACGGCCGAAAAAACAAATATTTACTAAACTTTACCCACGCTTGTGCCAGATCTAGAAAATGACCTATCTAATCGCATATCGAGCCAACTATTTATGGTTATTTACAATTAATTGCTTTGAAACAAGAATTGAACATGTCGATCTGGTGACATATATAACTTGATGTCCTCATTTGAGACACCGAAGTCCAAATTGGAGATGTAGAGCTTGGTGCCGGTCTCGATAGACGAGACCTTCCCACCGCCGTCGTCACCTGTTGTGACCTCCGAGTACATGTCATGCTACCACGCTGAGTCAAGGGCCTGGATGTCATCACATCACAGTGAGAACCACCCGACCATCCTCCCTCGGTGAAAACAAAACCCCATCCTTCGCTGACGGCGCAAACCCTAGTCATTCGTACCTTTAGCGGTTGGTAGGGAGCCGCCCTGTTCCCCGACCTCTTGAAGGCATGCCTGGTTGGACCGATGCCTCCAGAGTCGCCTCCGCCATCGCCAGCGATGGATCCAAGGCTACCCTCGCAGTAGCAGCCACCCCCACCGGATGAGGGGTTGCTCTTGTTGTTCTTGATGATGGATTGAGGGTCTCCGCCATGGCTGCTCTTGAGTGGATAGATCTTGCTCGAGGGTTAGGAAGGAGGGAGAGCTCGACGAGGAGGCGGTGATTTGGGAGTTTTTGGTGGGGAAGTTGATTAGGATTGTGAGGTGGTGGGGATCGAGGAAATGGAGATTATTTTTTGCGAAGGCGGGCGGGGAGAAGTGTAGGGAGAGTGCATGAAGGCTAGCTCACTGGCGTGAATCCGATTGTCTCTAGTCATCGGCAGCCTCCTCTTGCCACTCATTTCTCACCGCCTATGGTGGAGAGAGAGGAGAGGAGAGAGAGAGAGACACGACGGTGCGGGCTCATGGCTAGTGGCGTGGCGGCTCGAGGGAGAAGGGCGACGACCAAGTGGGAAGGCAGGAAGGAGAAAGAGGGGGCAGTTGTGCCATGCGTTGTGTGGGGACTGGGGAGGCGGTAGTTCGAGTGGGTGAAGAGAAGGTGGGAAAGTAGCGTGCGGTACCGATGATTTGGGAGAGGGGGAGGAACTGACAGTTTCGGAAGAGAAGGCCACGACGGTTTTCACGAGGAATCACTCCATGTGAACATGAGGAGAGAGGTGTGAGATGGATCATCTGGATCTTATCTTGGCCAGATCGAACGACTGTAGAGACATGAGGGAGAACGCACCGACGACCACCAACTCAGGCTTTTAAGAAGTAGAGATTTATAAAAAAAATTATAAAGAGAGATATTTGCGTGCGATTTTGATCGATATAAATTAAGTTGTTGCAGTATATACTACAATCGACTAATAGATTCTGTCTTAAAAAGACACTTTGTTTGAAAGCTATGTAATGTACAAAAGTCATTTACTGTAGAAAAGCAGTTTTTAAAAACCAATATAAACACGCCAATTTATCTGCTCAAAACTTTACTAGGCAACGCACAACGGCACGGCACTCCAATTTTCACCTGAAGTTTAGGGCCTGTTTGGGAGAGCTCCACCAGCTCCAGATTCACGAAAAACAGATCCGGATCCACTTTTCCAAGCCAAACACCTCCAGCTCCAGCAGCTCCACCGTGGATCTGCTCCACCAAAACCATGGATCTGGCTCCAGATCCACCAAATCCATGGAGCACCTCAAGGGGTGCTCCACCAAACTCAAGTTGGTGGAGTTGGGGAAAATTACCCACCATGCCACTGATTACACACAAAAAACGGTTCGATCTTTTATTTCCCTCTTCCCGTCGCTGCGCCCGTCCTCTCCGCGCGCCGTCTCCACCCCCTCCACCGCCCAGCCGCGCGCCGTGCTCCGCCTCCTCCTCTGCCGCGCCGCCTCCTCCCGGGCCGGCGCCGCCTCCCCCGCCTCCGCCTCCTCCCGGGCCGGCGCCGCCTCCCCAGCCGCCGCTCCGCCTCCTCCTCTGCCGCGCGCCGTGCCCGCCCACGGCCAGCCGCCGCGCCCGCCCCCCAGCCGCCGCTCCGCCTCCTCCTCTGCGCGCGTGCATCTCAGCGGGAGGAAGAAGAATGGAGCTCTCCACTGACGCGTGGGGCCCAGGTGGAAGTGAGATAGAGAGGGAGGTGGAGCTGTACCAAACACTTTGACGAATCCGAGATCCACGGTGGAGCTGCTCCACGGTAGATCCAGGTGAATCTGGTAGATCTAGGTGGATCTGGAGCTGGTGAAGCTCTCCCAAACAGGCCCTTAATCTGTACCTGCTCGGCCGATCCAGGTTTTGTTGTGGATTAGTGAGTCAAATAGGAGGATCACGGTCTCGTTTATTCAGTTATTATTCCTTGCTCATTTCCTTGGAACGCAATGTATTGATCACGTGGTCTCATTGCGTCAGTGGTAATCGTGTACTTTAATTTTTTACGAGCTGGAACTGACTTTCGGCGCAACACCACCCCGATCAACTCGCCAACACAACAATTGCTGGGCCCCAAGTGCTGACCATTTTAATTTCATAGCCATTTTAAAACCGTTTATAAGCCCATCTCAAAATAATCTAGAACGGCACCAGCTCCAAGTAATTTGCATGCTGGTCGAATCAATACTAGTCATTATCCCGCTCGTTTCAACAATAGCTTCTAATTTTTAATTTACTGTTCCTTAATTTTATTTTTTATATATTTTTTGGTTTTCTTGATCTTTTGCTTTTTCTTTTTCTTTGTATTCTACATTGTAACCTTTTTCATTTTCATTTTTTATTTAAATTTAATTACGTCAAATAAATCATCTTAACTATAGTGAAAATAAGCTAAATCCAATAAAACCCTAAAAAATCGCCGACTCGAATGCACTGAAAACAACGCATAAACATAAAACATCCAGCAGCCCGACCACAAAACGCGGGCTAGGAACATCTAACAGCCTGACCCACGCACGTCCGGCGCCTCAACAGAATGGCGACCGAGCCGGCACGGGCTGCTTCCGGCTCCGCTTCCGGAACGACCCGCCGCAGCTCGGCCCCGCCTCCGACGACGCCCTCCGCTTCCCGTTCCGGAGCTCCGGCACGGCAGCTTCCTCCCCGCCGGCCGCAGCCTTCCGGTTCACGCGTAACGCGCATCTCAGCCCCTGCTCGCTCTCCCCCAGATGCTTCACCTGCGTCGTCATCGACCACAATTTCTTCGCATCAAACCGTGCACGTACGTGCGTGACACGTACCTCGGATGCAATGCGTCCCTACAAGAGTATCGAATCACATGATGTTTACCTTGCAGAATAGAGAGCAGTAGTCGTGGCCGAACGGGAGCGGCCGCGCGCACGCGGCGCAGGGGTTCTCCGCACCGGCCGACCGCTTCCTCGCCGTGCGCTCGTTCAGGAACACAACCTCGTGGTCACTCACCGTTTGCGACTGCATGCACGTTCATGCACAAGGGGTGGGGGTGTGTGTGTGTGTATGATGAAATGAAGGCCGAGAAATGAAACAACACGCATGAATTCGGTAACGATCGGTGCGTATACGTGTGTACGTACCTCGGTACCTGGATGCCGGAGCAATCGAACAGTTTCAGGTCGTCGACGCGGACGACGAAGCACGACGCGTACTTCAAAATCTTTTTTTTCGCCGTCAAACATGTAAGATCGATCAGAAAACGGCGAGGATATCTGGGCTAGTGTATGGAAATAAAATGCCGTGATCAGTACGTACCTGGAGGACGTGGTGGGCTGGGTCGTGGGGGAGGCAGTGGCGGCAGAGCGCGGCGGCGCAGTCGACGCAGAAGTGGTTCTTGTCGTTCTTGCGCCCCTCCGGGTGCGCGGCAAACGCGTCGAAGAACTCCTTGGACAGCAGGCCGCGCAGCCACTGCGGGGCGCCGCGCACAGCCGACGACTGCATGGCCGCCCGCCGGTCCTGCGCGCGCGCACCGGCACCGATCGAGCTGTGTTTGAGCACCACCGGAGCGGCGCGGGGTGGGGGGCGTATGTTCCAGTACGTGCGGGGTGAACAGGTGGGATACCGGCCACGGGCTGGATGGATGGTGGAGCGGGGAGTTTTGCGTTGAGTTTGTTGAGGAACTGTTGTTGGTGACTAGTTTGATTAATTTCTTTATTTTATATAAAAACAAGATTAATCACAGTCCGATCGATTCCTAACAGAGCCTTCGATAGGCTCGATTCAAAGAGCGAAAAGCGCGGGGGTTCGTCACCATCCGTGGGGCGCTGATCCTCTGTGGCACCCCACTGTTTTGGCGATCGGGAGCAGGGGAGCCTGGCACGGCACGCTTAGGTGAAGATCAAACCACGTCCATGTCACAATTTACATGTTCCTCGTTTCTAATTCCTCTTTTCAGAGGATATTTACTATCTGTAGTTGGGTACTTGGATGTGCCATGTACGCTTGAATCCACGTAGCCATGTTTCAGCCTCTTCTTGATCGGTCTGCATCTCTCTCTTTTTTCCTGAGCCGGTTTGCTCACTCCGTAGTCCCGCACTGCAGTCTGCAGACTGTCGCTGCGCCAGCAAATGCTTCTTCTCATCACGTCGTACTGGGCCGAGAGGAATTGGGACGCGAAGCAACTAGGAACAACTCTCTGGAAACCTGCAGTACTACTTCAAAAAACAGAAGAAAAAAAAGACAAATCATTAGGCCTGCTCGATGCTCCGAGTCCCGCAGAGACGGCCCAAGTGGCCACAAAGCCTAGACAAACATCAGCCCACAAGAAACAGCAGCACAAACGGGCTCGGCCCACGCTCTCCCAGTCGGAGCCACGTTACGAGCCTCGATCTGAGCCGCACACAATGATCTGACGGCTTGCGACGATCCCGCGTTTCCGGTAGGGTAGGGCCCATGTGTCGGTGGTCTCCCAGCCCGTGGCGCTCCGACGACACCAGTAACTGTTTATGTAAATGATAGTGTAGTTATTTTTTCAAATTTGATTTTAAACGTCTGTTTTAGTAAATTTAATTTACTTTTTAGATCTATTGAACTTGATAGATACCTATCGAACCGCTGGAGCTCAACAGTAGATGCTGCTGAGCAACCCCTTGTGGTAGCATATTATTACCTGTGATTAGTGCTAATTAAAATTTATTTAGCTAATTAAATATGATTAGTACTAATTAGAAGCAATTAGCACTAATTAAATCATACACACTAATGAAAGCAGCCGGTCGGTAACTGCTAAATTCCTGTAGCTCGACAGGTGGCTGGTGATCTCCCATAGCTCAGTGTCCTTTCTTTGTTAGATTTGGTTAAATTAGGGTGAATTCCATGTATATAGCGTCAAGCTTCGCATAAATTTAGGCAAATGATGAAATGGTTGTAACTTTGATGCATCCTGCAAATTTTGTTTATAGCGTCATTTGGTGAAATTTGGTCATTGGAATGTTTACGCAAGTGTAGGTGATCCAATCCGACCGGATGCCGATGAGATTGAAGTGTATATTTGGCTGCTTGTCGTAACCCCTGATATGAAAATAGGGGGCTTTCCTGAACGGAGGAAAAAAAATAGGGGAATTTTGGAGGGCTAGCCCCATTTATTTTGGCTTCTGCTTTTCAGAAGAAGCCGAAATAAATATATTAGCTTCTTAATTTTGGTTTTTTAGCTTTTTTATCTTTTCTTTTTATCTTTTGTATTGTCTGTGAAAATATAACAGTGTTTTTGTCTCATTTTTACTTATTTTTCTTTAATTAAATGATTCAGAAAAACTAACAAACGTTATAGTGCAATTTTAGTCAAAAGTTAACAGCCAAAAGTCATAAGTCGCTAAAAAAACCAAATTGAGCAGGCTTAATCTGTAATACCAGAAAAATAGAAGGGGGGGGCCAGCTGGCAAGACACCTCACCTGCCCTTGCCCCTGCCAGGGAGAGTTGGCAAGCCGCATGCTGCCCTAGCGTGCATGTGAGCCACCTACGCATTTCAACCTGCAAAAGTCAGGAACCAGCACTTCTTAAGTCAAGCCAAACCGACAGCATTCCAGTGAGGAAGAGGGTAACCACCTCGCCATCGACGCAACCTTCTTCATCGCCCAAACCACCAACCGGGTAGGTTCCCTTGCCATGGCCTAAAGGGAAGGAAGGGAGGGAGTACCGGTGCGAGCCGAGGGAGGGTGGGGGTGCAGGGCGGAGCCGAGGACGGCGGCCAGGCCGCTGGCCGAGCCGACCGGGCGGCGGTGCCCCAACGCCCCACCGCCGCGCGTGCCAGGGGAGGCGTGGATCCGGTCGGAGCCGGCCGGATCTGAGGCGAGGTAGGCGAGGGCGAGAGGAGGGAGGCCGGCGGCGGTGAGCCTTGCCGCCCGCACGCCGTCGCGCCGCCGGAGGGGTGCCTGCGCAAGAGAGGGGAAGCCGGAGACGGGGACGGCGATGGAGGGCCCGAGGCCGGCGGCGGGGAGCCCGGGGCTGGCGTCTCCGAGGCGGGCCGCCCGCTGCCACGCCGCCGGGGGGGAGCTGCGCCGAGCGCAGCTCGAGCGCGACGGGAGGAGAGGAAGGGGCGGCGGGAGAACCGCCGGCGCCGCCGAGCCTGGCCAGCCGCGCCGCCCCGGGCGGAGAAGAGGAGGAGCAGGCCGTTCGGCCGAGTGGAGAGAGAGAGAGGTGAGGATAAGGGAGAGAGAGGGGGGAGCCAGGAGAGGAAAAAAAGGAGGCCAGTTCGGCCGGCTGGGTAAGGGGGAGAGAGAGAAGGAAAGAAAAGAAAAAGGGAAGGAAAGGAAGGGGAAAAAAGAGAAAAGAAGAGGAGAGAAAAGAAAAGAGGAAAAAAAAAGGAAAAAAGGGGGTTCGGGACCTGCGCAACAGATCCCTGAAACCCGCGTGTTTCTACGCCCGAAACGGGATATGCGTATAGTACCGTCGTCGCCCAATTAATCTCTGGTTTCGTTATGATGCGTTAAATCGGACTATTTGCTTGTCCAGGTGGAGGTCCCGAGCTGACACCGTCCGCACGACGCTCCACTTCGTTTGGTTAACAGGCAAGTACATGGTAGAGCGGTAGACCAAGGTTTATGAATATGCGATGTTTATCTGGTATGATGATATCTGTGTAGAAATGCGTTGATTACATGATGTCTATGAGGAAATGTGATGTTTACCTGACATAAGGTTGCATGGTAAATGATGATGGAGTGAGGTAGGCAAAGATGCTTGTCTACTAGTAATGCTAGTGATGAGTGTGAATATGATCATGGACTTGTGCATTTGCATGAGGAGCACTCAAGAGTGAGGGCGGTGAGAAAGTCCCTAGCTATGAGTAAAGCTAGTGGACTAATCCGGAGTGCTCTTGAGTAAGACCTACTTCGGTAGGCCTCCACGGGAGTGGAGGGGTCCCGTGCCTATGAGGGCGGGCCCACGATGGGTGAACATCGACGGGTGTTCACTCGGCAGTACCGGTACTTGCAAAGTGAAGAGCATATGAGCATGTAGAGTAATGAGGCATGGCATTGATGGCATTGCATTGTTTGGCTATGAGAATGATGTTATGAACATGATGATATATGTGCATTATGTTTATATGCTTACTTATGTTGGTAGTGTCTGTTGTTCTATTATGTACTTGCTGAGTCTTTGGACTCACCCTTGCTTTGTTGCTTTTTTTAGGAAACTATTGAGGACGTCTTGCACGGGCGGGTGTAGCCCATGAATGACTTCACGTTCTTGCAGCACTTCACATATCTAGCTTCTGGTAGTATATTTAATTCTACTAGTAAGTTAGAAAAGTTGTTAAAAAAAGGTATGGTGTAAGTGGCTGTTGCTTCATGATCAAGGTAGAGTTTGCTTAAATTGTTTAGCAGATGACTAGAAGTGGTATTATTATGCAGTGACGGTAGCACTCTAGGCCCAGAGGATGGGCGGGGTGTTACAGTTGGTATCAGAGCGGGCGTTAGGTCCGTGGTAAAGAAATTTGACAATCTAGGTTAATTATTCAACTAAAATTTGACTTAGGCCTAATAATTAAATTAAAATTTGACACACTGGTGCACCATAGGATGGGGAATGGGTCTTACATTGCATTTACGCTTTCGCAACCTTGATGTTGATCTGTGCTGTTGAAATGGATGTTTGTGAGCAAGCTGTGTGATTGGCTATCTGTCTTGAACAGAGATGCCGAGAGCTAGATGACGCGGACGTGTGCACAGTAGGATGGATTGGGTCAGGCATTGCATTTTCGCTTCTGTTAGTCATGTTGTTGATTTGCAATGCTTGATGTTGATGCTTGTGGGTTGATAGCAAGCATTTGAACTGATTATTTGTGTGTCCTACGGGACTTTGCCGTGATTGTGTCGTGTACCGATGCAATAGAGACTGAGGCCGTGGCCACTGGAGAGGTCTGGTCATGTTGTCATTTGTGGCATTGAGGTAGTGATGTTTTGCTTCAGTTTCGGGAAGTTGGTTCCCTTTGGTTAGCAACTCGTTAAGTTGTTTGATAAATACCCGCGGGGGGTGTTCTATGCAAGTTTGGTATTCGGGAGAATTCTGATTAAATGAATGATTGGAGTGACTTGCAAGATGAGACCAATATTTTTGGAGAAGGCAATATCCAATAGTGGTTGAAGTGTTGGATTAGGCGTGTGTGGGATATGATGGTTAAAATAACAAGTTGGTAGGACATAGTATTCTAGATTGTGAGAACCTAGGAGAATAATTAACTTTAGTTATGGTTGTGTGATCAAAGTTGATTTGAATTCAATGGGGATTTAGTAGTAACATGAGAAGTAGCAGTGTAAAGTATATCCATTTCTGTTTAATAGTTGGATTTGAATTATTGGTGAACAAGTAGGTAATTATAGTTGCTTAGACTGTTGAGCCACATTGAATGAATGGTATCATGATGGTCCCAATAGATTAGCCCAATCGTGCAATCTAGGCATGCTAAGAAGTGTGCTAATTTATTATTTTGGTGGAAAATCCCTCCTGGGAGTTATCCTTTCAATTGGTAATAGGTAAATGATTATAAAGCTAAGTCCACTAATCCCGCACCCTGATTGATTATTATAATCATGACCAATGTTTTGGAAAATTCTAATAGTAGTAATGTTAGAACTCTATTGGGATTAGTTGGGAGAATAAGAATGAGGATCCTAATGTCGGATAAATCTTCCAGTTAAATTGAATGGGGAAAAATTGTTATAGAGTTAAGTGAGACTCAATTCTGAGCGATAAAGCTAATAATGTTCTAGTGAGATTTGGTGGCAAAAATTTAAGCATGAGTTGGTGGAGTTGCCACTGCATTTTGTAGGGAATTGTGTGCACGCCTACAGAAGTAGAATAGACGGATTCTATGCTTAAAAGCAATTGTGGGTTATGAAAGTGCATACGATGTGTGTTAAAAATCCGGGTGATTGATCATCCTTAGAGTCGAGCTGGTGGAGATTAGTTAGCGCCTTGGAATTAGGTGCTCATGGGATTAATTGTTGATAGTGGGTCTTTTGATCAAAGAGCCTTGACCACATCTTGTGGTATGCGCGCTTGATAGGTGTTATAATTGTGTTGTTTTGTACAGAAAGGTGGTAATGTTTGATGAACTAAAGAGTAAATATGGAAGAGTAGAGTATCCGGTGAGCCGTGGAAAGGTTCAAGATGGGATACTAAAAGTCAATGACTTATGTGTTAGCAAATTGATATTTGCTAAACTGTGTAAGCAGTACAAGAGGTACTGGCTTGTTGTGGTTATGGGAAAGAGAATTTAAATGGGTTTCTATGTTGGTATTTGGAAGAAAAACTTTGTGTTTTAGCGTGCATTATCATTTGGGGTTTATGACTTCAAAGGAGGTCATGTTCAGTTCTATCCATGATGAATGCTTAGAGGTGCGGCAGTAGATCCGCATGACTCACAGATTGATTTATGTGCATGTGTCATGAGTGTTACCTGACTTCCCTCACTTCTGCATATGAGATTTCCCGGACGAGTGGTCTGTGGCGCTCCCAAATGCGTAAGTTTCGGGCGTACCTAGGAACGAAATCTTAGGCGTACTCAGGTATGAGTCCCGAGCGTTTCCCAAACATGTAATTTCGGTTGTCTGGAGTTAGTCTAAAGTGGGCCTGGGCGCGTCAACTAGGGTAATGTAATATTTGGATTTTGTTGCATCTCTCCGTCTCTTGGTGTTAATTGCCTAATATGGTTGTTGTGATGTCGTTGCATCATTGAAAGAGTGAATCCCGTGTGGGGGAGTTTTGTAGTTGTTTTGGGGGAGTGAGTGATGAACTCATTCTAAAGTCCTGTCTTGTTGGAGAATGAAAGCTGTTGGGATTTCGTTCTGTTTTTTTTTTGGATGTTTAAACTTGGTAGACTTCCTGACTTTGGGGGGGGGGGGGTTGCTGAAGGATTGGAATCCCTTGCTCTCAAAACGAATGTTAGTCATAACATGAAGCTCTATTGGGCCTAGATCTAGAGTGAGATGGTTGATATGTTGGTAATAGGGTGATAATAAAGATTTGTGTGGCTAATAGAGTTCTGAGTTGATCTTAGGCCATGATCCTGGTGGTAAATTGATTAGGGATAAAATTAGCCTTACAGGCGAAACTAATGGTCGATTGTGTCTTCGCAACTAGTAGTGTCTATGGGAAATAATGGTGACTGATGTCACATTTAAGCTGGTAAAGCCTGGGTAGCAATGAGAGTATGAGATTTTGGTGAAAGAACTACCCTGACTTATGTTTTTGAGGTAATCAGCGTTAGGGGTTAATGTTTTAGATTGCTTGATTCCCATATCATAGCTTGAGGTAATGATGAAGTAGGGTTATTGGAAGATTTAGTTATTTGATGTTAAATGAGATCCTAACAGAGCTTACCTCATTTTGTGGATATGAGAGGTTGAGGGTTGGTGTATGATTTGTTCTATCCACCATGTTTCGTGAACATTATTTAAAGAAGTAGTTAGAGGAATAATCCATTCCATGAGTTAAAGTCGACCATTGATGGGATTAATCGTAAGGCCAATAGAGTGTGAATTGAAACCCTAGAAATAAGGGTACTGAAGGGATTGAACTGATGGGAACCAAAGCAATTTTAATGGGGCATGAGAGACTATCTGTCGGCAAATGTGTCGTTGGTGAATGGGATTTTACTTAGGTAGTATACTAAAGCTTCCCCAGATTTATGGGAACGTTGCCCTAGGATTGAATTGGCCTTGTAGCTCATAATGGGCGATGGAAGAATGAATTGTTGTATGGCCATCTAATGAGTAATTGGGATGTTTTGATATCTCGAAGTATGGGTTAGTGAGAACTGTCTTTGCGAGTTTAGTCACATGGATGGGTGATCGATACTGATTTTAAGGGACACGAAGTAAAATATCTCTCGTGTTATCGATTGAAGTGATTGATCGACAGACAAAGGATTATTTTGGGTTCCCCTGATTTGGGAATTTGTTCATGGCCACTTTGAGGGATAGTGGATTTAAGTGGAAAGATGCGGTATTTCCGCATTTTACTTGTGGTCTATGTGTTTTTTGACTAAGGCGTTATCCTTATGCCTAAAAGAATATGTTTTTTTCTTGGAAAAGGAAAGACTGATTTGGGGAATATAAATATTTCGCATGGTATATGCGGCATAAAGTTGGTTGTTAGGTTAAGGATTGATTTCCTGTCCGGTTTTCACTCTGAGTGGATTTATTGTGATGAAATGGTTTCCCGAGAGGAAACAAAATTTCCTTCTGATTTGAGAGAAGGGTTGATGTTTGTGGATGAATGGGTTGGTTCTATGAATGTTGCATGATACTTCTCTTGTAAAAGAGTAGCCATGTCTCTTTTGTGCAATCAATGTGAGTGTTTTTCCTGTAGGATTGGAGGTTTTCTTATGCCGAGGCATGAGAATGGAGTCTATGCACGGAGTGCACAATATGTTTCGATGTTGAGAAGGTTCTTGCGAGATCTAGAGCATGAGGTTATGTTAGAACCAGTGTCCTTAAAGCAAGACCTCACCTTCGAGTCTCATCCAGTTCGGATTCTGGAGGAATCGGAGAAAGTGTTGAGGAATAAACTGATGAAGTATGTTAAGGTGCTTTGGTCGCATCAGTCTGAGCGAGAAGCGACATGGGAGTTGGAGTCTCGCAAGCGCGAGAAGTACCTAGAGTTGTTCTCCTCGGGTATGAGTTAAAGTTATGTTATGCGCAGTTAGTTTTAATTTGCTCTTCCGTGCGAATGTTGAACGCTAGAATTCGGGGTCGAATTCTGTTAAGGGGGGTAGAATGTAATACCAGAAAAATAGAAGGGGGGGCCAGCTGGCAAGACACCTCACCTGCCCTTGCCCCTGCCAGGGAGAGTTGGCAAGCCGCATGCTGCCCTAGCGTGCATGTGAGCCACCTACGCATTTCAACCTGCAAAAGTCAGGAACCAGCACTTCTTAAGTCAAGCCAAACCGACAGCATTCCAGTGAGGAAGAGGGTAACCACCTCGCCATCGACGCAACCTTCTTCATCGCCCAAACCACCAACCGGGTAGGTTCCCTTGCCATGGCCTAAAGGGAAGGAAGGGAGGGAGTACCGGTGCGAGCCGAGGGAGGGTGGGGGTGCAGGGCGGAGCCGAGGACGGCGGCCAGGCCGCTGGCCGAGCCGACCGGGCGGCGGTGCCCCAACGCCCCACCGCCGCGCGTGCCAGGGGAGGCGTGGATCCGGTCGGAGCCGGCCGGATCTGAGGCGAGGTAGGCGAGGGCGAGAGGAGGGAGGCCGGCGGCGGTGAGCCTTGCCGCCCGCACGCCGTCGCGCCGCCGGAGGGGTGCCTGCGCAAGAGAGGGGAAGCCGGAGACGGGGACGGCGATGGAGGGCCCGAGGCCGGCGGCGGGGAGCCCGGGGCTGGCGTCTCCGAGGCGGGCCGCCCGCTGCCACGCCGCCGGGGGGGAGCTACGCCGAGCGCAGCTCGAGCGCGACGGGAGGAGAGGAAGGGGCGGCGGGAGAACCGCCGGCGCCGCCGAGCCTGGCCAGCCGCGCCGCCCCGGGCGGAGAAGAGGAGGAGCAGGCCGTTCGGCCGAGTGGAGAGAGAGAGAGGTGAGGATAAGGGAGAGAGAGGGGGGAGCCAGGAGAGGAAAAAAAGGAGGCCAGTTCGGCCGGCTGGGTAAGGGGGAGAGAGAGAAGGAAAGAAAAGAAAAAGGGAAGGAAAGGAAGGGGAAAAAAGAGAAAAGAAGAGGAGAGAAAAGAAAAGAGGAAAAAAAAGGAAAAAAGGGGGTTCGGGACCTGCGCAACAGATCCCTGAAACCCGCGTGTTTCTACGCCCGAAACGGGATATGCGTATAGTACCGTCGTCGCCCAATTAATCTCTGGTTTCGTTATGATGCGTTAAATCGGACTATTTGCTTGTCCAGGTGGAGGTCCCGAGCTGACACCGTCCGCACGACGCTCCACTTCGTTTGGTTAACAGGCAAGTACATGGTAGAGCGGTAGACCAAGGTTTATGAATATGCGATGTTTATCTGGTATGATGATATCTGTGTAGAAATGCGTTGATTACATGATGTCTATGAGGAAATGTGATGTTTACCTGACATAAGGTTGCATGGTAAATGATGATGGAGTGAGGTAGGCAAAGATGCTTGTCTACTAGTAATGCTAGTGATGAGTGTGAATATGATCATGGACTTGTGCATTTGCATGAGGAGCACTCAAGAGTGAGGGCGGTGAGAAAGTCCCTAGCTATGAGTAAAGCTAGTGGACTAATCCGGAGTGCTCTTGAGTAAGACCTACTTCGGTAGGCCTCCACGGGAGTGGAGGGGTCCCGTGCCTATGAGGGCGGGCCCACGATGGGTGAACATCGACGGGTGTTCACTCGGCAGTACCGGTACTTGCAAAGTGAAGAGCATATGAGCATGTAGAGTAATGAGGCATGGCATTGATGGCATTGCATTGCTTGGCTATGAGAATGATGTTATGAACATGATGATATATGTGCATTATGTTTATATGCTTACTTATGTTGGTAGTGTCTGTTGTTCTATTATGTACTTGCTGAGTCTTTGGACTCACCCTTGCTTTGTTGCTTTTTTTAGGAAACTATTGAGGACGTCTTGCACGGGCGGGTGTAGCCCATGAATGACTTCACGTTCTTGCAGCACTTCACATATCTAGCTTCTGGTAGTATATTTAATTCTACTAGTAAGTTAGAAAAGTTGTTAAAAAAAGGTATGGTGTAAGTGGCTGTTGCTTCATGATCAAGGTAGAGTTTGCTTAAATTGTTTAGCAGATGACTAGAAGTGGTATTATTATGCAGTGACGGTAGCACTCTAGGCCCAGAGGATGGGCGGGGTGTTACATAATCCTACGAAAAATTTCTCTGCAATGTGGAATTAATGCTTCTCATAAGAATCTGATGCTAGTTGGTAGTGTTACCTGCCTTTTTTCATTTTGTTCACTTAACAATAATTACTGGAATATTAAAGTGTTGAATCAAATACAAATAAATTTGTATCTCATTTTTTTGTAGAATTAATCTATACCCCCAATTACTATCTACTAATATGTGATAGGTTTGCCGGCAAAGCTTTTCCATCATTCCCCTTTTCACTCAAACTTCGTTTGATATTGTCCAGCATCCTGCGATTCACTAACTCTTCTATAATATTCTCAATTATAACAAAACTTTAAGCTCAATTGAATTTATTTGGACTTTTGAAGTTCTTTGGATTTATTTGGATATCGATAGTTTATCGCGTAATTAGAAGTTGGGGTCCCGAAGAGGCAACAGATCAAGCGAGATTAAAATTCAGATAAAGACAAAGACCAAGAGTTCAAAATCATTGACTGAGAATGCTTTGAGTAAAATCAAGGCCTTGGTAAATTGCGAGACAAGTCATTACTTTGATCATATCGCATCTACCTTTTGAATGCAAATTATTTTATTTGAAAATACCAAATTGTATGCTTTGCTTTGTTACACAAATTATATTCACACTTGTTTATAGTTAAATTTCTATGGATAATTACTTAATTATATCTCACTCCTTGGTTTTGAACATAAACCCTTGTCGCCCTAGATTTAAAGGTAAGCATACTAGTTATAAGCTCTATTTAAGCATTATATTTAGTCTTGCTTAGATACCTGGGGCATAAAATTGTTATGTCATCAATTTCAAACATGAAACTGGTTTTGGACAGCTATTGGAGGGAAATGGCTGGTATATTGAGATAACTTAGTTTTATATTTCTTAAAACTCTAAAACTTACTTTATCGAGCTGAGTGGATGGTAAGAGGTGTTGGTGCAGATGTAGTATAAGAAATTATGATTTATTGTAGCATCACCCAGATAACTCTAAGAACTAAATCATGTAATAACCTCTCAATGTAAAGCAGTACAACCACAAACCTATAATGGGCACGATCTAACTAACTAATTTGTATCCACCAGTGCGGGTTGCACCATTGGAGTGACCTACGAGCTGTGTCGCTAGTCATAAGTCGTTGTAGATATGGATTGTGTCATTGGATTTAAGCCGTTGTGTAGTGCAAGAGGGTGTCTTGGTGTGATGGACATAACCTCACTAAAATGAAATATTAGCAGGTGTAACCTACAATGAGTGATGTATTGTAAAGGCCTTGTGGTGGTCTTCTTGATTTATATGTCCAACAAAATGTGTGAAACATAACAAGTTAATTATTTCTTGTAGGTAAAGTGTACGAACTCTGTAGAGTATAAACTGTTTGAATAGTTATGTCCACGATCATGGGTAGGTATGGGAATTTACTCAAGTTAGTGTCTATTTCTAACACTTTATGCGTGGAATGAAAAACTCGTTGTGTAGACATAATCTTAAATTTGGTTTGCCCTGAATGTAACCCAATGACAGTAACAAGTGGATGCAATCTTGACAACAAAACTAGCATATGGTAGATAGAATCATACTCTGTAACAATGGATAGAACATGTGCTACTATTATTATTGCATATTTTTACAATCTTTAAAAACATGGTTTAGTAAAAATGTTAAGTCTCAAAAATTTTCTATAACTTTATCTCGAAACAATGGAGTTTGATCAAATAAAAAAAACCTCAAGTCTCCTTTAACAGTTTTGCATCTATTATTATTGCATTATGTATGATGGCTTGCTGAGTATCTTTGTACTCATCGTTGTTCAATACTAATATTCAATAAGTAAGAAGGAGAAATTCAAGTTCTACAGTCATGTAAAGAAGTCCACAGAGCTGGAAGACCATGAGGCTAAAAACAAAGTCGAGTATCTTTGTACTCATCGTTGTTCAATACTAATATTCAATCAGTAAGAAGGAGAAATTCAAGTTCTACAGTCATGTAAAGAAGTCCACAGAGCTGGAAGACCATGAGGCTAAAAACAAAGTCGTGAACCCTAGTTAGATACCTGTGTGTGTCCTAAAGGTCCCACCTATCTAAAGTTTTGTTTCCACTCCTGATTTTTAATGATTTTGGCATGATCGTCTCATAAGTAAGTCCATCATTATATTTACGCTTCCGTATAATAGGTATTTAATGTTCAATAATGTATCTGTAAACACTATTAGCTGATTCAAAGGATAGTGTGGTAGAATTATAGATGATTCTGGATTAGCAAAATCCTGGTCAGACACATCTTAAACAGCCGGTTCCCCCTTTTTTCAGGCATCTGACCAGACACTTCATAAGATCACAAGATTTTAGAACGTCGTTAGGAGGGCATCTATTAATGCAGCATCTTATAATTAGGAAGGGTTCCATACTCCTTTGGATCTTTGGCAACAAATGAGCTGATGGAGCAGAGAGTTCTTATCAAACAGGCATCAATTATGTGGTAAGAATTGCTACAGTAGCTGTAGTACAGATCACTGGTGGAGCAAGCTGTGCAATTTTGTTATTCGAGCTAAGAAGATGAGATCGACAACCAGATATCTAAATTTACCAGTGAAAGGATGGTAACAATGAGCATTTGAAGAAAGAATAGATACAATTATAATGCTTGAAGTTGGCTTTCCTCTATATACTTTTCAAGATTTGGTTTGTTGAAACACATACACAATTTTGCATAATTAAATGGACACCAGCACTTCCCATAGCCCAATCATCATCAGGTTTTCCCAATGCCCATGTGACATGACGCACAAACTCACAGACTTCACTAAAAGCCAGATTTTGCGTACTCACATTTATACTCTATCAACGAATTGTGAAAAGATAAAAATGTTCTTGTTCCGTAGCTCTGGTCCGCTCCGTTCAATTAATTTCTCCCGGCCTTAAGAGCAGGTACAAGGCTTAGAGCATCTCCAATAGGTGTATAGCAGCTATCTACAAGAGAGTCCATGTCATCAACTGTCCTACGTGGAAGATATTAAATGAAGAAAGAGAACGCAGCTCTCTACAGCTCTAGAGATAGTCTATAGCGCCAAACGAGGCAGCCTCCATAAATTCTGTGTGTGCATGTAAGCATCAAATAGCTATCCTTATAGATAGTTCTTTAGAATGCTAACTTTAGTGTGTACTATATAGATGATGTGGAAGTCTTATAGTTAGTTGCTAGCTATAACCATTGGAGATGCCCTTAGAGCATCTGCAATGGGTCTATAGCAGCTCTCTACAAGAGAGTCAATGTCATCAACTGTCCTACGTGGAAGATATTAAATGAAGAAAGAGAACGCAGCTCTCTACAGCTCTAGAGATAGTCTATAGCGCCAAACGAGGCAGCCTCCATAAATTCTGTGTGTGCATGTAAGCATCAAATAGCTATCTTTATAGATAGTTCTTTAGAATGCTAACTTTAGTGCGTACTATATAGATGATGTGGAAGTCTTATAGTTAGTTACTAGCTATAACCATTGCAGATGCTCTTAGTCAGCAGGCTATAGCAAATATAATATCAACAAAATCTTACGTGGCAGAGAGAGAAAGAAAGAGAGAGAAGGAAGCTGGCTACTAAATTACAGCTAGCTATAGCACGTAAAAATATGCATTTCACTCTCTTACACGTGGGGCCAAATAGTTATTGTAATAGCTACCTTATTGTATGAACTATTTTTTTGAAGGCTATAGATAAAATAGACAAGTGTTATAGTCACTAGTTGGCTATACTATTGTACTTGCTCTAATGCCTTATGTCTTCTCAGAGGCATACATTACATTCAGAAAGGTACTAAAAACATTCTTTCGTGTGCGTTCTGCAGACACATTTACATAGGTGTAGACAAAGGTGGGAATTTGGATGCGAAGCAACTGCCTTTATTGCGTGATACTGTGATCAGCATTCAGCAGGTCGGTCTGATAACGCAGCGTATCTGCATTCATGCTTTGTGCAGATGGATGGCCGTTACAAGGTATGCACATGTTATACTCACATATATGCAGAGATTTGCACAGTTCTAAACTTCTAATGTAATTTTTGATCTGTCTCTATAGATGACAATATAAGAATTCAAATGAGCAACCTGAAATTATTTTGGCATTGTGTTACTACTTTTGCTAGTGATAACATCGTTTTCTTCCCATGCATAGTTGCATACTCTGGTACACAAATTTCTACCATTTTGAATCGCATGATCCAACTTATTCTTCTGAATTCTGATATCCTAAAGGAATTTTGAATGAGTCAGCTCTCTTCCACAATGGTGACTTGTCCAATTTCACTCAAAAATTTCTTTTGTTGCATTCTATTCTCATGAATATTTGCTCAAGTTGCCATGTCACAATTGATTGTGTTAATTTTTTGATGACAAGAGCCAATGACAGGTGAATCCTGATGCAGTTTGCATCGACAGTATGATTTGGTCCGATGAAGGTGTTAATGGTATTAGAGATAGAATAGGAATTGTATTGTTCCTTTCCTTATATGTCTTGCTTTCCTTATTTGCATATGGCATATTCTCCTGTAATATCCCCTTGTACTCCCTATATATATTGCCCATTGGGTCTCTTCAATATACACACAATATTCATAATATGGTATCAGAGCTTAGGTTAAAAGCCTAACCTCGATCTACTTCCGCTCGTCTTCTGCATCTGCTGCCCCCGGGAGCAGAGATCGATCCTCCCGGGGGTGTCCACTTCTTCGTCGGCCGTACGTCCCACTACTGGATCCGCCGCCGCCAGCACTCTCGGATTCTCGTCGACGGCCGCCTCGCGCTGGTGATGTCGTTGTCGCTCCTCTTTTCCAGCCCGGTCGCCACCGTCCTCGGGTCGCTGATCCTCCTTGGGCTCTCACGCCATCCAGATCCGATCTAGATGGGCCGCCGTCACCTCTCTCGGATACGGCCGCCAACAGCCTCACTGCGTCGCCGGATCTACTGACGGAGAGGAGCTGACGCTCATCGGGTTGCCAAGGACGCTGCCATCGGTGCCTACCACCGCTAGGCCACCGCGCGAATCCACCACCCGGATCCGGCCTTCTCCGAGCCGGATCCGGCAGTCTCCAACGCCCGAGGCCCCCGAGCCGCTGCTTGAGGCCGCCGAGCCATCATCCGCGCCGTTGTTGCCTCGACCGACGTCGCCAGGCTGACTCCCACCTGTATCTGGCCAGCACCGCCTCGAATCCGGCCGCTGCGCCATCCGCGCCACTGTCGCCTTGACCACCGTCACCAGGCCGACTCCCGCCTGGACCTGACGGGCGCCGCCTCGGATCCGGCCACTGTGCCTCAGATCCAGCCTCTCCACCATCGGATCTGGGACCTTCGCGCCAGATCCGGCTCTCTAACCGCTGCCCTTCCCGGATCCAGGCTCCCCGTCACCGGATTCGGTCATCTTCGGCCGCATGCGGCCCGCCTCCTTCGACCACTGCCGTTTCCTGGCCGTCGTGCCCGCACCGCCGCCTTCAGACACCGCCTCCCAGTCGCAGTGCCCGCGCCTCTGCGCCCATGCCGCCGCCTCTCGGTCGCCGTGCCCACTCCTCCGCGCCCGTGCCGCCGCCTCCCAGCCTCTGCGCCCACGCCGCCGCCTCCTTACGCCATCGGCTTCTCCCTCCTCTGGCAGAGAGAGTCGGGAGGGTGAAGAGAAGCGAAGGGCGATAGGGAGGGAGGGAGCGCGGACGCCGGACGCAAGGAGAAAGAGGGTTGAGCATGAGCGACGATGGAGCGTGCACAACGTGGGGATGGATCGAGAGGGAGGGAGAGAGAGGATATGCTGCGGCTAGTCTCACTAGTATCTGTGTTCTTTTGAGTCAGTCTTCGAGTCATTTTTCTCGTGAGTCTTTTGTTGCGTCCATCCAAGTCCGTAGTTTCTAATTTTTAGTTCGTTCAAGCCGTGCGAGTCCACAAATTTATTGTCAGTCATAGAAGTATAGGAATTTTCTTTTACATGGCAGCAGTAGCCGCCGCTCTACTCTCTAAGCCGCGTGCAGATCGTAGAAGTCGTTATAATGCCGCCGCTTCTCTAGCCGCCGCCCCAAGCTTCTAAGGCCGCCGCGCGTCTTCTGCATCACGCCGCCGCCATCTTAGGCTTCGATCTGCGCCTCCATGCTTCTATCTATTCCTCTTCGGCTTGATTTGATAGTTTATTTAAAAGCTGCACGCAACGACGACATTATCAAGACTCGGATTTCGGATTTTTCTTGTTTTAGTGTTAACTCTTTTTCAAATGCATTGCTATTGTATACGCTTTGCATTTGAGGGGGTGTTAAGGGTATTAGAGATAGAATAGGAATTGTATTATTCCTTTCCTTATATGCCTTGCTTTCCTTATCTGCATATGGCATATTCCCCTGTAATATCCCCTTGTACTCCCTATATATATTGCCCATTGGGCATCTTCAATATATACACAATATTCATAACAGAAGCATGCTGCTGTGATGGCTGTGATGAGGAGGGAAGTAGGCAAGTAGCCAAGTAGGAGGTATTCTTTGTTACTATTTTGTTTCTTAGAGCATCTCCAATAATGACTTATGAGCTAGCTCTAACCATATTATTTCATATTTTAATAGAAGAGAGAGAAAAGCTATCTCTTGATCAAGAATTAGTCTCATACACACATTCCAAGATTATGTGAGAGTGTCATGTGAGGTTATTTATGTTATGAAGCTATGTGCTAAAAGTTAGTACTATTGGAGAAGTTGTCTTAGAGCTAGTAACTAGCTCATACTGTTGGAGATGCTCTTATGACATCAATATGAGATCAAATAATAGAAAATTATCTATCTGAAGATCTTGGGCTTAGTTTAACCCCTACTAAAACTTCTGATGACAATTTCTTCTCTGCCTTTTTTATGATCCAGGTACATGAACCCACGCCAATATTTGTCAGACTGCTAGCAGTGGTGCCGAATGTTGCAGCTTGTGGGGACTAATTTGATTAGAACTTTGTATGCTTTCAGAGCGGGTCAAAGAAGCAAAGCAGATGTGCCATTAACCAGGGAGTACAAAGCAGTTGGGTCATAAAAATTTAGGACAGGATCTGCTCCTCTGTGCGTGCACTATGAAGCAAGAAAGCATCATAGTGTTCATAACCATTGGCCCATTCAGGGGATGAGCTTATTTAGGAGAGCACAGGCCAGAGCGGCTTCTGAAATGGCAGTGGTACACAAAGACATTCTTTCATCCTTTGATCTGTACTGGGAGCAGTGTCTGATATGACAGTAGCCGCCCAACTCAAGCAATCATGCTTGTTCCTTGCTTAAAGGAGGGCTCTTGCTTTGCTTTGCAAGTCTTGATTCCTTCCTGTTCCTCCAATGCCAAGCAAAAGTTAATGGCTTTCCCAGAGTCTGGACTTTGGATGATTAATTAAACTAAGAGCAATGAGATTTAACAGTTATTGGTATGCGAGGTGTCATCAGTTTACCTATAAGGGGAAAAAAGAGAGGCTAATGTTTGCAATATGTCAATAACAATCTGTACTATGACATCTGCAGTTTTACAATGTATTGTTCAGTCAGTTTTAGCACTTGTTCCCATGTTTTATACTAATATAGCTAGTCAGTGTTGTTCTACCATTCCTTGTCAGTAGACAACCGAGTAGATCACAATTATAGCTGCAAATAAATGAGGTCGCTGCTGGTTTGCTGGGATAGCACTTGACAAGGAGAGACCATTCAATTTTGGAAATCATTTTCCTGTCAGTAGCCAGCTACTAATTACTTCAGCCTTTCATGCAGGATAAAGAAGTGCACATCGAGGGAGTTACTGTAACCATGTGATGGACCGATGAACTTATGACCCTCATGTGTTTTATTTTTCTAGGTCAGAAATGCTAGGAGATTCCAGGTGAAGAATAGTACTTGTTGCAGTAGCTTGGACTAAAAGGCCATTCATGTGCTGAGCTGCTGATGCCTCATGTATCCTCTCTTACCTTCAGGATTAAACACATCAAAACTTCTTCCATTGCAGTTATGTTGTCTTTTCGATCTTATCAGCCTATGATTCTGTGTGTCTTCTCTGCATATTATAAGTAGAAGATAGCATTTCTTGCAAGTAAAATATTGCTAATGCACATTCCAGCATCAATATATGAATACACCAGTGGTGGAGGGGATCATAGGAGTAGGAGCCATGCAAGGTCCTTCATGTGTACATCTACTACTGTACAGGTATGTACATCTACTCATACACACAAATTTACCATATACATTTAAACAAGACTTGATATTTCAAATGCATCCTTCACTGTATGGTCCCCAACCCAGAAGGAACCTGTGGCCCCCAGCACTGTCAAAACAGAGTATGTGAATGCACCTTTGGGACGAACTGATTCAAACCTTAGTCATGGCAACTTGAGTTTGCTACTCATTTAGGTCGCCTGCCTTTTGAGGCCTTTAGAAGTTTGAGATTTTCAAGTAACTTGCGCAGGTGTGCTTTATACATGGATTCCCCTTTATTTGGGTAGATTCAATTGGACAAGAAAGTGAGTACAAAGTATACCTGAAAGCTGAAAGAATTATTTGAGGACCAGAGATTGGAAGGATGGATTCAAACTTTAGGCTGGGTTGCCCGAAAAAGTTTGTGTACGGTTCGGATGCTAGCTGATGTTCTTACAAGTTCCGATTTGATGTTTCAGAATTTTTAAATTGGGGGATGCTTTATTTCTCCGCCTGCAGAATTGCTATCCACAGAATGCACAAGGATGCTAGTCTTGGAAATTGGAATGGCTTTGAACTGTTAGGGAACAAGCTGAGTTTTGAGCTGCTATCTCAACTCATTTTAATGTACAAACCAAGTTCAGTCTAGCTTAAGAGTGTTCGAGGGACTCCTTCCGCTCAAAAGAACAATAAGGAGAACATTTTCGGGGAAGTAAAAAGCTATTTGTGCATGATCGCAAGTTCGCAAGAAAGCTATGCCGGTGATGATGGTTAGAGTACAGCACTAGTGGCTGGAATGTAATCAGTAGTATGAAGCAAGAAGTAGAGGTACTATATTTTGTATTTTCAGTTCATGGAAAAACGAGCAGCTAGTACTTGTTACTACCTTTGAAGGAAAGGCAACCAAAGGTTGAGCAATAAGCATGCGGAGCATACGCACTCATTATTCAATCGCTTCGCCCCAGCACTGGGGTGTGTGACAATATTTAAATCGAACGAAGACGATGTATTTCTTTCTGAAGATGATTGATCTTGACACAGGGTCTATCCATGTTCTAAGATCGTATGAATACCAGTACAGAATTTCGAGGAGATCTGCATCCATGTTCATCTCTGATTATACTGTATAAAGTTTGTGCAAATCTGGTTCCTAGTTTCTACGATCCCAACCCCTGTATCCATCCATGCATGTAGGCACGTAAGCTGTCTGTAGTATCTGAATATGATTCATATTCTGCTACAAAAATAATGATACAAACACAGTCGGTTCTCCACGAAGCCATCCCTTTGCTCTCACCAAGACGAAGTTGTAGTAGACTACTCGACGCATGTAGGAGTAGCTCACATGGCGAAGAGACGCCTGACGAGCAGTGCCAAACCCAAACGACGCCTAGGTCAGCCATCCATCCCCATCCAGCGACACGCCGTCCCAAACGCGCCCGCCCGCTGATGCCATTGCCACCGGCCGGGCTCCATGCCACCATTCCTTTTGTCTTTCCTCCAGAAGAAAGCCTAAAAAGCTTCCCCTCCCCATCGAACACGACAACTCTAGCGAATAAACAACGCCACGACACCACTCACTCACTGCACGTAGCCGCACAAGAACGCAAGCCGGTTACAGGCGGCGCAGTACAGCGACTGTATACATCCTAGGGCGCTGGTATTGGATTTTATTAATAACTTTTAATTATATCTTATAGTTTGTAATTAAAAATAAATAGTAGCGGTGAGAAGAAATAATTTTAAGAAAAAAGGATATGAGTAACAAAAATAAAAGATATAGGGGTACATAATACACCCATAATCTCTCGTCTTATCCCAAATTGATACGAAAATAAAAGAAATATAGAAATCGTTACGAAAAATTAGATATCCGTAATGGTTTTTAATTTTATAAACAGAAAATAGAATCCGAAGACGATAGTAACAGCCTTGTACGCGTACAGTGCTTGTACTACCGCCGCGAGAGCGCCACGAGCCCACGACCAATCAAGCAACGAGCTGTGCGTAATGGCAGAGCTTTAAGTTACCACTCGATTAGGTTAAAATAAATTAAATTATGACTGAAATTATATACTGTAGTTGACTAAATTTATATTATAGTTAATAATGACTTATTTAACGTAACTAAATTTAAAAAAATTAAAAATAGAAAAAATAGGTTAGTTCATCACAAATAATATAAATGAATACGAGAAAAAAGAATCAGAAAAAAGCTAAAAAAAGTTAGGAAAAAAACGAAATTTAGGAATAGTTAAAAATAAACCAAAAGTCAGAAGCTCAAATCGAAATGAGCAGAACAGAAAGGTTAATTTGGGCCTCGCTCGGTTGAGCTGAAAATAGTGACTTATAGTTGAAATTGCACTATAGCTAACTGAAATTACACTGTAGTTGAATGTGGTTTATTTGGCGTAATTAAATTTAAAAAATAGAAATAGAAAAAATATATTAGCTCATCACGAACAACACAAACGAATACAGGAAAAAAAGAACCAGCAAAAAAACTCAAAAAATTAAAAATTCAGAAAAAAGATAAAATTTATAAATAGTAAAAAATGAGCAGGGCGTTGATTTAGAAGGACTAACGGACATTTTTCACACCTATCCAATTGATGATTAATTAACCCATAAGTGACAAAATTAATTAGTAGCAGGGTTAATGGCATTTTTTACAGCTTGTAGATGATGAGAAAGCAGGGGAGCACGGCTCGCCGGTCGAACACCACCAGCTCGCCCTTGCCGACGCGCACGGAGTCGTAATCCTTGCAGGGCCCGGACTCGGAGCCTGGCCCTTCCGCTACCCGGCCGGCGATCACCCTGCACAGGAACATGGCCCGCCTGCCGGACGCGGGCCCGCGACCGTTGGCGTGCGCGCCGCCGCTGCCGTCGAAGGTCCGGATGCGCAGGCCGTCCTCTCCGCCTGCGGCGGCCGTGGCGGAGGAGAAGCAGCCGTACGGCGGCGCCGGGGAGAAGCGCATCATTTCGTTGCCGTCGGCGGCGCTGCGCGCGGCCCAGCCGGCCCGGGCGCGCACGGCGGCGCGGTAGTCCTCGAAGCGCGACACAGCGCGCGCCGGGTTGTGGACGCGGAACAGCATCTCCAGCTCCCCCGCGAAAGCGCCGCCGATGGCAGTGGGCATCACCGGCGGAAGATGCGGCGGCGGAAGAGGAGACCACGACGAGAGGAATATGATCTCGACCACCTGCCGCGAGGAGTGCCCCGCCGGGAGCTCGGTGAGCGCCGGGAGCGGGCCGAGCGGACCCGGAGGAGGCGACGGCGGCACAGGGGTCGTCTTAGCCTTTGGCTTCTTGTGCTTGGCCGGACTTGGCTTTGAACTCGACTTCGGCTTGGGCTTAGATGAGGAGACGTTCTTGTGGGCGTCGCCGGAGCTGGCGCAGCTGGAGCGAGGGAGGAGTAGGTGGGGCTTCTTGGGCAGTGCCGCGACGGCGGCGGCCACGTCTTCAACCGCCGTGGACTTGCAGTGGAGGGACCGGACCCAGCTCGCCGCCGCCATTGGACGGTGGCGAAGCGGCGGAGGCTTCTCCGGCATAAGGCGCGCACCCGGTGGTGTCAACGATGTTATCTTGCAGCTCGCTGCGCTGGAGACTTGGAGAGTGGTGGGGAGACAGTACGCTTATTATGGGTTTTCGTGTTGCTCGGCAATTTGTATGGTCTAAGCTTTGCTGCCGAGCTAATCGGTTTTTTTTTCTGATAGTTTAAGATTTAAATATTTAAAATTTAGCTATTTGTAGTATACAAAGAAAAATAGTTATGTACGATTTTAATCGATACAGCTGAATTTAATATACTTCTTATTGTAATTTTTATTAATTTTTTTATAAAAATATATCATTTAGAAACTAATTGATATAAACAGTATTGATCAATTTACACTAAAAGAAAACGGACCAATACAGGGGTATCGCAGTAGTCACTAGTCAGTACTCCGTACTACTCTAAGCTTGACAGGAGGAAAATTACTACGTGGATTTACTATTTACCGCTAGTGTGCTGCATGCACGGTGTCATGCTCGTACAGTGATTAGGCTTGCAGGAGTCGTGTACTCGTGTTGGACAGGTAAGGATTTTTGGCTGCCGGATCCTGATGACCAGTGTAGCTGTTGAAAACAGTCTTTTTAGGTCGTACTTATTGAGTTTCTAGTTTCTTGGTTTATTTTTTTATTTATAAATTTTATTTTTTTTTCTGAATTTTTAACTTTTTATCCGTTCTTTTTTTATTCGTTTGTATTGTTTGTGATGGGCTAACCTATTTTTTTCTATTTTTAATTTTTTTTAAATTTAGTTAGGTCAAATAAGCTACCATCAACTACATTGTAATTTCAACCAACTACAGTAAAATTTTAGCCATAAGTCACTTTTTCCAGCACAACCGAGCGGCACCTTAGACCACTGTTGGAACAGTGAAAAGACTAAGGTCTTGTTTGATTTTTGGTCATGATTTTTGAGGAGAGAAATTAAGGGAGCAAAGATACTTGTATTGAAAAGTCATTTTGTTCATAACAGTTTCTGTAATGATTTCTATGAACAACTTATAGAAACTAACTTAAACAGTCACTCTGTTCAACTTTTAACTTTTAAAAATCAAAAGCTAAAAACTATTTAGAACCGAAGCCTCCGAGAGATGACCTTTTTTCCTTGCATGCATGCATGTCTTGTGAACTCTCTGCTTGTTTTTGTTCCTTCAGATGTAGTTTTATGCAGTATGCACCTTTGTAATGAGGATTGACATGTAAATAAGGCAATTTTCCCGCAAGGTGCATTCACATGTAAAATTATATTTTTGAACACCTTAGTGGTGGGTTCTACTGATACGTGCGACTTCAGTGCTGTACTAATTGGTACTCCGATCCATTGTCTCTTTTTGGTCGCAAATCAAAATGGTACATAAAATTTTTTGGCATTACAATAAAGCTATACATAAACGCCATCGTACAACCACGTAATGGCACTTGTTCCACACGCGGCATAATAATTCGAAAGATATGTAAGCATGCACACCGGTCGTAGGACAAGTCAAAAGCGAGGGCACGGAATTGAAGCGGCATCGCCGGCATGTGGAACGGCCAATTGTGCAACTGTCGTACATGTCATCGATCGATCACGCCACTCACGCAGCAGATGAGACGCCCGGCCCTCGCCTACCTTGCTTGCGTGTACACGCTGCTTATATATGAGCCAAATAATAAACATTACTGTTA
Organism: Dendrocalamus latiflorus; assembly: GCA_017311315.1. Classification (NCBI taxonomy): domain Eukaryota; kingdom Viridiplantae; phylum Streptophyta; class Magnoliopsida; order Poales; family Poaceae; genus Dendrocalamus; species Dendrocalamus latiflorus. Next base: position 39,157,596 of record CM029610.1, read on the forward strand.
TATATTATAAAAGAATGAGTTGGTGGTTGTATGTTTATTTTCCTTTAACCACTCTATTTTTTTAACTTCTTCTATTCTTTATTTACCAACCGATCAGAGCAATTCTCTTCTATAACACGATTATCTATATATTCAATAAGTTCCGTTATAACACACGGATACATAACTAGTATATATCAACATTCAACGGCAAGCGGTTCCTGTCTTCCCCGCCCATGACATCGCCGTGCAGGCTCCGGATTCCTGGAACACCGCAAGGAGAGATCAGATGCATCGCGTTCTGATCTGTTTTCGTCTCATGGATGCATGCATGCAATGGAACCTGCTTTTTTTTGGCAGCGAGTGATGGTGTTTTTTTGAAACTGTTTATATATATGGTATTGTAGTTATTTTTTTTAAAAAATTAACTTTTGGATATTTATTTTGCAAATCTAATTATCTCTTTAAACTCGATAACCGCAACCTGCCACGTTACAGGAGCTAAGCAGGACCACACATGGTCAGCGGCCGAATACTGCATAAGTAGCACTAATTAGTCACCAAGTAGCATGATTAGTACTAATGGATTTGTGAGTGAGTTAATTAGTGTTAAGTAGAAAGAGAATGTACTAGTGCATGCAACACACCACTACACAGTACACAGTGCTCGCTTGCCTTGTTCCATGATTCCATCATGCATCTAGCGCTATTATCTAGTGCTGCCCTCCTCTTCATGGCGGCACTGTTCCAAATGGATTAGTGTTAATTATGCTGATTAGTGCTAATCATGCACTATTCGGCCGCTGCTGATGTGTGGGGGGCTCTTAGTAGATCCAATCGAGCTCCTGTGGCACGCAGGCAACACGTCTGCCGAGTTCGAATAGAGAGAGAAATTTATATAAACGCATGTTTGGTGACTAAGTTTGAAAGAAAATTTTGCTAGAGTATCATTTATATCAACAGTTCCTTCTTTTACATAGTACGTACGTAGTTGTTGTTTCGTACGCATGCATGTTGGCAAGTTAGGTTGGAAGGGCGCCATATGATTTCGGGACGAGCACGCGGCCAAACACGAACAATCGAGATTGGACATGGTAGCTAGCGAGTTTTTCAACCGGAGTTGTTGCTAATATTTTGTTCTGTTCTCCGGACTACATATATTTGGTGTCCATGTGTTCAGGGTTGACATGTCTTTATTCAATTAGCCAGTAGCTAGCTAATTTTCCATCACAAACCTAGCATGAACCGTACAACAGTGCATTCTATGCTCCTTTGAAAAGGGGAAAAAAAGTTCGGCGCTTTCGTATTTGAACTAAAGGCAATTGAGGTGCAAAAACTCGTCTCTCTCTTCTTCCTCCCTGTAGGATCGCGGTCCTGCACCTTTTAACACGTTCGCACGAGCTAACCGACGATGCATGAATGGTGCATGCGCTTAATCCGGCGTTTCAATCCCACGATCGAGGAGAGAATTGCTATTATAGGACGCGAAACAATAGGCTTCGTTGTTATAGGACTCCAAACGCCAACTTCGCTAAAATAACCCTTGAAACTTTGACACTTTGTTATAGATGACATTTGGTCTTTTTAATCTCTTTTCTCAACTAAAATACATGTATTTTGCCATGATGTGACCGTATTGCCCTTCTGCCTCATTCACGTAAGAGATTGACCTTTCGTTTCCTTCGTACATTTCGTTTCCTTCGTCCGACTCCGACTGTTCGTCTCCGCCGCCCAAAATCCCGACATGGAGCCCCAGCCCGGCGATCCCCCGACGGCGGCCGGCCATCCCCCGACGGCGCCCTCCCCTGGCCTGGACGCACGGGCCGGCGAAGCCCAGACGGCGGCCAGCCATGGCGGCGCACTAGGGCTGGCCACCGATGTCCAGGCTGCCCTAGGCATGGCCCAGGGCACCTGCTGTACGTGCCCACGCGCAACACCTGCCCTCCAAACACACAAGGGCAAAAATGTCATCCCATAGCAAAATACATGTACTTTAGATGAGAAAAGTGATTAAAAGGACCAAATGTCATGTATAACAAAGTGCCAACGCTTCAAAGGTCGTTTTAGCGAAGTTTACGATTGGAGTCCTATAATAGCGAAGCTCATTGTTTCGCGTCCTATAATAGCAATTTTCTCCACGATCGAGAGAAATATAGTAACATCAAGAGCCATTTGAATCGTTATGGTGGTAAAACTAATAAAATGTGGGCCTATGGGGACACGCGAGAGTATTCACCAACGCAAAGCGATCACGCCCGAGTTAAAAAGCTCCAAATTGAAGTAGAGTAATACTAGCTGAAGTTTAAATTCAAACTGTTCATATCAAGTCAAAGCAGGAGGATTAAGAAGCGCTTAACCCGCAAGCATCGGAACCTGGAAATCTGTCACATTAAGATACCAGGCCCAAACCGAAGTTCGAGGGGGATTTGAACGGAGGCGGGGTGGGAATTCCGAGGCCGCTGCTGAGGGGGACACGGCCCAGCCTTTGCTTCCCCACGCCTGCGCGCGTTTGTACGCGCGGTGCGTGTGCGGTCGTGCCAAAGAGGCCCAAGGCCACGTTCAGGACGCGCGCGCCCGTGCCTGCCTGCCTGCCGCGCCCGCTGCCCGATGAGAGGCCTCTGTCCTGCCAACATCCAGCGATGATATAGCCCCACACCAAATTATTTTAGTTTATTTTAACTTTCGATATATTTAAATTAAAAGTCATTTAAAACATATTAGTAACTGATTTCAGTTTTTTTGTTTTTCCTCTATATTTCTTTGCATTGTCCGTACAATATAACGGATTTTTTAAAGAAAAAGTTAACAGCCATTACAACACAATTTCAGTCATAAGGCAAAAACCATAACCAGAAGTTTAAGCTATGAGTCGTTATAGTACAATTTCAATTTTTTCTTTTGGCTCATATTTCTTTGGGATCTAAAACAAACAGAGTGACCTTTTCAACTAGTTTCTCAAAGCCACCTTGTTAAATAGTTTTTACATCTGATATCTTTTTTTTGAATCTGGGTACTTTCATTACTCGTCTGCTGAAAGTTCAGCAGCAACAATTACATCGACGTTACTAGGGACGGTTCTTGTGATTAGCTCCTCCCCTTCAACGCATTCATAACCCAGCTCTGCCATCGCATGAGCGGCTCTATTACAATCCCTCCCCTTAAACACATATTCGAATTGTATAAAACTAGAGAACACTAAAGACTTTAGCTCGTCCACCAGACCACCTTCAGGCATTGCAGAGAAGTCTTCTGATATTAATGCTTGCTGAACCATTAATGCATCAGTCTCCAGGATCAGTCTTCCAATGCCTAGGTTTAAAGCCGCCTGGACTCCCTGTTGACATAAGATTAATTCTGCTTGAAAAGCACTCAGCAAGTGATCAATCTTCCCTCTACCGGTCATCACGACATCTACATCTGATATCTGCATCACGTCTTCCGCTCTCCACGATCATATAAAAAAAGTACATCCAAAAGTTACATCAAATGCAGCCAAAAAAACTGGACCATACCGTGGCTGCCTGGCACTGGACTCGTGCCTCGTCAAGTCGCCTAATGTGCCGCCGCGTTGGCCGTTTCTTGCAGATGCAGTACTGATTATCCTCTGTTGTGCTGTACCGCCATTTTGCCGCCCATCTTACTTTTTATTTTTACCTCGTGTAAAAATGACAGGAGAACGTGTGGTAATCGGTGAATTCTCTCCCTCCCTCTCTCTCTCTCTCGACGAGTTTTGGGGCTCATGTGGTAGAAATGTGGGCCTGGCATATTAGAAACCAAACAGCCTTAAGGATTTTGAGATAGGAGGCCGACAATGCAATGTAAACATAAGGCCGAATAGCCCAAGCGAACAGAAGGGAGAAAATTGGGTCATGTTGGATCCAAATTAGATTACTAGGCTTTCTTCGTCGCCGCCTTCCTCGCTTCCGGCGGCCTCCATCGCGAGGCGCTCTTTCTCTGGGCGGCCGCGACTTCGGTGTCTAGGGTGCTTCTTGGCCGGCACTACGTTCTCGACGTCGTTGCCGGGGCTTGGCTCGGCGTGCTGGAGGCCTGGCTCAGCACCTCGCTTGAGATTTATGTGCGGTAGCAGCAGCTTACTTCTATGCTATTCTCGTACGGTTTATTATAGCATTGCTGTCGCAAAATTGCAATTTTTGTGAGCAATTCAAGTTTGGCAAACACCCAGGTTGTTTGTAGCTCTTGAATTGAGCATGATACATACGACGGACGAATCAACTTAAATGCTTCTCTAAGAGCAGTCTTTTGGTAGAATGGTTGATAATTGGTGTGGTATTCGTCACTTCCGATTGATGCAAATGACAACTGGTAGCAATGATGTTCTAACCTGTGTTGCATAGACACGTGTGTCTAATACGACACAACATGAACATGAGGGGATTTGCTGTTTTTCCAAAAATACCGACATGACACGGACACCAAGAAGCACTCGTTATACACACGCGCGCGCGCACACACATATATATAATATGGCATATGTAAATACAAGAAAATGAAGTGTAAATTGCAAATGTAAGCATTTAATCATGGGAAATTGCAATTTGTACCTTATGCTCTTGGGTTAGGACGAATGAATGAAGCACCAAACACCTGCATTAGCAATTCAGCATAATGTCAGCCATCTGCAGCCAGAAAATTAATACAGTGCTAGATAGAAAATTAATACAACAACCATGTTGCGATAGACCGATAGAAGCAAAGAAATGAAGCACAAGTATCAATACAAATTACAAAGTACAAACCAGTGTTCTTCAAACTGACATAAAGAGAGATAGGAATATAGGATGTTCAACATAAGTTGCATAGCAAAGTTGAATTTAGCAAGACAGTGGCTAAATAAGATTGTAAAGGATGCAAAACATGGTAAGGGACTCTTAATGATCTGGATTTGGCTCTAGATTTTGATTCTTCATAGTAGACCCATCTGCAAAAGAAACACTCTCCAATTCTGGTTCTTCAAGGGAGGGGTTAGCAACTTCTAGAATCCCAACACCTGTAAGTGGATCAAAACTACCTCCTCCCACATCCCACATCCTTGTTGCCCCTGTTTTGTAAGCTTGTGTTCTTCTAGACAAAAGCCTCAAATTGTTGTTAGCTTGTTTCTCCTCACACTATGGATGAAACTATACGTGCTCCAATTCCTTTCGCAGCAAGAAGATGAGGCCAGTTGGTTAACTAATTTGAGAGCCAAATCTTGCAACATAGGAACGGATTGTTCACGATTAGCCCACCAGTTCATTGGATTAACAATCCCTCTATCATAAATGGAATCAAAGTCATTAAGTTCTCTGGAACAAATGAAAAACCTTGCATACTCATCTTTGACTTGTCTAAACTACTCAACTACAGGGAAAAACTTCTTAAAACACTTCATTCTAATTTGAGAAATCTTAAGGTCCTTGTGAGGAGGTACACGACAAACACCTCCATTGATCCACTTGTCAATATAATATCTAGATAAGAAAATGAATGAATTAACACTTTAGAATAACTAAAACAAATATGTTAGCAAGCAGCAAATTAGCAAATGGTTCACCTTGGATTAAGTGAATGCGCCAAACAATGAAGTGGAATATCGCCTTTTGCCCACCGATTAATCAATATGTTTTGAACAACCGAGTAAAAGGTGGATTCTTCATTATCTTGCTTTCTCTCCCACTTATATATCTCTTTCTTTATATTCTTTATCATTGTATTCCACATCTCCTAAATCAGATGAAGACATAGTGTTTCAGTGTCCGCCACACGCAGCATTTCATATATAGGCTCGGTAAATTGAAGAATGTAGCTAACCTTGCCTCATCGCACTTCATTGAGAACCGTGTCTCTCACAAATTGTGCTTAGTCATTGTCATCTTTGTAAGCCTCCCATGCTTCACTAATTACCATGCTTTGGAGTGCCCTCTTGACTATGGAAAATTGCTTCAACATAACCACAATCGAAGCAACTCTTGTTTCGACAATAGCAAGCAATTTCAGATTGCTAAATTCATTAAATATTGAAAGTCGCATACCATGATCCATTATAAAATTCTCGATAATGTTAGCATCTTGTGCAATTTCAGTTATCCAATAACACTCTTCAAAGATGAGGACTTCATCATCAGTTCTTGGCATTTTTGCAGCACAAATACTTTTTGAAGCAAGATTTAGAGTATGAACAACACAGGGAGTCCAAAAAATATGATTGTACTTCTGTTGAATAATCAAACCCGCACCTTTGCAATTTGCAGCATTGTCATTGATGACTTGGACCACATTTTTTGGACCTACTTGTTCAATAATAGCAATCATCTTCTCTGCAATGTACTCCTTTGTTTTGACCTCACCTTCAGCATTTATAACTTTCAAGAACATTGGTGCACTCTCACAAACAGCTAGAAAATTTATGAGTGGCCATCTCTGCGCGTCTGACCACCCATCTAAACAAATGGTCACTCCTTTTTCAGACCTTGTGCTCTTTGTCCTCTCCAATAAAGTCTCAATGTGAGCCCTTTCTTGCTGAAGAAGAGTAGTTCTTAGTCTGTTATATCCAGGAGGGGTATAACCGGAGATGTTGTGATCTGCTGCAAAGGCATATGAACTTTGATAGTGTGGATTTCTTGCAACATTGAAAGACATTCTTGTAGACAAATAATAGAACACAAAATTAGTTGCAACAGGCAGCAACATCCAAAAAAGGCGCCTTGATGTTTCATACCAATTATAGATTACAAACCTGAGGAATAAAACATTCTTGCAATCATAGCATCCAATTGGTGGCGAGTTTCATTGTTGAAATGTGGCGACCCGCTTTATTACCATGGGGTAATAATGCCAGTCAACGGATTATTATTCGTTTTAGCCGATAGAACATCGCTCTAACGAATAATAAGCCCATCAGAGTGTTGCAGCAGAACAATAATTAGAGACATAGCATGATATTACAATAATATCGCCACGCAGGGCTACAGTTTAGTACAACGCCTCAAGGGCTTGAACAACATACTCTTTAGAAAGGAAAGAAATATTCTAACTACTTCCCATTCAAAAATGACTCTACAGGGTGTCCGCCTGATACCCATTGTATCCCGAATCCACAGTATTTCATCCACGTAGCTTCTTTCTGATCCTGGCTATCCTCTGCATTTACATACTCCTAAACAAAGGAGGTTAATAGCAAGGGTGAGTACCACGGTACTCAGCAAGCATAATAGCAATAAATGCACTGGTATGCTCTCATGTCTTTAAGTCCAGATTCTAATCTCTTTATTCTGAAAATAATCTCACGAAAATAATTGATCTTTCCTTTTTAATTGCCAAAACAATTTCTATTTTTCACCCAGTAAGGTACGATCCCTAACGATCACCGTAGTCCACATTCCAGTGAACTGGCATGAATTCATGATTTTGTTAGCACTGCGCAGGCTTGTACCACTGTACCCAAAGCTGCTCTGAACCTTCTTATTTAGGTTTCTTCTACACTGCCTTAGGTATGGAATCCAGTTCAGAGTACAGAACCTTTCTCCGATTACGTTATTCCATCCACCAGCCCATCTATCATCCATCGGTGTACCAAGTCGCTCACTTGAGCTCCACCGACTTCCAATAGTGTTGGTTGGACCGGCTCTCGGCCCAACACTCCACCTAACGCATATAGCGTCTGGGACTTACTCACTTCCAGTCTTGCATTACTGGTTCTGAGCTCCATCCATCTCTTTACTCACACATAAATACTTACCCTTTGTGGTGGACTGGTTAACGTAATGGGATACTAAATTCTGCCCGTCCAAAACGGGAAATTGGTTGGCACGATAATTACGATTCCTTATCCAAGTGAAATGGAGGTAAGTCCTTATATTATAACCCTATGTAAAGAGGTCTGCTTAGCCTCTCTGTATCCTTTCCCTGAACCTTTTTACCCACCGTATACATATCTGCTTGTGGGCCTGCTGCTCTTCTCAGCAGTACCACAACTGATCATTTCATTTCTTACTTTCTCTCTTTCTTTTTATTTTTTTTCTTTTCTCATCTTACTTAGCATAACATCATAGCATCTTCATTCTCTAATTTCTTTTTAAAACAGTGGTTTTCATGCATTTAACTAGGATTATTAATATTGCTGGAAATACACATATTTTTAACATAGCTACGTGCATGATCGAAGAATGAGCTTGCCTGGATTTCAACCATAGATTCGGATTCAAGTAGGATCAGGTGAAGTCACTCCCATAGCTTGGATCGATGTCTGCAATTACATATGCCGACTACGATTTAATTTACAAAAATATACTAAAATACGATGGGTTGATGTGCTTGTGCTCCTAAGGTAAGACGTCACTCCTTTTAACCCAATCACGGTAATCGAGGTTAACTTCGGTACACTACTCGTCATTCGATAACATCGCACTAACGTCATGAGATATGGTTGATCTAGTAGATATGCTCGGCATTTTATTAATTCTGAGCAATTTTCAATTACACGGGTTAACTAAATACATGCACAATTATAACGACAAATATTAACCTAGCCAATCTCGCGTATGCAATTAGGCCTATTTAATTTCTCAAAGGTTCGTATATATTTATTCACCTCTCTAATCCATTTTAGATATTAAGTGATGAGTTAAATTATAAATCTAGAAGAATATGGCTTCTCATTAATCAATTACTTAATTTCTTAATTAAACTATACTCAGGCGTCCTTATGGGATTCATAAATTTTACTCTAGTCCTTTGCATATTTTTACAGCTTAACTGCTATTTAATTCACCGTGTATAATTTTACTCGCTACTCGTAATCTTAACTTGACGAGTACTATTTTAACTACGTACGCGCTATCTAATCGTCGTAAACAGTTTTAGATCTTTAAAGGGTTAGAAATTTATTCTACCAATTCAGAACACTTATTAATTGATTTCTACAGTTTATAATTGACTAATGACAATTAACTAGGTATTTAAATACGCAACAGTGATCTCAATGAAATTATGATCCTTTACTTTGCAAGCATGCCATTCCAGCCTATGGGCATCATTCATTTTTAATATCCAGGAATATTTACTAGAAAAGTTCTATGATTTAACACAGTTCAGGTTACTTAAGTATTTAGTTACAACCCCGAATGATTTACTTAGCATTGCATCGGTTAAATCGGTAGACGCTATGTTTTATGTAATTAGATGAATCCTAATAAATGTGCCTGTAGGTATTTCTAATTTCTCAATCCGCTTATACTCCGCTCAATGAGACCTAAATGTCTACTATCTATGGTATTATACTACACCAAAGTTCATATTGATTCTTAGCTAAATTTTACTGATATCTATTATGTTGATGCGATTGGAATTCCTTTACAAGGTTTCTAATATCTGTAGTTCATTACTTACTTATACAATCTGCTATGGCAAAATGGTTACAATGCATGTTTAAGAGTATCCTTAAATTTAGCAACTCTAACTCTTTACATTTCTAAATTTTTCCCACTCCCCTTTTTATTCTCTTTCTTCTACCCGGCCCTCCCTCTTTTTCTTGCTGCCTTCGGCCGAAGTCGCTTCATCTCTCTTCCCTCACCACCGCCGACGCCTACTTCATCTCCTCCCCTTCCCCATTTCATTCGGCCGCCTCTCTCTCTCCCCCGGTCCCCCTCCACACGACGCCGCGCCGGCTCGGCTCCTTCCCCCGGCCTTACGCCTCCATCGCCGGCCCTCTCTCTGCTACGCCTCCTCCCCTCGCGCCGCCTGCCCTGTTGGCGCCGCGCCGCCGCTCCTCCGCCCCCGCTTCTCGGCGCCTTTGCCCCTGGGTCTCACACCTCCTCCCCCGGGTCTCCCTCGGGCGTCTCACGCGACATCTCGCGCCGCCCCTCCGACGCCTTGTCCCACGTGCTGCCGACCGTCTTGGCCGCGCCGCCGCGCGCCTACTCGCCCCGGCCTCTGTGCTCCCCTACCGGCTCTCTCTCGCCTAGGTGCCGCCTCCCCCTCGTCGAGCCGTATGCCCGGTCGCTCCTCGGCTTCCTCCGCCGTCTCACCTACTCCCCGCGCCGCGCCTTCTCCTACCTCACCGACCCTCACCGCCGCGCCTCCCCTCGCCGCACGGTAAGACACGTCCAGATCCATGGCCTAAGGCCTGGATCTGGCACCTCCTTCCCGATCCAGACCTGATCCACTCATTTTCAAGTTGCTACTTTTGATTTGTTCTCACGGTTGCTTGAGGTGCTAGGTTGGGAGGCGGGTTACCCCGGTTAGCCACGGCCGGCTAGCCGCCGCCGGTACGCCGGGGGAGTGCTCGGTGGTGGCTAGAGGCATGGCTCGGCTGGTGGTAGCACGCAGCCGCCGCCCTCTTCGGTAAGCTTCCTCTCCTCTACTCCTTCTCTTCTACCTCCGGTGGTATGCTCTGTGTTGGTCCCATGGTGCTCTACTAGTGTTGGGTGGCTTATTGTCTTTAGTTATACCTTATCTACTATTGAGGGATGGATGCTATGGTTGGGAACAAATCGTGGTTTACCTTCGCCGGTCGCTGGTGGGTTGCTTTGAGGGGATTCAGAGTTGGCTTGCGGCTGTCGCCATTTTGGTTGTGTGGATGCCGTCTGATGGTGACCTCCTCCTCCTCCTACGGTTGCCGGTCTCACGGCTTGTGGTTTGGTCTCTAGCCGTTGCCATCGCCGTCGCCTTGCTCCTCATCTGCTCACCTTCGTCTTGCGTCTGGCTTCTCCTTGGTGGCTACGGTTTCTTGGTTGGCTTGGGATGGTTTGAGGGTTTGGGGATGAGAATGACATTGAGGCTGGCTCTCTCGTGGTGTTTCTTCTCTCCTCTGTTGGCTTGAGAGGGATGAGGAAGGTTTGGGAGAAATGAGAATGAGAGGCAGTGGGAGATGGCTCTGCTGTGCTTTTTTCTGCCCTCTCTGGTAACTATGCGCGATGTTTGGCTCGGGCTGTGCGGTGTCTTCTCGATGTTGTGCTGTCCTCTATGTGCTAGGTGGCTGGTTATCCGGAGAGATGTGATGTCCCTTACTGTAGCATTACTGTAGTGGCCAACTGATATTTTTGGGTTTTGGGCATTTGGTCGGTTGCTATGGTATCAATTTCAGGTTTATTTATGCCAAATGATGATCTTATGGTTGTGAGAGGTGCCGACTGGCCCCCGGACGGTCAGGTATCTCCGTGAACGGATTACCCCGCCCGAATTTAACCTCTCGGGCTCTGACGACACTTTCTATCTTCTTTCCTTGCTTCAATTGTTTTTATTTGTACTTTTGTTCGGTCTTTTTCGATATTATAATTACAAATGGAATTACAAGTGAATTGATGGTGTGATGGTAATCCGGCGGCAATTGCTAATGTATAAGATGATCTAACTGTATTTGGCTTTCTCTTAATATTGATGTACACCGAATAATGTAATTTATCTAAATGTAATTTTTTATCCTCAATTATCCTGAATGCAATATTTATGTATGAGATGGATTTGGTGTAAAATTACCTCATACACTTCCTGAATGAATACCATTGTATCGCAATTGCTTAGTCCTTAAGATGGTTATTTGGTTGAGATATGAATTTGTATATTTGTTGTAATTTATATTGTCGTGGTTATGTAATACAAATTGTAATATTTTTGTTTGACCTGATATAAGTTCTAATTGTCGCTCAAAGGATGTAATTGATTCTACCATATACGAATTGTAATTAATTACTGTTGTACTACGGACTATTATATATATATATATATTAATTGAGTTGCAAGTTTTTGCTTATCGTGCAACCAAATTTTATCTCTCTAGTCTATACTATTTAGTCTTCGCCCTTGACGATGAAATTGTGAAAACAATGTATTAGTTTATCGCTTGATGAGTTCATTTAAAATGATTGCAAAGAAAAGTTTAAATTCCCTCATATTTTTAGCTCATTAGCTACCTAATTAATCCTACTTAACGTTGTAATTTGTCACTTAGGGTTAATTAAGGACGTGGGTCGTTACATGAAAGCTCTCTCCAAGGATGAAACTCCCCTCCGTTTAGTGCCTATGCTAGATGAAGCAATACTAACACTAGGAGCACTACTTGCAGAAGTTGGCAACGGAATATTTCTTGGCTTTATTTTTGCTAATTCTTCTTTAGCATTTGCAACTTCACTTCTAAGCTGAGTAAGGATAGGTACGATTACCTTTGGGCATATCTTAATTCCACCATTAGATATTCTAAGCAGATGGGCTTCCACTCTAGATTACTTCCCAGTATACACTTGATTGTAGTACTTGCATCTGAATAACTATCCATATGATTCCATAAAGGAGCCTTGATGTTTTGCTGCTCCCCTCTTGCTAAGCTTGATCCCACGGACTCCATATCGGTCACTCAAATCAAATCTTCTGTTGGTGACATGTTTCAAAAAGGGAATGACACAGTTAAGTTGTTTATGAAGTTGATCAAAATGTATATGCTACTAATCCAGCCTAGTCAATAAATCACTACACTATTGAATGACATAAACCAAAGGAAATATAATTTTAATTCTTGGGTAATAATTTGAGGTCCATAGCCATGTAGAAGTGAGGGGCTGGAGAGTGGAGAGTGGACGTGCACGGCCGCGCGGGAGATGGGATTACTACCCTAAACCCTAAATAGGGGTGCAAATGGGTTGGGTTAATCCCGACCGATCCGGTACCGGATTCGGGAAGGGAATTTGGTATCCGGTCGGATTCGGATTCGGATAATTCATGTCGGATTCGGATTCAGGAGAGTTGTTATCCGACCGAATAGTATCGGTATTCGGATACCGGATAATTATCCAGTCAGATATCCGGTCGGATATTCGGTCGGATATCTGGTAAGAGTTAATAATTCACCTTTTATTTTGCTAGTATTTGTTTTTTGTCATGTTGGTTGGTTGAGGTGTGCAGTGTATAGAAAGTTTTCCTGGATCGTCCAAGCTTAAGTTCTATAAAAGGAATATGACATTTAGTTGTGGCAACTATAAATATACAATACTAAAATAGTGTTTTATTTCTAATTCTACTGCTTTTGCAATTGGAATCCTAAATTTGCTCATTAAGATCACTCTTCCTAGGTAATGGAATGAAAAGCATGTAATCGGAGTATTGTTAAATGATGAACTTTGGCATGCTTTAGTAAATGAACAGGTAAATTTTTCAAAAGTCTATTATCCCCAATTGTCTACTGTCTCTACCTTAATTTAGTAAAATTTCTTTAGCCAAGAAAAACAAAATGCTGTCCGTCAAGAATCAAGATTCATCTTGAAACACCATACCTCAATGGGCAATTTTGGGGGAAACACCACACCATCTTCGACTGATGAATTATAATCACTATTATGTACTTATGTCTAACAGTTTAAGGCTTGAAGTGATAGTGGTATGGTTTAGCATATGTTCCTTTTCGTATGCATGTATTATCCGTCTACATTATCCGTTTTCGATCCGAAACCGTCAAGTATCCGTTCCGGCGGCATCGTATTCAAAATTCCGAATATTCTGAATTCGTATTCGTATCCGGTTTTACCGTATCTGACCCCGAATCCGAGAAAAAATGGGTTAGAATACAGTATGAGCAATATCCGTCCGAATCCGACCTGATTGCACCCCTAACTAGGGGTGAAAACGGATCGGATATTTTTCGACCGACCGACCGCCGAATCCGAGTCGGATCGAATTCGGATAGTTATGTCGGATAATTATTGGATTTGGGGTCGGATAGTTGTTTTCGGATATGGATTCGGATTCGGAAAAGAACTATCCGACGGATACGGATACTATCCGGGATTTTATCGGATAATACCCGGATATATTTTTCGGATATCCGGATTCGGATAGTTGGCTGCTTGTCATGTGTTTGCTAGTTTTTGTTGATCCTCTTAGTGCAACAGATTTTCTTGTTCTTTTAGTTTTTGTTGATCCTTTCCTGTGTACATGTGTGTATGTGAGATGGTGCAAAGGAGAGAAGCAGCAGTATTTGGGATCACATAAGAATGTTGAGAAATCCATCACTTTGATGGTATTGTCCAATTGGAGAAGCCTTTTGTATATGCCTTTTGTACCAGTCTATATATGCTTTTTGTTACATTAGATTACATTACATTTTCTACCCGTCTATATATGCCTTTTGTATTCCTATGTAATATCCGACGAGATATTCGTTATCGTATTCGCATCCGCTCCGTATTCGTTCCGTATCTGTGACCGATACTATCCGGATTCGTATTCGTATCCGGTACTATTCGTATTCGACTCCGAATCCGAGAAAAAAATAGGATAGGATATGGAATAAGCAATATCCGACCGAATTCGACCCGTTTTCACCCCTACCCCTAACCCTAAATAGTAATGGGCTAAACTAAATGGGCCGTGTTTTATATGGGCCGTATCATCTAAATGGGCCAATACATGTCCATCGCGTGTCCAATACGTGTCCGAAATTAAAATTATTTTTCTTTAATCGTTTATCTTCCGACACATTGCCAATACGTGTCTGAGCCACGTACACGGCTACAGTGCGATGTATCCATGCATCATAGGTTCTAACATAGGTACTCTGACTTCATATGACAGGTGGTAACTACATTTACATTGCTTATGCTCAGTTGCTGGGAAACGTTGATTATGCTATTGTTGGAAATCTAGTCAATTTTCGGCATATTTTAATCCAGAAATTCAGCATATAAAACATGACATAAACAAGCATGAGTGATCTATCATCGACGTATTTATATTCGCTAACGAATAAGCTAACAGAAATATCTATTAACATATTCATAGCGCACAGAAACAAATACACCAGAAAAGGTTTCGGATTATACCCTCGGGCGGGGCCAGTGCCGGAGACACCGGAGGCGCCGTTACCATCAGTCGTCATGATGGCCTATTCGATGTAGTCGATCAAGGCGTGATGCAGGAAGAAGCTTGGTGCAGGAAGATGTTCGCAGTGCAGTCCCGCGAACGATTCACCACCAGGAAGAAGACGTCGCAGATTGAGTAGTCGCGCTGATGCGCTCCCCAAAAACTTGATCGCCCGCCTACCCGTGCAGGTACACAAACGGACGAAGTTCCGGAGGCCTACTCGCCCAGAAACTTGTGCGCGCAAGGTTCTGGACCGGAGATTACAGAGAGCAGCCAAAACAGAGAGATAGTTCTGTTCTTTCGTATCCCATTGGAATGGAGAGGAGAGCCCTCTTTTGAAACAGCAAAAACGAAGAGACTGGTAACTGCAGCCATTATTCACTAGTAACAGCAACCATTACCCACAGCCATAATCGTGCACCGTTACTGGCAGCCATCAGTGCGTTTCGTTTTTCGAATAGATAAAGAAAAACGCGCCCGCACCCGACACGCCTGCGCGCGTACGTACGCACGCACACGCACACGCACACGCACACGCACCGCACCGCACGGCACGGCACGGCACGGCGCGGCGCGACGCGACGCGGCGTGGCGAGGCGAGCGAGCGAGCGAGCGCGCGCGTGTAATGGCTCTCTCCAATTCCACAAGGGGGTTACCACATTCCACCTTTTAAAGTGGTGTAACTCCCATTCAATTCTCCATATGGGACTAAACAAAATTCTACCTAGCATTAGTTGTGGGCCTAGGAATTTCATTTGATTAATTGCTAAATTAAAATGGGCCAATCCCAATTAATCCAACAATCCCCACCAAATTTCAAGGCACACGAGAAATGCTCTCAGTTCTGCTGTTGTTTGATATACTAGTGTTTCGATGGAGACTGTTAAGTTGAACATCCACCTAGGAAAGGAGTTACACTCATCCACAACTGAACAATGGACTATGCCTTGAATTGACAGTTTTGTGCGAACAAGCTTTACCCAATTCCTTTACTAGTACTAGGCTGCCTAAAACATCCCCTCTGGTTGGAGCGTATAAGTCATACTCCAAGCCTATTCATGAGTATCTAGAGATCACCCAAATCTCATAGACTGTGACCAGCAGTCGAACTCATATAGGTGTGTTCTTTCTAAGATGTCCTGTAGGCCGACATCTCTGCTTTAAAAAGCCACTTGAATCACATTAAGGTAAAAACCAACCTGCCATACAGAATAGGAGAGAAGCGCATCATTGAAGAAATGAGCCCTGTAAAGGTCTCTCCTCCCAGTCAACCAACAGATTGTTTCACCATCCTACTTCACGGGATCTCCGATCACATAGAACAGGTTACCACTGTGGTATGACTCATGTGGGTCTCAGGCCCATCTCACTCGATGCACTATCTATCACATTACGTGATAAACCCTTTGTAAATTGGTCTGCCAGATTCTTAGCTGTCTGGACATAGTCCAGTGTTATAACTCCGGAGTTTTTCAGCTTTCTGACAGACTTCAACCGCCTCTTAACATGCCTAGATGACTTCATGTTGTCCTTAGAACTGTTCACCTTGATAATTACAGTCTGATTATCACAGTTCATCAGGATAGCCGGTATCGGCTTTTCAACCACCGGCAGATCCATAAGGAGTTCACGAAGCCACTCAGCCTCAACAGTGGCGGTATCTAACGCTGTGAGTTCTGCTTCCATTGTTGACCTCGTTAAGATGGTCTGCTTGCAAGACTTCCAGGAAACAGCACCACCTCCAAGTGTGAACACATATCCACTCGTGGCTTTTATCTCATCAGCATCAGAGATCCAGTTTGAATCACTATATCCCTCCAGTACCTTTGGGTACCCAGCATAGTGAATACCATAGCTCACAGTTGCCTTTAGATAGCGCATCACTCTCTCAAGAGCACGCCAATGATCATCTCCCGGATTTGAAACAAACCGGCTTAGCTTGCTCACAGCAAACGAGATGTCAGGCCTCGTAGCACTAGCTAAATACATCAATGAGCCAATGATCTGGGAGTATCTCAATTGATCCCTTGTTATTCTTCGGTTTTTCCTCAATAACACACTAGGATCATAAGGAGTAGAAGCAGGTTTGCAGTCACTATAACCAAAGCGACTCAAGACCTTATCCACATAGTGGGATTGCACGAGTGTAACCCCACCATCACCTTCTCTCAGTAGCTTAATGTTAAGAATCACATCAGCCACTCCCAAATCTTTCATCTCAAAATTCTTGGACAGAAAGTCCTTGACCTCCTCAATCACATTGAGGTTGGTCCCAAAAATCAGTATGTCATCAACATACAAGCACAAGATCACTCCTTCTCCCCCACCATAGCGATAGTACACACATTTGTCAGCTTCATTCACAACAAAGCCAGCAGATGTCAAAGTTTTGTCGAACTTCTCATGCCATTGCTTAGGTGCTTGCTTTAGGCCATACAAAGACTTTAACAACTTGCACACCTTTCCTTCTTGACCTTGTACCACAAACCCGTCTGGCTGATCCATATAAATCTCCTCCTCCAACTCTCCATTTAGGAAAGCTGTCTTAACGTCCATTTGATGAACGAGAAGACCATGAGAGGCAGCCAGGGCAAGTAGTACTCGAATTGTGGTCAGTCGGGCAACAGGTGAATAAGTATCAAAGAAGTCCTCGCCTTCTTTCTGGGTATAACCCTTGGCCACAAGTCTTGCCTTGTACTTTTCAATTGTACCATCAGGCCTAAGCTTTTTCTTGAAAATCCATTTACATCCTACAGGTTTACACCCATAAGGACGGTCAACGACCTCCCAAGTTCCATTAGACATAATAGAGTCCATCTCACTCCGTACTGCTTCCTTCCAATAGTCAGCGTCAGGAGAAGAATATGCCTCTTCCATGGTTCTTGGAGTGTCATCCACGAGATATACAATGAAATCATCACCAAAAGACTTTGCAATCCTCTGTCTCTTACTCTTTCGAGTAACTTCATTGTTATCCTCTTCAGGATTTTCCATAGGCGTTTCCTCAACATGTTCTATCGGCACAAAGGAATCAAGGGAAATTATAGGTTCTTGACTAGATGAGCTAGGTACATCATTATTCATAGGAAATTCATTCTCAAAAAATGTAGCATCTCTGGACTCTATGATTGTACCAATACGCACGTCAGGCACTCCAGATTTTATAATTAAGAACCTATAACCCACGCTGTGTATAGCATAACCAAGGAATACACAATCTACGGTTTTTGGTCCAAGTTTGCGCTTCTTGATAATTGGCACGTTAACTTTGGCCAAACATCCCCAGGTGCGCAGGTATGAGAGAGTCAACTTCTTCTTTTCCCATTCCTCGAATGGTGTTACTTCTTTGTTCTTTGTAGGAACTCTATTCAGGACATGACATGCGGTCAATATAGCCTCACCCCACCATTCCTTAGAAAGTCCCGCAGTGTCTAACATGGCGTTAACCAAATCAGTTAGAGTGCGGTTCTTTCTTTCGGCAATCCCGTTTGATTCAGGAGAATAGGGAGGCGTCCTCTCATGAATAATTCCATGTTCCTCGCAGAATACAGTAAACTCATTTGAAAAATACTCTCCTCCACGATCAGACCTTACCCGCTTGATTTTCCTTTCAAGTTGGTTTTCTACCTCAGCTTTATAGATCTTAAAGTAATTCAATGCTTCATCTTTTGTTTTCAATAAGTACACGTAGCAAAATCTAGTGCAATCATCTATAAGTGTCATGAAATATTTCTTTCCACCTCTAGTCAACACGCCATTCATCTCGCATAAATCAGAATGAATGAGTTCTAACGGTGCCAAATTCCTCGCCTCTTTTGCTGCCTTGTGAGGCTTGCGAGGTTGTTTCGATTGAACACACGCATGGCACTTAGAACCTTTGACCAAAGTGAATTTCGGGATTAAACTCATATTAGCTAAGCGCGTCATACACCCAAAATTAACATGACAAAGTCGTGAATGCCAAACATTAGACTCATCATCATCATTACACACATGGTTCACAATTTTATTACAGGAATCCATCAAAGAAAAACGGAACAAACCTCCGCTCTCATAGCATTTACCAACAAATGTTCCATACTTAGACACGACACATTTATTGGACTCAAAAGCAAGCCTAAAACCATCTCTACATAGTAGAGATCCGCTAACGAGATTCTTCTTTATGGAGGGGACATGCTGCACGTTCTTCAACTGCACAGTCTTTCCCGAAGTAAACTTCAGATCGACCGTACCAACACCATGAACAGCTGCATGCGATCCGTTCCCCATCAACAAGGAGCAACCTCGACCGACCTGATAAGATGAAAACAAGGAAATATCAGCACAAACATGAATATTAGCACCAGTGTCAACCCACCACTCAGGTGATTGACAAACAGAAAGAACTGTAGGTAAATAATTACCGTACCCCGATGTTCCTCCAGCATCACTAATAACCATGTTGGCAGACTTCTTCTGCTTATCCTTGCGATCTGGACAATCCTTAGCCCAATGGCCAGAATCACCACACACAAAGCAGCTGCCCTTTCCTTTGCCTTTCTTCTTAAACTCAGTGGTAGCCTTGGGCTTGACAAAAGGCTTATTTTTCTTTTTGTTGTGGAAAGCCTGAGGATTCTTCTTCTGCACCAAATTGGCGCTAGAACCTCCCTCAGCAGCAACTTTCTTGCCACGAGTATCTTTTGCCCTCGCCTTCTCTTCAACACCAAGAGTGCCAATGAGATCAGTAACACTGAACTCCTGCCTCTTGTGCTTTAGAGAAGTAGCAAAATCCGACCAAGAGGGTGGTAACTTAGCGATAATACCGCCAGCCACAAACTTGTCCGGTAACTCGCACTTATTGTTCTCAAGCTCCTTTGCCAGCGCCTGAATCTCATGAGCTTGCTCTACTACAGAACGGTCATCGACCATCTTGTAGTCATAGAACTGCTCCATGACATACAGCTCACTGCCAGCATCAGAAACTCCGAACTTGGCCTCAAGTGCATTCCACATATCTTTTCCCGTAGGCAAATGCATGTACACATCCACAATGTTATCCGCCAGAATGTTGACAAGCGCACCTCGGAAAAAGTTATCCGCTACATTGAACTTGCGTTCATCCTCATCAGACAGAGGCTCAGCGGGCTTTCCTTGTGCAACATGAAAACATTCCATGGCAGTAAACCACAGGATCGCGCGTGCACGCCATCTCTTAAAATTTGAACCATCAAACGGAGGGTGTGGCTTAAGCGACGCAGCAAAGCCAACTACCGAAAAAGACCTATCAAGTTTTTGGATTGTTGGAAATCTAGTCAATTTTCGGCATATTTTAATCCAGAAATTCAGCATATAAAACATGACATAAACAAGCATGAGTGATCTATCATCGACGTATTTATATTCGCTAACGAATAAGCTAACAGAAATATCTATTAACATATTCATAGCGCACAGAAACAAATACACCAGAAAAGGTTTCGGATTATACCCTCGGGCGGGGCCAGTGCCGGAGACACCGGAGGCGCCGTTACCATCAGTCGTCATGATGGCCTATTCGATGTAGTCGATCAAGGCGTGATGCAGGAAGAAGCTTGGTGCAGGAAGATGTTCGCAGTGCAGTCCCGCGAACGATTCACCACCAGGAAGAAGACGTCGCAGATTGAGTAGTCGCGCTGATGCGCTCCCCAAAAACTTGATCGCCCGCCTACCCGTGCAGGTACACAAACGGACGAAGTTCCGGAGGCCTACTCGCCCAGAAACTTGTGCGCGCAAGGTTCTGGACCGGAGATTACAGAGAGCAGCCAAAACAGAGAGATAGTTCTGTTCTTTCGTATCCCATTGGAATGGAGAGGAGAGCCCTCTTTTGAAACAGCAAAAACGAAGAGACTGGTAACTGCAGCCATTATTCACTAGTAACAGCAACCATTACCCACAGCCATAATCGTGCACCGTTACTGGCAGCCATCAGTGCGTTTCGTTTTTCGAATAGATAAAGAAAAACGCGCCCGCACCCGACACGCCTGCGCGCGTACGTACGTACGCACGCACACGCACACGCACACGCACACGCACCGCACCGCACCGCACCGCACGGCACGGCACGGCGCGGCGCGGCGCGGCGCGACGCGACGCGGCGCGGCGCGGCGCGGCGCGGCGCGGCGAGGCGAGCGAGCGAGCGAGCGCGCGCGTGTAATGGCTCTCTCCAATTCCACAAGGGGGTTACCACATTCCACCTTTTAAAGTGGTGTAACTCCCATTCAATTCTCCATATGGGACTAAACAAAATTCTACCTAGCATTAGTTGTGGGCCTAGGAATTTCATTTGATTAATTGCTAAATTAAAATGGGCCAATCCCAATTAATCCAACAGCTATATCTATGTACTTTGGATAGACTAGCATAGCATTGCCAGATATTCCATGTCAGTTTGATTTATCAGGTTAAACTTGCGACCAAGTGCTATCAGCTGCGAGAATAACGTGTTAACATATAGCATTATTAATCTCAGAACTCCTCTTGTCCAGCTTGATGTATGAAATTGTTCCTGTTCTCTAGATCAATATGAATTAACGCAGAACTAGGATATTTTTCAGTGTGCTTGTGGGGAGACACTATGGGCCCGAGAGATTATACAGAAAAGTTCTCAATACCAGGTGCTGCTTCTGAAGTCACTGAGGAAAGCAACCTAGGATGCCAAAGTAAGATGTTGAAATTGACAGTATTAGTAACAACAATCCTGGATGAGTAAACAAGGAGTGGTCGAGGAAATTTGGACTGTTTTTGGCTGCACAACATTGGATAATGCAACCACAGTGCTTCTGCTATTATCCTGATCTTGTTGGATCGTGACATATCCTTGACTAAGTGGGAGCTGGAACAGCAAAAGCTGAAGAAGCTCGTTTCTGGCGTAGAAGCTTCAGATCTGAATGATGACCCAACACTGCATAGTTCTGAATCAATATCCTCGTGAATGGTAATGCTTATCTGGCAGATCATAGGCACAGGTAATCTCTGTGAAGCCAGTAACACTAGTGTGAAGTCTTCCATGTGAAGTTCTCAAATGATGTGGGGAAAGAAGCAAAGAAAAGCTTGGTCGCGATGTAGTTCAGAAATTAGTTATTCGGTATGCCATGACATGTTACCTTTTCAGTGTAGAATTGATCAGATCACCAATACTTCCTCCATTTTTGATTGGGTGCGTTGAGCGCATGTCAGGTCACAACCCATGTTCCTTGTCGGTATATTTTGGGAGGACAGCCATAACATTTCTGTAGCAAATCCTAGCCCGTTCCAAGACTCACTAGTCTGCAGTATATATCAAAAGGCTCTCGTTTTCTGCGGTAGCCTTTCTATCAGCTCCTGTGCTATTGGGTGCTCTTTTACTCAGATTGAGAGATGCTGAGCTTCAGCGGCGACCTGCTTCGCTGAGTTCTTTTCATCTTCCTGTTTATATTGTATATAGTAACTAACTTTTAACAGTGTATTTTTTAAAGCGAAATCAACAAGAAATTATAGTAAAAAGTGTATTAAATTTAGCTGTATCGGCTAAAATTACATACAACTATTTTTCTATATATATTATCTCTCGCAAATAGTCAGAATTCAAAATTTTAAATTATAAATCATCAGCCTAAAAAAATCACCCAAGTAACTCACCAGCCGAAGTTACTTGTAATTTGGGGGTGTAGGAATAGGAGTCCCGTTTATGTAGAAGAGGTAGCAAGAAGCGGTCGACGCCGAGAGAGAACAAAAAGAAAAGGTGAGCGGAGATAGGATACTTTCCCAGCCGACGTGGGCGGCGTATCCAGCCAATCCCAACTGGCACCTCACCCCAGCCTCCCGCGGTTGCCCAAATCCAAAGCGCAGGTTACCCACGACGGCGCAACTCCCCAGGGCAGGCACCCCAATCAATCAATCAATCAATACTGTTTCCCAACCTAATCCTTGCTTAGTTTTTGCCAACCCGAATTCCACCCTCTGAGTCAGTCCCAGCTCGTCCCCTCCTCCTCCGATTCGCTTGTCCAAAGTTGCCAATCCTGCCCTACTTCATCATACATATTGATGCTTTGCTTCCAGGAGCAGGAAACGCCGCGCGCACCCCCCCATCTTTGGATCTTCCAGCTTCCGCGTGTGAGAGAAGGGAAAGCATTGCTTTTTGGCCCCAATTCTCTGTTCCTTGATCGGCGCCATGAGTAACACGCTGCTTCGAATCTACCCTTCCGAGCTCAAGATGCCATGTAAGTGCCTCGAGAATCAACCCTAGTTCGTACTGTTTTCTTGATGCGTATTAGCCTATTGGGACTGATCAGATCGTTGCTATATGCCTGTATCGATGCCCTGAGTTAGTCGAGCTCAAGAAGCAGAATTCAGGCTGTTTGGAGCTGGTTAACAAGACCGATCAGCATGTAGCCTTCAAGGTGAAAAATTTCACAACTTGTTTTGATGAGAGCTGCAATCTGATGCAAGAATTAGATTAAACGATTTCTGATGCGCTGTTCAATCTGCAGGTGAAAACAACAAACCCGAGAAAGTACTCGGTGCGGCCTACCTCCGGTGTCGTGCCGCCCAGGGGATCGTGTGGTGTCACAGGTGCGTTTGCTTTGCATAGATGCCTTTATACTGCTTGATTGATAGTTGCATCGATCTCATGTGCCATTGTTGCTTTGGTATAGTTACGATGCAAGCGCCGAAGGAGATCCCTCCGGATTACCACTGCAAGGACAAGTTTCTCGTTCAAAGCATCGTAGTGCAGAGCGGGACAACGCAGAAGGACATTGCCCCTGACATGGTAAGTTCTTGCAGCACTCGAGTCCATGGAGGTTGGTTGATTTGTGTGTAATACTGTAATGTAAATGTTGCGATTTGTAGTTCAGTAAAGTGCCGGGTAGGGTAGTTGAGGAGTTCAAGCTGCGGGTGGTCTACATCCCTGCCAATCCTCCCTCACCTGTTCCTGAGGAAGCAGAGGAAGAGATTGCATCCCTTGATTCAGAGGTGGACTATGAAGTGAAAACACCATCCATGTTCGATGCTGTAAGTAGTAACATTGCTGCTTAATGGTGTAATTGATGATGACATGGTTGTTCCTAATGATGATTGGTGTGCTCCATTGCTTTCCAGGCATCTAGGCATGGATATACATCTGGATCACAAGCTTCATATGATGAGGTGACTCCTAGTTCCACTTAAATATCATTGCTATGTTCTTTGATCTCAGATTGTCAGAACATGAATCTCTAAGATTTATGTATGTGATGATCAGTTGTTGCACATAACACCTTCTAATGTGCAGTTCATTACTCACTGAGAGACTGCGCTCTAAATGATCTCTCTGTTTTGGTGCTGTTGTTGGATGTTCTGTTTTATTTTCTTCATCAAATTATATTGTAAGAAAATATGTACTTGTAATGACGAAATTTAGCTCTAGTTTAGCACTATCGTATGCTTGTTAGTCTCACAAATAAATAGTAATAGTTAGTCTCTTATTTCAAGTTTTTTGTCCTTCCGGGCCATTGTCGGGGCCATAGTCAGTATGGCATAATGGTATCTAAAAGTTGAGAACTTTTATGCTTATTCATTGTATATTCTCATAGCTTGCACTATGCTTATCATTATTAGTCCATGTTATAAATTTCTTAATCTTTGTATTATCTTGAAATTTTCTCAGCAACGTTTTGTTTTTGACATTATTGATGTATTTGATTCTTTAGGGCGTCTCTGTGGTCGACAAGTCAGAAGCTGGTAAATATGTGGAAGAAAACCAGAAGCTACAGCAAGAACTGGTATGACTTTTCCTCTGATGAGGAAATTGATCATTTTATTTTCTTTGCAATTGCACTACTTTTGCATAACTAACACCCTTAGTTTGCTATGCTACTTTTATGAGTTTCTAAGATCTTTTTTTTAGGTGCCACTGTGTTGCCTCCTGATAGTTTTGTCCTCAGAACATGCTTCTTAATTCTTTTAAGAAAATGAATGAAGGAGATCTATTTTTCATAATGCCAATGATGCGGAGAAAGTGGGTAAAATTTCTTGTAGTATTGTTATATTGTACTAATCACTAAATGCAGCAAGAAACCTGGGAGGTCTGCGAGTTCTGCAAAAATTAATGATATCTCCAAACAATCATAACACAATATGAAAAGAAGTCAACGCCTTTGCCTCTTTTTCCTAACTCTGTTTGCCGTTCTAGTTTTGGCTTCTGATATATAATACTAAGTCAAGGTTGCTTCCTTTCAGGAACTGCTTAGGAAGAGAAGGCCATCTCCTGGGGGTTTCTCAGCTACGTTTGTCCTCCTTGCCTTTACGTTATCTGTCCTTGTTGGATACTTGATGACGGGAAGCAAGGTTTAGCCACAAATCGAAGCTACATACACATCGTTTTGCAGCACGGCGATTTCTCTTTGTTAATTGTTCCATTTTAGTAGTCTACACTATAGATAGAAAGGGTGTTCTTTGTTTGAAGTTATACGCTTGTACGTGCGTTTGCGTGTAAATGTTTTTGGGAGTGTAAATTCTTTTTTGAGGAATATGCAGAAGACTCTGCATACCTCTTCCATTAAAAACTCTTCCCCATTGCGAGCAAGATTGAAATCACATTTTCAGTATTCTTTTCTTGCCCCTTTTGATGCTGCAAGTCCTTGTGTTTTCTGTTTCCGCCATCTGCTGCTCCCGTTTCATTCCTGATCAGCGCTGACGAAACATTAGTACTCTCAAATTCATGTCGAATATATCTAGAAGTTTTTCACATAGGAAAAGAAGATGCAAGATAGAAGAAAATCACATCAGAAGATGCCAATATAGAAAGTTAGATTGGTGTAATGCCATACATGTCATGAGCCGTGGGCTGATCTGCCGCAGCAAACTCAATGGATCACTCCGGGCGGCGCTCCCGCAAGCCAGCAACCGCGAAACCTCTTCCAACCACCGCAAGAAACGCGTTATTTCCACCGCCGTCGCGTCTTGAGAAGCAGAGTACCGTGTGATTTGTGAAGAGTCGTGACTCCCTTTCACCATACGTATATGTAACATATGTACATGCTAAGATATAAACGGAGGCTCAATCTTCGGAAGCACGGATATGGACGAGCGCACGCCAAGCAGCGCTTGAACACGGACGAGCTGGTAGTGACGCCCTCAAGAGTGGTGACTCGCCGATCGGCGAGGTTCAGTTCGCCCATGACATTTGGCGCATTACCCACGAAGAAGACCAGGCGGCCGAGATCCCTGGGCCGTCCAAGGCAGCAAGTGCTTGCACAAGACGAGAACACTGGCTGGCTAGATAGGCCGGTCCAAGCATACAAGTCAGTGTGCGCATATAGGCCTTTTCACTTCGGACAGCATAAAACAGTTCCATTTATTGGGTGGGTTCTTTTGAGTTTTATGGCTGTATTTTTTTAATTTTAATTTATTTACGAGAGATAGTACGTAGATAAAAATAGGCGCATGTAATTTTGGCTGGTACAGCTGAACTCGTTACAATTTGTACTATAATTTATCTATAGACCCCATGTTGAAAAATGTACTGTTTCACAGCAAGTTACTATAGAAATAGAAGCAAAAGCCTAAAAGATCTGAGTCATCTTCTCCGTAGTTTGTTGATCATACTGTAGTACTATACTACTCCAAAGAGTGACATAGCTTATTGTCAAAAAAAAAGAAGAAGAAGAGTGATATAGCTTAGGATACCACTTCAAATATTTTCTTTTATGATATACTACTTCAAATACATTTAGATTTGCACAACGCCCATTTCTGCTATTTTATTGCTCTTTTTTTTTTTTGCCTTTTCTATCTTTTCAACTGTAGAAAAATATCGTTTTTGCCTCTTTAGGCCTAAGTTTGAACTAGACTTTTGCAAACTTGTAAAGGATGCTCTGTACTGTTTATTTTTGTATGACGATTTGGTTCAAGGAATATGCACTTGAGTGTAGTGAATATTAAATTTACGTGCTTTGTTTAAGCGGTTATGTGCACTGGTGTGCTTGTCTATTAACGCCTGTTTTATACATCATTATGCTAAAAAAACTGAACATTTTTTCTCAAGGCATCTCACACCAAAATTTTATATAATTAATTTTGTTCAAGTCATGAAACTAATGAGCCATTACACACTAGCTAACAAAATGTTACAACATATTTAGGAATAGAGGACAACAGAGGGTGGGAGCGACTCACGCTTGATTCTAGTTCAGGGCTAGAGGGGCAAAAATAACTTTTCTCATAGGCAGGGGCGCATCCACACCCCGGGCAGGGTAGGCTTCAGCTCGGGGTGTAAAAAAATATCTAGTGTATAGCCCGTGTAAATTTAGCTCAGCCTGAGTTACATTTTCATGGTTCAATCCAGATAGTCTAGATCATTCTATCACTGAGCCTGGGGCGTAACCAAATTCTGGCTCCGCCACTGCTCATAGGCCAAACGGTAGGAAAAGCAAGAAAATATAAGAAAATAGTGAAAATAGTATTATGCGAATCTAAATATATCTAAAGTGATATATCATGAAGGAAAATCTTCATAGTAGTATCCTAAACTATGCCTATATTATGGATTTTCCCAATAAAACCCACGTCATATACTCCTACAACTAATCAATATTCGATGAACGATCGGCACGGGTGTTTATTCTACGAGGTAGCCATCGAGTTCGGCGTCCTAATTACGCTGACATTATCGCAGAGTTCACATGAGCACTGACTGTCGATTAATTAATCCTGGGGGTTCGACTATAAGTACCCCCAGTAACACCATGATCAAACCATCACTAGCAGGCTAATTAGCTACTTACGAGCTCTTAAGAACCTAGCTGATTAACTACTTCCTATACTTGTGAGCAATGGCGTCCAAGGCGTTCGCCCTCTTCCTGCCGTCAACGTCGTCGTGCTGGGGGCTAGCGCCTGGACATTGTCAGAGACCTAAATATGTAAATTTAGATTTTCTGTGTATTTTGCCTTAGTTTAGGATTATACTAGTGCACACAGTAGAAATATAGATGAAACATCAATCATATCACGATTAACTAAGTAAAACTTAAATATTATTGGTTATCAGAGTTGTGATCTTATGACCAAGTTTACAATTAATAGCTTGAAGAGCTTAGCAAAAACTAGCAGCGAAAACAACGATAAACATAGTAGCCATTCGACATACCTACAATCAATCGACTGGGAAGCGAAATCCTAATCCGAGAAGTCATCGAAGAATCCTCCTTTTAGTATCTCTGTTTAATATAACTCTTCTTCAATAATTGAGCAAATATAGATATAGCCATGAGTACATAGAGTACTCAATAAGTCGTTTACATCAAGATGTAATATAATTGTGCAAGGCTTAACAAATGATGGTTGATAGGTTATTTTGTGCAGAGCAACAATTTAGAGTAAATGCAATAAATATATGGAAAATGTATTTATGAAAATGACATAAATAAATAAGTAAAGAATTGAGAATTGAATAAATCACAAGTGAATTGACCACTCACCTCCCTTCCAACGTACTTTCTAACCAAACAAGTTTTAAGAAAAAACCTAACTCTTGTGTGAAATCACTGAACATTATCCATGACCAGAGATACAACTATTTGAATAGTTGTATACTTTGTAGAGGTTGCATAAATTTACCCACATGATATGACCATATTGTAATATCATCGGTATAATACGCTTTCTTAGGCATATTGACCAAGAAGATCATAATAAGGCTTTTATAATGCCCAGTGTCAAACTGATATTGCCTGCTAAAGTTTCGCTACTGAGTAGGCTAACCTCCTAGTCGATAAAAGCCCTTCTTACGCTAACAAAACATCTCAATGGTAAAATCAAGATTGAAATATCACAAATTAATCAGCTAAATTCATCCCATAATAAATATGTCAATGTATGATAAGACTTAGATCAATGACGCACAAAGTTAAGTTCTTAGACATTAACTAGGTAAAATATCTACATCTCAAAAGTGTTGACTACATTTTCCCCTTTACTGCACGATCATTCGCGCAATGAAAACTATTTTGTATAATTAGCACCAATGACACTACCCATGTTATAGTACATAAATTTTAGAAATGTGGTAAACCACTACGATTCGCTATTTTATGAAGTCAAAATTAATTAATTAATCAATATGTGATGATAAACCCAACGTACTACAAACATGACTAAGCATTCTAAACGTACAACCCATGTGGATACTAGTATTATATCACTAGATAATTACCCATCCTATGGTGATAATGAAATCATGGCATTCAAAATATCAATTGAGATAATTAATTAAATTGGACAATAAATATCAGATACAAGGGTTTGTATTAAATTAGCAATGTATGGTAATTTAAAATAAAATAATAAATAATAAATTTAAAATAATAAGTTTAACATGATCAAAGGTTATGACTTACCTTGATCTTACTCAGTTACCAATTCTTGATATTCTGGTTCTGCTCCTTTGAAGGCGTTATCTTAACGAGAAAGAGCAAACGAAACACAAATAAATTTAAATAAAATTCAAAAATCTACAAAACTAGAACCAAAAGATAGAGTTTAATTTTAGATAAATTTATGAGGAAAAAACAAGTCAATCAGAGATAGGACGAAGAAGAATGGGCTTTTTAAAACTTAATTGACTGAGAAAATACTTAAAATTAGAAAAAAAAACCAATATGTTGTGAACCGAGTCTATGGAATAATGCGGTCTACCGTGCACTCGGTGTGCGGAACAGGCACCAGACCATGGATAGGGCTGATGTGGCACCAGGGTTGACATGGCACAACACATGGCACGATTTTGTTGATATGGCGGATTACGTGGCTGCTAACTGGACTCCTGATGTGGTAGACCGAAGTGGTGTGCTGAGCTGGCAAAGGATCTGATGTGGCTTACGCGTACTGCGTGGGTGACATGTCATACCCATGCGCTGATGTGGCGTCCTCGTGGGCGGTGAAGCACTGTAGTTCGAGCTTTTCCGATGATCTTTCGGTGAGCTGCTCGGCGACGAACGGTGCATGCTTCGGTGACATCATTGCATGGATTTGGATCGGCTCGCGGTGGTGGCCTCGGTGGTGTGGCACGAAGACCAAGAAGCGTTGGAGTTGGCTGGCAGCGAGATCTAAGCGGCGGCGTGCTCAGGTTCACGGCAGTTTCGGTGCTCCGACAATCTTCGAGGATCAACGAGGTGTGGAAGATGAAGAGTAGGGCACAGTGAAGCTAGGGCATAGGTTGGTGTGGACGGGGGCTCACCGGTCTTGGTGAAATCGCTCATCGGAGACGATGAAGGCGGTGGCGACTCGAAGCTTTACTCCCGACATGAAGATAGCAAATCTGAGGCGGCGGCTTGTGGTATTGGGGTGCAGGTGGCCCGAGGATCAAATCTCGTGGCTTGGCCTGATGGAGATCAACCCCGGGAAACACCCAAGAACCTGCAATCTGCACCAGAACAAGGCAATCTGGGAGTGGAGAACAGAGGAGAGTCACAGCGCACACAGGGATGATTTTTCGGTTTTTCACTGTTTACCGTAAACTGCAGTCTGCTTACAACTGAAATGAAACTCAACACTTTTCTCTGAACTTCTCCAGAGAATAACTAACCCAGTGCACAATTCATGCCATACCCAGCGCGATCCACTAGACTCGGACTCCACTACTACATGACTGAAAACAGAATACCAGAAAGTGCTAAACTGCACGTTTACACTGGAAAACAAACACACACACTGATATCTTCAAGTTTTGGCTAGACTTCAAATTTCCCGGCTGGACCCTTCAGACTCAACCCGAACGTCAGAATTTGTGCTGACTCTAATCAGGCCAGGTCTGGCTTATTTTCCAACATACTCCCCCCTAAGCTTGACTTGGCTGATTCAAGCGCTTCACTCCTAGCAGCTCAGACATCTCGGCAAATTTTATTCTTGCAAGTGCTTTGGTAAGAATATCTGCCCTCTGCTCATCAGTGCTGACATACTCAACACTGATCTGCCCTTTGTCAACACAATCACGGATGAAATGGAATTTTGTATTGATATGTTTGCTCCGTCCATGAAACACTGCATTCTTCATGAGAGCAATTGCAGACTTGTTATCAACCCGAAGCAATACCGGTTTAGACTGTTGTCCAATGATTTCATACAACAAGTTCTTCATCCAAATTCCCTGACAAGCAGCCGATGTCGTTGCCATGAATTCCGCTTCACACAAAGACAAAGCTACACACTTTTGCTTTTGAGAATTCCAAGAAATCAGATTCCCATCAAAATAGAAAGCCATACCACTTGTACTCTTTCTATCATCATTGTCATCTGCCAGGCTGCTGTCAGCATAACCTACCAACGTTTCTTCTTCTTCATTCCTTCTATAGACGAGTCCCACGTCCAGAGTCCCTTTGAGATAACGCAGGATGTGCTTGAGTGCCTGAAAATGGCTGGTGGTTGGCTTCTGCATAAATCTACTCACAACTCCAACAGCATATGCCAAATCTGGGCGCGTGTGCAGCAAATACCTCAGGCTTCCAACCAAGCTTCTGAATTCTGTTGCATCCACCAGTGCTCCTTCAGAGTTCTTGCTAAGTTTCAACTTCGGTTCCATGGGAACTTTGCATGGGTTACAATCACTCATTCCAGAATGATCCAAAATCCTTCTTGCATAAGTGGACTGCTTGAGAGTGATGCTCTGCCCCTTTTGCTCAACCTCAATCCCAAGGTAATACGACAAAAGACCGAGATCACTCATCTCGAATTCTCTCATCATTTACAGCTTGAATTGTTCAATCACAGCTTTGCAGGACCCCGTCACAATCATGTCGTCAACATACAGTCCAACAATGAGTCTTTCTTCTCCCATTTTCCTGACATATACACTTTGTTCTTGAGCACACCTTTCAAATCCAATTTTCTTGAGACTTCTGTCCAGCTTAAGGTTCCATGCTCTCGGAGCCTGCCGAATCCCATACAAAGCTTTTGAGAGTTTGTATACCAAATGCTCTTGCCCTTTCACAACAAAACCCTCAGGTTGTGAGACATATACTTCTTGCAAATCACCGTTCAAGAAAGCCGATTTCACATCTAGGTGATGAACTTCCCAACCCCGACGCGCTGAGATAGCAAGCAACATTCGGACTGTTTCCATTCTTGCCACCGGAGCAAACACCTCCTCAAAATCAATCCCTTGCCGCTGCACATACCCTTTTGCAACCAATCTCGCTTTGTGCTTGACGGTGTTTCTCTCAGAGTCCTTTTTGAGCTTATAAACCCATTTCAAACCAATGCGTTTGAAACCATGTGGCAGATTTGTAAGTTTCCATGTCTTGTTGCTTTCAATGGATTCAATCTCCCGCTTCATAGCTTCTTGCCAAGCTCCATCTTTGACAGCTTGATTGTAAGTCACGGGTTCTGCAGCATCCACAAAATTCAGCTCATCTTCGAGTTCAACTTCGCTGGTTGCAGCATAAATATCACTGAGAGACCGAAACTTCCTGGGTTCACTCTCTGCATCTGATGGTATTGCTTGTGATGATGAAGATCCTGGACTGTTGATTGGACTGCCGAGTGGAATAGGAGACAAAGCTGATATCTCTGCCATTTCCTGTGTGCACCTTGCACTTGGGGAGAAGGGAAATCTGCCACTTCCTATGGTTCACCTGATACCAGCTCCTCTTCATCGCCTATTGCCTGATTTTCAACAGTGAAGCTCACCCAATTTTGCCTGCGCTCTTGGCTGACTTCTTCCCAATCCCATTTACGTTTCTCCTCAAACACAACATCCCTGCTCACACAAACCTTGTTTGCTGCAGGATCAAAGAGACGGTGTGCCTTGCTCCCTTCCTCTGCGCCTAGATATACCATCTTCTTACTGCGATCATCTAGTTTCTTTGCATGCGGTTTGGCCACCTTCACATGAGCTGTGCACCAGAAAACCCTCAGGTATTCCAGGTTCGGTTTCCTCCTAGACCATGCTTCATATGGTGTGCAGTCTCTCAATGCTTTTGTGGACATACGGTTGAGTAAATACACTGCATGCCTAACGGCCTCTCCCCACATCTTTCCAGGAGCTTCCATGCTTAACACCGTCCGATTTTTTCGTTCTACCACTCCATTCTGTTGGGGGCTGTAGGGTGCAGTGAGGTGTCGGGTAATCCCTTCCTCTTCACACAGACTTGAGAACAGTTTGGACAGGAACTCTCCCCCCGATCCGTTCTCAAAGTCTTGATCTTGTGGTTGGAACTCTTCTCAGCCACAGCTTTAAACTTCTTGAAAGCAGTAAAGGCATCATCTTTACCTCTAATCACATACACCCACATATACCGGCTAAAGTCATCAACAATCAACAAGAAATACCTGTTCCCAGCAATCGTTGATGGGCTAATTGGGCCACACAGGTCAGCATGGATTAGTTGAAGAGGTTCTTCTGCTCTGAAATTTGTCTGAACAGGGAAAGGCAACCGGTTTTGCTTTGAAGCCAAACAGGCTTCACAAACCTGATTTGGGTGGTTGATTCTTGGTAGACCAGTGACCATATGCTTCTCTGTCATAAGCTTGAGTGCCTGGAAGTTGAAATGTCCAAGCCATGCATGCCATAGCTGTAACATCCCAAATTTTTACTAAATAATAATAATAAGTAAAAATTAATTAACATAAAATTAAAATTAAAATAAGTGTTTTGTTGCCTAAAGTTTTAAATTTGGATTTGCCCTGAATTTCTGTTTTTGAAAAAAAACTGGATTTGAAAAGCATTTTCAGAAAAACCTAAAATTCTTAAATAAAATGATATTTTGAATTTCTATAAAAATCTTAATTTAAATTAATAATTTGGATTTACTTGGATCTTATTTGATTTTCAGAGTTTTCTGGAGTTTAAAACCTATTTTAAAATTTAAAAGTATTTTAAGTATGAAAATTAAATACCAAAAATAGTTGGGAATATTTTTATTTAGTCCAAAAAGTGCCCAGGAGGTTCTCTAAAATTTTCTGGAATTTTTGGAGGTATTTTCTTATTTTTCTGACGCTTAATGGAATTTCTAGGCTTTTTTGAAAATCTAAAATCAATTTCCAAAATTAAAAACCCCAGCCTCCCTCTCCGGCTGCCACGTGGACGACCGGATTGCGTCCACGTCGCTGCATCTCCACCGCCGCTCAACCCCGCCTTCCTCCCTCCTCGCCTGCCACCTGTCCGGCCCCGATAGCGGCCACGCAGCCCGCTCGGCCCATCTCACCCGCCCACTCTCCCACTCCCGCTGGCCGCCTGGCCCCACCTGTCGGCGCGCCTTTGCCTGCCTAAGTCTCTCTGCCCGTGGGCCCCGCCCGTCGACCACTCGCCCCTCCTCTCTCTCTCTGTCGCCTGGGCCCGCGTGTCAGGCCATCGCCTACCCCGCGCCTCCTTCTTCCCCAGCCGCGCCGCCGCCAGGCCGTTGTGCCGCTCCGCCCTACCCGGCGCCCCCTTTTCTCCGCGCGCACGACGCCCACCTCCCCACTCCCCATATCCCGTAACCGCCACCGCCCCCACCTCTCTCTCCGGTGAGAGATTCCCGCGCCGCCCTCGCCCCTTCACCCCCTATTTAAACCCCCGAGCACCGCCACATTCCGCCGCACCCCGCTCTGCCTCTCCTTCCCCCCTCCTCGAGCTCTCCTTCGCCCCCGCGCCGTGCGCATTCGCCCTCGCCGCCGTCGCCAACTCCGGCGGGAAATCGCCGGAGCCTCGGACCATCCTTCGCCCCGCCGCCACCACCTCCGCCATCCTCGTAGCAGCTCGCACTTCGGCCACCCCTCGGCCGAGCCCGAACGCCGCCGGAGAGCCATTCCCGTCGCAGCCCGAGCTGCGCCGCCGCCCCTCCTCGCCGCCGGCCCTGCTCCGGCCACCTCCGGTAATCGCCGACCTCACCGCCGAGCTCCCCGTCTCCTCCTCTCTCTCCTCGGCCCCTCGCCGCCGGTAGCCAAGCCGCCGTTCGTCGGCGAGCTCCCAGGCCCAAGCTCCTCCCCGCCAGCACTATGCCACGTCAGCACCCGTGCTTGCGTGGCTGCTGACATGGCGCCACGCCTCAGCCACCTCGGCTCTCCTCGCCCCGTCAGCTGTCACGCCACCACCCCGCCACCTCAGCCGGTTCACCCGCCCGTGGACTCGGTCCATGGACCGGGCCCACTGTCAGCCGGCCCGTTTCAAGGCTGACGCCAGCATGGCGTCATTAACCCCTTTTTCCATTCAAAAATAATTCCGGCCGAAAAGAAATTCCTTGCTGACGCAATGCTGACGCCATAAATTATTTTCCTTTAGAAAAATAATTCCAGAAAATCTCTTTTTCCATTTTCTCTGAATTTAATCTTCCCGGAGCCCGTTCTCCTCCGTCTTAACTCCGATTTGGCCCATTCAAATTTCTAAATTCATCAAAAATTCTCCTCTATCCATTTATAGCCTCAATTTAAATATTTTAAGTCAATTTGAATTTTATTTAAATTTATTTGAATTTGGTGGGTTATTTTCACGTGTAGACTTCGACGATTCGGGAAAATTCGACGACGAAGGTTTGAACCAAATCGAAGAGCAAGGCAAGTCACACTCCTTGATCATGTTGATCCCAGTTTTCAAAATAAAATTATGTTGATTTAAATTATATTGCATGCATATTTTTATTCAACGTATTTCAATTCGGTTTTAAATTTAGTTATTGTCTACTTGTTAATCCCTCCATTGAATTTGAATTCCTCAATACCTTGTCACCCTAGAATCAAACTCTAGTTAATACATTAGTGTTGGCTAGAAAGTTTAATCAAATGCTTAGCCCTGCATAGTCATATAATTTTATTTTGGGATATCTTTCACATAAAATGATGACCCCTTTTTACATAAAATGATATGTACTCTTGACTTTGGTGAGTCAAGGAGGTTTATGAATTATTTTGAAAACAAATATAAATCTGGTTTAGACTTAGGCATTTTGTTAGAGTGGTGGGTGCAGGCATGCCCTGTTGGTTGGAGCCGCAGTGGTTGATTGTCGTGCACGGCGGTATGTGGTTGGGCCTAAGTCAGATTAAGGACCGGTCTGTGAGCTACTGTTACAAAGCCCTAATCGTACTACCACATGGCTGGTATGGGACAGCCCTGACTGAATAATTTGTGAAGTCCCAACCTGAGTCAAGTCGTAGGTTGAAAGTGAGCGTGGTTGGTGCCATGTGAAGTCTCACTTGGGCGAGCGTGGTTAAGCCATGAGAAGTCTCGTCTAGGCTCAAGAGGGGGTTCCGGTCTGGTGGATTCCTTACTGGGGTGAAACCTTAGAGTTGGCTCGACCAGGTTGAAGGCTTTGCATTGTAAAGGCCTTGTCACAACTCCTCGCTGCACACCTAAGGAAGTGTGTAACCCGGTGGCAATACGGGATGATCGTGTCTTGTGGGTAAAGCTGTACAACCTCTGCAGAGTGTATAATCTATCCTGGATAGCCGTGCCCACGGTCAAGGGCATGCTGAGTAAAAGTTTTTCATGGATTAGACTTTGTATTTTAAAAATATTTTTGAAAACCTTGTGGATGGATGGAATCCACGAGAGATGAAAACATTGTGGATGGATGGAATCCGTGAGAGATTGAAATCTGGTGAATGGATGGAATTCATCAGAGTTGCGCAGTGAAAGCGTGTGGATGGATGGAATCCATACGTGAGCTTTTGGAAAAGATGGTCCGGGTGGGATGCCCGTGGATAGGTTGGTGTTTGGTCGGAGCCGGCACTGACGGTATTATTTTCGATTACAAGTGTTGTTTTTACTTACTGTATTAAATTCAGCAATTTCAATCTACGTATTGTATTTCTTAAATGTTGTTTTATGCAAACTAACCCTATAAACCTTCCATTGAAGCCTTTATCATTATGGTGCATTTTCCTGTGTGACTTGCGTAGTACAAGTTTGTACTCATCTTGCTTTTTCCACACAGAGAAGGAAGACGTCAACTACGGTGAAGATCTGGACGAGTAGGCCGCGTCTTACTGTCGTTTGCCTGTGGGCAGGCTTGGGCTTCGCTATTTATCAGTTTGCTTCCGCAGCTATTTTCTTTATTTATATTTGCCAATGGGCGTTGATGTAAGACTTGGCCATGAGGCCGTACTCTTTTATTTAATATAATCAGTCATTTGTGTTTGGTATTCATCTTTGTGGAACTGTGTGCACTAGCTGATCCTGGACTAGTGCGATTTACACAGAGGATCCTGGAGTTGTCGCTCCGGGTTCCGACAATAGCCACACTGGATCATCAAGTCTGGACAGCAAAAAGATCGGCTCATATGTCTGAATTGCCGTCTTGTACAGCCTGTTTGCAGTCCGCCTCACTTTCATCAAAAGTGTCCCATTCCTGTCAAACATCTTCAGGTAGTCTCCTGCAAGCACTATCTCACTTCCATTCTCAGTCATTTGACCAAGGCTAATGATATTATTCATCAAGCTGGGAATGAAATACACCTCTGGGAGTATGAGTTGATCCCCATTTTTGCATTTAAATAGTATGGAACCCTTTCCCTTTATCTGCACAGATGAACCATCACCGAACTTGACAGCTCCTGTAATATTTTCATCAAGATCCATGAACTTCTCTCGGTGCCCAGTCATATGATTACTGGCACCGTTATCCAAATACCAAACGTCCGAGCGGACAACGATCTCTTCAGCCTTGCAGAGTTCTGGAACAATAGCTTCTTCGTTCAGTAGCACTACTCCTTGGGAATCCGCTGCACAAACTGACAGCAACAAAGTGGATTCTTCCTCTTCTTGGGTGCAGATCAGATTAGCCTCCTGGCGTTCCCGTCGTGGTTTGCGGCACTCGGACGCATAATGCCCAAACACATCGCAGTTATAACATTTTACATGGCTTTTATCTTTACCTTTGCTGGTCGCATCCTGGCGTGGTGCAGTGAAACCACCACGGCCTCCTTTGCCACGGCCGCGACCTCTCCCGCGTCCGCCGCTCCGGCCGCTCCGTATGAGCCAGCCGCGCCACGTCCCTTGCTGCCTGACGATGAACCTCCACCGTCATTCTTCTGCCGCGCCTGCCACTCTTCGTGAGTGAGCAGAAGTTTGCCTTCACTGTTGACGTCGCTTTGCCTCCTGGTACGCTCCTCGTAAGCTTTGACGCGCCCGATCGCCTCATCAAACTGCATGGTGTCGATATGAGAGAACTGCTCGATTGCCGCGACGACTTGCAGATATTTGTCCGACACAGAATCTAGCAGCTTCTTGACGAGAGTCTATTCCTCCAGGGGTTTCCCGAGTCCACTGAATTTGGTTGCCAAGGCACTGATCTTCCCGGCAAAATCATCAATGGATTCAGTCTGCTCCATGCGCAAAACATCGAATTCACTCTTCAATGTCTGCAGTCTCGCCTTCTTCACCCGGTCAACACCAAGGTACCGTGTCTTCAGACTCTCCCACGCCTCCTTCGCCGTCTTCTTCTTGGTGAGTTGCAGCACCACGTCCTCTGGAACGGCTTGGCAGATGCACGCAACTGCCATCTTATCCTTCTTCTTCTCCACGACCACCCCGGCCGCGGGTTCAATGGCGTCCCAGACCCCCTGGGCTTCCATGAACACTTCCATCTTGATCGCCCAAGTGGAATAGTTTGAAGAATTCAGCATTGGATAGTGTACCGATACACCACCGTCTTTCGCCGCTTGCTGCGTGGTGAGTGCCATTTGCTCCGGCCGTGGGTACTTGGGCAGGAATGTGAAGCCTGCTCTGATACCAAATGATGGAGATCAACCCAGGGAAACACCCAAGAACCTGCAATCTGCACCAGAACAAGGCAATCTGGGAGTGGATAACAGAGGAGAGTCACAGCGCACACAGGGACGATTTTTCGGTTTTTCACTGTTTACCGTAAACTGCAGTCTG
This sequence comes from Dendrocalamus latiflorus, assembly GCA_017311315.1. Classification (NCBI taxonomy): domain Eukaryota; kingdom Viridiplantae; phylum Streptophyta; class Magnoliopsida; order Poales; family Poaceae; genus Dendrocalamus; species Dendrocalamus latiflorus. The sequence continues at coordinate 39,196,246 of CM029610.1, forward strand.
CTTACAACTGAAATGAAACTCAACACTTTTCTCTGAACTTCTCCAGAGAATAACTAAACCAGTGCACAATTCACGCCATACCCAGCGCGATCCACTAGACTCGGACTCCACTACTACATGACTGAAAACAGAATACCAGAAAGTGCTAAACTGCACGTTTACACTGGAAAACAAACACACACACTGAAATCTTCAGGTTTCGGCTAGACTTCAAATTTCCCGGCTGGACCCTTCAGACTCAACCCGAACGTCAGAATTTGTGTTGACTCTGATCAGGCCAAGTCTGGCTTATTTTCCAACATGGCCGAGGATTTCTAGCATGGGAAGGCGTGCTGGCGAAGAACTCCCATGGCGGCATGATGGAGAATCCCAATCGGAGACGGAGAAGGGAGTTCGAGACGAGACAGCTCGGGACTGACCGTGGGCCCGGGAAGTCAGCGACACAGAGAGAGGAAAACAGGTGGACAACGCTGATTCAGCGCAAGCGAAGCGAGCTAGCGGCGATGGGCGACGCGTGGCATGGCGCGGATGCTAGCGGATGTGTGACATGTGGTGGTGGGGGTGAGTTGGGCCGTAGAGAGAATCGGACCGGGTTGCGGGTGAGAAGAGAAGTAGGCCGAGGAAATAGGAAAATTCGGCCCACGGGGCTTTTTGGGATTTTCTGAGATTTTAGAATTTCAGAAAAAGGATTAAATCCAATTGAGGTCTAGAAAATAACAAATGAATCTAAAAAATCAATAAAATACAGAAATTTTTTTGAAATACAAGAAACCCAAATAAAACTGATTTTAATTTAATTAATATTTACTTTACTCATATTAAATCTTTTAAATTTCTAAAAAATCAAATTAAGCATTAATTAATTTGGCAAGTGCCTGATGCTGACCCGATGACGTCGATGCCCAAGCCGTGGTCGTTTGGCAAGTGCCCCCACGACGTGCTCAAGCTCGGCATGTGCGCAAACATGCTGGGCCTGATCAAGGCCAAGGTAGGCGCGCCCCAGCGCTGCCGTGCTGCTCCCTCTCCGCATGGGGCTCGCCGACCTCGAGGCCGCCGTCTGCCTCTGCACCGCCATCAAGGCCAACGTCCTCGACATCATGGGCGGATCTAACATGGTTCAAAGGTGTTCAGCCGAACACCCAAATATTTTCATGTAATATCCAATATTTAGTAGTTATATTACACATATATACTGATAATTAGACAAAATATTTTATATTTGTACTCTCAATTAATTTCAACCCACTCCCACATCTTCCCTCCCCCAGTTGATTTTAATACATTCCCACACCTCACCTCTCCAATTCACCTAAAGTAACATGATCTAATAACCCATCCGCTCCCTCATAAGATTAGCCCATTGGCCTATCTGTAGACCTCTCAGACCTTAACCTATCCCCTTCCTCCCCTCTCTCTACATCTCTCTCAGGCTCCACTGATCCATACCAAAATCGCCAAACCCAGTGGCATTGGCACACGAGATCGAGGGGCAATTGACCACCACACGACTTGGTGAGTGGCAAGAGCAACTCTGGCATCTGGCTTGGTCTCAGTCACAAGGAGCACAGCCACAATAGACGGCAATACGTCTGTAAGGAGTAAACGGGTGATAGCTGTCACCTACGAGTCGAGGAGGAGCGTGCAACGGCAGTGTCTAAGCCGACAAGGTAGTAGGCACTAGGCAACGACTATATGTCATCGTGCACTGGTGCACGCAGGTCATACACATCAGACTGCATCAACACAATTTCATCTTAAGTTATTTCGTAATTTCTCTAGGAAATGAACAGTTAGTTGGATCCTTATTACATTTGTTTACATGCTAATTTTTACTATGTTTTGCTCTATGGAAGGAACATATAATTTCCTCTTAGCTAGATGGTTCTTACTGACGGGAAAAATGGCAAAAAAAATAAAAGAAGGTAGGATCAATAAGATATATAACTGACATTAATCTCTATAATTTGTTGTTTAATTCATGTCATCATGCTCGCCTTATGTCATCCATTTTCTCATAAAAATCATTATTTTCTATAATTTATGTATTTTTATTATATCTATATACATATACTGTTGTATCGGTGTTTTGGGGGAAATGGTGCATTACGATATCGATATATTCAAGCAACTTAATTCTGAAGTCCAAATACACATCCTAAAAATCCTAGATCCGCCACTACTCGGCGTCCCGTTCAACCTCCCATCGATCTCAGCCTCATCCTCAACCACTGCGGCAAGACTGCCCCCAGCCCCCCACTGGCTTCAAGTGCTAAGCATCCACGTACCGACTTGCTCGATCGATCGGCGCGTAGCTCTTGCATGCCGTGCATGCACGGGCGCACGTACGTAAGGACGCCTTCTCGTTTCGCTTTGATGCACACGTACGTGCCTGCTAGTTTGCACGCATGCATGGACGTCGTGCTGTTCGTATCTGATTTGGACTTTGTTTGCTTCTCTGTATTCTTTCTTATGCATTTGTTGTAAGGGCCGGTGCTAGCTTGTGCTCCGGTACTAAGTTCCAATAATGTTTAGTTTGCAGCTTCGGAGTTTGTTTGTTTCTTTGCTGTACGTACAGGACTAGACATTTAGAGTGAATGACAGCACGATCACTTTCTTTAAACCAAAACACTACTAATGTAGAAAGCGAACTTTGGTTATCAGCCAAACAATGATCAGTTCGTCAACGTAACACCAGCTGGTTGCAGCTAGGGACCATAATGTTGGATGATCAATCAAACATGTTGAATAACAACTAGCAAGGCTTACACAATATGAAATCGACGTAGGCAAAGAGCCCAAGACCATTTTAACTACTAGGACACTTTTGGTCTCACCGCCAAGTACTTCAAGCATCAAATTTCTTTTCTTTTTCTCAAAATTACGCCGGCCAGCCATTCTCGCTCTAGGCTCTAATTCCATATATATTAAGTTTCATACGCTAATTAGTTCGCTCAAAATATTATCTTGTAGATGAAAAATGGGCAATCTACTCATACTTTGCCTCTACCAATATACTGCGAGGTTTTTTACTTTTTGATTTCTTATTTTTACACAGCTCAAGCGATCAACCATGGTGACGAGGTAACCTAAAGTGTGGCGATATTGGTGGCAGGCTGGCAGCCAGGTCTCCGGAGAGGGGAAAGGTAGAAGAGGATAAATCTCAGAGCAAATCAATATAATAATGCTCATGCAATTAAATTACTTGGTTAGTTCCCCATCGGAACGTTAGGTAATCAAATCAATTGCTGTTGGTAATTGAGTAGAGGCATTTCTATAGAACTACAGAAGGCTGCTTGGATTAGTTTTAGTGCCAACAAATTAAATCAATTTTGCAAATGATGAAACCATGTCAGTGCGCTATGCATTCGATCTGCTTAATTTCTGCAGGAGCACTTCCCGTGTGCCAACAACTATACCATCCCGAGGACACTGCATACGACACTTACATTTCCCCGGTATAGGCCCCATCCTTCAGTACGTGTGAAAGAATCGATAGTAGCCACACGTACAGTCAAAATATCTCTCGAGTCGTTAGCAAATTAAAACCTCGCGTCGTATACCTATACCATGTTTGTTTTCTTGTGCTAGTCCCGTTTCGCAATAATGCAGACTGTCACGAGCCTTTGTTGTTCTCGGCAACTAAAAGAACAACGTTATGTCGATCTCGGATCAACGTACGTACGTCCTGACGGTTGTCAATCAAGGCTCTAGCCAGGACGTATGTTACTGCTAGTGTTTTCGCGGATGCTTTCATGGTAAAAAAAAAATGGCGCTCCTATACATGGTCTTCGCAAACAGAAGATTTTGCAGGGGAAAGCGTGTAGAAACCACAGGAACGGACGAAGCCAAACAAAAAAGCACATCTTCCCAGAACTTTGCATTGCATCGACACTCTCGTCTCGTCCGGTCGTACTCTCGCTCGCCCAGCACACACTGGTGTTTGATCTGTGACTGTGCAACCTGTGAATTATGCATAGGCAGCGCAGCTTTCTGTCGAGGTCATTCGTATGCGTTCGTCTCTCGAGTGAAAAAGTGAGGCAACGTTGATGCCTTCTGCCAGGGTAGGGGAAGAGATCGAGCTAGCGAGCCAGGAAGGCAGACCGGCAGACAGAGATGGTGCGCAGGCACGCAGCATTGACCACCCGGCCCACAAGGCCACAAGCCAGGCAAGCTGCCGGGCGCCGAGCCGTCCTCTTGGAGCCTTGTCAGTTTTCACTGCCATTCTATCTTGCCAGCTCAAGACACCCTTCACCGTCCATGTCGACCTTGCCTCCACATGGGTTCCTCTGCCTTTCCTAGCTAGCTGCCAATCTGTCATTTCTTTTGTGCAATTCAGCGAGCAATGAAACGAAGATTTGCCTCTGACCACCTCAAGGTTTTGCCTAATTTTCACATCGGCCAGCCTAGTTAGCGACGAGTCCATGACTCATGGTGAAGCCTAAGATAAATTTGTGATAAATAATTGGTATGTTGGTTTAGTTGAATTAGAATTTTGCAGAGCGGTCAAATCGCCCGGGGGGGGGGGATCAGTCAGGCCGGCCATGGATTTTTGGGAAAATGGACATCAAACACTTGTGTAAGCTTATTTGGGGATGAGTTTGCACTAGATAATACTAGAATTGGGAATTAGAGCTGAAACTAGATAAAGTTTAATCGAAATTCCAGAGAAAGAGTTACTGGTGGACTTAAGCGGTCAGACTGGCCAGTGTCAGAGTGGTCAGACCGCCATGTGGAGTGTGGCCAGACTAGTAGGTGCAGCCAGAAAATAGTGAAATGGATTTTAAGTTGGATGAGTGTGTCACAACATGGGTGCTGTTGGTTGGTTGTGTGGTTTTGCATGATGCATGATTTTGACTGATGTGAGTGAAGTGAATGGAACTTATGCTCAAGATGATTACTTGATCTTTGGATGTGTAGGTGACTTGAAAAATGTTAGCGGTTGATGGCAATGAATTGGGACTAGGCGGGGGAGCTGAGATATGAGCAGTCATGTAAATTTGGATGAGGCTATGTGGCTCAAGCCGGAAGTATAGAGAAGATAAGGATTATGAAGATACAAGTTGGCACATGTGGGTGCGCCAAGTGACGGGGCCGATGCATGTAGAAACAATTCGGGGAGACCGAATGTGTGAAACATGACGGTTAATCATTGGACACTATAGGATACGTGTCAAAGCATATAGAGTCAAGGGAAGGTGCATAGAAGCTTCGTAGGGGGTATTTTGTAGTTGGCCAAATACCGGGTTAGTACCTTCATCAAAACCGCAGCGCAGAGAGACACAAAGGAGAAGTTATTTAGGTCAAGGGGAGCTGTAATTGTTAAGTGGGTCAATCGCTAATGGTTCAGTAGATTGAGTCTTGTAAATGCTTTGAGAAGTGTACACGAGTGTTTACAACCCGTGTTAGTGGGGTTAATGTGTTTTTCCAGTGTCTTAATGTGTTGAGACCATTAAGGTTATTGCTAGTTATTAAAAGGGGGAGAAAATGGGGTGGTATAGATTCAATGATTTAGTTTTTTATTCTATCACCTTATCTCCTTCTATGGTTGTAAGAAAGAACTTGAGAGAGGAAAGAGTCATGTTGTGGCTGTACCTTATAATCATCCATGAGCATATAAACTTCATATTCTACTAAAAATACATCAAAGTTTTATCTCAATCATGTTCTTGTTTGCATTCTTATTTAATTTTGTTTGTTCTTGAGTTAGATTTATGGTTTTGTGTTTATGGGAATTCTAGCTTGAACTCTTGTTTGAATTACTTTGCTAGGATAATAGATCTAGAGACCTCATGCCTTACATGAGAATAGATCTAGAAGACCTCATATCTTATATTCTCACAAGAAAGAAGTAATTTGAGCTTTAATGTTTTTGGTGTTCTAATTTCCTAGATTTGATTCTCTTCATTTCGGTGAACTCGAGCCCAAGAACCTGTAATTCTTGATTGGTTTAGGTTCTTAATTCCTTGAACAAGTCTTATGTAAAATTTGAAAGTATTTGGACGAGAATTGAACATGTTCTTGAGATTGGAGTTTTCCCCCGGAGACTTTCATATATGAAAACAGAGGGCCGACCAGACCAGCCCTGGACCTACTGTCCAACTGACCTTAGCAGTCAAACCACCATTAGCCCTGCGGTCATACCGGCCATGATAGTCAGACTGATACTTCCATGATGGTCTGATCGGTCTTGTACTGAATGCCGTTGATTTTGTTGGCTTAGGTCTCTAGCTGTGTTTTGTAAACTATAGTTGGTGTAATATGAACTTAGTGACACTCATAGTCACTTGAGTAAAGATTTTAAATACCATTAGAAGAAAAGGTTTAAACAATCATTTACCCCTTTAATTGCTAGTATATATCGGTCCTACACAAGGCTATTACACGTACGGTGTGAAGCTTTCCTATAGACTGACTGAACCATGCACGTCGACGACTTTGCTGAATTGTGTCGATTCCATTTGAGGACAGAGTTGCTAGTTAGTAAAGTGGGTGTTTTCCTTTCGGACCATTTCGTGGTACCAAACAAAGAAATTGACATTTCTGCGCACACTAATTCCACAAAATTCTAGAGTAGGTACAACTTGATAGGAATAAGCAGACATGCGCAAACATGTCCTTTGTGATGTTTTACGCACACCAGCATGACAACTACTGTGCTATCAATATCAGCATAAGTTGCAGTGAGCTTGGCAAAGTTGTATTTGTTGGCAGTGGTACGTTCTGAATTGATACATAATGTGCTCTTTTCATGATTTTCAAATCCAGATCAACCTTTTTGCTTTGTTGCCTTTGCAAGCGTCTCTTTAAGCTACCTAAGTTTTTGGTCTTTATACGAACAATATATAGCATGCCATAACTTCATACAGTTAATCTCGAATTAAACTTGGCTCCTTGCATGCTATTTTTTTCCATTACTATAAAAAAGGTCATCACAGACGGTTCGAAACTGCCATCACAGACGGTTTTCTGAACTGATTGTATTTATGTGTAGTGATAATCGGAGGTTATCACAGACGATTTATGAGCCATCTGTGATAAAGACAACACAGACGGTTTGTAACTAGAACCGTCTATGAAGAAAAGTATTACAGACGGCTCGAAACAAAAACCGTCTGTGATACTCAGATATCATAGACAGTTCTAGTTACCGTCTATGATTGGCGAGTATCACAAACGGTTGGTATATAGAACTGTCTGTGATAGTCCTTTATAGATGGTTTATAGCACAAATCGTCTGTGATAGTTCATCCTATACCTATGACTTTTGAAAACAAGCAAATACAGTGGCAAATAAAACAGGATATTCATTCCCGTTATGATTAGAATCCATTATTACAGCATAACAAGATAATGAACCCAACTCTTTACCACGGTAAGAATATATAAGAAGCAGAGATTCTAGCAGACACTAGAAGCTGGATGTATCGGATGGTGGCCAGATATCACCGGCAATGGAGAGAAGGCGGTAGCGCCACTTTTGTGGCACGACGGTGAGACTGTACAAGACACTCTTGTGACACTTACGACAAGAGTGTGTTGTGCAGTCGACCGAGGCGTCACAATGGAGGCGCTAACTCACGGCGGTAGTCGGTATCATCGAGGAACAAACTGGATGCATTGGATGGCGACCGGATATCATCGGCAATGGAGAGACGACGGTAGCGCCACCTTTGTGGCATGACGGTGAGAATGCAGAAGACACTCTTATGACACTTACAATAAGAGTGTATTCTGCATTCGACCGAGGTGTCACAACGGAGGCGCTAGCTCACGGCAGTATTCGGCGTTGTTGAGGAACAAGCTGGATGCATCAGATGGCTGCCGGATATCACCGTCAATGGAGAGACTGTGTAAGATATTCTTATGATACTTACGACAAGAGTGTGCTATACAGTCAACCATGGTGTCACAACAGAGGCGCTAGCTCACAGTGGTAGTCGATCGGCATCGTCGAAGGGAGGAAGCTATATAGTGGATGAAATCACGCATGACTGCCGGTGGGAAGGTAGATGGGGAGTAATTAATAAGGGCCGAGCGGTAGGAGGAACCGGTGCCTGGCATCCGATGTGGAGAGAATGGACGGGCGAGATCGAAATTCTGGGGGATATGCCACAGATCGGTGACGTGTCATTATTAGAGACGGTTTGTTAGACGAATTGTTTGTGATAATGCACATATCAGAGACGGTTTGTTATCCGAACCATCTGTGATAGTTTTATAGACAGTTCTATTTAAAAACCGTCTGTGATAATGCGCATATCACAGACGGCTTTTAAAATCAACCGTCTGTGATAGTTTCAAAAACATTTTTAGACATGAACTGTCTGTAATAATCAAAATACGGACGGCTCCATATGAACCGTCTGTGATGAGACGTCCAGTATAGCTTGTTTTGTAGTAGTGTTCGTCCATTATGTACTATACAGTGCTTGAAAAGTCCCGTGTACTACTTTTGTAATTCAAACTCCAATTTCAGACGTTGTGGCTAATAGTGAGATCCTTGTTATTTTGTAGTTACTTTTGATGACTCTTTTCAGAATTGTCCAATAGAAACAGCTGAAACAATCCATATGCATGCGTTAGTACTGAAATTCAATAGTTTTGAGAAAACGCTTGCATGTTCAATCTTTTTAAATAAAAAACTACATGCTATTGGCAAATTAATAAGACATGTTTGAGACTCTTACTAGAAGTTCCCTTATCGTGCTGTAAAATTTGTGCCTTTTACTTTTATTACACAGTTTTTTTCTTAAGGTGCATGGAGAATAGGTTTTCCTTTTTTTAAATTGTGACTGATAGCTTTCAGTTACAGCTGATATATCTAATGAATAATATGGATTGATAGGAGCTGAAGCCAAAAACTGACTAAAAAACCGAAAAGAACGGGTCTAGAAGTGCTGCTTTAGTTAGCCTTATATTTGTGCCACAGACCCGATTCCGAATTGAGCTACACAGCATTAATTGTGAATTGTCAATCTTGAGGGAGAAATCCGCAAACATATAATTTGTTGGAGGGAGTGTTCTGGCAAAAATGAGGCTAGGGTTTTTTTCAAGTACTGGTTCTCCACTACAAATACCTAGGTACCCTCAGTGAGCTTATTCACATCCAGTTGCACATTTGCTCTATCACACTCCTAGCCCTGTGTGCAAGCGCTTCTGCACCGTCGGGTTTTCAGCAGACATGGCATCCAAGACCTTCCTCCTCGTGACCCTCAACCTGATCCTCTTTTTCACGGTGGCCAATGCTTGCGGCTGCGCCTGCGGCAGATGCCCGACGCCAACGCCGTCGCCGCCGTCACCGTCCTACAACAAGTGCCCCAAAAACGCGCTCAAGCTCGCCGCGTGCGTCGACGTGCTGGGCCTCGTCAGCGCCGAGGTCGGCCAGCCGCCCGTCGAGCCGTGCTGCAGCGTCCTAGGCGGCCTCGCTGACCTCGAGGCCGCCGTCTGCCTCTGCACAGCCATCAAGGCCAACGTGCTCGGCATCAACATCGACATCCCCGTCAAGCTCAGCCTCCTCGTCAACATCTGCGGCAAGAACCTCCCCAGTGGCTTCATTTGCGCTTAAGCTAAGTGGTTACGTACGTACTTGCATGCAGCGCGCGCAGCGCGCACGCATGAAACATAGCGTTCATTCGTGAGCTGCATGCACGAATTAGGTTCGTCGATATCTTTGTCTTACTTACTCTGTTGGTTCTGAATGTAGAACTGCTAGCTTCAGATCAATCATGTGTGTCAACTGTGCGTGTGTGTGTGTGTGTGTGTTTTTTTTGTCCGTTGTTTTTCTCTAATCATTTGGTTAGTGGAGAATTTGTTCTGAAGGAACTGCATGCAATTTTCCTTATTTTACTTTCTATTTGGTGCCTATTGGGTGGTTGTAATTTGCTTGTAATTGATTTTCATGTATTTTTATGTATTACTGCAAGCAAGAGTGTAAGATTTAGTTTACCTGTATATTTGCGGTCTATCTGTTGGAAATCCCAATTCGAAATCCTATATCTGTCTCATAAAGAGACAAGCATGCCTATCCCCTATCCATTTGTACTACACACGATAACTGAGATACGCATGTCACCCTCGCAATGCAATATATGGCTAGAGGACAAGTACATGCATTAATTTCCAAACAGGTGCGAAGCTAGTAAGGAGCTAATTTTTGGTATATATAGCGTGTTTTGAATCCAGGGGCGGAATCACACCCCAGGCAAGGTAGGCTTCAGTTCGGGTGTGAAAAAATATCTAGTGTACAGCTCAGGTAAATTCAGTTCAACCTGGGTAACATTTTTATAGTTCAGCATATATAGCCTAAATCATTCCACTACTGAGACCGGGACGTAACTAAATCCTGGCTCCGCCCCTGTTTGAACCTATATTTATAAAAATAATTGTATGTACGTAAGAATAACAAAATTAGCACTTTTGTCGTCCGATCACCGGGCGGCAGCGTCCTGCAGCTGACACATAGACTATCGGAGTCTGTTCACCATGCGACAGGTGCTTGCCACTCGGTCACCATTAGGTAGGTGGCCTGCTGCACCTTCACCATAATTAACCAGCTTAATTACCTATCTAAATTAGTATTTTATATATAATAAATGTTTGAATTTTAAAAATAGCAAATGAGCTTTAAAAATTACTAAATTTTATGTGTAGCTTTCCGACACAACATGCATTATTGTGTAATATTTGATAATTTTATCCACTCTGAATATTGCTAAAAAATTATAAGATTATGATATTTTTAGGAGTTGTTACATATAGCAAACAAGATCTTAAAATTATGAAATTTTATTTGCAGCCTCTCGACATAGTCGACCTAATTGTATAATTTTTTAAAAAATTTATGTGCTCCAAATTTATCATGTTAATTCATATTAATTTAACTGTAATTAGCGATACACGATGCTCAATTCATGATTAAAATAACATGAATTAGCATGACAAATTTAGAGCACATAAAATTTCCAAAAAATTATAAACTTAGGTTGACCATGTCAGGAGGCTGCGCATAGAATTTTGTAATTTTTCGAGCTCTTTGCTATATGTAATAACTCCTATAAATATTATAATTGTATGAATATTTTAGCAATATTTAGAGTGAGTAAAATTATTAAAACATCACATAATGAAGTACGTTGTATCAGAAGGCTGCACATAAAATTTTATAATTTTTCGAGCTTATTTGCTATATTAAAAAAAATTAAATAAATATGACATATAAAATACTAATTTAGCCAGCTTAATTACTTGTCGTATGGAGGGGCAGCAGGCCACATGCTGTATGGTGGCCGGGTAGCAGGTGCCTACCACACAGTGGCTAGGCTCCGGTAATCTACGTGTCAGCTGCAGGGCGCTGCCGCCTGGTGACCGGGTAGCAGGTGCCAGCCGCACGGTGGCCAGGCTCCAGTAGTCTACATGTCAACTGCAGGGTGCTGCCGCCCTGTGACCGGGTGACAGAAGTGTCATTTTTGTTATTTCCACACTCATACGGCTATTTTTACAAATATAGATACAAAACGTGCTCTCTCTCTATATATATATATGAAAAATTCGTAAGGAGCATGGGGTACAGTTGTACCCTAGCTAAATTATTTAGAATCAGTAAATATCATCATGTCTACATAATATAACACATAGCCTAATAGCCCGTATTTGCACCCCTATACATCACCCGGCCCAACCCCAGCAGTAGGACAAAAACATCTTCAGATACGGCAAGACGGCCTAGATTCTCGTCTTAATTTTTTTTAAATAATCAATTTTTTATTCTAAATTGTCCCTTTTTATTTTACAGTAATAGTCATCTATCATTTCATGGTTGGACGGCATAGACTAGTCGCTAAACCGTTGGGCAACATGTGGCCAAGTCACCGAACGGTTGGGCGACTAGCTATGTCACCCAACCGTGGAGCGAATTTTGCCTAGTAGCTCAACGGTTAGCCGATTTAAAATAATAATATTTTTATTTTATTAAGTCGATGGAAATAATTGTGACGGAGTAAATGATAATTTTTGTAGCTAATACATTTATCAATTCTTGTTTGTAGGTTATTTTTTTTTGAAATAAAAGGGTAGTCAATGTCGGTTGGTCCGTTTGTGATTTTCGTAGATTCTGAATGGTACAAAATTTATTAGACTGGCAATAACATTTTGTGATCATCGTATATAGTTGTAGTGCAATAAATTTTTGAAGAATTTTATGAGGATGATTGAGCTAACAATGATTCGTAAATAGGAAGGTAAGTGATATTGCATGCAACAGGGAATTCATGCGCTGAGAATTTTTGATAAATGGAGTAACGATAACAACATGATAGTTGATCCGACAAAGGGGTTACAAACCACACAGGCTAACGAACCAAGAATGGTACATGCATGCCTTTAAGGTATTAGAAATACATGGAACATATGGACGAAGAGGATCAAACTATTGTGTGAAACGTGGCCATTTGCCCTTCCTTCCGAGGCCGGCATTGTAGTCCTCGCTGGCCGCTCTAGCCTTGGCCTCCAGTTCATGCTTTCTCTCGCGGTCCTCCTCATGAGCCTTGCACTTCCTGCGCCTGCGCATCTCTAGATGAGCTTGCGTCTCCTGTCGGATACGCTCACTTCGATCTTCGTTGTGCCGCCGCTCCTCCATCCTCTTGTATGCCGTCTAGGCATCCCACTCCTCACAGTCTAGAGTTCACTGATCGTGCGGGTGGATCTCTCGGTTGATCCATTTGCGGTAGATGCATAGCGGATCTGGAGACTACGGGAAGAGGGGGAGCTTGTTAATACGTGCTATAAAAGAGAATTGGTAGGAGAATATATTGTAACCCGTCCTTACTGGCTGCTGGTAGTGGGCCGTGTCCCAATGCTGGTCGGGATAGTCTCAGGCGTTGTTACTGCAACCCGAGTAATGCATGCCCAAGCTTAACTGCTCATTGGACTTGAAGAATTTGCATGCATCCCTGCACCAGCAGAGGGGGCATCTCCCCCACGGGTGGGTCTTGCGGCGAATGCTCCGTGAGAATGTTGAGGTATGGGTTGTGTTGAAGGTACGGGGGGTTCACTTCGGGGAGGTGGCCTCCTGGCACGCTGTGCTTATTCGTCTTGGGCTATAGCAGCCCTTGCGAATCAGGTGATCTTCTCCCATTGCTTCTCTATACTAGCCATGTTGTGCTGTAGTCATGGTGCAAGAAAAAGCTGCAGAAGGGGTAGTACTTATAGGCTAAGCTGACACGGTGTACGCTTGACAAGTCCAATTTGATTGGGTAAATTCACGTCCACGAGATGGCGGCATGCTGGACGATTTGTAGACCAGCATAACATTACGTCGCTGCATAAAGCTACCTCGTTTGGTCTTATCATTGCGCAAGGCTGTCTCATTTGGTCTTGTTACTGTGCAAGGCGGTCTCGTGTTGTCTTGTCATTATGCAAGGCTATCTCGTTTGGTCTTATCACTGCGAAAGGCTGCCTCATTTGGTCGAATCAGGATGCCGCGCAAAAGCTCTGTCGTTTGGTCTTGTCACTTTGCAAGGGTGTCTCATTTAGTCGGGTTAGGACTCTGGACACCACGCAAAAGGTGTCCCTCGCAAGGTTGTCTCGTTTGGTTGGAGACTACACAAAATCTTCACCAATCTATAGTTACTCGTACTAACCATTATGTGTCTTCCATTAAGGATTCAAAAAGACTATTTTGCCCTCGCAAAATGCATGCTTGCTGGCACCAAAGAAGTCGAGTTCATGCTACAAAATGTACTTCCCTTGCATTGTTAATGACGATGGATTGACACTACAAATAAAGTTAAAGTTTGCAAATAAAATTACAACATGATAGCATTTGTACTCTTAACACCACTACACACACAACAAGAAGTGGTGCTGCACTTCACGTCGGTGTTCGTACTCATTGGCAGGTGCCTTGCATCTTCTCACAATGTGGCCTTCTTGGCCACAACGGCCGCAATGTCTACTTGCCGCTCGAGCTTCCCCTTCATCCATATCGTACCTAATGTGACAACTGTGTCGACGGCCCTTCCCACCCTTCAAAAGGCCAAGATCCAAAATCTAAGCCCTTTGTGCAATATCTGAAGTGGCAAAGTTACCTACAACCCTAAAGCCTCTTAGCTCGCTGCACCATGCCTGCAACATCCTCTCCTCCATGAAGTACTCTGACATGAAGTTCGATGGGTCCATGTTGATAGTCCCACATGCGGCGATGACATGAGAGCATGGCTTATGAAGGAACTTTGGCTTGTTGTATGTATAGCTAGATTCGTTCACATGATCTCCATGGCATACCTCATGGGTAACAAGAGAGTGAGCAGTCCCAAATTCGGTTTTATTTCAAAGGAGCACATCGAAACTATGTTCCGTATTACCCATCACAAAGACTGTGCGACTGATTCTTCTCGGTCTTGGCTTGCATGTACGCTGTAATCTTCGAGCAGTACGATGTATGTGGGTTGGCTGTATGAAGTGCCATATTTGCATGTCTTTCCCTAAAATATCCAATTGTACCTTGCAGAACGCCTTCCACGATGGCGATGAGGGGTTGAGAATGGACACCTCTAAGAACTCAGTTGTATACCTTCACAAGGTTAGTGGTCATTATGTTATACCTCGCATCGTTTGTGTCATGCTCCATCCTCTTCTAAAGCTTCCTCCTCAGCCTAGGCTGTTCGGTCATCGATATCCATCTGACGCACTATACTGTCAACATACTCCCCTGCGTCCACCTATCCAGTGGGCTCAGCTTGCGCAGTGCAAACTTCTTGATCTGCCACAACAGTGCCCTTAGCTTCCTCTTGATGAACCACGCACTACACGCTCGAGTTGTTTCCATCAATCGAATGATAGCCATCGGCAGGGCCTCCTGCAACTGCCTTCGGACATGGTTGCACGAGTGACACGCACTCGCATCCACGTCATCAGCAGCCTTCCACAAAACCCTTCCATGCAACCATGTGCTCAGTCTCCTCAACTCTCACTGAATATGCATGACAGATCGACCCCAACGCCCATGTAGGACGACACTACACACCTCGGGGTTTAAAGAGAAACTGCGTGTAAGCCAGTGTAAGACATCTTTGATTAGAGCATTCTCCACCTCCAGGTGTACCAAACTGACTTGCGAGAAATTGCTTAGGTCAACATCGTATGGACCTTCATGAATGGTACTAACAATGTAATGCACCTTTAATGTTGTGAGTTCGGACATAACTGATTTCTCGTTGAAAATATTACCATTTGTCAACATGCATTCACGAAATGCATGCTAAACAAAATAAGTAGCTACACGTTGCCTACATTCGAATGAGAACAAGAACGGATGAGGCAATTACCTTCATACGAAGACTTTTTCTCCTTATCAACGAGCTATCTTCGTCTTCCTTTCTAACTTCCCGAGCTCCTCTCTCCTCTCCTTCACTCCTCCTGAGCTCCTCTACTCCTCCCCCTCTCCTTCTCTTCCTCTCCTGAGCTTCTTTGCTTATCCTCCTCTCGCAACCTTCTTCCCCTCTTCACTTCCCCTCTCCTTCTCTCCCTCTTTTTTCTCCTCTCTCAAGCTCCTCTTGTTCTCTTTTGAGAGAAATGGTGAAAGAGATCATGAAGGGGTTGGGTCAAAGAGAAATGAACGAGCTGGCGGCAAGTAGTCACCCAATCGTGGAGCGACTATGCCATCTAGTCGTCGAACGGTTCGGCGACTAGAGGACAAAGTCACTCCACGGTTGGGTGACATGGCTAGTCACCCAATCATCCGGCAACTTGGCCACGTGTCGCCCAACGGTTGGGTGACTAGCCTATATCGCCCAACCGTGGAGCGGCAGATGGCTATTACTGTAAAATAAAACAAGATAGGTATGTTACTGTAATTTAGAATAAAAAGTAGATTATTTAAAAAAAATCTTCTAGTCTTCACTCTCCACCTAGTCTTAGAGACTATGTTGTTCTCAAGATAATGTGATCCTTTTGTGGGAGCTACAGGTGTTGAGAGAGTATTGCCGGTAATTAGTTCTAGAATACCAAGTAAAAATGATTAAGTCAATTTACATCACATCGTATGTAAACCTTCGAGGGAAACAATCATGCACGCTCTATCATAGTGGAGGGTACATATGAGTTCATGATGTGTCTCATCGATGGGCCAACATACATCCCTACTGCACCATGAACTGAAGGTACCTCTTAGGGATGGCAACGGGGGCATTCCCCGTCGGGGAATAGGGGAATGCCTTTGTCCCCGAGGCGTGAAAATCCCCCGATCCCCATCCACGACCTCGGTCGTGGGGATGACAAAACTCCATTTCTTGCCCCCGATGGGGATTCGGGTACCCGTGGGGCGCCATCCACGATAGTCAATAGCGAATATGCAGCGAGCAGGCTGTTACCGACTTGTTTGTAGATCATAATTCATATTCCATACATTCATACAATCGTGCTCCATTCAATAGTTTAAATAAAATACAGCAAGCAAGTCAAGTCCATGATCCCTAATTACTATCATCCAAGGTTCCTAGGCATAATCCATATTCCATACATGCAAAGATGACTATCATTACATAATACAAAGATTAGTAGCCTACCAAAGCTATACTTACTCCATTGAACTACTGAAGTCACTGCTTAATAATTCACCATTCATGCAAGATGACTATCACCATTCAGCATTTCAACTAGACCATTAAACATAGTTCAGTCAATCACCTACTCACTTGGGATCTGTGTACGTGGTCGTGGAGTGCAGCTCGCAGCCGCCGCTTTGGATGGAGAGGGAGGTAGATCCGGCTGCTGGGTAGAGCTTGCTACGGCTGTGCTAGGCTAGGAGGAGCAGATCCAGTCGCCAGGAGGAGTAGATCTTGTCGCCACTCGCTGGAGGCTCAGGGCTCCCTGTGAGGCGGAGGCACGGAGTAGAGGGCTGGAGTCTGGAGAGGTCCAGTCGCCAACTCGTCAGTGTGGGTGCGAGCGCCGATAATATGTTGTTGCCGCAGCCGCCGCTTCGGAGGGAGAGGGAGGCAGAGGGGTGAGGTTGTGAGGAGTGAGGAGTGAGAACTGAGGAGTGAATGAATGACTTATGATTGAATGAGGAATTGAGAATTAGGGTTTCAGGAGTGTGGGCGGTGGGCCGTTTGGGCCGAGGCGCTTGACTCCAGTAGTCCAGTCCAACTCCATCACTCGTTCACTCTGGCGGGTGAGTGTAGACTGGCTCCGAAATATTAGTGTTTATACGGGGCCCATGCGGGGAACGAGGATGGGGAGTGGAGGAATGGCCCTGCCCCCGGTTCACCCAGAGGCAGATCTAGGATTGGATCACGCCCCGGGCTAAATTTTAATCAAGTAACAATCTAACCTCTGGATAGTCTGAATTAAGAGCTAACTAGCTACTCCTAACTAGAAGAAGCTAAACCACAAAGCTAGTGCATTAGCTAGCTCTATCCATCCAACAAATTTAATTGAAGCAAGAGATACTAGTGTATAGACCTAGAAGGCTGGAACCAAATCTTGAGGAGTTGAGGTAGATGGAAATGCAGCGCCGCAGCGGTGTTCCGTGGCGTGGAGGAGGCGGAGCGTGATGCTGCTCTCTGCTCTATCCACCCCACGGCTTACCAGCACTGCCACCCGGAGGCCGAAGCAATACCCTCCCCGCAGGCCACAACGGCGTACCAGAGGAGGTGCTTTTCACCGGAGCAGGCGTCGCCGTGTCGAGATGGCAGAGTCGGGCGTGCGAGGCCTGCGCCCGGTGGACGCGCGATGCGCGCAGGCAAGGGCAGCAGCCAGCAGAGGGGGTGAGGAATCGGGGGCATGACGTCGAGAGTGCGAGGGCGGTGGCTGGCGGACGCGCGGTGAGCAGAGGCGAGGGCAGCGGCGGAGGCGAGGAATCGGGGGCACAGGGGCGAGGAATGGGGGCACGGAGGTGAGGAATCGGGGGCACAGAGGCAATGAATCATGGGCACGGAGGAGAGGAATCGGGAGTGATGGTGGTGCAGAGGCGAGGAATGGGGGGCACGGGCTGATTGGAGATTTAGGGTTTCACAGTTGACTGGCATAATGGGCTAATGGCGTTCACTTGTGAGCTGAGCCGCTGAGGCCTAAGGAGGGGGCACGCATGGGGCTCGTCTGCTGCTGTTGAGTTACCGTCTGACGGGCTGCTTGATGACTCGGGCTAGGCCGTTATAACATACAAATATTAGGCTAGTGCTTTAAGGGGTACTACTAGTAACGTTTCTAGGCCTCGGGCTGTAGTCTACCTAACCCGAGGTCTAATTCCACCCCTGGGTTCACCCAACGAGAAATAGTTTTGAACCAATTCTATCCATGTGGAGAAAAAAAATCCCATTTCTACCCTCTAATAGAGGCATTCCTCACTGGGGAACGAGAAATAGAGCCATTGACATCCCTAGTGCATCTAGCGAAGTCGGTAGTGCGCATAAAATGGGCACGGCAATTCTGGGCTTGGGAAGTCTCCAGAAGCATTCACGTGATGTCTCCAACACGACGAACGTGCGACAAACTTGATGTGACCCATGCACAAGCACCACACCAACCTTTTGCTCGATCGGCGAGGCGGCGGACCAGGCAAGGCGTACTGGCGAAGCCGCATAGGTGCTCACCTAAACACTGCGTGCGCAGTGCGCAGTCCTGGTCCCTGCACGTGAGACGTCGAGATTTTACCCAGGCCGCGCGCGCGGGGGGTGTACTAGGGCCAGACCTGCAGATGAGTAGACTTCAGAGCCCGTGACCGCGTGTGGGCCGGCCGGCCGGGTGGCGGGTGCCTACCTTCCCTGGCCGTGCGTGAACGCGAGCGCGCGCGCTGCGCCAGAATAATTCGCTTGCTACGTTGTTACCACTACCAGAGGTTTACTCGGAGCGGATACAAATAAATATTATTTATTTTATTTTATATTTTATTTTATATTTTTTTCTCAGAGTCAGATATAGATAATACCAAATATCCATTTCTCCATTCTATATTCATTTCATAATCTTTCGGACAGTTGGTCGAACGGAAATTATCCGCTTCTTTGCACATGATATTGGATAGTATAGTACAGTCAAAACAACACATGGAGAGACTAATTACTGAGATGTTGAAGGAAGAATACTCGGTACTTCTGCCTGTTTAGATGTGACAATTTGTCTATATATTATTTTATTCCTAGGTGAAGTTGTAACAGACTTTCTCATATCACTTGACATACGGATATATACGGACAGATATCACTTATTCTGTGCCCTATTCTATATTTTTCCTTAGAGTCGGAGTCGGATATGTATAGTGCTAGATATCTATCTACCCCTTTCGTATTCATTCCGCAAAACTTCAATCAATCAAACGGACAAAAACTATTTGCTCTATTTGTATCTCTAGCCATCAGCATGCGCCAGTGCGCACAGCGGCAGCCGCCCGCGGTTTCGACTTGGCGCCTGCTCCACGTTGGGCGCGCAGCGGCCGCGGCCACGGCCCCCGCCCACAGGACGGGCAAGTGGTTGGATGATTGGATCGGCACGGTGTTTCGTTGCCTTTTGCGCCCGTGACTCGGTCCCCCGCGCGCGTACGAACCGACGTCCGCCCGCGCTCGGATTCATGTGGCCGGTCGGCCGGCCGGCCTGCTCACTGGATATCTGTTCATCTCGTCGTTGCGTCGAGCACACCACGGTTTTCGCGTGGCAGGAGGAGAATGCGCGCTGACGTGCGCTGCTGTTGCATGAGCCGCACTCACTGTAGCACAGAGCTGATCGCGGGAGGAGAATGCTGAGCCATTCAGCAGTCATGCATGTTGATGCGTGGACTACGGGAGAGATCGGCCGGGAGGATTTTACACCAGTGATGGGCACGGCAGGCTGGCAGAGCGAGACGACGTCAATGGTTCAATGGAGTCCGGCCAGGGATGATCGACTCCGGAGATTACAACCACGATGGGACTTTGGACTAATCTCGACATTATTATGCGAAATAGGGCCAATACCACGTCAAAAACATATCAAGATGATCACCTCAAATACCGGGCACCCGCGCCTAAGGGATTCGCATCCTCTACAATCCCATTTGCATGCTACTAAATGACGCTTTATGTAGATCAAACAAGTTGCTGTAGCAAGTAACATAGAAAGCTAGATAGACACCCCGCACGTTGTTGTGGGACGTTTGTGTGCGTAATAGCAGATGCAAATATTTACACCGGACTGGGTCCTACCATTGAAAATTCATGGTGGCCATACATGAAATTGGCAAATAATACATTTGGGCTTAATTTTGTGGCTTATGGCTGAAAAGCACTGTAGCTGACAGAGGCTTATTTAGCATAATTAAATTTAAAAAAATTAAAAAATATGTTAGCCCATTACATATAATACAAACAAATACGGGAAAAAAAGAACCGACAAAAAAGCTCAACAAAAAACCAAAAGTTCAAAAAAAGACGAAATTTATAAATAGTGAAAAATAAACCAGAAGCTAAAAGCTGAAGCCCAACCGATCACCCCTGTATCATATGGCAGTGCTCCGAGTCATCATCAGGTTGCTATTTTCTTAAGTAGCATCTATATACAATTAAACATTTTTTTCTCAATCTATCATAGCCCAGGAACCAAAAGTACTATATTGTACTATCTCGACAGGCCGAACACCAGGCTTCAGCAAATCTATGGCACAGATGTAGGCAAGTAAGCGCACTAAGTAAAAACATAGGAGTACTTCTCGCCCAACCCTCCTCCACTTCAATTATAAAACAGTCTGCATTTAACATAAATGAAAAAAAGAAGACTATTACGTTGTATTGGCCCTCACAAGCACCCCTAAAAGCTCTAACCAAAAATTAAAACCTAACATTATAACAGCCTTGCTTTAACCCTTAGTTTCTCCCTACTTATATAGACTAATGTCCCAAACGTGTCCTCATCAAACACGGATACAAAATTTTATCTCTCCTAAAAATCAAGAGACCCGAAACCCTTCTGAACACAGGTTTTAACCAATCTCTAAGTCTGCTCAGTTATGAACTCCTTTCACAACTCCTAACTCATCACGTGACGAAACCTCCAAAACTGCATATGCTGTATCTTCATCACGTATCATCCATCTCATGTGTCGAGCCTTCAAGACTGCAACTCCCGTAGCTTCTCCACGCATCACCACCTTTAATCTCCATGTGCTCCAGCGTGAGCCCGACTACCTCATGACATCCTTGGCCACTTAGACCTCAGATTTCCCCCATCCTAGTCCCGGTCCTCCTCGTCACCGACCATGACCGTCTCCACACCCAACCTGCACATGCAAAGACCAAAGAACATATTCCCTGGCACAAGTTCTTCCCAACTTGGCCGACATTAGTTCCCACACTCATATCACACCCTTGTTCATCCATCAACACCAACCATATCACCTAGATCATTTAGGACTCACGAACAACAGCAGATCGAGATTTCCCTCTTTTGCCAGATTTTGGTGAACCCTTCACACAAATGAAAAAGATCATAATTTTGGCATTGATTCTCTCGATCGTTGATTGAAATAGGTTCATAACATCGTATAGAAGGTGTATACCTAGTTTTAAGTCATTTGGATCATGATCAAAAGTTGCAAGGTTTTTTGGATTTGAAAAAATGTTGGAACTACTGTTCATTTGCCTGATTTTACTGTTCATTTCAGTCTAATTGCCAAAGGCCTAGAGATCTGATTGGTGTTATTGTTCATTTTGGTGCAGCAGACATTCAAGAGCTGGTAGATTTGATCTGTAGTTGGGATATATTCTTTAAGGTCATGATCTAGTTTTGATTCAAGTTTCAAGTTATTTGGAGTTGTGGATCAAAATTTTCATCAATTTTTGGATTTTAAATAGTGTTGAAATATCCTCTGTTCATAAATTAGAAGGTTAGATCGCTACCTCCATGAAGCTTAGACCGCCACCTCTGTAAAGCTCAGATCGCTGGGGTTGTCAAGGCTCGTTTTGTTCGGCTTTTTCTTCATCTTTCCTTGTGGGTGATTGGTCTCTGATATTTATAGTTTCTTATAGCTATTAGAGTGAAGAGACTTTCTCGTTTAGAAAATATTAGAAAAAGCTTTTAATTGTGTTGGCTCCTATTCACACTCCTCTAGTCGTCGTTCTCGGTCCTACAAATGGTATCAGAGCAAGGTTTGCTCTTTAATTGATCTTAACCGATCATGAGCATGGTGGCTAGTGTGTGGTCTTATGAGTTTTTCTTTGCATCCTGTCATGGTGTTTTTGCCGATGACATCCATTGTGGCAAGCAGCTTGAATTCAAAGTGAGCATGCTAGCTATTGTTAGGAATGTCCAGTGCGACATTTGTGGTGCATTCTTTGCTTTCCATTATCCTAGTTTCAGGGATATGAAGCCACTTGAGCCCAAGGAGAAGAAGAAAACCAATGGCTTGCGCGCAGCGGCCATAGAAGATGATCATGAGGTGCTTTTTGAGGATGATCTTCGACTCAAGCTAAGTAAGGTGAGCTCTCTTGCATATAGCCCTAAATCTTTTCTTGTCTTTTTTCACAATATGGAAAGCATTATCATGCAAGATAGCATGATGTGTGACTGCTGACTTGCACTGATCCACATCTGGGAACACCACATTTACATCAATACATGTATCATCAGCATCATATGAAAACATGGGAATATCATACTCATCATCCTCATCAACAATTTCACCATCAGGATCAAACTCAGGGTCAGAGCAATCATCGTCAGAGTCAGATGATGCAGCCAAATCAGTGTCATAGCTGCTATCACTTAGTGCCGCAAGTGAATCCGTATCGGAGTACATCCCCTCTGCATCAACCCCTACCACCTCATCTTCAGAAGAACCTTTCTAGGTTGTGGCTCTCTTTTTTTTGGTGGTGACTCTCTTCTTTTTAGATGTGGCTGTGGCTGTTTCATTTGTGGCTCTCTCATTTGTGTCTCTCTCATTTGTCTCTCTCATTTGTCTCTCTCATTTGTGTCTCTCTCACTACTGCCTCCCTCAATTAGGAGTACACTACTCCTCACAGTAGGGTGAAACCTTCGCTTTGTTGGTGAAAATTGCAGTGGCCCCTCAAAATCATTTATCTGAGCATTGATGCATACTAATCCTTTGTCTACATTGATTAGAAACCACTCTAACAGATTTTCATCCGATTTTATCTCCACAGATTCATTCTCCAAATCACGCCACAAAGTTATGAATTGTTTAGAACCCCATAAGCAGTGCTCAGCAATGAAATCAACTAGCTGCAGCAGCCCAAAGCTATGCGTGTCAACAACCTTGGTTGGCAAAGTTCTACGTTGCCACCACGACTTTGGACCACCATCTGGCAAGCTAAAAAACGATCGAACTCTAACAACAAGTTTCAATTCTCTGTGATTTGGCATACAAATCACAGCAGCGAATATACAAGTTAACAAATCTAGACACTGCTGTTATTTCGCACTATACCATCCATTTCAAAGGTTGAAGAAAATACCTAGGCTCTTCCATGGTGGCTGTCGTGCAGGTCCCGGAGTAGCCCACACCCGCTGTTGGCCTGGAGGTAGCCGCGCGCCGCCTGGGGCCCGCGCCCGCCTGGGGGGCCGGCCGCGCCGCGCCTGGGGGCCGGCCGCCGCGTGCCCTGGAGGACGGCCGCACGCCGCGCCTGGGGGGCCGGCCGCGCCGCACCTGCAGGCCGGCCGCGAGCCGCGCCTGGGGGGACGCCGCGCGCCGCTCCTGGGGGGACACCGCGCCTGGGGGGACGCCGCTCCTGGGGGTACGCCGCGCCTCTCCTGGAGGCAAACCCTAACCCTAGCCTTTCGCGTCGCGCCGCTCCTCGGTCTCTCGGGATGCGATTGCGTGGGTGGGAGGCTCCAGTGGAAAGGATAAGGTAAGGGGGTATTCTTGTCTTTTCGCGTGGGCATCTTTTGTTTTCTTTTTTTTCTTTACCATTTAATCCTCCAGTCTTAACGGTGTCAGAAAATAGGGGTAAACGGAGTCTTCATTTCAAAATCGCGAGGGCAAAATCACAAAGTTAAAAAAGTAGGGGTAAAATCACATTTGCAGTCCAGAACAAGGGCAGAAACACCAAATTCCCTTTTTTTTATTGGTGATTGGTCTATGATCTTCATAGCTTCTCACAGCTATTAGAGTAAAGGGACTTGCTTTCTCATTTGGAAAAGATTAGAAAAAGCTTTAATCGTGTTGGTTCCAATTCACTCCTTTTTAATCGCTGTTCTCGGTCCTACAACAGTACGATTCGATTTTGTGCAATACAATTAGTTAATTGGGCAATGTCCTTAAAAACACCTATAAGCACGGAAATAATTACTGATTTCTTGGAGCAAATATAGATATGCCAGAAGACATAATGGATATAGATTCCGCAACAATAACGAGCTAGTGGCTCGCATCACAAATGAGAGCAACTATTGAACAAAAGAATTTTAGTTTTCATTAAACAATTGGATATCTTGCAAGGCACTATGAAGCTAGTGTTTGATTAATTTCTGCAAACCATATGTTCTTATGGATAAAATCATGCATGTTGTCAAGTATTCAGACCACCGAGGGCAAAATGGAATGTCAAATCTATCATCAACATCAAGATTGTTGAGAGATGGAATAGCACGAAACTTAGAGATGTCGGAGTTCATACATACGAGGCAATACATATGCTGTCATTTTTCTTAGCAGCGTACTACATATAGTCAAACCTGGCCAAATGGGTGGCCTGACACGGGCTCAGGGAGACACTACCTATTTGGCCTGGCTAACTAAACGGGCTGAGCCTTGAACCAGGCACGGCCTAAGGAGATCATGGGCTATGCAGGGTGGCCTGAACATGGTTAGCCTGGTAGGTGAGATAGGCCTGTTTAGTCCATGTCGGTTAGAAAATTTATAAAAAATCTGAAAAAGATACAGAATTCACAAAAACAAATTAAAGTTTACAAAAAAGATTCTATACCATAAAAAGATATAAATATATTGTGTTGAATTCAAAAATACAAATTAAAGTTTACATAAATGAATTCTATACCATAAAAATCTGAAACTATGCATTGCCTATCAGCACAGATTCATTCGTTGTTGTCAATAAACAAAAACTTCATAGTTTCTAGCAGACATGAAACCCGAGGCATTTAGGCAGACAGAAGTGATTTACCCCAACGATAAATTGCTATCTATTCATATGCAAATAGCCCACGTAGTGTAAAATTAGAACAAATAGCAGGGGACGTACCTAGCCCTGAACTGTTAACAATTGCAGAACATTAGCTCAAAGTCCTGCACGCATTAACTACGTGGATTGGAGAATGAAGTACTTACCTCATGTATCATGTATGAGGTGCATCCCTGATTAACTCTTCATTGTCTATCGCTTTTGGGCCAAAAGGTAGTAAATCATGCATTCTTAAATCACCGACCGGAAGCAGAACATTCATAACCCGCGGGGGGGGGGGGGGGGGGGGGGGGAATTGGAATGGCATACCGTCAGCCGATTGATTCAGAACATGGAAAGCCGTGGGTAAATGATGCAATCCTGCTAAGCAGTTGAAGGAAACGAACAATATATCTCAAAAAAAGGACAATGCCAATGTGTAGACCAAAGATTAGTGAATCCACCATATATGGTGGGAGATACAGCAAGAGTACGAACCTTCAAACACCGGTGCCTCCTTAGAACTCCCAATCCCAATATGTACAACACTGACAATCATAGAAAGTGTGAATCATGAAAAGGGAAGCTATCGGAACATATAGAGAGGTAAAGACAACAACAACGGCTCAAATTGCAACCAAAGTGTTGAGGAACCATCGCTGGCGACCAGTCCGAGCGATTCCTCTGTTTAGAACAAGAACGAATCAATCACAGAATCACAGAATAATAGATTGAACACAGAGAGATAGAGAGAACTCCTGGTCTTTCTTTATTGCTTTCATTCATCGGGTTACATAATGAGGGAGGTCTAGGTTCCTATTTATAGTCTATGGTGGGGTGCCCAATTAGATCAGGACTCTGGATAGAGTCCAGATTTCCTAACACTCCCCCTTGGGCACTCACCCAACATGCTCATGCCTCGTCAAAACTCCATAAAAACCCAGTGGGAAAAATTTGGAGAAAGAGTACATGATACATGTGATGCTGCGATGCACGAATTGCCTCGTTAAAAACCTTGGTCGAGAAACTTCATGAAAAACTCGTCAAGGAAAAAAGAGTACAATTCACCCAAATTCATTTGGTCTGCAAGACTTTATTTTTGGGTACTTAATCTTCATGATCAAGATTTATTAGCGGGCTTGTGAGAATTCTCCCCCTGAATTCTGCACTTCTCTAAGTCTCATCATTCCAATTCCACGCACGCACCTTTCAAAGCTAGATGCGGGGAGTGACTTAGTGAATAAATCTGCGAGATTTTCACATGACTTAGTATGCAGTACTTTAATCTCGTCCATCTTTTGCAATTCATGTTCATAGAAGAACTTGGGGTTGATATGCTTTGTGAGATGACTCTTCACATAGCCCGTTTGCACTTGTGCAACGCAAGCTGCATTATCTTCATAGATAATTGTGGGGGTTTGCACAATGTTCATCCCACATGACTGCTGGATGTGGTGAATCATTCGGCGGAGCCAAGCGCACTCTCGTGCGGCTTCATACAGTGCTATAATTTCTGAGTGGTTCGTCGAAGTAGCTACCAGACTTTGCTTAGACGATTTCCATGAAATTGCAGTTCCACCACACAGGAATACATAACCTGTTTGTGACTTAGCGGTATGCGGGTCTGACAGATACCCAGCATCTGCATAGCCAATCAAGTTCAGATCTTGATTCTTTCTGTAAAACAATCCGAGGTCCTTGCTACCTTGTAGGTATCGGAAAATGTCCTTTATGCCCTGCCAATGCCTTTTGGTGGGCTCTGCACTGTACCTTGCTAACAGGTTCACGGCAAATGCAATGTCCGGTCTAGTGCAGTTTGCTAAATACATGAGTGCTCCTACTGCACTCAAGTATGGGAATTCCGGTCCCAGGACTTCCTCCCCCTCTTCCCTTGGTCGGAAAGGATCTTTTTCTTGCTGTAAAGACCTACCGATCATCGGTACTTTCGAGAGAAATGCCTTCTCAAAGCCAAACCTTTCGAGCACCTTCTGGGTGTAGGTCGACTGAAGTACCAAGACTCCTTCAGGGACATGCTCAAGCTGCAAGCCTAAGCAAAACTTGGTCTTGCCCAAATCTTTCATTTCAAATTCTGACTCCAAGTAGGAGCTTGCTTCTTTTATGTCTTCGGCTGTCCCGATGATATTCAGATCATCTACATACACAGAGATTATACAGAATCCATTCTGGGATCGCCGTATAAATACACAAGGACAGTCTTCATTGTTCGTGTAGCCTTTCTTGCAGAGAAAGTCGCTCAAGCGACTATACCACATTCTTCCATATTGTTTCAGTCCATACAGTGACTTTCTGAGTTTCACACTGTACAGATTTCTATTTGCTCTGTCTTGGTTCGGGAGAGGAATTCCTTCAGGGACTTTCATGTAAATCTCCGAATCCAAGTTACCGTAAAGGTATGCAGTCACAACATCCATCAATTTCATTTCTAAATTCAAGTTCACTACCATTGAGATCAAGTATCTAAAGGTAATTCCACTCATGACTGGGGAGTAGGTTTCTTCATAATCAACTCCAGGACGTTGAGTGAAATCTTGGGCTACCAGCCTTGCTTTGTATCTCACTACTTCATTTCTTTCATTTCTCTTTCGAACAAATACCCACTTGTGCCCAACGGGGTGTATGTGGGGAGGTGTGCGGCATACGGGCCCAAACACCTCTCTTTTATTCAGAGATAGCAATTCAGTTGCTATTGCCTTCTTCCAATCTTCCCAATCTGATCTTTTCTTACATTCAGCGAGCGATGCAGGCTCGGGATCAAGATCGATGATGGTGGTAATTTTCTTTGCGAAGTAGATATAGATATTAGCTGTTGTCCTATTCAGGGACTCTCCCGTGTGCACATAATTTATAGCTATTTCTTCATGAGTTGCTTCTTCTGGAGCGATTGCTTCTGCTAGAGCTTTACCTTGCACATCGCTTCTTTCAATTGCGGTGGCAAGTCCCTTTAGTTTTTCGGCTCCGATGTGTGCGCACACATCCATGCCGATGGGGATATTCAGATCCGGTATGCCCTTTTCTGAAGGTGTCATACTTGTGCCAGGTCTCAACTGGCTCCCCTTCTCATTCTGGGGAACTTCAGTGATCGGCTGTGATAAATCCCGCTTATCCTTTTTCGCCAGGCGTCCCCGGTTACTAAGGATTCGAGGAACCGGAGTTCTCGTCCTTTTTTTTATTTTTCTGAGGCCTCTGGACGAGATTAGGGATACCTTCAATTTTCTTTGGTATTTCAACCCTCTCCGGTGCAGTGCGTTCAGGCACATGCGACTTAGTCACGCTCTTCAAATCACTAAAGTGATCAGGCAGTTGATTTGCTAATGCTTGCAAATCTATTGTCTTCTAGACTTCTCTTGTCTTCTGGACTTCTATTATCTTTTCGACTTCTGTATTTGCTTCACTAATGCGCGGGTCATCTGCATGAATTCTCGTGGCTTGCCATGTAATGTCTTCTGGACTTCTCTAGTGCGTGGGTCATCTACATGCATTCCCCAGGCTTGCCACATAATTTCCCGACATTCTTCATCAAGGGGTTGATTTCCTCCCCCTAATGTTGGGAAATTTTCGGTGGTGACACTTGCGCTAGTTGCATAGGTGAGTGGATGTTGTAGGCCAAAGGTCTAAGGTTGATGAGATTCGCTGCATGAAGGACTGCGTGTCCCCAACATGTAGCTGGCAAATTACTTTTATGCAAAAGGGGTCGGGCAATAAATTTAATTCTTTTAATTAAAGCCTCTGCCAAACCGTTCTGGGTATGGATATGCGGTACCGAGTGCTCAACTGCAATTCTCATCGCCATGCAATAATCATCAAATGCCTTTGAAGTAAATTCTCCGGCGTTGTCCATTCAGATGGACTTGATATGATGATCTGGAAACACATTTCTGATGCGAATGATCTGCGAGATCAATTTTGTAAAGGCGTGGTTTCTTGTGGACAACAAACCCACATATGACCACTTCGAAGAAGCGTCAATGAGCACCATGAAATACTTAAACGGCCCTGAGACGGGCTGAATGGGACCGCAAATGTCTCCCTGGATGCGTTCCAGGAATGCAGGGACTTCATCCTTCACTTTCAGAGTGGAGGGTCTAGTTATTAGTTTCCCGGTGGCACATGCAGGGCACACAAAATCTTCATAATTCGGAAAATTCTTCATATTAATATTATGCCAATGCGAGTTATTTATTATATTTCTCATCATCCTAAGACCTGGGTGGCCTAATCTGTCATGCGAGAGACAAAAGAGTTCAGAGCTTCTAAACACTGTTTTCAGAACAGTGTACGCTGCAGGCGCTTTAATTGTGGTATAATATAGCCCAGTTTCAAGTGAAGGAAGCTTTTCTAATTCCGTTCTCGTTGCGCTTCGTAATGAGCAGGTATTCCGTACCGTACTCTTCTTTAGTCTCAACTTGGAAACCATTGGCGCGAATATCCTTAAAGTTTAAGAGAGTTCTAGTCGATTCTGGGTACAATAAGGCTTCTTCAATGACCAAAGTTGTGCCCATTGTGGCTCTTTCTGAACCAGTTATACATGCATCGCTTCCGGCGATTGTCGTAAGGCTGCCAGTGCTCTTACAAATCGACTAAAAATACTTAATCTCTCTTAAGATGGTATGCGTTGTGCTGCTGCTAGCTAAGCACACTTCCTTCATAGGGCGCTACACGCGTTCTAATATAGGGTATTTTATTAGCATGCATGAGAAGGCAATCAACACATAGATAAAACACTCCAATATCAGAACATATCATGCCATCATAAACTGAATAAATGAATGAATTCATCAAATATCATCCAACCATCACGAGAAAACAAACAATTCTTAAGTACCATCCATGTAAATTCTAAACATATTCTTCCACACAAAATAAATGACAATTAAAGTCGAAATGCATTCAGTGCACTAGACTTCTTCTGCTATTTTATCGGGGGTGACGTTCTCTTCAAGAGAAATCATGGCGGTGGCTGCTTCTAGGTTGAGAGGGGGTGCTGCTGTCGTGATGGTTTCAACCTTCACCGGTGCAGGCAGCTGCTCAGAACTCTCCCCCTCTGCCAATGCAGAGTGGGCTTTATGTTGCCCTTTGCCATCCCACTTTGGCTTGTTAGCCTTATTCTCTCGTGGAGCATCTGATTCGCCTTTCTGGGCTACGGTCTTACCCTTCCTTCCCCTTTTCTCTATCAAGGGCTTTCGCACCTTGTTGCTCCCAGCATTGGCTTTACGGCCAGTGGAGCTCCCAGATGGCTGAATGACTTAGTTCTTGCAGAGAACTTCGTCCTGAGCCTCCGTGACTTGCATCATATCTATCAATTCGGCATATTCCTCATAGCCGTCTTAATGATAATTGTGTGCGGATTGTACTGCATTGGGGTGGAAGGATTTTCTCAATTTCTATATTTGGGTACAAATCCTGTGCAAAGCAGAATTGTATTCCTCGACCGTCTTAAAGTCGGCAAACCTCAGTCTGATCCACTCTTACTCTGCTTGGGAAAGAATGATATACTTTAGCCTCTCAAACCGCTTCTTGAGTGCGGTTCAGGATGCTAGCGCGTTTTTCTCCGCCATATACTCATTCTTGAGAGTGAGGCAGAGGTGATGCCTGAGAAAATGAAGTGCCTGATCATTCTCCTCAGGTTTGGGTTGAGCGTCATTCAGTCTGCCAATCCCAATAGCAGCGCGGAGCTTCTTGGCACCAAGTACAATCTCGACATCGGATGCCCATGTCAGATAGTTTTGGCCATGCTGGGCAGCTCCCCGAACTCCTAGTTCGTGATGCTAGTCATCTGAATGTGTATAAGTCTACTGCTGGTAGACATGCACGGAATAATTTACTACGGGTAAATAAATGGTACAAAAGGTTCTCATAATGTTTCATAATTTTCTGTGCATTTTCTATAATTTTACTGCTAATTTCAGTGATTAAAAGCAATTTAAATAATTACAATTAACCAAAACAGTAAATAAATACAGAAAATACAGAGAATAATAATGGCATAAATAAATAAACTTCAAATGCTAAAAATAATGCAAAATTCGGATTCCTGAGGTCCTTTTATGCTAGAATATCAATTTTCAGTAAATTCTGCAATTTCTAGGGTTTTTACGCAAATTTTCAGTTCAGAGAAAAATTCGCGCAATTTTCTGATTTTCAGAGGGGTTTTCTGAAAAATTCTGGACCCACTCGTAAATTTGAGGGTTTATTTGCAATTTTCGGAACTGCAAGACCTTTTATGCAAATTCAGGACTTATATGCGAATTATGGGGGTCTTTCGGTAATTCACGAGAGATGGAGGGCTTTCTTGCAAATATGTAGCGCCAGCCCACTTCCCCTTTTTTCGTTCGTTCGGCCCGTACGCACCCCTTTTCCCCCAGCCCACTTAGTCCGACCGGCCCACCTGGCCCGCCCTCACAACTCAAGGGTTGGGGATTCGGGGTAGGGGAACCCTACCCCTTTCACGGTGGCGGCGGCGAGTTAGGGAGACCGGCCCGGGCGAGTGGCTCGGCGGCATTATGGCCCAAGCGGCCGCTCCGTGAGGCGAGAGGCGGTGCCGGCGGCGGTCAAGGCCGGGGCGGCGGCCAGATCCGGGTGCAGCCGGTCGGCCGAACGAGAGGCTGCGCTTCGGGCGCTTCGAGTGGCAGAACTCGGGCGGCGGCGGCCCCTCGGCTTCTAGCCGGGAGACGGCCGGGGTGACGCGCACGGGAACAGTGCCATGCGGGGCGCGACGGAGGGGCTGGGGCCGGCTGCAGGGCGGCTCCATGCGGGGCGCGGCGAGGAAGTAAGGCCGGCGGTGGCGGCGCCAAGCGGGGCTAGCTGGGGGCCTCCGGCGCCGGCGACGCTGCTTCGGGGAGCGCCGGGTGGCGGCCGAGGTTCGGGTGCGGCCGGCCTACAGAGCTTGGGTGGCGGCGGCTCACGAGGTGCTACCGGCGGGGTAGCGCGCGCATGCAGGCGCGAGGCAACATGGGGAAAAACCGGCGAGCGCGGGGAGGCCGCTTCGAGCAGCGTGCGACCGGCAAGCGGGCGGCGCCATGCGGGGTGGCGCAGTCAGCCCGTACGGGGGCAGCTTCCATGCGGCGGCGGTGCGGGGAAAACGAGGCGCGAGGCGGCATCCATGCGGGGCTGCACGCACAAGGGCCAAGGCAGCCGACGGCGAGATGGCTTCGGGCCGAGGTGAGGGGAACCGGACGGCGACACGCGACGGCTTCTAGCCGAGCTCCTTCGGGCGATGCGCACGGCGGCGAGGGACCGGCCGCATGCGGGCGGCGGGCTTCAACCGGTGGCTTCAGGCCGGCAATGGCTTGTTCTTTTTTCTTTTCTGTGTGATGCTTTGCATGAACAAAACAGATGCATAACAAAATTTCCGTGCAATCTTTCTCATGCAATCTCCAAACAGAAAAACAATGCATAAAATTAATTTATGATGCAATCAACATCTACCCCTTTTCACGGATCTACCGATCGACATTGTGCCGACGATTTCAGATCTGCTCGCGGTAGATTAGGAGCGGATTTGCATCGTTCTACAGTGCAATCAACATCTACCCCGTTTCACAATCTACCGATCGGTATTGTGCCGGCGACTTCAAGTCTGCTCGCGGTAGATTGGGGCGGATTTGCACCGTAGAATTTTCAATCTAGAACGCGAAAAGAAAATACAGATTCAAAAGCGATCTAGAAATTCAATCTGTGCTTCGATGATTACCTTGTGAGGAGAAACGGGGAGAACAGTCACCCACCATGAAATCGGCAGCAGATCGGCTCGGGTCGACAGCAAGTCAACCGTGGCTCTTTTTGCGGAGGAGCCTGCAGGCGAAGGCAGTCTGGCCACGGGGGTTTGGATGAAGCCACCAGGCTTGGGTGGCGTGTGGGGGCATGGCCGCCACCGACGCTTGCTGCAGGCGCTTCTAGGCCACGAGCTCGGTTGGTGGGAGCTGTCATGTACGCCTCCAGCAGTAAGGATGGCCCGACACAGCTGCGGACATGGACACAGCCACCGCCCGGGATGAACGGGAGAGCTCTGTTGGTGTTGTTGGTCCAGCGACGAATCTGTTTAGGAGGAGGAGCAGAGTGGGAGGAAGAAACTACAGCGAGGAAGGAGGAGAATAAAAAAATCAAAGGTTGCAAAATCTGAGACGCTCGCCGCCGCGAAGGTGGAACACCATGGGCGACGGTTTCTCACTGCGCCGCGAAAGGTGGAACACCATGGGCGAACGCCACGAGAACTTGGACTGGACTTGGGCTGGGCCGGTTGCGTGCTAATGTAAGTCGAAAGGAGTGGGGCTCGCATATATTTAGCTATGCTATATTGGGCTGAAAAATAGTGATTTATGGTTGAAATTGCACTGTAGCTGAAAGTGATTTATTTGACGTAATTAAATTTAAAAAACTTAAAAATAGAAAAATATATTAGTTCATTACGAACAACGCAAACAAATACAGAAAAAAGAACTGGCAAAAAAGCTCAAAGAAAAGCCAAAAATTCAGAAAAAGACGAAATTTATGAATAGTAAAAAATAAGTCAGAAGCCAGAAGGTTAGGCCGAAATGAGCGAGGCATTAATCCAACGGCCACAATAAACTAAGGTGATGTGGAACACTGCGGGACTAGAGAAATAGTGTAACGACTCTGTTTTTTGGAATGGGACATTGTACATCTTGCAACAACTCAGGAGTTTAGTTGTGAACAGCAGGAGTATCATGCTAGCTCATGAACATTTAAAATGGTTAATTAGATTAAAATAAGACCTAGCGGCTAACTTTATAAATTTTAATAGGCGTATAAGCTTAAAACTTAACTTACAATCAGAAGAACCAAAAAAATTCTCATAGGAACGCTTAAGTGCAGTCATAACCCTAACGCGAATATTTACAACATTCTTCCTTCTTCTGATATTTGTGTTGGGGAAAATAACGCAGGACTGAGTACAACCAACCGTACTCAACAAGTCACATAGGGAAACGCCATTTAATTATATACCAGGATTTCCAAAGGATGGGGATATAAAGGTTTTATTAAAGTATTTATGGATGCAATTTTATTTGTAAATATTTTTAAATATAAAAGTACATTAACTTTTTAAGGTATTTGGGGTTTCAACATCTAGATCACTACACTTCAACACTTACAAGTCATTTCCAAATCTACTTATATTTCGTTGTTGGAATCACCCATTAAACATAGCTTCATTTACTGAAAGCATGACATATTCGAACACCATTTGTAAATAACTCTGCAGAGTCACCTAGCTTTACCCACAACATCTCTTAACTCCCACGACAGAGTTAAGAAAACAAGACTTTTCACTGCTCAATTCTTTATATAACCTCTACCCAGTAGGTGATGTTTTCTAACAAACTCGAGTGGCCACGGTCTTGCCCGATTTGAAGCGGATCTATTGTTGTTAAGTATGGTTATCCCCCTCCCATACCAAATCTCCATTTTAGTATGGTTAACCCCCTTCCATACCAACTCTTCTCTTCTTTTCTCTTTTTTGTTGTTGTAGAGATTCAATCGATTTGAGCACCTACTAGACTAAGTTTGACAAGTCCAATCTTGTGGTTGAGTGATCACTATATTCTTTACTTAGCATAAGATTCTAATCGTTATATTTTATCAACTAGGTAACCACTCAAATCAATAACCCAGTGCACTACGACATTGTCACAATTTGTGTAAAACAGATGAATTTCCAAAACTACCATAATTATTATTTAAATAGTATAATCAGTAATACTAAATCTTGTCAAGGTGAATATAGCCATCAAATTAAATAGGGTTTTTTGAGGTGGTATGACATAACTAAATATCATGTCATTCTAAATATTTATTGTACAAGAAATAATGATGCGTAAATAAGATAATGAAAATACTGATAAATCTCTAATTATCTTACTGTAGTCTTCAAATTGGATACTGACTTCTTTAATTGCTCTTGTAGCTCTTCTGTTGACCAACTCGTTGGGTCCGAACACTAGCGTAGAAAACGAATGCAAATGAGTTCCTGCTTTACAGAATACAATCTAGGAACAAAAAAATAAAATAACCAAAAATATATAAAGAAAATAGGTTCGAGGTAAGGTTTAGCTGGTGTGTAGTTTGGCTGAATGGAGTTGGGATTAGGTTAAATGGGGTTCGAGATGGTTAAACAAGTATATAGGTGTTATATGGATTTCTGCGAATGACCATGGGTATGGACGGTGTTAGGTTTGGGATTGAGATATCATCTAAATGGTTTGAAGTTTTATCGGAGTCTAAGATGGTGGAACGGAGCTGGGTAGTGTGTAGACAGGCTCAAGATGATCAAAATAGGTATCTATATGTTTTTAGGGTTTCGGTGAATGATAAGAGTTCAGATCGAATTAGATTTAGGGTTTGGAATGGTGTTTTTTGTGGGCTTGGGTTTTATCGATGTTTGATATGAGAAAAAAAGCTGGGAATAGGGTAGACAAACTCGAAACAGTCGAAATGGATATACTTTGTATTTTTGGGGTATGGGTGAACAGAAACAGGTATTTTACTGTTCATAGTGGGTTTTCACTGTTTACAATGGGTCCTGTTGCTATAGTTATTATCAGGTTATCGTCGCCATACTCGGAGAACATAGGAGTCTCGAGTACTCAGGTGGGTTCACGTACGACTAATGAGGTTGGGCGGATGGTTGGGGTTAGACATCGAGCAGGGTTGCTCAGGACTCGAAGCGGTACGGTCGAAGTTTCTTTCAATTACCAAGTGGTCGGGGATTCCAAGCGGAGGAGTGACCGGAGGTTTTGGGGCATGCAATGGTTAGAGGATTTGTGGTCGAAGATAATAATTGGCGACCATGGGTGGGTTCCTGGTGCTACAAGGATGTCAGTTTTGGGCTCAGAAGTGGTTGGAAGTCAAGTGATTGCCGGCGGTGAGGTATTCCCTTCTCGGGACTTTTGGATGGCATAGAGGATAATGGCAGGTTAAGGGAACAATAGCATTTGCGATTTGAAAACCTTTTGGAGGTGGTGGAGGTTTAGGGGAGTGGTGGTTTGAGAAGGGGTTCGCCAGGTTGGGCTGCCAATGGCGGCCTCCTTTGGTCGGGCGGTGGTGCTAGTCGTTAAAGTAGCAAGGGGCTCGGGAAGCTAAGGCCATGCTTTGGAGGTGTTGATAGGGGTGTGAGGAAGCTAAAGGTAGAAGCAATTGAGATGTAATTGACTAATTAGCTAGAATTGAAAATTAGCTTATATTGTTGTTTTCCTTATGATCATCAGTGAAGCTTTGGTCAATAGGGCGATTGAGGGTAGGGATGGCTTCCTGGACACCAATGCATTGTCTGGGAGGTTGTCTCGGGCTTATAGCCATCCTATGGTGGTTCAGCACAGGGCACGAGTTGAGGCGGTAATGGTGCGTGTCCAGGTCGAGAAGGCACAAGGAGGCGCGGCGTAGTTGGCGATGGTGATCTTTGTGCTGCCTCAAGAGTAACTTGTGGCAGTCAGAAGGGTATAGGGTATGTCAGGTTGGCTGTGAGGGTGTGAGAACAGAGAGGATGACATCGGTGAAATAGCCATGGAGGTTTGATCAAGTGGGGCTGCGGCCATAAATGAGGGTGTCAGGTGTCTGGGAGGCCGTACTCTGGCTTGGCACAGTTGGCAAGGTGGGCAGGCGATTTGTGGCACTTCTGTCGATGGTGAGACGTGAACAGAGTGGTGGCGCCCGAGTCTGCTCTGGTTGATCCGACGCATTGCCAGGGGCATTTAAAGGGGTGTTAGGGGCGGGAAGGGCAAGGCGTACGGGCGTTGACAGCATGGCAGAGGTGTGGTAGTGATGGGCGAAGTCGTGGCGGCGGTGTATGAGCGGTGGCCAGGTGTGGGGCGATTTTTCGGATAGTGAACAGTGAATTCGGTCGAGGCTGCACACAAATGGATGAAGGAGATGGTGTGGCGGGAAAAGATGGAGTGAACGAGTGAGGAAGGTGCTAGATAGAGCCAAGAATCAAGCAGAAACAAGATTTAGAGAAATTCAGTTTATTTTCAAAATTCAGGTTGTTTCAAATAGCATGGGGATTGATACAAACCAGACGTCTGATAGTATCGTACACGGGCTCCAAAGCCCATGGCCCACAAGCTCTGTGGTCCACGTACACTAGCCACGAAGCTTAATCCCATACGTTGGCTCCAAAGTGATTCAGTTCTCATCAATCCGGATATCTCTCTCCTGTGGCAAAAGCTTCTCCACCTCACTCTCTCTTTAGTGAAATCAGCGGCTGCTGTGGGCTTGCACCGCTTCACGTCGGACTGGGGAGGCGACGTGGCAGGCTAGGTGATGAGCTGCATGGGCTAGGGTGGCACTGGCCGAGAGGGCCTGCAAGGATTTGTGTAGATCTTGGCATCCTCGTCGGATCTATCCTCGGCAAGCTCACCGTTGAATGAAAGAGACATGGTAGTCTCTCTCTTTCTCTCGTTGCCTCGGTCGACGAGGTGGTGGTGTAGGCGCGTCTGTCTCCTTCCTCCTGTCCTGAGATCAAATCCGGTAAGATTGTTGCATGCATTCGATTTTGTTGCAACCCTTTTCTCTAATGTTGCACGATTGTTGTAGCCCCTTGTCAATTTGTTGTAGATTTTTTTCGGTTGTTGCATGTTTGTTACAAAAATGTTACAAGCGCTGTATGATAATGTTGCACATGTTTTATGCTTTTTTGTTGCACACATTGCATGATAATGTTGCAAACGTTGCCGTAAAATGGTGTCTCTCACCTTGAAGTATATTTATAAGTTCATTTGAATTATATTGCAATTGTTGTTCTCAATTGTTGTATACATATGTCTAAATTATTGCAGTGGCTATAAGACCAAAGTTTTGTTTTATTTTGGAAATTTGTGCAGTTTTTCAACAGCACCTTCAAATAAGAGCAATATCTAGTTGTCTAGTAAATTTTATTGAGAGAATGTTTTTTTGGATGGAATTCTTTTTTGTTGCACAAGTTCAATAAACACGTTGTTCGTGCTATTTGAAGTTGTTGCACCGGATCATCCGATGGAAACGTTTTTCATCTGACGTACGAGCGCTAATACTTCCCAAATAGCATTGATCGCTGAAGGTGGCGATCACTTGTATGAGATATATATAGATCACCATTGCACTGACCATTAATTGTAACTATTCTCTATAGACTCGAACCATTCATTTGTCGATCCAACAGCCTTGAGAGGAAGAACGGCAAGTTACTTGTTCGAGGATGAGAGATTAGTATAATACGTAGTAGAGATAAACCCATAATAATAATTATCTCAACTACAATTTTATACCAGAATCATGTGTTCTGCATAGGCTCTTGATATGTACTACATTGTATCCGCACATTTCACCATTGCAAAGTGCATGGCAAAGTCCTAGCTAGCTCCTCGAGATAAATCAAATTAAAATATTTTTTTTACTTTGATTACAATTTTTATATACCCAAATCTCCGACCTCAAAGATTAAACCGAAATGTGTAAGGAGACATTTATATTGGTTTTTACTGATGGCTTTTATCTTTGACTTATAAATAGTAGAAGTTCGTAAAGAGAAATACTTACTTACGATTTTGACCGATATAAATAAAGTCACTACAGTATGTACTATATTCAATTAGTAGATTTTGTCTTAAAAGATTATTCTGTTTAAATATTAGATACTATAAACGGTTTATAAAAGCCACAACGAATATGCATAAGAGTTGATTAGGGACCTTGAGTGCCAAGTGGGAAGTCAAAGCATGCTTGTCTCAGAAGAGGGCCTGAATGTGAGTTCGGGCCAATGGTGGTTTGATTCCAATTGGGCCTGGACGAAATACTGTGCTGTTTTACTTGTAGAGTTTAGAAGTTGATTTGGCATCAAACAGCGATGAAGAGCATGTCCAATGCAGCCGTTTAGAGAGATGCTTAGTAATAAAAAAATTGATTTTTTTGTCATATAGGATAGATAAAGTGCTTATTTTGAAGCATCGATGCTTAAATAAGCACCGGTGCTTAGTAGATGCTTATGTGTATAACTATATCTATTAATAGATAATATAGCATCTAAGCACCTATGGAAGAGATGTTTGCATTGGAGGAAATAACTTTTGTATGGATACTTGATGATGTGGCTATATTCTCTCTCTTTAAGTACTCATATATAAGCATCTTGTATTGTAGATGCTCTAATCGAGGTGGCCGACCTCAAGTCTCAAAAACCATCTAGTCCCACCTGGTACCAACAGCGACCATGGACGCCGCCGCGGCCCACCTCGAGGTGTGGCAGCTCCGCATCCTCCGCCGCATCGAGGACCTCGAGGTCGCCGCCCAGCAGCGCCGCCGCGAGGCGCTCTCCATCTCCGCTCCCTCGGACGCTGAGGCGGGGACGGGGGCCACCGAGGCGTGGCTCTCGGCCCTCCTGGCCGCGCGCGGCGTTCGCGACTTCACCTTCCGGCGCGTACCTGCTGACTACTACGACCGCTCTCTCGAGGGGCGCCGTGACCTCCTCGCCGCCGACTCAGTCGCCCAGCTCTGCAAGAGCATCGTCATGGTACGGGCTGTTCCCTTTCGATGCGGCGTTTCGTCGAACACTTTGCGTAACTGCGTTCCGTTCTGACTATTATTACATTCCTGTGGTATTTAGTCGAACAGTTGTTGTGCTCATATTGTCGGTGGATTTAGGGTAGCACTAGCATCAATAGTTTGTTAGATTTGCTATGATTTGTTGGATGGAAAATGCTACTACTAGACTAGGGTCAATATTTTGCTAGAAAGACTGTTGCTATCCTCTATGATTTTTTGCAAAACAGGTTGCTTCATCGTTGTATGATTGTATCAAGACAATGTAGGAAGTGCTGTTCTTTTTGAAGAAAGAAATGTTCTGATTTTGAGTTATTAGGCGCAGTTCAAAAACTGCTACAATTCTAACTTAGGATAATTCATTGATGATATAGGGTTGTTGTCATCAACTAGTATTTGGGTTGCACATAGCTGCTTTGGCTTTGTATTATGTGTTAGGACTGCAAGAACAATGGCTATATGTCACGTGC
The DNA here is from genome assembly GCA_017311315.1 of Dendrocalamus latiflorus. Classification (NCBI taxonomy): domain Eukaryota; kingdom Viridiplantae; phylum Streptophyta; class Magnoliopsida; order Poales; family Poaceae; genus Dendrocalamus; species Dendrocalamus latiflorus. The sequence goes on from CM029610.1 coordinate 39,236,366, forward strand.
CAAATTACTCTTCACGTGTACTGTAGCACACGCGCGTGGCGGGGTCAGATTAGTTAGGATAGAGATAAGAATAGTTAGTTTCTTTATTATATTAGTTTCCTATCTTATAGATATATTCCATCTATTAGATATAGAGATTATTTTTTAGAGATCAAGTTGAGTCATCCCTATAAAAACGACAACATGCATCCATTATCATCAAGCAATGAATAATGAAGAAGTATTCTTAAGTCTCCGATTCCTAACGCTGGTCTCTTCCCTAGACTGGCTACTCTAGATCCGTTCCTTCGCCTAATTGGTGCCCTCCTTCGCCTAACACCGTTCTACTTCAAGTCGTCGTCGTCCGACCTCTTTCTGACGGATGTTTACCCTGATGAACTAAGATTCATCACATTTGGTATCAGAACAGTCAATTCCTTTCCACGAATTCTGCTTACCATGAAGTGCGCAACTGCTGTTCCACATTGGCGGCCCTCGTCGTCGGCAACTTTCTCGACATTGAACAACGCTAAGGCCCTCGCGCCTTCACCATCAATCATCATCAACACAATGTTGATCTCTCACACGAGGCATCGCAACTACTCGCCGGTTTGGGTTTACCAAGGGCTGCCACCATAGCTCGAGGACGAGCTGTCGCCGAATGGGGGAGAAGTTGTCACGTGCCGAATTATTGTTGACGCGCATTGTTCACGTGCGTGGTCTGTTCGTGGTGGGGTCAGATTAGTTAGTATTGAGATAAGAATAATTATTTTCCTTATTATATGGGTTTTCTATCTTATAGATATATTCCATCTATTAGAGATAGGGTTCTTTAGAGATAGAGATTATTTCTTAGAGATTAAGTCGAGTTATCTCTATAAAAGGGACAATATGTATTCATTATCATCAAGTAATGAATAATGAAGTATTCCTAGGTCCCCGATTCCTAACTCTGGTCTTTCCCTTAGACCGGCTACTCTTGATCTGTTCCTTCCCCTAATCGGTGTCCTCCTTCACATAGCACCGTTCTACCTTAAGTCGTCGTCGTCGACCTCTCTTTGACAGATGTTTACCTAGATAAACTAAGATTCATCACACTATAGTTGGTGGATGAATAAGGTGCTAACTTGTGATGAATGGCATAAATGGCAATGCGCAACTCAGAGAGAGGCCAACTGTGACCTTCTCAGTTTTAAGGCCAACTTGAGCCAGTAGAGGAAAGAGAAAGCCATTCTCATTTCTTCCCTCAACCATGCGTTCTTCCAGAGAGCAAAGCCAACGAAGGAGGGAAAAACCATTGCACCGCTGCATTTCTTTCTCCCGGACGAAGCCAACAAAAGCCAAGCAAGCCCACACCACCACCACCATAGTCCACAGCCACGCAGAGAGGATGTAAGGAAGAGGAAGCCAAAGGAGGGAAGCAAGGACACGGCTGACCACGACAGCAACGGGGGGGCCAACTGAACCGCAGCACGGCCGTTGCTGTCATTGTCTACGAACCTTGTCATCCACCATGCGACACTCCAGTAGGACTTCCTCTTTCACTTTACTTCTTAGCACGGCCGAAGTACCACAACTGGCTTGGCTATAAGGCCATTGACGGTAAGTCGTGGGCATCGTCGTGCGCCCTTCAATGAGAGCACTTGCTCTCTGGCACAAGCACCCTCTCACAAGTCCCGTCATGACAGCCCATAGCTTTCCCCAAACCAGGCACACATAAGAGTATAGCGAACAAAAATAGAAGGAAAAAATCGAAAGCGTAAGAGTAGGGAGGAAGAGTAGCAAACCGTCCCCGTAGTAGGAGGGTTGGCAAGCCGGCTGCAGGCTATGGCCGATGAGCTCGAACCCACAAGGGGGGCGGTGCCGGAGCTGTGGTCGGCGCTAGGCACCGACGGCTAGCGGCGACGACCATATGGGTAGGCCAATGACCGGGAGGTCAGGGGAGGCCGAGCCACGGTGTCGGCAGCCGGGCCAGGGGCGACGCTAGGGAATGGTGGCGGCGTTAGCAGATCCGACGTCGGGGGCGCCACCGAAGGGAAGCCCAAGGCGGCGCGGCTGAAGCCCCGATGACAGAGGCGCCGGTCGGATCGCACCAGACCGAGCTAGGGGAGGCGCCATGAGGGGCGGCGGCCTGGGCCAGATGGAGAAGGGAGGCGGAGTGGCCGGAGGTAGGAGCAACACCGGGATCTCAGCTGGCAGCGTGCCTTGGACGGCGAGCCTGAGGGATGACCGAGAGGGAGGTGGCCGGATTTGGCCCTGGCCGGCCGGATCTGAAGGTGGGAGAGAGGGAAAGATTGGGGGCGGTGGAGGAGCCGTCGGCGGCAAGCTTCGGGCCGGCGATGCCCGAGTTCGGTCGTGCACCACCGCAACGCCTGGGAGGAGCCAGGCCGTTCGGCCGAGAAAATGAGAGAGGGAGAAAGTAATGTGAAAAGAAGAGAGAGAGAGAAAGCCGTTCGGCCGGGTAGGAAAAAAAAGAAGAGAGAAGAAAAGGGAAAAAAGAGAGAAAGAAAGAAAAGAAAAGAGGAGAAAAAAAAGAAAAATAGGGGTTTGATACCTGCGCGACGGGTCTTTAACCCCTGGCGTTTTTATGCCAGTGTTTAAAAATGGTATTATTATGCAATGATGGTAGCACTCTAGCCCAGAGGATGGACGGGGTGTTACAAAGATAGATGTTGTTGTGTCATGAGCCATTACAAGTTGGCAACTAGTCATGGCATTCAGAGCTTAGTGGGCACTTACCAGCTACCACTAGTCTACTCACTACTCAGTAGCATTTTTTTTTCTATTTTGAAGTAACTAGCATTATCTATTACTGTCCTTGTATAAACATATTGCTTGACTTTATTATTCCATATTTTTTGAACGAACATGTTCATTGTTGGTGTAGGTTGTTTGCTAATCTGTTGTCATAGTCATTGGATTCTAAATTGGGTTGTTGGATTTGTTTATGCCTAAATCTGAGAATGATTAAGCCTAAACGTTAATACTGATGTTGAAGTATATCCACCCTTTCTTAGGTGAATACCCAAGCCACGGCTGATGTTTTGACTGCAGCAATCCAAAGAATTCTAAATATTATGTTGTTATTGTTCAGGTAGGCTTTAAGATCTCAATGCACTATCTTCAAATTCATTTCAGTATATTTATCTTAATAGCACAAATATGCTTGCTTGCAGTATATGGCACAGCTTAATGCTGAAAACATCAAGAACTTTCCCTCTGCCCTAAACGGGAAGCAGATACCCAAAAAGAGATTTAACAGTAAGATTGTTTACAATGTATTGAAAATTCTTAAATCTCTAATTATTCATTTGTAAGCTGATGTGTGTATTCTTAGTCATCTGTAGTCTTCTATCTTTCTTCAGAATCATCAGACTGTCCGTAGCTTAAATAAAATGCATATCTCGATTTGCTTAAATTTCACATATTCAAGTATGGCTGCAGGCCTACTTTTGCTGTAATCTCAAAGAAGTGATGCTGTTTTCTTTTGTTTAATGCAGTGAGGCTGGCATCAGAAGAGGAGTCACTCAAGCTTACTGGGTTTGTGCATAATGCTGTTACATGCATTGGAATGGAATAAGACATACCGGTAATGTAAATTTCTTGTAACCATTGTCGCTTCTTGAAGGATGTATGTTGGTGAAGATAGTATCATAAGGGTTAAATTGAATTTGAAATATCTGTACTTTGCATATTCATATCTAACATTCTGTACTTAACCTACCATCTTCCTGAGCTTTTCCAGACCTGCCCACATTTCATAAGAGTGAATTGATGGTATTACACTATCACTAATAGATATATGGTTTCAACTTTTAACTTTTACTAGGACTGAAACATCTTCCCGAGTTGTTCTTGTGATAAAATACAGTGTAGGTTTGCTCAAAATATAGGTGTTCTGAATGGATGATTTTCGAAATCTGTGTTTATTGTATCATTGGTTGTATTTCTTTCTTTCTATTAAAAGACAAGATCATATAAATGTGAAATTTGCAAGGTATCTGATACAAAGAGTTTGCCCTCAGGTTTATCATAGATGAAGCTATCACCAAGTTGGATGAGGATTTCTTCTGGCTGGGTGGTGGAGAATTTGACCTCAAGCTCGGAATGTGGACCTCACAATTCCTAAGTGCCTTCAAACCATTTGTGGTGAACTGTAATTAATGATAATTGTACAGCGCAAGAGAAGCTTCGGACCCATGTGGTTTTACCGAGCCTTGATCAACACACTGCCAGGGAAGTACACCAGTAGATTTTTGCTTGGATCTGGGCTTGGGATGTCTGTCTTTTTTGGAGCAGGCGTTTCCCTTCCAGTTGCTCTTCTCACATTAGTTACATTATTTACAGCTGATTATTGGTAAGATTGATGTAGCAGAGGGGACATTCTTGGGAAGATTGATATAATTGCCACAAGTGGGCATATAGCGATGTACTATGCCCTTCGTAGTTTGTGCCCTAAATTCACATGGGTTACTCCTCTGGTTGACTGGTTTGCATCTCTAACCAGACATCTGGCTACCAAACCCAAGTTTGTTTCTGCCCTGTTGTGGTCAACTTTTTTCCGTGGAAGTTCTTAGCTGATTATCTAGCTGCTTAGTGGTACTAGAAAACTGTGCTTTTGTTAGATCGAACTATTTTTTTAGATCATATACAATCATTCTTTTGAGGTAAATTTGGATGTAGTTTGGGGCTTTGAAACGAGTGTCGTTGATTCAAGAGCTAGGCCTAGAACAGAATGCAACAGGCTGGACTGGCAGAAAGCGTACCAGGAATTCAACAAGCATTAAGCAGAGGAGACGTTCTTTTTTACTTGGAGAAAGGCTTTTGTCATGCGTTTTCAGAAACGATCACACGTTTTGCTCGACTTCAGCAAAAGGTACGTAGTGGTCCAGATGCACTGAGTCGACGAAATATTCTCAACACTGTCCAGGGTCCGGACGATGCCGGTTTCCTGGAGCTAGTTTTATTTATCAGCTAATGATGAGTCTAGAGTTAATCTCCGGAGACTCGATTGGCCACAAAATATTAGTGGTTCTCCTATCATTTGAACCAAGGAAAATCAAGATCATAATGTATGACGATGACAGATCGCGAAATATTGACGTTTTTTTTTTGCATGTACCGAATTAAATTCTTATGGAGCAACATGACGGTGTGCGCCGCAACGCAACTCATGCGAGGGGATTGACGCAAGAAATCAAGCAGGTGTAATTCGTACTAACTGAAAACTGCCTTCATTAATGAGCACATCGCATACTTAATTTTGATTCATTCATACATCCATATATTGTTATCCTATACATTCACACAAGATGTGTGCTCGCTAGAACCGAGAGATCAGGCGCTAACTTCTCCAAATTTTGGCCGATTAATTCAGGAAAAGAGGCCAAGAGGTAAAGCCATGGTTATTTGCTTGAGGCACTACCTGTTGTGAATAGCTGGTGCTGGGTGTGCAACTGGGTAGTCCATGGCTACTAGGGTTTCTGCGGCGTATGCAGTGGTTGCATTCGATCCTACTTGCTCTCTGTTAGACTCGACTCCTAGCATCGACCGCTCTCGCGCACCCGACCTCACCTACATAAGAACACGAAAAAATAACATTGGTCTACATGGCGCTCGCACTGTCGTGCAGTGTGCAAGTGCTATGCTATCTTCTCAAACGGAAATGCATACCTCAATTCCTTCGAATCTTCTTCTCAAAGAGTGACGAGAAGAATCCCCTGCAAATTACATTACCACTGGCTATATGAAATACTATATATGAATGATCGATCAATGAAGGTGAGTGACTACATGGGCAATCAGTGCGTGCATTACCAATGGGCAATGTCTGGCCGGCGTGAGATATAACATGCATGTGATCGAAGGAAATAAAATTACTCAAGGACGTACAGAACATACATAACACTTGCATGTTTCATTCGAGCTACCAAGATTTTTGTAGCTAACTAGCACTCACTCAGTATCACAAGAAAGGCTTGTAGCTAGCTAGCTAGTGAGATTGAATGTGGGCTCGTATCAAAACATGCACACAAGCGCATGTGTACTAGCTATAGGGCACGCAGGAGAAATATACAAGGATAGCTAGATAAAGGGTGACAATGACAATCATCTCATGATTCTCGTCGGTTATTCAGTTATGATATGGAGTATGGGTTCTAGGTTGAGCATAATCCAGGTGAATTCCCTGATCATCCTTGTGCTTCCGATGAGGAAGCTGTTGCAATACCCTAACAGCAGGTCTAGTATTTCGAACCCCACCTGACGATGCCACTTCCTTCTTCACCTTCACCAACACGTCGGTGCCCATTGATTCGTCGACCATGCCCCCAACTTGAGTTAGGAAGACCACGCGAAGCCCAAATGCGAAGTCCAAATGCTTCTTGGTGGCAACAACATCTGTCTCACCCTACAGAATAGAGAGAGAAAATTAGGAAGACCACGCGAAGTCCAAATGCTAGTTTTACAAAATGATCCTAGGCTGTGAACCTTGCATGGTAAGGGAGACTTCTTGCTTGAGTACTTGCCATTGACGCCAAGGTGACGAGCTTCACATGAGGTAATGTAGAGAGTGAAGAGGATAACCAGGAGAACGGTGGTGTTCAGCTTTAGCAGCCCCTTGAGAGTTAGGGGAGAGCTTAGGCTATACATGGAGGAGTGGTGTGATTGCTTGTGGTGATCACTTGGGAAACATTAAGGGATAGGTAAGAGAAGAGGACATGGAGGGAGGGGGGTGATATGAGAGAGACACAAGTTAGAAAGGGATGTGTTAAGCCCACCCTATGCATTGTATCATCATTTCAAGGGGATGCTAGAATCGGGAGACAGGGACCATTATGTGATAGGTTTCCATTGGATTAATATATACAAAAGTACATAAAGGTATTGGGGTGTGCTCCGAAGGGTTCTTCATATGCCAAGTTGTAAGACAAATGCATCTATCCAAATCTTTACTTTTGCATGTAGAACTTTGTTTTTGCAGCTGGTTGAAATAGTATATGACCTTAATGTGTGTTTCAACAGTGGAGGTTAGTGATTAGCAATGGAGTAGCGGGAGGTAAGGCTGTAAAAAAAGTTCGAGATATGCAAGCTACTCAAGTTTGGTTCGTTCTAGGCTCAATTCGAATTTGGCTCAAGCTTTAAATGAGTCGAACTTGAGTTTGATCTCGAGCTCGCGAGCTTCACCAAGCCAAACTTAAATAGTTCGCGAGTCTTCATTCGAGCTTAAATAGTGATACATATTAACTCTTATCGAACTTACCTGAGCCGAACTCGAGCTTTTCTTTTTGTTGAAAAATAGTATGTTTGAATTATTTTGACTGCTATCAAACTTACTCGAGCCGAACTCGAACTTGAACTTTTCTTATTGTTGAAAATTAGTGCACAATAAATTATTTTAATTGTTATCAAGTTTCAATGAGCCGAGCTTAAGCCTACTTGAACAAAAAGATCATTTAAAGTACAATAATTTATTTGAAAATGACATATAATAGTCAACTCATAAGCTATCTTATTGCTAACCAGGAAAAAATCCTAAGAAAATGTCCAATTGATTGCAACCAGAAACTAATACAATCAGCTAGAAACAATGAAGAAGATTGAAAGTTTAATATATGTGAACTTGACTTGGGACACAATTGCAAACATGCAAATGGCAACTTTTGCAAGAAATGCTACTGCAAAGTTGCAGAGAGGTGATGCAAAGCTGTCGTTGTTATGTACTCCATGCCAAGATGTTGCCACCACACGGATAAGGAGCTGGCATTCGTTGCTGAGCTACCACAGTGTACGTGCATCGTCGGTGAAGCCTATAGCTTGGTACCATCACAAACCAGTCCGAGCCGTGGCCTCCAGATCCAACAGGATTCAGATGTCGATGTCATAGCCTCTCAGAGATAGTGTATCTGCCATCATCTGTCACTGAGTTATATTTGCCTCTATCGTCCACCAGCTGTGGCCGCAGTCGCCATGCTCTACCATGCTATCTTCTCACTATCTTGTGTTTGGATCTGAGCCTCACAGCCAGGACGGTGACTATGGATCCAATATAGACATGGCAGCCATCCGTCACCACATCCCGGAGGTCACACATGTGAAGGCGGATGCCGCCATGGCTGCCAACTAAAGGGGAGAGGAAAGGGCATGGTGGCGGCGGTGGAAGGAAAGAGGAGGGGGTAGTGAATGCGTTGGAAGGGAGGGTGATTGTGCAACAGTGAGTGGTCATGCTGGTCGACATTGGTTGTGTGGGCATAGTAGCAAGCATCGAGAAGTTGGTATTGGTGACAACGCGTAGTCGGTTATGGGCGCGGTGTCGGATCTAAGGAGTGGCACGTATGGAAGTGGTGGTGGGGGTTGGAATGGGAGGGAGAGGGCTCCTACTTGCTGTCGAATATGAGAGAGTGGTGAGCAGTTGAGGAAGGCAGTTTAGGACTCGAGGGGAGGTGGGGTTAGGGATGGTGCTGACTGCTGAGATGTGCGAGCGAATGATTGAACTGTGATCGTGGAGGAAGAGGGGGCACTGGCGTCAAGGCCCACTCGTCGGCGCGTGGATTAGATGGAGGGGATTGAGCTAAATGGATAAACTCCCCTTTTATATGAGTAGAGTTAGAGACTAACTAATTGATAACATCTACTTCTTGGTTAGGTTATTGCCACGGATTGTAATCCTGCTTTAAAATAATAAAGCTCTTATGTGTTGCTGTGAAAAATTGATAATATTTATTTTAGAACCAGAACAGAACATTTTTCGGGAATTTATAAAAAATCCTATTATTAATTGATTCTACAACACTGGCATATAAAATAAAAAATGGTTGCACGCCGGCACGTAATGTACGAAAATCTCATAAATGAACGATGGGGCATGAGAGCTACTGGTCATGAGAACCGAGGCTGAGTCATGTTCTCATCCGCACATGAATGCCTCGATCCGTCCCCTTTCTTTAGTCTGTACAGTGGAGTATACACAGATTTTGCAGGCAAGCCATGCATGCATGGTTAATTCCCAGACACTTCATGATCATGTGCATCGCCATTATTACATGCAGTGCGATCTACTGTTCTATACTCCGTTAGCTTGGAGCTGGTCCATTCCATATATCATCAAATTCATTAATAACTAAGTACAGTTTATACCTTCGATGTGATCAAGTCGGCATACTTAAGCCGTACTTCACTGTTGTTTGTTAGTTTGTTCGGTTGCAGAGTTGCTTTAGTTAAGCCGTTGACATGTCCGAAAATGCCGTAGCTTTTTTTAGAACCGCAATGTCAGGAGAAAGGCCCCAGTCCAATGTTTGTAAACGAAACCAGAAAACGGTCTTAACCGTATGCCATATCTCCAAGAAAATGGATCAATGTAAGGACAAGGTGAGCAATTAGCAAACTTATTCATACCATTTCGATACCAAAAATACCGGCCGATATATACCATACCGTCACATAGAACGGCATATAACCCCTGTATACCGTTCTGACTAAAATATCGGCTATTACCGGTCATTTCAACTAATACCAGTCATACTGCACGAGATTCATGTTACCATGCATTTATGTTGGTACCAGCCAAAACACAGACTTTACCACTTGACTCTGCCATTCCGCTCCTATTTCAAGCCACCCGGTGCCTGCGCTTCCCCTTGTCCCTGATGTGGGATTATTCAAAGGCTCTTGGCAAGGCTCTCCGTGCTGCGTGAGCCACGAGTGTGATTGCTGGGCCGAGAACTCCCTGCGGTTTTGCACCAAGCGGCCCATGACCGGCTTTCTTGTTGTAAAGATCGCACATACTTGTTTGTTGCTTCTGTAGGTAATTCAGCAACGCAAGTTTAAACTTTTTTTTTTTTGAAATGGGAAGTTTATTGATTTCAAAATTGTTACATCAAGATGATACATCAACTTGAAATCCTCCCGGCCTCTGCCTGACGACACACAGCCTTACAAAAAGAAAATAAAAGAAAATCACTAATGGCTATCAATCCGAAGACTAGACCGCCAACCATGTGCCTGGGTAAAACACTCCGTGACCACCTTCTCCAATAACTGTGAGACTGCTACAACCATATCCCGCGAAGCAGTCTGCTGGAGAAAAGCCCAGGTACGAAGCCAATGCGAAATCGAGTAAATAACCTGCAAAAAAGAATTTTGTTTGTTTTCAAATACCATTTTATTCCTGCATAACCACACAGCCCAACAAGTAGCAGCGGCTCCAAGGAGTACTAAATACTTTAAATCCTGTCTAAACCCTTGTAACCAAGAGTCAAACATATCAGACACACTACGCGGCTGAGAAAGACCACAAGACGCATGAATCACCGCCCAAACCATACGAGCTAACCGGCACTCAAAAAACAGATGTTGGATCGTTTCATCTTTGTGACAAAAACAACACTGTTTGCTACCGTGCCAATTTCGTTTCACTAAATTATCCTTTGTTAAAATAACGCCTCGACGAAGATACCACAAAAAAATCTTGATCTTCAAAGGTACTTTTAACTTCCATAAGCGTTCGTTCAAATTGGGCACATTCTGATGGATTAATGCCAGGTAATGAGATTTTACAGAAAATTCTCCACTCTGATGAAGGTTCCATCGGAATTCGTCTTCCTCCTGGGTCAAAACAATATCGGCCAGCCGTGAGCAGAGATTATTCCACAACATTAGCTTGTGACCAATAAGATCTCTGCGCCAAGATATGTTTAGAGGGTTGGAGCTCAACACTTCGGCCACGGTATCTTGTTTTCTGCGGGTTATGCTGTACAGTTGAGGATATTGATCTCGTAAAGTTCTATTTCCGAGCCACTTATCCTCCCAGAACCTTACCTGCGATCCGTCTTTGATTATAAAAGATCCGAACCGCAGAAAATCCGTTTTAATCTTCATTAGGCTGCCCCAAAAATGAGAATCCCCACACTTGCACTGAACCTTGACAAGAGGTTTAGTGCCCAAGTATTTATTGCGTAGTATTTGTTGCCAAGTACCATCTGTTTTCAGCAACCGATACAACCATTTACTGAGTAGTGCAGTATTCTTGATCTCCAGATTATGGATCCCTAGCCCTCCTTGCTCTTTAGGTTGGCACAGGATATCCCATTTGGCTAGACGGTATTTCCTTTTGTTCCCGTCGCTTTGCCAAAAGAAGCGAGACCGATAATAGTCTAGTTTGTTAAGAACACCCTTTGGTATCTCAAAGAAGGACATCATATACATGGGAAGACTACTAAGCACTGAATTTATTAAGGTCAATCGTCCCCCTGTTGATAGATTTTTTCCTTTCCAACTACTGAGGCGTTTCTCGAAACGTTCCTCTACTTTTCTCCAATCAGCATTTCTTAGCTTCCTGTAATGAATAGGAATACCCAAATACCTCATTGGGAAATTACCTGGATTACAGCCAAAAAGATCTATGTACTGATCCTCATATGCTTTAGCTTCTCCAAAGCAGAAAATTTCGCTCTTATGGAAATTTATTTTGAGACCTGATAATTGCTCAAAAGCACAAAGTAACAACTTCATGTTATGAGCCTTTTCCAGGTCGTGCTCCATGAAGAGAATCGTATCATCAGCATATTGGAGTATGGATAAACCCCCATCTACCAGATGTGGTACCACCCCACACACTTGACCATCAACTTTGGCTCTTTGAACAATTATTGCAAGCATATCCGCAACAAGATTAAAGAGAATTGGTGATAAAGGGTCACCTTGACGTAGTCCTTTTTTGGTTTGAAAATAAGGTCCGATATCATCATTAACATTGATCGCCACACTTCCACCCGATATGAAAGAATTCACCCAAGAAATCCATTTAGGTGAAAAACCTTTCATCCGTAGTGTTTGCAACAGGAATGACCATTTTACTTTATCATAAGCCTTTTCGAAATCGATTTTGAAAATTATTCCACTTAGATTCTTACGATGAAGTTCATGAACGGTTTCATGTAAGATGACTACACCTTCTAGGATATTGCGTCCTCTCATAAAAGCAGTTTGAGTTGGGCTGATAACGCGATCTGCTACTGAATTAATCCGCAACGTTGCGACTTTGGTGAAAATCTTGAAGCACACGTTCAGTAAACAAATTGGTCTGTACTGCTGAATTTTATTTGCGTCATGCACCTTTGGCAAAAGGGTTATGACACCAAAATTAAGACTGAACAGAGGAATATCTCCCTTATGCAAATCATGGAACATTTGTATGAGATCTTGCTTAATAATCTCCCAGCACCTCTGATAAAATTCAGCTGGGAATCCATCAGGTCCTGGTGCCTTGTTGTGTTCCATGTCAAACACCGCATCCCGAATCTCCTTTTCAGTGAAAGGTGCCGTGAGGAATGCATTCTCGCTCTGACCAACCTGAGGGATATCTTCTATCCGATGTTCCTCCATCAGGAAGAAATTGTCATCAGGAGGCCCAAACAGTTCTTTGTAAAATTGGGTGATATAACTTTTAAGGTTTGCCTGTCCCTCAATAGTGCCATTTTCATGCTCCAACGAGAAAATGCGTTTCTTCCTATGTTTACCATTAGCCATCATTTGAAAGTACCTAGTATTATTATCTCCTAGGAGCACATCAGTGACCTTAGCTCGTTGATAAAACCTGATCTCCTCCCTCCGCAGGAGATTAGCTAGATTATCACGAGCATTTTGTAGTTGTGTACGCTCCCCGTCGGACAACACACGACTTTCTGCGGCTATGTCTAACGATTCGATTGTAGACTGAAGATGAATTTTTTGTTGTTTGTACTCTCCATGGGTATGAGCTGCCCATCCCCGGAGGTGTTTTCGTAAGGCTCCCATTTTCCTATTCCATCTTTGAACCGAGTTTTGGCCATGTACCGGCTTGTTCCATATTTCTGTAACACGATTGAAGAAATCCTCTCGTGAGAACCAGCTAAGTTCCATTTTGAACTGTTTTGCAATTCCCAAGTAGGAAGGTACACCAGTGTCTAATAGCAATGGTGTATGATCAGAGATCCCTCTATCAAGGGCCTGTACTGTTACCAGCGGGTATTTAAATTCCCATTCAGTCGTGATTAACACCCTATCCAGCTTCTCATAGGTAGGTTGTGGTAAAGAATTTGCCCAGGTAAATTGTCGGCCTGTTAACTCAATTTCCCTAAGATCAAAGCTATCTATGACTGCATTGAACAGGAAAGGCCATCTGCCGTTGAACCGATTATTACTTTTCTCCTTGCTGTTTCTCATAATATTGAAATCCCCTCCTATAAGTGTAGGCAATGGGTTCTGTTGGCATGCACGGACTAGTTCAGCCAAGAAAGGAGACTTAAACTCCTCTTGTGCTGGACCATATACAGCCATAAGAATCCATTTGAAGTTGTCACATTTATTGCAAAGATGGAATTTGAGATAACATTCCCCTTCCACAATTACAGTTATATCAAGGACCGTTGTATTGACCCCAAGAAGTATACCGCCCGACCGACCTCTAGGAGGAAGACAATGCCAAACAAAATCAGCCCCTCCCGAAAGACGAGACATATTCACTTTGGACATATCTTGTTTACCGGTTTCCATGACAGCCACAAAGTCAAGTTTTAGGTCCCTAATTACCTCAGAAATGTATCGATGTTTAGCCAAGTCTAAAAGACCTCTGCTATTCCAAAAAATTCCCTTCATGATGAAACTGATTTGTTAGAGTAACGACCCTTTTTACGTGCCTTTTCTCTTTTAGACGACTTAGACCTACGACTGGATGCCTTAAGGTCACAAATTCTTGTGGCCAGGTCCAAATCATCCAAGCCGACATCCGTTACTTCCTTGACCAAATGAGTAAGAAGATAGTTTTCTTCTTCATCATCACTTGGTACAAAAGGATTAATCTCACCATTACTTCTAACCCGCTCATCCCCCTTTACACGTGGCAAAACAGAAAACCTATCTACTTCCATTCTCTTAAGAGCGCTTAGAGAAAAACTAAGCTCCTTATTACTATTACCCAGGGATACACCAATATTGTTCAGATTCGAAATGCATTTATCCTTTGAAAATGGAATAGAAGATTGCAATGTTGAGTTACCTGGTGTCGGAGTACAAGGTGAGAACACGGATGGAAAGTTATATTCCCCCTTGGCGTCACACTGCATGTTGCTCTCCAGATTTCTCAACGCAGCTCTCTTCATTGCTTTCTCCATAACAGGCTCGTCAGCTGCAGCGAAACCTTCTGCAGAATACGAGTAATGGTAGTACAAAGTACGGCATAGAACGGTATTATATGATATTGTTCAGTTGTTGACTTGTTGAATTGTCTAAGTTTGAGCTTATGAATATAAAGTAAATATTATATTTCTAATTCATCATGCTACTATGTATTTGAAATTCTAAGTAAGATACTAAGATTACATATGAAATTTGTTATATACATTATTAAACCTATATATATTTATAAATATATTATTATATGAAACTCCGAAACGGTATACCGGTTAAAACCGATACCAGAATGTACCGTAATGACAACTTTGGCAATTAGAGCCATTCTGTAACTGAAGTCAGTATGCAAAGTTGACGTGCAGCTTTTGACGAAGGGTACACGTATAGTGGAGTGTTCGAAAGCTGAAACAAACAAATGCGGTTAGACGTAAGGAAACAAGCTGGGCAACAGCGCGTGGATGTGGGACGAGGCTGCACGCGATGCGGAGGGTTTTGCTTGGCGAGGCAAGATGGGGGCGCGCGCGGACGTGGGAGAAAGTGCCGGAAAAAGGATGGGTGTGAGGGCGTCGCACCAGAGATAGCGCTTGTCTCGCCGACGCGCTCCCCGTGAATTGTGCATACAAATATCTTTTAAGCTATTTTTTTTTAAAAATTGACTTTTAAACATCTATCTTTTAAAATAGTTCCCTGCGTGAATCTACATGTGTCTGCTATGCATAAATCATAATAGATCTACATAGAAGACTATTTTAGATAAAAAAAACAGATATTCAGAGATATTTTGAGATTGATGAGTTCGCTCCCTGTTGCCTTCCCGGCGCACCTACGCGCATGTCGGTTTTTAGGTACGCCTCATGCGGTACTCATAGTACGCGTCCGTGTGACACACGGCGGAGATCGATGATCTGGGAGCAACTTGCAGCGGTATGTACATTTATATCCCACTGGTACCTCGAGTCATGCAGTGGTGCGTCCTCGTTTCTGATCTAGCCTCGAAGTGCTAATCTGTACCGTGTGCACATGTACGTACTTCATACTAGTGCTACGTAGTACCAGTATTAGAGCAAGTATAATAAAAGGCTGTTAGTAGACTGTATGTTAAGGTAGAAGAGAGAGAAGAGAGGTGAGTACAAGAACCAAGAAACTTTATAAGAGAAAGAGGTGGGTCATACAACCTTTAGCTGGCTGTAAACTACTATATGAATAGACTGATAAGTGAGTTGTAAGTGTCTATACAGTCAGCCTTACAGTCAGTTGAAGGCTGTATTATTAACCTTTCTCTTGCAAGTCACGCACGACACGAAGTAAAAGTCGGCATCCGCCGAAAAGTTTTTGCCGACCATGTTCTGGTCTTTTCGAGTCGTTCGGATCGATTAACCAGCCCGATTGGACAGAAGGGGCATCACCGCATCAGAACCTGGAAATTTAGCTTTGCTGTGTCGATCTAGCACGCTGAGGTGACGATGACTTCGACTCAGGAAAACTGGTCGACCTGGCAGTAGGCGAAATGGTTAGAAAAGCGGAGCCCACATATTATGAACTGTATTCGGTGTAAAACGTACGAATAGATCGTGTAGCCCCCCTGAGCTCTCTCCAGGCTCGAGCACAGCTCGTGTGGCTCCTGAAAACAAAGCCTGGTTCAGTTCTCTCTTCAGCCGCCGCTGCACGCGCCGCGTACCCATGTCACCGCACAAGCGTCAGACGCACGTAGCGTTAGGCGCAGGATCTGGTTCGCTACATGTAATCGCAGCAAATTTGAGTACACGCGTGTTGGCAAAGGCAAACAGATCCAGCAGATCACCGCAAAAAGGAAGGTGGGAAAGCGAGCTTTAGGGCAGGGCATATGGGCCGAAAATCCAAAGTGGTGAGGAAGAAGATCTTCCCGTGCTGGCCTAAACCAGAGCTCTCTAGATAGATCTCCGGCCTACTAGACCGCTTTCAAATCGTACCCCCGATGTGGCCCACTTGCATTTACAAAATTCCTTTTCGCCTCCCTCTCCCTCTCTTTCTCCTTTCCTAGTGACGGTGGTGCAAAAGTTTCTGGAATACTGTTCTTTCACTGCAGAATACACAGGAGCTATGGCTTGCGCTGCCGTTCAGCGTGCGTGCTGAGAGAGGAACCACGCGTTCGTCTTCATCAGGTCGCCATCCGGCGGCACAAGGCCACGTCGCCCAAGAGATAACACCGCACGCTGTTCCTGTCAGAACAGCCGGTGAAGCGAGCCCAGAAACAGCTGCACAGTATGGGGCGTACGAAAATGACCATACTGCCCTCCCTGACGGCCTGCTTTAACTGACGGGGCCAGCCGGCCAAGCCTCTCGTTCGCGGAGGCGAGGGGCGCCGGAGTGGAGTGGATTGGAGGGGGAAGAACGCCCCATTGGGACCACCGGACAGAAGGAAAAGGGGGGCAAACCTTGGAGACCTCGTTCCAGCTTTTCATCATTATTGCCAAAAGGTTTGTGGACACTGTCCTTGATCGACAAATAGGACAGAAACAATCCAGTGACAATTTCTTTGAAACTGATGTCCCCGAAGCGGAGGAAGCAACACTTTATCCACATCGATGGGGACATTTGAGGTGCCTCCATGGCTTGGATTGTCCATTTTTGTAGCCGATTTGAGTTGTCGATGGAAATTGGCTCCGGATAATTTGGTCAGGGTGAAATGATTTTAGCAGTAAAAAATTAGTTCATCTAGGGATAATTGCTGAGGGCTGCAAGCATATAGCACTAGTATTTTGAAATCCACTTATGGAGTGTTTGGTCCTGAATGGATCAGGGCTGGTCATTTGAACTTTTTTTTTGTTGCTTATGACTTATTTTACATTGTACTGCTGGTGATTGTTTGGTGTAATTAAATTTAAAAAATTTAAAAATAGAAAAAAAACATATTAGTCTATCATGGACAATGCAAACGAATACAAAAAAACTAAAAAAAGTTAAAAAGTCTTAAAAGAATGAAATTAAGGAATGATGAATAGAAGCTAACAGCTAGAGGTTGAAACCGAAACGAATAGAGCCTGATTCTAACTCCGAATCTAACTTGTTCGGTTTGAAGAATAAAATCAGTTGATCCATTAGTGAACACAAGGTTATAATACAAAGCGAGAGATGATGCTATCCCACTAAGTCTCACGGGGACAACCCTATGATATACCAACTGATCCTAGTACGAGGCAATCTCTCAAACCAAACACTTCGTAAGACGTAAGTTATCATAACAACTGTTTCGTATTAGTTCTGAAAACTAATTCGTCACAAAACAGGAGTGAGTAAGTGTAACTACCGCCTTGACTGTACGTAACGAAGAAGGTGCAAAATTGCCAACTTTAGCCTATTACAATTAACTTTGGGCATACTATTGACAAGCAATGCTAAGTAGCTATTTTTCTGCAATTGGGCGCTGAAAATATCAGGAAGACGATAAAAC
This sequence comes from Dendrocalamus latiflorus, assembly GCA_017311315.1. NCBI lineage: Eukaryota > Viridiplantae > Streptophyta > Magnoliopsida > Poales > Poaceae > Dendrocalamus > Dendrocalamus latiflorus. The sequence continues at coordinate 39,253,941 of CM029610.1, forward strand.
CGCGATGGTCACATTAGCCCAAATATAAATGATTTTAGATAAATTTGACTCGCTTGATAAATTGATGTTTTAATAATATATTATATAAAATAGTGAATATTATACCCCCACTGGCAAAAAAAATCGAAGATTGGATCCACTTAATTTCTTACGGATTGAATACGGAGTAATTAGGGTGGTGATCGGTTCGGCTGAAAAGCTCGTGGCTTATGGCTGAAAACACTGTAGCTGGCTGAAAAAAGCACTATAGCTGACAGAGCCTTATTTAGCATAATTAAATTTAAAAAATTTAAAAATAAAAAAATATGTTAGCCCATTACGTATAATACAAACAAATACGGGAAAAAAAGAACCGACAAAAAAGCTCAACAAAAAATCAAAAGTTCAGAAAAAGACGAAACTTATGAATAGTGAAAAATAAGCCAGAAGCCAGAAGCCGAAGCCGAGTTGATTAGGGCCTAGGTTTGGCGGGAAGAAACCTATACTTTTCCAGAACAATTCCTATGGGGGTATTTTGGTTAATTGGAGTGGCAATGATAGCACAGGTAGGTTTGGGACCAATGAGCTTTAAAAAAATTCGTTTCGTTTTTTCACTGTACCTTTCTTCCTTTCGGGGCCTTTGGTTATTATTACTTCCTTTTGGACCTGCCGGCCCAGGTCTCGAGCCTCTGGTCAGTGGTCACAGTCACCGTTCAAAAGACAGTAAAAAGTGTGCAAGGTGACTGACGAGGTTAAAAAAATGACACAGGATTATCTGCATGCAGCTCAAACGGTGCCAGGACCAGGGCGTGCTGTGTTGCGTTGCACGCATGGTTTTTTTGTGCAGCTAATAGTTTATAATTATGACTGAGGGCCTGTTTGGAACACAGGAATTTCGCAGGAATTTCGCAGGAATTTTACAAGAAATAGTTCAATTCCCGCAGGAATCGGAGGAAAATCCCGCATTCCAAACAGGGCCTGATAGTTTTTAATCCTAGTATAATTGTTTATATAAATAAGTTAAATACCGATAAACTGTTTTAAAAAGACTATCTTGATAAGCCGTTTTGAAAAAACGACGAATAAGTTAGGGCCTGTTTGGTTCATGACCAGAAGTTGTCTAGCCACAAGTTAGACGTACCACAGTTTTTAGGTAGCTGTTTGGTTCACTGACGTAACTGTGGCATGCCACACTTTCTTAGCACCCGGCCCCACACGTCATAGACTCAATTTCTTGCCAAACTTTGCCACAAGTGTGGCTTCGATTTTGTTAGCCACACTTTCTGTGGCAGCCACATATTGCCTAAGCTTAGGCATAGCAAAGTTAGACACCAACCAAACAGGCCCTTATCCCGTTAGTTTGTTCAGGAGAAGAAGCTAAAAAGAATGGGCATCCAATGGAAGATAATTGGCCCAACAAGAAAATATCATTGCCACATGTGCAAAACTGGTTAGGATTTTACATGTGGTGTTTTTTGGACAATCTTAATGGGCACACCATATTCATCATGGCTTCAATTCTCAAAAAATATAGTAAAAAAATCTACAATCTACATAAATAATTGTTAGACCATGTGGAGGTCACTTCATAGTTTATGATAAATAATTGACTTTTGTTTGTATGTGCGTTGGAATTTGAGTTTAGTTTTTAGGAGTTGCAAAGTTTTGGAGTTGCTGTTAGCCTGGAGCCGGATTGACCGATATGCAGAACAAGTCAGACCGCTAGGCATGGGTGGTCTAACCAGCTGATGTATAGTGGGTAGACTGGTGTTGAGCCAAGTAAGGTGTGCAGTTTGATCGCCATGTGGTGTGTGGTCAGATTGGTATGGTATGATGTGACGGCCTAGAATAGGCTATTCCAGGGAGAGGTGTTTCTAGTCAGTCTAACGAAGTAAACAATGGTTTAACCGGCATTGAAGGAGCGGTTAGACCGGTATTATGATAGCCCTAAAAAATTTTAAAACTCATAAATGTCTCTTTCATTCTTTAAATGTCTTGCTTTGGTTTTCCTTGTGTTTTTTGGGTCTTGTTTCTTTTCCCTTCTTCCCCTAGCGTTCTCTCAAGATTCCCGAGCAATTGGTGAAAGCCTTCTTCTTTGTCTTCCAAGCACTCAATTTCGACCAAGTTTTTCAACCAGAGCCCTCAATCGATGGCAATTGGCTCACCCAAGCATCAGCTACCAATCCTTTCTCGAAGCCCCGATCGCTCACTCTGCCCTATCATGCATCACCTTGTCTATCCTGTGCCAGCCTTGTTTTCCATCCTCTTCTTGCTGTCCTTGTGCTTGAGCGCCACTCTGCCAAGTCAGATTATCGTTGATGAGTGGGACCTGTATGTCGCCTACAAGCATAGGGGAAGTTGAGTTCAAGAACCCATCCGTCCTCGGCTCTCTTCACTTCTCCTCTCGTTTTCACTGAAGCTTGTGCTCTTCGTCGTTGCTTTCTTTACTTGTTGATGAACTGACCGTGCTCTTGCCACCAAGGAAGATTACTGGAGCTTTGTCATTTGCCAAACCTTTTGTCCCGCCTTGGAGCTAGAGGTGCCCTTTAATCTTTGTGCACCCTTGTGCTTTCAATTCTCCTTCTTCAACCTTGATTCCAGCCTCCCAAGTCTCTTCTAATTGTGTTTTCTTCTATGTTTCTTGGTGACTTTATTCATAATTCTTATAGTTGCTACAATAGACTTATTTAGTATTTTGTGTGTTACGCTATATTACAACCAGGCCATTGAAGCTCTAAGAACCAAAGGAGGAGGTCTAGAGGACTACTCTGCATTGAGCACTGAAGTTTACAACTTGCAAGGCAAGTCACGAACTCTTGATCATGTTGAGCCCCAGTAGTTGGGTATATTCTACATGGGATTACTTTCAACTTTCATATAATTACTTGCAAATGTTATTTGTTATCAATTACTTTTGATTAATCCTACTTTGTTATGCTTATCAATTTAATATGTGTTTATATTGCTATCCTTTGTAATTGCTACATCCTAACATCTTTTGCAGCCAATAAGATTAGAATATCAATCCTTCGACTGGTTTAGAATGGAATGGAATCGAGACTATAATAATTATTGTTATTGCTACCTGCCATCACGAGTTGATGGGTTAGAGCCTATTTTTGAGTGGCTCCCATGTTGGTGGAGCGTGGTAAATTAAATTGGGTCACTCATCTAGAGTGGTGTTCTTGGTTGTTGTTGGCCCTGGTGCGGTATGGTTGCTCCAATGGCCATGGTCTACGGTGATAAATGCCATGGAAGTTAGCAGTCTCCATTCAACCAGTGGCAAGTGTAAAATTTGTATCCTAAGGAAAGACATACTTATCACCCAACCACAGGACCACACTATCGGACCTAACTCGGTTCCTGTATTAGCTTCATTGGGTGCCCCACGGGTAGGTTTGGTGTTGGCAATTTCCACAAGCCAACCTACACCACAGTATGACCACTGAGAACGGGCGAACGAATTGCCCAAACGTAGGCCTAGTTGGGACTGCTGTTGAGAGGGGACCTTTCTCTGTACTAGGCGACATCGCTGTTGTGAATCAATCATGAGTTCTGTTACCCCGACTCTAGCTAAGTTGTGGTATCCTATGGGTAAAGCTGGGTACTCTCTGCAGATGGGAAGATTTGAAAGCATTCGAATGTGTCGTACTCCTAGTAAATGAAGTTGTGTTAAGGGGTGATTCCCGAATTGATGCATGAAACTGATGGGCCAGTGGTCGTTTTGTGTAAGTGAGTTGGTCGGAGGTGTAGTAATGTATTCTTGTAAAACTACTTCCGACTGCTAAGTCATATTCTTGTATCAAATTTCAGTTTAGTAATGTATTCGCGAGTCATGATGTGTATCAATTCTATGTACATGAGATTGAATCCTCGGCAGTCGTACGAGTGTGGGTCAGCTCCTCAGGTCACCGCAGAGTGGTCCCCACGCAAGGTGGTATCAAGTTTGTGAAACTTATTATACAAAATAGAAAATTAATTGAAAATCCTCAATTATTAGTGCTTCTTAACTCTCCTATGCTTTGTTTCTCGTCTATCCTTATCCTCTATCTAAACCTAAATAAAATTTATTTTTCATAGTTTTTTCATCTATTCAATCTCTTCTTCAAAATCCTTTAGCACTTGTCTCCCTCATCGAGTAGTGGATTTCTACTACATCTTAAGAATAACAATGCCTTTCTTTGAGTGTATTATTTTTAGCTATATATATGCATCATGTCTTGAAAGAATGCATTTCTTTCTATTCTTTCCATCCTAGTCTTACTCCGTTCTATCTTGATTCCTCTGTTTCACTAATCCTTAACTTCTTTTCAAATTGGCGCAGATGTCTGGCAGTGGTATCAGTGGCAGTAGAGAACCCAGTATGGCAGTGATGGAGCGCAACTGCCATGAAGCCGCCCAGAACATGAAAAGGAGCAGATGGATACAACCCAAGCGCACACCAAGCTTCTAGAATATATTGCAATGAGATTGACAATGCTAGAGTCTACACTCGGTAGAGGAACATCAATTGGTTCAAAAATATCAGATTTCCAGAAGACTAGACCACCCACCTTCTCCTGAGCAGAAGAACTACTCGATGTAGACAACTGATTGGACTCAAGCAAGGTGCAAGATGGATGAGAACCATGGAAAGCAAAGTTTGAGCAAAGACCCATGAGGTGAAAAGATGCACATGATTCTTTGTGAGCTATGGGATGGCTATGTGACTTGAGGATGCTTCCAGGAGCAAATCATTGAAGTTATATGCTCTTGGCTCATTAATTGTATCAATTGATGATCTTGTATATCATGGAGTGCTACATAACAGTTTGATTGTTAGTAATGGTTGTAGGACTTTGGAGCTACGTTATGGTAAGGTGAAGGGGACCGGAACATAGTTAGGAGAGCTATGGTTCAAGAACAGTCAAGGTGAGCCAGAAGATGACCAAAGCTTGCAGAGTGATGGACATGATGGGCAACAGTAAGGTAGACCCAGACTAAGCTCAGGGAGGAGTTAAGGTACAAAACGGTTAAGGAAGTCAGGTACCGTCATGATGCATGATGAGGCATATGGTGTGCCAAGTGATTTGGGCTCGTTTGCAAGCGAGAATGGTTTGGTGGAATCTGAATGCATAAGAGGCTTGACGGAAAGTCACTGGGGCCACATGGAAGATGATAAAGCATGGGCGATGCTTTGAGGCAATGGAATGAGAAAAGATCGCTAGAGGGGCTGTTGTGGCTACAGACCAAACAGAGAGAGAGATGGTAGTGGAGAGTGATGAAGATGAATGTAATGGCCTGCCTCCTCCCCACGGTCGGATGTTCTATATATATACATGGGGAGTGCTTTTACAATTATGCCCTTACAGCTGATTAACCCCTTCAGGGGTATTTGTGTCATTACACGTGGCCTATTCTGGGCCTTATAACTTCCTACCAGGCCTGCTGGGTTTAGGTGGGGGCCACCCCTACGACAGGAGCCTCTCATGGTGAAGGGCTTCACAGGGCCGAAGCCATGTCGCCGAGTCCTTTGGCCCCCTCCGTCCCCGCGGCCTGTGAACTTCTCCAAACTTGACCCGGGGTTGTGCTGTGGCCGAAGCAGATGCGTGTTCTTCCGACCGTCCACGCGGTGAGGCGTGCTTGGCGCGGTGCGGGCCTTGAGGCGTCGTGACCATCAATGTGACGGCGGACTCCCGGCGTTTTGGACTTCTGGGGCGCGCGCGCCCCCCCTCGCTTGTGCTTCCACCGGTTGGCGTGCCGCCGATTGGCATCCCTCCACGCCGGCGGCTCTTCGCCTGGTGAGGCCGTGTATAAATATGCTGGCGCCGGGGGCCGCTCCCTAGACATCCCTTGCTGTACATCCCGTACCTGTTCATGGTTAACTTCTCATGTGTAGGGAACTCGAACGGGTGGCAGCGAAGTTGGCGCCTGGTCGACGTAGACGCGCGCGCTCCGTCCCCGACCCATCGAACGGGTGGCAGTGAAGCTGGCGCCTAGTCAACGTAGACGCGCGCGCGCCGTCCCCCACCCCTCGAACGGGTGGCAGCGAAGCTGGCGCCTGGTCGACGTAGACGCGCGCGCTCCGTCCCCGACCCATCGAACGGGTGGCAGCGAAACTGGCGCCTAGTCAACGTAGACGCGCGCGCGCCGTCCCCCACCTCTCAAACGGGTGGCAGCGAAGCTGGCGCCTGGTCGATGTAGACGCGCGCGCTCCGTCCCCGACCCATCGAACGGGTGGCAGCGAGGCTGGCGCCTAATCGACGTAGACGCGCGCGCTCCGTCCCCCACCCCTCGAACGGGTGGCAGCGAAGCTGGCGCCTAGTCGAAGTAGACGCACGCGCTCCGTCCCCTACCCTTCGAACGGGTGGCAGCGAAGCTGGCGCCTAGTCGAAGTAGACGCGCGCGCTCCGTCCCCTACCCTTCGAACGGGTGGCAGCGAAGCTGGCGCCTAGTCGAAGTAGACGCGCGCGCTCCGTCCCCTACCCTTCGAACGGGTGGCGGCGAAGCTGGCTCCTGCGTCCCGCGAACACCGCCGCGTGGGCGGTGACTTGGGGTCTTGTGATGCGGTCTTGCGCTATAAAGGTTCCTGGAATCACGCTGGCCCCTGGTCTGCCAGGGTTATGTTCCCGTACCGTGCGACCTGACGCGCCCGAGGCACGCAGCGGCCTATGACTGGTGGGCGGCAGGATGTGGACGGTTGCGTGTTTGCAGCCGCTCGCCTCTTCCCTAGGCAAGGGGGACACGGGGCGGGCAGTGAATGGCGCGGTGCCAGAGCTGTTGTGATCCCCTGGCCCACGGGTGCGCCTGTAACCGCGGTTAGGTGGGGCGTTGCGCTGGACGGGCGCTTGTACGACTGCGGTCGCGCCTCGTACACGGACCTCCGCGACCCTTTGCTTTCAGTTACGGGGAATCGTGCGGGGCGGGCCTTTACACCGCTGCGGTTGCATCCGGCACGCGGATCGTTGCGACGCTTCGGTAGCGGCGGTAGGTGGCTTGATATAGCCCCCTCGTAAGAGCGTCCCCGCACCTTTACGCCCTCTTTCCTGTCTGCTCCGCCTTCTACACCTTCGCGCTATCGTCACCGTTTCGTTCTCTTCGTGGGAAGCGATGGCCTCCAGTAGCGAGCGCGGCTAGGCGGTTGGTGGCCCTGACATTCGCCGGCGGTCTTCGCCGTTGAAGGTGAAATACGCGCTCCAAGAGCGCGATCCGGCGGCGGCGGACCAGGAGCGGCTGGTGGCGGAGGAGGAAGGCACGTTCTCCGGCGAGCTAGGCCCCTCGCTCGTGACTGAGAAGATGATCCAAGGGCTCTTGCGCGCGGGGAAGTTGTCTGGGCGCCAGGACGTACGATTGCCCGCCGCCGACGAGACGGAACCGCATCCCGAGAGGTCAGAGGCGGTCGTATTCGTTGCCTTTTTCGACGCGGGGCTCCGGATCCCAGCGGCGGCTGTGGTGGGCGACGTGCTGCGGACCTTCGGGCTGGAGCTGGCGCAACTGACTCCGAACGCCGTGGCCCGGCTCGCGGTGTAGAGCTGGGCCTTGCGCTCGGGGGCATGTTGGCCCAGCGCGTCGCTGTTCGCCTATCTCCACGAGGCACGATGCCAGCCCAAGGGCCGGAAGGACGGGACGCTGTCGAGCTTTGGCAGCGTCACTTTTATTCTTCGCCCGTCGTGCAAGAAGCTCTTCCCTGCGAACTCAACTCGCGGGAAGTGGGAGTCTTACTGGATGAAGCGGTGGTTCTACCACCGCGTGGAGAGCGGGAGCAGCCTTGAGTGCACAGGTCGACCAATCGCGTTCAACCCCTCGCCCGGCCGAACGCTCGATGATGAGGACAAGCGGAGGGTCAAGCGGCTTGTAGGCGTGGCCGCCTGCCTCAACATGCGCGACCTCGCCGAGGAGTACGTGATGTACGGCGTGGCACCGCTTGCCTACGACTGGCGTCTTGCCGCCGAGAGGCGTCGAGACAACAATGTTTCTCCATGGGTCTGCTCGCTGCCAGCGCCGCCCGGTCCTCGTAAGCCTCGATCGCGTCCCTCCTTTGTTTCACGCGGATTGCGTTATATGCTGATGCTATTCTCCTTTGCTTCAGGGATTTCCTTGGAGGAGGCGGAGCAAGCCGCGCGCGTATTCCTGGGGCCGTACACCGCCAGGGAACACGAGCAGCGCGCGTCTGCTATCGCCAAGGCGGGGCTGGGGCGAATAAACCGCGTGTGCGAGGTCCTGGGCCTTGCCGTGCCGGACCGTGTCGCTCCAGACGATGGCGCAGCGAAGAAGAAGAAGAAGGAGACCCCGTCTCGGAAGAGGGGCCGCAGCGGGGCGCCTGCCGCGCCTGCTGCTAGTGTTTCCGAGGGCGCAGCGGACGCGGAGTCGGACTCGGCGAGGTATGCCGACTCGGGCCTGGGTGGCCCAGGCGCCGAAGGCGAGGTGTCTTCGGCGAGCGTCCCGGACAGCGGGTTTGCCGCGGGCAGCCGGAGGGGGGAAGTCTCACCGCCCGCCGAAGTCGCCGAGGCGGAGCCCGTGCGGACCGGCGATGCCGAGGTGCAGCCCTCGACCGCGACCGCTGTGGTGCCGGAGGCGCCCTCCGCGGGGGCGCACGTGGCCGTGCTGTCTTTACCAACAGCAGCGGAAACCGAGGTGCCCCCTGCGGCAACTGCCACCGTGGAACCTTCGCCCCCGGGCGCGGCAGCCGCGGGGTCTTCCCCAACCACGGCTGCGGGGGCGGTGCCGCTGCTGGCTGCCCCGGCCAAACGGCCGTGTGTGCGGCCGGAGCTCCACCGGACACCGCGGGGATTCATCGTGGCCACGGGCATCAGAAGCTTGTGGGACACCAGCGCCAGCACCGGGGGCCCTGCGGCCTACGCGCCTTCTGCCCCTCTGGCCACACCGCCCGCCGCGCAGGGACAGCCGTCGTCCTCCCCGAACGCGGAGGCTTCTGCTCGCGGCGGAACCATTTCTTCTGCTACCGAAGGTAGAGTGACTTAGCTTACTCTGGTGTATGCTTTTATGCCTTGGGGTGCTCACCCGTATCCCTGTTTACAGCGTTGCTCATTCCGGAGGGGGAGCACTCGGCGGAACACGGGGCCTCCGAGCACGTGAGCCCTGCGGACTTCGTGCCGCCTCCGGAGACGCTGAGGGCGTGGCGCGGGATTGTGAATGACGCGGCCGCGAGTGTCGACCCGCAGGTGCTGCAGGCCTATGAGGTGGGGCGCCTCGCAGACGCCTTCGAGGTGTCTGGGGTGAGGGTAAGTACTTCATACGACGACGCCTGTGCTGGCTGAGCTTGCTAAGTCTTTCCCTTCTGCAGACACTTGTGCTGGGGCAGGCCTTGCAAACGGCCTATGCTCGCGGCCGAACGACGCTCGAGGATAGGCTGCGGGCTGTCGAGGAGGAGCTACGCGAAGCCTCTGGGGCCCGCTCTGCCCAGGACGCCCGCATCCGCCAGTTGGAAGCGGAATGTGCCGAAGCGAGGGCACACGCCGAGGGGCTTGTTGCGTCGGCGCAGGAGTCAGCCGCGGCAGCTGCTGAAGAGAAGTTTGCGGCGGAGCGGGACGGGCTCCTGGCGCAGGTCGCCTCACTAGAGAAGGAAAAAGGCGAGCTTGCCTTGACTCTAGCGGAGCGTAACCAGACGCTTGGCGACGCCTCGGTGGTTGCGTGGGACGCCATGCAAGCGCTGGAGAGCCATCTTCAAGGGCTGGTAACCGAGGTGCCGGACCGCGCCTTTGGCCCGGAGGAGCTGTCTCGGACCCTCCGCTGGGTCGGGGATGCCGCCAACGTCGCGCGCGGCGCCGCGACGTCCTTTGGTACCCACTGCGCATACACCTCGGCCGGCTTGGTGTGTGCGCTCCTCCAGCATCGCGGCTGTACGCACGTCGCCGGGCTGGATGATCCCCAGCTGGAGATGCCTGGCGGGGCCGGAGTAATGTCCAGCGCCGTCTGCTCCGCTCGCCGTGCCCTCGGGCCCTTCTACGACCGGATCTGGGATTACGTTGGTCCGGAAGCTGCACGGATCGAGCTCCGGAAGTCGCTCTATGGGACGGGGAGCCTCGGCCAATTTCTGGACGGGGTCCCTCGACGCGGCGAGGGCGACGCTGGGCCCTCCGAAGGCGCCGGGAACCCGCAGGTGTGATGTCGCGGTGCCTAGGTGTAGGCGTGCATTGTACTGTTCCTTGTCTTTGTGAATAAAGTACGCACTTGCTGCATGCATTCTGACTTTCGCCTATATCCCGGGCAGCTTCCTCGCTGGGGCCGGCTTCCTGCAGCCGACCTTTCAACCCGGCGACGCCTTCGACGCTGGCGAAGGGCCGAAGAGTCGCTGGACTTCTGGGCGAGCCGACTTTCTTCGAGCGAGGCCCCCGCTTTAGCGCGGGTTAAGGATGAGCTCGCGGGATAGCGGCTTAGAGCGGTAGGTATGTTGCCGGATCTTTGTATTTGTGATTTTTCTGGTATCCAGACTTCCTGGCATTTTAGGATATGCGCTGTGTGTTGATGCCACTATTGGCGAAGTAGCTGCGCTGGGGTTCCTTTGAACGGACAGCCCGCAGACTGGCGTGTGCGGAGGCGGACCTCCGCACTTTGCCTTGTTATAGTCCGTAGACTCGCGCGTGCGGAGGCGGACCTCGACGCTCCGTCTTATTTAAAGTCCGTGGACTGGTGCGTGCAGAAGCGAACTTCGACGCTACGTCTTCTTTATAGTCCGGAGACTCGCGCGTGCGGAGGCGGACCTCGACGCTACGTCTTATTTAAAGTCCGTGGACTGGTGCGTGCGGAAGCAGACTTCGACGCTACGTCTTCTTTATAGTCCGGAGACTCGCGCGTGCGGAGGCGGACCTCGACGCTACGTCTTATTTAAAGTCCGTGGACTGGTGCGTGCGGAAGCGGACTTCGACGCTACGTCTTCTTTATAGTCCAGAGACTCGCGCGTGCGGAGGCGGACCTCGACGCTACGTCTTATTTAAAGTCCGTGGACTGGTGCGTGCGGAAGCGGACTTCGACGCTACGTCTTCTTTATAGTCCAGAGACTCGCGCGTGAGGAGGCGGACCTCGACGCTACGTCTTATTTAAAGTCCGTGGACTGGTGCGTGCGGAAGCGGACTTCGACGCTACGTCTTCTTTATAGTCCGGAGACTCGCGCGTGCGGAGGCGGACCTCGACGCTACGTCTTATTTAAAGTCCGTGGACTGGTGCGTGCGGAAGCGGACTTCGACGCTACGTCTTCTTTATAGTCTGGAGACTCGCGCGTGCGGAGGCGGACCTCGACGCTACGTCTTATTTAAAGTCCGTGGACTGGTGCGTGCGGAAGCGGACTTCGACGCTACGTCTTCTTTATAGTCCGGAGACTTGTGCGTGCGGAGGCGGACCTCGACGCTACGTCTTATTTAAAGTCCGTGGACTGGTGCGCGCGAGGGCGTCCCCCCGGTGCGTCTTTTGTTTATATTCAGGCCCGTCACCTTTTGGCTACGGCGAGTGCACACGCGAACGTGCGACTTCGATTTATACTCAGTCCCGTACCCCTGGCTACGGCGAGTGCACACGCGAACGTGCGTCTTTGTTTATACTCAGGCCCGTCACCTTTTGGCTACGGCGAGTGCACACGCGAACGTGCGACTTCGATTTATACTCAGTCCCGTACCCCTGGCTACGGCGAGTGCACACGCGAACGTGCGTCTTTGTTTATACTCAGGCCCGTCACCTTTTGGCTACGACGAGTGCACACGCGAACGTGCGACTTCGATTTATACTCAGTCCCGTACCCCTGGCTACGGCGAGTGCACACGCGAACGTGCGTCTTTGTTTATACTCAGGCCCGTCACCTTTTGGCTACGGCGAGTGCACACGCGAACGTGCGACTTCGATTTATACTCAGTCCCGTACCCCTGGCTACGGCGAGTGCACACGCGAACGTGCGTCTTTGTTTATACTCAGGCCCGTCACCTTTTGGCTACGGCGAGTGCACACGCGAACGTGCGACTTCGATTTATACTCAGTCCCGTACCCCTGGCTACGGCGAGTGCACACGCGAACGTGCGTCTTTGTTTATACTCAGGCCCGTCACCTTTTGGCTACGGCGAGTGCACACGCGAACGTGCGACTTCGATTTATACTCAGTCCCGTACCCCTGGCTACGGCGAGTGCACACGCGAACGTGCGTCTTTGTTTATACTGCGGGAACGCGCGCGTTGGCTAAGCCTGCGCGCGCCTTCACTGCGTACTTGCGCGTGATAAAGAAAGATTAGCGACAAACGGCGATCTTCATTACATCCCCATTTGCGCGGGTGAGCAAGTACAAGGGGTAGATATACTAACCGTGTGCTCTTGGTGCGGCCGAAGCCTCTAGTCGCTAGACATCTGCAGGGCCCACCATGGCGCCTCTGAATGGCCCCGCGGACCTCCGCGCTGTGACGCCAGCTCTAGGGGCGCCGTTGAGCTTCGCGACGCGGGCCCCTGGTACCTGGCTCGATGCGCCGGGCCATATCCTGATCGCCTCGGACGGTGATGATGGCCCGGGGACCCGGGATCTTCATGCATAGATAGCCGTGATGTGGTACCGCGCCGAAGGAGTTGAGGATTGGGCGCCCTAGTATGGCATTGTAGGGGTACGGAAGGTCGACCACGTCGAAGGTGACATCTTCGGCCCGCACATTGTCATCTTGGCCGAAGGAGACTTGAAGACCTATTTGGCCCAGCGCCCGCAGGGGCTGTCCGCCGAAGCCCTGCAGTGGGATTCCCGAGGGCCCTAGGCGGCTTCGAGGGATCCCCATCTGGTCGAAGGCCGCCGCAAACAATACGTTCGCGGAGCTACCGCCGTCCACCAAGGCGCGCCCCACGTCGCATCCCGCGATAGTGACCCGGATGACCAGGGGGTCCTGATGAGGGAAATCCACACCCTGGGCGTCGTCGGGTGTGAATGTAACTTCGTGCTGCGCCCAATCCGGCGGTGCTTGCACTGGGTATGCCGCCACGTGATGTAATCTTCGCGCATAGGCCTTCTGCTGCCGTGCCGAGGCGAATTCCAGCGCAGAGCCTCCGGATATGACGTAAGTGACCCTGCGGTAGGTTGCGTCCGGGGCCTGCAACGACAGGAGGCCCTCCCGAGGCTGCTGTACGTGAGCTTGGATCCGTAAGGTGCCTTCCTGGGGTTGCATCCCTTGCGCCTGTACCTGCATCCCTTGCGCCTGTACCTGCATGGGGGCCTCGTATGGGAATTGGACGTGGGCCACCGCAGGCGGGCGCGCCTCCGGGTTCCTGTCCCTAGCGACGCTGTCGCGGAGCGCCGCGATGGAGGTGCAGGCGCGGGTATCATGATTGCCGCGGCCGTGGACTACGCACCACAGTCCCTGATGTTGGTCGTTGTAATCTCCACGACCCTTATCGTTGCGGCCCCTGCCACGGCCGCGCCCCCGGCCACGACGCCCCCGACCGCCTCGGCCCGCTGGAGCACCCTCGTCGGACCCGCCTTCGATGTCGAGGACGTACCGGTTTCGCCTCGACCTCTGCTGGCCGCGCTTGGGCTGATCGGACGACTCCTTATGCGAGTTGTCCCTGCGGTCGGGCGCGTCCCTGGACGACTCCTGCTTACGTTTTCCCTTCGAAGAACCGCCCTTCGGCGGATTTTCGGCTTTTGCCGAGGCTCCGGCCTGGTTGGTGTCGGAGTCGTCGCCTTGCCTTCGCCGCGCGTCTTCCTCCGCCCTGGCATATTCTTCCATCTTGTCGAAGAGCTTCGCCACCGTCTTGATTGGCTTTCGCGCATTGTACTCGGCCATCGGGCCCGGACGAAGGCCCTGTATGGCTGCATAAACGATGGTGGTCTCGTTGACGTATTTCACTTGGCATCGAATCTTGGCGAAGCGTTTGAAGTAGTCCCGGAGCTTCTCCGAGGGTTTTTGCTTCACAGCAAAGAGTTGGTCCGCGTCGACTCGGTCGACGTAGTTTCCTTGGAAGTTGTTGTGAAGGCGGACGCGAAGCTGCTCCCACGCGTAGATGGAGCCCGGCTCTATGGTAAAGAACCAAGAGAGCGCCACTCCTTGCAGCGCGAGGGGGAGTCCCTTCGCCTTCGTGGTGTCGTCTCCGCCCGCGGCTTCGATCGCGGTTTCGTACACGCGCACGAACTCATGGGGGTCCGTGTCGCCTTTGTACGAGTCGATGGAGCTAGGGAACTTGAAGTCTTCGGGCCATGCCGCCTGCTGCAGCCCCGCCAAAAGCGGGGACTCCGGATCTACGCGCCGCAGCGGCACGCGGCTAGACGTGGGGGCTTCGCGACTGTCCGCCCTCTCCGGCGTGGGCTCGGTCGCGATTGCAGGCGCGACCTGCTGGCTCCGAGCCTCTTGCATATCTCGGACGGCTCCGCGAAGATCCCCTAGCTCCCGCTGGAACGCGTTGAGGGCCGCCAGTAGGGCGCTTTCCATCGCCTGTGCGGGCGGGGTCGCCGGTGCTCCCAACGGACGGATCGGCGCGGGGACGACCGCGTCGCGAGGTCCCGAGCTGCCGGTCGCTCCGTCGTGGCTACCTCGAACCGCCCGGTCCGCGCCGCCGGCGAGGGTTGCAGTGGGGGCGGCGAGGTCGGCTGTCGTTGCGTCGGCGGGGTCGGTTGTCGCTGCACCCGCGTCGACGTCTTCGACCGCGGGGTCCGTCCCCGCAGCGCCGGTGACGGGGCGGGTCGTCGCGGTGCCGGTGACGGGGTTGGTCGTCGCCGCGCGAACGTCGGCGTCTTCGGCCACCGCGCCTGCGTCGCCACCCGCGCCCGCCGCTGCCGATGCCGAAGCCCTGGTACTCATACGACGCTCCGGCCCGGCCGCCTTCTTTCCCTTCGCCGCCGCTGAAGAAGCTTTTTTCGGTGCCATCCTTCTTCTTCGGTCTTCAGGCTTGTCCTGTCCTCCCCACGGACGGCGCCAACTGTTGTGGCTACAGACCAAATAGAGAGAGAGATGGTAGTGGAGAGTGATGAAGATGAATGTAATGGCCTGCCTCCTCCCCACGGTCGGATGTTCTATATATATACATGGGGAGTGCTTTTACAATTATGCCCTTACAGCTGATTAACCCCTTCAGGGGTATTTGTGTCATTACACGTGGCCTATTCTGGGCCTTATAACTTCCTACCAGGCCTGCTGGGTTTAGGTGGGGGCCACCCCTACGACAGGGGCATTTGGTAAATTGTCCAATACTGAGAAGGTGATAGTGTGTGAAACCGCAACGATGACCTAAGTAGATTAGGTCAAAGATACTCCATAGAGGGCAAAGCATGGTGAATTTGGGTAATAGAGCTAAAGATGAAGACAATGCTTTAAAATACGTGCGAAAGGTGTGTGAAAAACCCATTATGTTGTTGGGTTTTCTCAAAGGCTTAGTGGATAGTATCCATTAAATGATTGGTTTTAGGATTTCATGTGAGCTTCCATTGTATAAGGAGTTAGGGTTTGAGAGAGTAGAAGAAATGGATGGAAGAAAAGAGAGGGTTTGAGAAAGAGATGTCGAGAGAGATGAGAGCACTTTTGTGTGTGCTACCTTAGTGACTTTGTCCTCTTAAGGGAGTGGATGTAATCCTTCCTTTGTAAGTGGCAGTAGAAGATCAAACTTGCTTATCATGTCTCTTGTGTGGTCTTGTTTGATTTTCTTTTCTTCTTGAGGTAGATTTGGTGTTTCTTGATTTCTTTGATTTCTATCCTAATTCTTGGAGTGGTTTTGATTGTTAGGATATCTTATAACCCATTTAAGACCATTTTAGCTATCTAGAATCCACAAGCTTGCTTAGATTGTTTTCTCTTTTGCCCAGTTTTAGTGTAACTTCCTCTAGAATGGATAAAGGTTGGAAATTTAACAATGATTATTAAAATCATTGGTTGAAATAGGTTCCTGATATTTTATAGAAGGTGTGTATCAAATTTTAGATGATTGGAGCTTTGAATCGAAAGTTAGGTCAATCTGTTGTCGTGTTGAAAATCAGTTCAGTCCTAAAGGAGAGATCAGACCGCCTGGGCATACATGACATATTTTGCTCAGTTTTTGATGTGCTTTGACTGTTGGTGCTTAGCTTTGATCTTCTTAGCTCATCATAGCTATTGGAGTGAAAGACTAAGAATTTTGAGGGAAAATAATTTGGAGAAACCGTTATTCATGTGATTCTATTCAATCTCCTATTCTAGTCGCTTTCTCAGTCTTACAATAACCTACCGAATCTATGATATGTAAAAATTATACTTTGGTTATCAGAAAGAGAGACAATAGTGCCAAAATGCTAGGCTATATTGCTATGTTACGGTTGGCTACATCAGTCTTTTCAATTGAAACACCGAGATGCAAATGCAATTACTTTTACAAACTGCTAACATTGCTTCTAGTTGACTAAAAGTGATTATGTGAAACAATTGGCAATCTGCTGTGCTGGTAGCATTTTCAGCTTTTGGCTTTTGTACTTTGCTATAGTAACTAGCTTTCAAACAGTGCGTCTTTTCAAGGCGGGGGTCTACAAGTCAATTGTAGTAGTAGACACCGTACTGACTTTAGTTGTACCAGCTAAAATTTCATACGACTGTCTCTCTCTTGATATTCTCTCTTGCAATAATCAGAATTCAAAAATTATAAGCCATAAACCACAATCCAAAAAACCTCACACATAGAGCCAAATTGAATTGTCCTTTGCCACCATCTCAATACACTTCCCTTGCCGCCAGTCACTGACCTTGAATGTTTCCATGGTGTGAGCCTTTACATCTTAAACATGTAACACTTAGACCTTATTTTGGAATATAGAATTATAAAAAAGAAAGTTCATGCTTTATTTGGAGCATGAGGAATAATTATTACATCGTCAACAAGTAACACTTAAGACTTTATTTTAGAATTCAAAGTTATAAAAAAGAAAGTACATGCTTCATTTAGGGCACAAGGAATTAATTAGAAATTTCATAAAGAAAGAAACCTTTACTCTTCGAATTCCTTTAAAAACTATATGCTTCAAACGATCCTTAGTGGGTGTTCGTATTGACTTATGCTTTTGATTTTTTGCTTAGAGATCCTAGAAGCTAATACGAACATATGGCTTTTTGAAACGATTCTCTACTCCTCTCGCTCTGAGGATAATACAGAGGTCACAGGCGCATAATGCATTCTACTCCTCTCACTCCCGTCTCACACACGCATCTCTCCTCTCACTTTTCCCACCACTCACCCCCTTCTCCTAAAAGTCACTTCTTTCAACCACTACTATTTTTTTCAACTAAAAGTCATCAACCATAGCCGATATGAACACCCCTTACTCTTCTCCCAGGTCATCAAAGTATCAAACCCTCTCCTACTATTAGCCATCTTTGCATATCACCACCACCACAGACCACACCACCCTCGAGGGACAGTAGCATTTGGTCGAGTAAATTGTAATTTGCACCTCTTCTCGCTTGTTTAGTAGGATCTAGCTCCCTACCGTACATATGTTTTAGGGTTTTTTACGGTATCCCAAAATGAATTTGAGACATCCATTCTTTTTTATCCAATAGGTCAGATTAGTTATGATTTAGTTATACTACCATGTGCAATATTAGCAGTAGAATATCGAGAGGAGTAAAATTGTAAAGGGAACACGTGATGTAAGAGTAATTTCTATAAACACCACAGCAATGCGCATGAGAGAGACGGTGGCGGTAGTGCAGCAGAATGGGTGAGAGGTGGGGGCGATGGCGACGGAAAGGATTAATAATAGATTCGGAGGAAAAATCTATAATATCGTCCCGAAAAAATAGATTTATAAAGAAAAAACTATTATGTTATCACAAATCAATAGTTATATTTAATTTCTACTAATATCCTCCTACTACCAGTATAATGTATTAAAAAATCCCATGTTTTATGCTGACTCCGGTCAGAAAGTGTGTTGCTTTATTTTGACTTGTTGTAGTCTCTAGTTTGCAAGCTTGATCGTTGATTTATGTGTGTTGTATTACAAATTTTATAATATTATAATTTAATGGAACTTAGTATATTTTTTATAAGGAATGTAGGCTTTTTCTAGTGGCCAGTCTCAATACTTTTGTAATACATAAATTATCAAAACTCCAATTTTTAGAGCAGCTCAAACTCGAAAACAACAAATTTTTTCATATCGAGGGAGCAAACAACACTTTGTTTAAGATGGAAGAAGGTCCCAATTTAAAACACGGAAATTTCTTCTAAAGCGTGTTCTGTAAAATTCTTACTTTCTAAACCGACCTAATTGTTTAACCATTCCCTTGCCCTGTTTAGGGTACATTCATATAGTGTTTTGATTTTGGTTTTAATTTTGACTTACAAATTGTAACAACTTGTAGAGAAGGTTGTAGAGATAAATATTTACGTATAATTTTAATCGATATAAATAAAGTCGTTGTAATGTGTATTATAATTGATTAGTATATACTATCTTTAAAAATACTCTATTTAAAAGTTAAGTAAATAAAAAATTATTTACAGTAGAAAATAAATAAAAAATTATTTACAGTAGAAAATAACTTTTAGTCCACCGTTACAACTTCTTATGACTCATCTCGTACGTACGGGAGCACCGTAGAACAAACAAAACAGCCGTCAAAGTCCTAAAGATTTCCTGCAAGTCATTACCTCTGTGTTGACTGACTAGTCTCACTACAATAGTTTTGCTATCTACAACCACACAAATGTACAAAAATAAACATGTTTTGTAAAGGAAAATACTCCTACGAGTCAGGGTGGGCGTTCGGTACTACCGAACCGATCGGTTCGGTTCTTCGGTACTCATACAAATTCGGTTCCTACGAATCTCGGTACCGTTCGGTTCCTGAAAAAATTCGGTTCGGTTCGGTTCGGTTCCGGTATTTACCGAAATTACCGAACAGGGTACAGCAGCATGTAACATCAAGTTCAATAGCCAATTTTGACATAAATGTAACATGATTTCATATAAAATAAGTGCCAAATCATACAGAGAAAAAGCCACAAATACATAATATAGCTGTCCACAATAGACCCATCAATAATATTACATATTACTTAGTACTCACTACTCAAATACAACATGTTATTCCTTGTAGTTCGGTATTTCGGTAAACCGAGGTACCGAACCGAATTTCCTCGGTAAATTCGGTTCCTGAGAACCTGGAACCGAACCTGGAACCGAAATTTTCGGTTTCGGTACTTTCGGTTCGGTTCTCGGTAAATTCGGTTCGGTATTCGGTATTCGGTTTTTTGTGCCCAGGGTGACCTACGAGCAGATAAAAGATAGGGTGAAAAAAAGCTAGGAGCAGATTCAAAACGATCGGTGGAGAGAGAGAGAGAGAGAGAGAGAGAGAGGAGGGGCCTTTTTAACCTTTTTCCCATTGCACGCACCCAGGACAATAGCGGTAGAGAGAGAGGTCAGAAGAGACCACACCCAGGCACAGCAAGGAGAGACCACAGAGAGAGAGGGCGAGGAGAGAGAGAAGGGTAGAGGCACAACAGTGAAGGGCAGGCACTGCTGCTGCTTGCTCCCCAGCCCCACCCTGTTCTGTAGTCTGTACTGCCATAAGCCAACCGCGAAAAAAGAAAAGGCCCACGCGTCACGCCCAAACTCACATCCGAACGCACGAAGAAGATCCTCGCCATCCCGCGCCGTGCCAGATCTCGCCGAGCGGGGCGCGCGATCATGTGGGATTAGGTAGATGAGGGCGGCGCTGTTCGTTACACGCGACGGCGGAGGAACGACGAAGTAAACAAGATCAATCGCAGAGAGACACGAGATTTTAACGTGGAAAACCCTCCCAATGCGAGAGGGAAAAAACCACGGGCGCCAGCCAGCAACAATCTTCACTATATCGGGGTGAGGTTACAATGCCGGGGATTTACAACTCTAATCTCATATCCCAAACGGCGGCTTACAGGGAATATATATAACAGGGAAACCCTAATTCGACTAGAATCCATACCGCGGGGGGGCTTCGCCCCCCCGCACCCCCCAGGCGTCCCTGGGTGCACGGGCCTTGCACAATGGGCCGCTTCAGGACTCCGCTCCGCTCCGGCCCTAAGCCTCCGGCGACGGGCCTCCGCTACGCTCCGTCCAGAAGCTGGCCTAATGTATAGAATTTGGATCACAAATCAACATACTCCACCTTGAGACAAATTCCTTCCTGTAGCATAAACCAATCCTTCACCCTGAACACAACAAAGAAAGAAATACTTTCGGCGCCACACAGCCTCTTGGGCTAAGCTGTAATACCAACTAAGCTTGAGCAAAGCTCAAACTTAGCAACAGGAACTGGCTTTGTCAACATATCAGCAGGATTTTCATGAGTGCTAATCTTGCATACCTTTAGCTTACCCTTTGCAACAATATCTCTGACATAGTTATATTTAATCTCAATGTGCTTTGTCCTCTCATGAAACATCTGATCTTTAGTGAGATAAATTGCACTCTGACTGTCACAAAACAGATTAATGCAAGAATCAACTCCAGCAAGCTCAGCAAACAAACCTTTCAGCCAAACTGACTCTTTACTTGCTTCACACATAGCCATATATTCTGCTTCAGTGGTGGACAGCGCAACAACATCCTGCAAATGTGCCTTCCAGCTCATAGCACAACCTCCAATGGTAAATACATAACCTGTGAGCGACCTACGCTTATCCAAATCACCAGCATAATCTGAATCAACATAGCCAACGAGTTCTTTTTCAGTCCTGCCAAACTTCAAACAAGCATTCGATCCGCTCCGGCCCTAAGCCTCCGGCGACGGGCCTCCGCTACGCTCCGTCCAGAAGCTGGCCTAATGTATAGAATTTGGATCACAAATCAACAGTTCGGTGCCGAGCGGAACGGGGCAGCAGACCTCTTCGGCGGCGGAAAGGAGCTGTTTTGGCCGGCGTGGAAGGCGCTAGTGGAGCCGAGGTCGGTGCTGGACTGTACGCGGAGCCCGAGCCCGCCCAATTCCGCATCGACGCTGTCGTCGTCCCTGGGAGGCGGCGCGGCGGACTCGACCGGCGTGGCGGTTTCGGAGAGCAACGCCGCCGCCGCCGCCGAAGCCACCAAATGGGGAGCACCTGGCGAGCACGGCGGCGGAGGCGGCGGGGTGAAGGAGGAATGGGGCGGCGGCTGTGAGCTGACGCCGATACCGGGCGCCCTGGATGTGGGGCTCGTCGGTAGCGAGGGCTGGGACGCTACGCTCGGCAACGCCACCGCGGCTGCCGGGCAGGACCAGACGTTCTTGAACTGGATCATGGGGGCGGCAGGCGACCTTGAGCAGCCCGGGCCGCCGCTTCCAATGCACGAGCAGCCGCTTCTCGACAATGCAGGGTTCGGGTTCCCGGCCGTGGACCCCCTTGGCTTCTCTCTCCACCACCACCTCGGTGGCGCCGCGTCCGACTTGTCGTCCTCCGATGCCATGTCGCACAGTATCACCACCAGTGGCAGCGGCGGCAGCACGGCCTCCTCAGCCGTTGGCCTCCTCTCGCCGGAGGCTGCCTCCCTCCAGCCGCCGCCGCCTCCGATGCTGTTCCACGAAGGAATCGACACGAAGCCTCCTCTTCCTGGCGCGCAGCCGCCTAGCCTCCTCAACCAGTACCAGCACCAGCCGCCGCCTCCCGCCGCAACGTTCTTCATGCCCCTTCCGTCCTTCCGTGATCACAGCCCACTTCTCCAGCCACCTCCCAAACGCCACCACTCCATTCCCGACGACATCTACCTAGCCCGAAACCAGCTAGCGATGCCGGTGGCGGCGCAAGGTCTCGCCTTTGCATCACTACACAGCCCGGTTCCGTTCCAGCTCCAGCCTTCGCCGCCACCGCCTCACGAGGCGATGAAGACAACGGTTGCAGAGGCGGCGCAGCAGCAGCTGCTGGACGAATTGACTGCGGCGGTAAAGGCGGCCGAGGCCGGCAATTCCATCTAGGGGTGGGCGTTCGGGTTACCCAATTTTTTCGGGTCGGGTAGTTCGGGTAATTCGAAATTCGGGTAATGAAAACTGCTACCCGATATTAGCCCCAAAAAAACACTACCCGCAATTTTGGGTACCCGATAATTCGGGTTCGGGTATACCCGATATACCCGAATTCACAAAAAACCAGCAAACTGCACAGAATTTGCATAGAATTTCAGCAACAATTTCGGGGTTCGGATTTGGGTAATTCGGGTACGGGTAATAAAGTGATAAGTTCAAGTGTATTTCGGGGTAGTTCGGGTAATTCGGGTAGTTCGGGTACCGGGGGATATTACCCGAACTACCCAAACTAATTTCGGGTAATCATAATCGCTATCCGAATTTGGGATCGGGTACCTCGGGTTCGGGTATTTCGGGTTCGGGTCCGGGTAATTCGGGTACGGGTAACGGGTAGCGGGTATTTTGCCCACCCCTAATTCCATCGGCGCGCGAGAGATATTGGCGCGGCTCAATCACCAGCTCCCCCCGCTCGGGAAGCCCTTCCTCCGCTCCGCCTCCTACCTCAAGGAGGCCCTCCTCCTCGCGCTCGCCGAAGGCCACCACGGCGCCTCCCGCCTCACCTCGCCGCTCGACGTCGCCCTCAAGCTCGCGGCCTACAAGTCTTTCTCTGACCTGTCCCCCGTGATGCAGTTCGCTAACTTCACGGCCACGCAGGCGCTTCTTGACGAAATTGCCGGCAGCGCAGCTTCCTGCATCCATGTTATTGACTTCGATCTCAGTGTCGGCGGCCAGTGGGCTTCCTTCTTGCAGGAATTTGCGCACCGCCGTGGCTCTGGTGCGGCCCTGCCGTTGCTGAAGCTCACGGCCTTCGTATCGTCTGCTTCCCACCATCCACTGGAGCTGCATCTTACTCAGGATAACCTCTCGCAGTTTGCTGCCGACCTTGGAATTCCTTTCGAGTTCAATGCCGTCAGTCTTGATGCTTGCAGTCCTGCAGATCTCATTTCTCCCACTGGCAATGAAGTTGTAGCTGTTAGCCTCCCTGTTGGTTGCTCTGCTCGCGCACCACCACTGCATGTGATCCTTCGGTTCGTCAAACAGCTTAGTCCTAAGATTGTGGTGGCTATGGACTATGGAGGTGATCGTGCTGACCTCCCATTCTCGCAGCACTTCCTGAATTGCTTCCAGTCTTGCGTGTTCCTCCTTGACTCGCTTGATGCCGCTGGCATTGATGCTGATTCTGCCTGCAAGATTGAGAGGTTTCTGATTCAGCCAAGAGTGGAAGATGCAGTGGTTGGGCGGCGCAAGGCTGACAAACCAATGGCATGGAGGAATGTGTTTGCAGCTGCTGGCTTCATCCCTGTGCCGCTCAGCAACCTTGCGGAGGCACAGGCCGATTGCCTCCTGAAGCGGGTGCAGGTCCGAGGGTTCCATGTGGAGAAACGTGGGGTTGGGCTCACACTCTATTGGCAGTGCGGCGAGCTTGTCTCCATATCAGCATGGCGGTGCTGATCAGACATCACTACCACTTTCCATCAACATTCCATCGCCATTTGCAGTCATCTTCAACTCTAGTAATGTGCATTTTTTTCTTTCAATTAAATGTTGCAATGGGAATTATGGCCCTTGTTGAACACCTCGTATTGCTTTTATCCGCAGCTTATTAGCTAGGCCTAGTGGATTTAGCAATATTGGTGTTAGTATCTCTATAATGTAATGATGTTGCTCTAGGTTCTTATCACGCTGTTCTTACTCTGCTCAGTTGGCCATTATCATGTCATTTGGAACACTACTTGTGAGTAGAGAGGATAATTTAGGCCCCGTTTGACACAGCTCAGCTTCACTAGTGAAGCTGTTTTTTTGTTTCAGCTTCACGAGCAGCTTCACCGATGAAGCTAAATTTGTTTTGGAAAACTGTTTGGCAAAACAGTTTCATCAACAGCTTCATGCATGGCTGAGAGAGGGCAATTGTCCAAGATGCCCCTGTCTACCTGACTTGTTCTAACATTTGGAGTTGTATGTTTGTATATGGTCATATGAATTAAAAAAATAATATATTTGAATGAGTATGAATTAAAACAATAAAATAATAAAAAATAAAAAATTAAAATCATTAGGAAGCAATATTAATGCCTTGTTTATGTTTCGTGAACGGGAGAGGTGAACGGGATGGACCAGTGGCAAATGCGTGTAATTTTGGTGAACCAGAGGGGCAGTGGGTTCCTAGGACTGCGGGCCTGAGGGAGAGAGCTGTGAAAAGCTACTTTTTTCAGTTTCACCTCTCCCTATTCCTTTGTGAGAGCACAAAAAAGGAGCTTCACCCATGAAGCTGTTTGCAAAAAGGGTGTTTGGCAAAAAACAGCTCACAATAGCTCATGAAGCTGTTGGTGAAGCTGTGCCAAATAGGGCCTTAACCTATCTAATGGTTCTATGATACAGTATTGATATTTGCCTCAGGTTGCTTTAGTTATTCTTGGGGTACCTTAATTGTGCATTTCTGTTTGTTTTTGTAGGGGAAACAGTTGGAAAGGATCCTGCTGTATATATTTAATATACTTAAAAGAACAAAAGTATCTACAAAAACAAAAGAAAATAATAAAAAGGATTATTGAAGGCTATCTAGCCATTCTGTCATGTTTGGATTGCATTTCTGTGGTTATGCATTAAACTGTAATGGATGATTTTAGCTATGTATGTTTTTTTTTTGCAATGTTGACGCCATTCATCACCTGAAAAAAAAAGTTGATAATGGCTATTGTAGGACTAAAATATATGAAACTGACTTGCGTAACCGATGATTTGAAAAGCCTAGGGTGCTGATCTTGCCAAAGAGTGCCTTTACCCTGATGTATTAGAAACAATAGAACAAAATTAAGGTTCAGGACGGGAACTAAGGATTAGATTAATCTCCTTTTGATAATTCACACAGTATGTTTTTTTTGTATGAGTTGTACTCAATAATTATACGGGGCCTATTCTTTTGGGCTATGGCTTATGATTTATGGCTGTGATTTATATCTTTTAGCCCTAGTGTAAATGTTTGTGCGAATGAACTGAAAGCCAATAAGTCGCTTTTAAAAAGCTATCCCGATAAGCTGTTTCGAAACGGTAGCGGAGAAGCTGTCCCATTTGTTTGTTCGAAAGAAGAAATAAACAATAAGCTGAAAAGAACATGTCCACAATCTTGCCATTTAGACTATTAAATGCAGAGGAACTATAGATATCGGATTTTGGCAAGCAATGGGTTATCTGACCATCATGTCTTCATACTGAACTTCTTTGAAATTTAGTTTGTAAGCTAGAGGAAAACCTTCATGTCAACTCTTGAATTATTCTCACCATCTGATATGGTTCCAAGAAAGTTACATGAATGCCAAGGATGTTTCATTCAACAAGAAACAAGAAAAAGAATATGAAGTATCTCCAGGAAATGGATTGCGGTGCTTGATTTGCTAATGTGCCAAACAAACAGGGCAAGCAACATGAGCAATTCGCACTTCGCAGGCCATTCTGTTATATCTCCACAATAGACTTAATGCCAATAGAACATGTTTAGTACAAAACTACATATGCCTATTGTGAGTTTCGGGGCATGTCCAGTGATGAGGTGTATATACTCGCTGGCAAGCTGGTAAAGAAACAGTGTTTCGATTGTCAATGTTAGTTTTAACCTGTATAGCATTTCAAGAGAAGCCTAGTTTTCTCAGTGATATGCTTAGCTCAGCGTGATGCCTTGTTGGTGTTTATTTACATGGCCAACTGCCCTTGCAAACGTGTGACGTAGATTGCTGTATATGCAAGCCATTTGGTTATAAAAAAGACTGCTGCTAGAACAGAACAGAACAGAACTTTCGTCTAAAAAAGTTAGGCCCATTTGGAACGTTGATTTTTTTTTCCAGATTTCTGTATGAATTGAATTATTTTATGTGAGAATTTTTGTAAAATCCATACATTCCAAACATGCCCTAAGCGTTTGTCTTGGCTTTTGATATTTTTAATCCTCGTCTACCGCTTGCATAATGCATACATATAGGTGACATCTGAGGTAAAAATGCGAATCTGGTGAAAATTTACCACATGTAGCGAACGATATGTTCTACTTTTTCGTAAAATTTCAAGATCAAACTTGATTGTATTTGCGAGATAAAAAATATTTTCACTAAAATATGTAGTAGTGGATATGTTCTACTTCTCTACAAAATTTTATGATCAAACTCGACCGTATTCACGAGATACAAAAAGACAAATTCTTGTTGGGATATGTAGCAGAGGATATGTTCTACTACTTTGCAAAATTTTAAAATCAAACTTAAGCGAGAATTTTATTGAGTTTGATCTTGAAATTTTGCAAAGGAGAAGATTTATCCTTGGCTACGTATGATAATTTTTTAAGAGTTTTTGAAACTTCTAAGTTTAGAAAATTATGTTTTAAAAAAATTTCACCATTCTCGCATTTTCAGACACCCGGGGACATGTATCTCTACCAGTGCTACCATGTGATGTGCCCTACCTCGTACTAGAAAATTTGAAGAGCTATTTTATCTGCGAGTTGATTAAATATTAGTACGGGTGCAATTGGGTTGGATTCGGACGGATGTTGCTGTTACCATATCCCAACTCATATTTTTTCCTCGGATTCGGTATCGAATACAATCAGCTCAGATACAAATACGAATTCGAAATATGCAGATTTTTGAAAATGGTAAGATCGGGGTTGATACTTGACGGATTCAAGTAGGACACCGGATAATATAGATGGATATCACACACATACAAAACGATACATTCATTATAAGTTTTCAGCACAATACAAATTCAACATAATCTTACCCATTTGGATTTGTAAATGCATGCATGCATAAGCATACTACCATCACAAAACGTCTAAATTCAGGCATGCCAAACTGCTAGCACGGGAAATCAGTGAGAGGTCCAACACATCGCACAAGGAGTCGTTTACTTGATTCGAAGAACGTCACTCGCAGCAAGAATCAACAATGTACTAACCCAGTAGAATATAACAGAATGTCGATGTTTGATATGACTGGGTTGCACAAAGAAAACATCTAGCTTTGCACTGGTGGTCAGGATTTAGAAACACCTCAAAGTTCAGCTAAATAAACATTATGCTGAGAGAATTATGGGTATATCAAGAATAAATCTGTTGCATCTAAGTGGAGACTTTCACTTTGTTATAGTCTATAGATAGAGAGAACTGTGTTAGATCCCACAACCTGCAATATTCTCAATCAACACAAAATCTCTTGAATTTTACCTGAAGCAATTCAAAGAAATGGTCTATGATAGTCAACTCAACCCAATACTATTAAGCTCTACTTTCTAAAACCATTCTGGTGTGATATAATCATGCAGAAGGGCATTACATACCAAAGTATTACAGCAAGTTCATAAACACAATAACAGATCACATATTCTTAAAGAACGGAGACAATGATATAATCTACGGTAACTATAGTACACTTGAAAATAATACAGCTCAGTTTCAACGATACAAAATAACTGGTCATGGTAACAAATAATATGTATAACGAGTAGCAATTTCATGGTTGCCAGGTTTATATCATGAACAATCTTGGAAAACCATGATAGGGGGTACAATTAGTGGTATGAAATGAAGAATAAAGCTAAATCACATCATTGCCTCCACCAGTAAGTTTTAAATCACACCATTGCCTCCACCAGTAAGTTTTCAACTTCCAAGTTAGTAAGATCATACAATCAAAGATGTAACTATACCAATTTATATTGCAAATGACTAAATGAGCAAAGATTCAAGAAAATACTCACTATCATTCAACCACATTACCGCTTTCAATAATCTTCTAAGTTAGCAAGATCATACATTCAAAGATGTAACTATACCAATTTATACTGCACAGTTACAATGTGTACTAGTATAACTATGAGATATTCTGCCGCTGACCATGAGAGTACAAACTCTTTTCTAGGTTAAAAGTATCACAACAAAGCGAAAGCATCCAACAATCAAATTGACTGGCGTTTTCAAATGCTAATATTACCTTGCACTCTACATGCTAAACATATGGTGATACAGACTTCTCAAATTTCAACACAATGCCTTAAGATGCCATACTTATAGCACGCACTACATTAGATAATTCCATTAACTATAGTAGAACATCCTTGATAAACCACTCCTGAGATAGATAACAATGACACGTGTAGTATTGAACTAATGTAATCTACAGGGCATAAACAGACATTGCTAATTCAATCATCAAGCAGTATAACCCACCGTTGCGTACTAAATGCTACTGGTAACTACTAAATAATTGGTGCAGAAGCGCCTTGTAGGTACTATAATTTTCCAAGTTTACTGGCCATAATCCCCAGGGAATATATGTAAGAAACAAGAATCCCACTTCTTTCACAAACAAGGAAATGGGAATATATGTAGGAGGAGACGTGCTTACCGGCGGAGGGCGATGAGGAGGGAAGGATTGCCGCAATACAAGCAGCACACATGGCCAGCAATTGTTGGTTTAGAGGGCGTCAGGGGGGCGCTACTGGTGGAAGGGAGGGTGATTAGTAAGCCCTAATCAGGGTGGCAGATGTGGGGGTGTACCGGCGGAGGGGCGTCAGGGTGGCGAGGACTCTGGCATATAGAGGTCAGGAGATGGAGCCGTGGAGGCCTAGAGGAGTGGAGGCCAGAGCCACCAGAGGGGAAATGGGGGATTGGGGATGTTAGATTTGGGGGTCATGGGAGTCGAGAGAAAGAAGAGTGTGCACATGCCGGGCTGCCTGTAGACTGCAGTACTGATATTACATATTAGGGTTAGGGGTGCCCGATATTCGCCCGGTAACTATCCGACTATCCGGCTACTGAAGTAATTTGGTCAGATAATAGCTGTCATG
This sequence comes from Dendrocalamus latiflorus, assembly GCA_017311315.1. Classification (NCBI taxonomy): domain Eukaryota; kingdom Viridiplantae; phylum Streptophyta; class Magnoliopsida; order Poales; family Poaceae; genus Dendrocalamus; species Dendrocalamus latiflorus. The sequence goes on from CM029610.1 coordinate 39,282,647, forward strand.
ATTCCGTTACCAAATTCGACACGCAATATCTGGTACCATTATCGAATCTAACCGGATATTTCTTTTTGTTCCCGATTCAGTACTGGATTGGTCGGGATTAACCCAACCATTTGCACCCCTAAATATAAGTCTGAAAGACCCGGATAGGAGCACAAACCCTATTTCATCTTTGGAATTTTGGACCCATATGGCCTCCTCGAGTGTCTTTTTCTCGTAAATAGCCGTGAGCGGAGCGAAATCCCAGGACTAGCCCCCTGGCGCGGTTAGGCGCCGCACGACCTGCTTGGCATGGCCACCAACTGCGCAAAGCAGTCTGGCGCGGGCGTCGGGCACGTGAGGCTGGCTAGCTTAGCCCTGGATAGCGCGACGTGGGCGGTCCCCACACGAGGCAACACTACGTGGCCAGCAAGCATGTGTGGAAGGCGTGGCGTGCCCCCACTACGCAAGGTCGGCACGCGTCCACACCGCAACTCAGCCCCCTCCCCGCGTGAGCACGTGCACGCCAATAGTCAGCTCCCACTCTACTGGCCCCTACGATCCTTGTTTTTTGTGCTGATGCCACCAATGCTGCTCATCCATAAAATGGATCTGACATCGCTATGAGCAAGCAAATGCCAGTACTTTGTAGACACGAATGAATGAGATGTTGAAAGAGGCAGAGAAGGAAGCAACGGAAGCCATGAAGCCCGAGGAAATTTGAGTTATTTCTGATTTGGAATTTGAAGTTTGCGCTATTGCAGTTGCAGAAAGTTGCAGAACAACTTGGGAGAATCAAGAGGAGGTATTTTTCATTCACATGCGACTATATCTTTAGCACTATGACTACATTTAACTAGGAAATGGGTGGCTTATCAGCAAAAAAATATGGTAAATAGCCTTTTGTAGTTAGCCATTTGTAGCACCCAACAAAAAGAAAAAAACCTGTCCAACTCTCTCTCTCTCCACCGTGCTATTCTATCTCTTCTAACCAACCTTCTCACACATGTTTTATCTCTTCTCCCATCTCTATCTCTCCCTTCCCATCTCTTTCCAACCTCTCTCCTCAATCGATCCCTCCCTTGCGTTTTCTCCTGGTGATGCAGCGGCTCCGCGTTGGCCGGCGACGGCAATACAGGGCGAAGTGGTGTATGCTTGCTCTGGAGGTGGTAGCCGGCGGCCTCCCTGGCAGGAGGCGCAGCGTGGCGCGGCGTTAACGCAAGGCGACCAGCGGCGGCGCTAACAGGGCGCCAGCGGCGGACCGTCTAGGTGCGAACAGCGGCGGCGCGGCGCCACGGGAGTGGCCAACGACAGCACGCGGCGCGGTGGCATGGCACGCGCGGCGGCGGAGGTGCGGTGCTGCGGGAGTGGCCGGTGCCAGCGACGGCGCATGGCGGCGACAGCGTGGCACGCGCACGTAGCAAGGCGGCAGCGCAGCAGGAGCGCCGGCAATGGTGGCGTGCACGGTAGAGCAGGCCAGGCGCGAGGCGCGGGCGGCCGAGCAGCGCGGAGGTGCCAGCGGGCCATAGTGGCCGGCGGCCGGCGGTGGCAACTGGCCAGCGTTCAAGGCCGGCACGGTCTGTGGACTGGGGCGCGGCCGAACTCAGTTTCGCACGGGAGTTTAGACGATTCGTGTAGCTGGACACTATTTGCTTGGCCGAACGTCGTTCGTCCGGTCGAACGGCGATTCGCATGGTGGAATTCCAGCGAACGCGTTCCCTTCTGGCTGAATAATTTCCTTCTGTCCATCCTTAATTTTATCTTAATCTCATCTGATCCACTTCCGTGCCACCATGTAGGTTCGCACGCAGCTGTGGAGGGAGCGTCCGGACAGTTGCATATTCCCAATCCGTCATGTAGCAGTTTTGCTGAGCTTGCGCAAGGCAAGTACCTCGTAGCCGTGACCTTTCCGTTTCGCATATCATGTGTTTCCAGATTACTTGTCACCTTGTCATTGAGTATAATTATCATATCACCCACGCTTACCTGTCTAAAATCATGTCATTAAATTACATGTTGGATATCATATCATCATGGTCACCTGGCTACTATCGTACCATTAAAGTTACTTGGCTGATACCATGTCACTGAAGTTACCTGATTGATATTACACCACTAAAGTTACCTGCCCACTAGCGTGTCACTAAAGCATATCGGGTCAATATCATACAGGGGCGAATCCATGGGGTAGGCTTCATCAGGCTGAAGCCTACCCTCCAATGGTTCGCCGACCCCCCTCCTTTGCAAAGACCAGCAGTGACTGGCGTCTAGAGAGTGGCGACGAAGGCACGAAGCCAGGGGAGAAGAAAGGCCGAACAGCCGAAGTAGAAATACAGCCATACAGGCCCACAGCCCACCGGCCCACACGACACATCCAGTTCATGCTGCCCAGTTCAACTTCCGAGCTCCCGTTCCCCCAAATCCCCAAATCCATTCCCTCCCGAGCTCACGTTCCCCCAAATCCCCAATCAATTGAACCCGGTCGCCGGATCCGCAGGGGGGACGCCGGGGAAGGGCCGAGGCGGGGTTGCGCTGTCGCGGCCTCGCGGGGAGGCGGGAGGCAGGGAGGCCGTCGCCGGTCGCGTGAAGGCAGCCGTGAGCCCGTGAAGTGAAAAGTTTCACCGTGGGTCAGTGGGTGTGTCTGTGTGGGAACTGTGAAGGCGTCGCCGGTGCCTGGTTGCCTTTAGCTTTAGCCTTTAGGCGTGAGGCCGTGAGTCACGGACTGGGATCTGTCAGTTACTGATTTACTCGGTTGATGATCTGTCGGTTGCTGGCTAATGCAGTAATGCTTGCTGTCGGTTGATGCTCCCAGACTTGTGCTTGGTACTTGTCCTGGACGGCTGGACTATTCAGTGTCTCTGTCTCAGACATTCAGTGCACTATTGGTTGCTGGCTTACTGCTTGATAACTGAAGGCTTGTGAAGATCTGCTGTTATTTGGATTCAGTGATTTGTATTTTGTAAGTATACTATTATACTGTTACGGCCGAGCTTATTTGATTAGCAATTAATTATTATACTGTTATACTGTCGAGCTTATTTGATTAGCAATTAATTTGTTATACTGTTATACTGTTGTATATACTCAACTAGCAATTAATTTGTAGGTTTGCAATAATGGAGAAACGAACTTTGCGTAATTATTTTACAAGCAATTCAATTAGTACTCCCCCAACTGATGAGAGCGCAACTCTACCAAAGAAGTCTCGACTAGAATTTAATCCGGATGAAATTATTGCCGATCCAGCGCATCGCTATTGTGTCACTATTTTTTTAAAATTTTGATGTACAGATTGTTACCTATCAGAATCATATTTACATGTTTTAGGGATTCACTTGCCATTAGCAAGGTACCTCCATTGTATCTCTCTTTTTTCTTTGCTTTTATTCATGTATGAAACTATGAATTTGATTGCACAAGAATACAAAAGAGTAAAGTCCATTACCGGTCCTTAAACTTTTTATGTTGTGTCATCCCGGTCCATATACTTTTAAAGTATGTCATCCCAGTCCTTAAACTTTCATAGTGTGGCAATTTCTTTTGAAAGTCTATGAACCCGGATGACACAGCATAAAAAGTTCACTGCTACAACTACATACGATGTTGCCACACTTTGAAAGTTTAAGGACCGGGATGACATACTTTAAAAGTCTATGGACCGGGATGACACAACATAAAAAGTTTAAGGACCGGTAATGGACTTTACTCAATACAAAACTATGTTTCTTACTTAATTAGTTTAGTCAATCGAGGTGTAAGGCTAACAATTCTAGAAAAAGCTTATGATTTGGTAGAAGAATGTATATATTTTTAGCCCACCCTCATTTTTCATTCTAGATTCGGCACTGATATCATATCACTAGTGCTGTCTGGTTATTATCATATCGTTCACATTTGCTTGTTTATAGATGTTTAATATTGCATGCGTGCCATGATGTTCTAGATTATTTTATTTGCACCTGCCACTATGTTAATTAGGATGTTCAGTTGAAATGTTCTAGAGTTTATGCTTTTAATTAGTGTTTTAGAATGAGTAAAGTCCATTACCGGTCCTTAAACTTTTTATGTTGTGTCATCCCGGTCCATAAACTTTTAAAGTATGTCATCTCGGTCCTTAAACTTTGAAAGTGTGGCAATTTCTTTTGAAAGTCTATGGACCGGGATGACACAGCATAAAAAGTTCACCGCTACAACTACATAGGATATTGCCACACTTTGAAAGTTTAAGGACCGGGATGACATACTTTAAAAGTTTATGGACCGGGATGACACAGCATAAAAAGTTTAAGGACCGGTAATGGACTTTACTCTTTTAGAATCTATGTTTAAATTGTTAATGGGGGGTAGTATATGAACATGATTGACTTAGGTTTAAATTATTGACACTCATTTGATATTAGGACTGCTATGTTTTAGTTCCCTAATATTATGTTTCACTAATTGTACGATGTTGTATTTGAGCCATGAAAGATGCATGTATTAAACCTGTTAATCTGGCTAATATTCACTTATCACATAATAAAACTTGATTGGTGGATAACTTTGCGTGAACTATATTATAATACCTCTTTAGGTTAATCCCTATATCACTATCATCTTATCATTATTCCACATCGCCCTCATATCAGATACTATGACTCTCTATTTTCAACCCTAGCACCTCTTTCCACTTCTCCTAACTTTATCATAGCCTTATCCTCGCCATCTCTTAGTTTCCTCAAATTCATACTTTATGATTTGTCCATGATGTATCAGCTACCCTATCACCAATCCCATCTCTCCAGTCTCATTGTATTAAATCGTTACCCTCATAACTTTACCTTAAATCATTCATGACTCCTAACTATATCATGGATAATTCACTAAATAAAGAACTAAGGGTTATCACGCCGGGACTACCCACATATAGGGGAGATTTTCACCCAACCTGGTAACGTACGGGGGGTCGTACATTCTCGTTACATAGGATATTACACCCCGTCTACGGTTATACAGTCGAGGACAAGGTTGTGCCTAGCTATTCTTGTATAACCGGGTATGTGGAATGAGGTCGCCGGCACCCTTGCTATAACTTGCTATAACTTGTCACATAACAACTATCTTTAATACACAGTCTCCATGATATCCATCTCCCATTTATGTTAATATCTCTGATATCAGTTGTTCGTTGCCTTCATCTTGTACCCGTTGTTTACTTGTGATGCTTGTCCTTTATTTCATGTGGTTGCATTACTTGTCTTTACTCTTGTGTTGCGACCGTTGTTGGGTACTTGCTGAGATTTTCAAATCTCATGCATGCTCTTTTCAGTCTCAGGTAAAAGGCCAGTGGAGTGATAGCATCATGCATGGGTAGGAGCACACGAGTTTTCAGCACCGTGGTTTGCCACTATTTTGTTGTTTCATTCATTCTTTATTTGGTTAGAAGTGGACCGGTCCCATGTTTTAAATATTTATTCCAGCTTCCGTTGGTTCTGTATTAAAGTGTTAATAAAGTTCTAAACTCTTTGTGATTTCTTTTGTTGTTCTTATTTATTCTTCACTTTGGCGATGACGTTCCATAGTGGTATCCCATATGGTTATGTGGAGTGCTACACCATTGCCCTTAGTTGGCGTCGAAAAAGCAACGTTGTTAGTGTTGCTGAATCATTATTAGTCACGGTAATTATGTGAATGTCGGTGCTTATACGTACATAATGTTCTTTGCATGGAAACAAGATTAATTTTTTTACATTTGGAAACACTTATTATGCTTAGCATTTTGTATGGCATTTTGCAGAAACTATTAGACTTGCAGATATTAGTTAGATTGGATGGAGGGTCAAACTGTGATAATTGTGACAAAAATGTGAAAAATAAAAATAGTTGATACTCTGAGAAATATAACTAATATTGAAATCACCATTTGCACCATTTTTTGATTTATCTGAAATTAATAGCATGTAATAAAGAGATAATTATTAAAAAAAGACCCAAATGCCCCTAGCAATTGACGAGAGACCAGATTTATTTAAAATAGCATACAACTTCCAAAAACTATAAAAATTCATAGAGTTGTTGTTCAATATGTTAGTGATGTGGGTCAATATTTGGAGGCATAGTTGAAACAAAATTTTCAGATTTGTAATATAAATGGTAACAAAGGGTGCTATTTACAAACAAAGAGTGAGTGAAAATGAAAAAAAACTCAAAACATTATGAAAATTCATAGAGTGGTTGTTTATTATGTTAGTGAGGTAGAAAAAAATATTTTGTGGCACTATTGAAAGAAAATTTTTAGATTTTTAATGTAAATTGTAATAAATTCTACTATTTACAAACTGAGAAAGAAATGAGCTCTAAAAATTTAGGAAAAATTCTCACATGGTCCTAAGATGTCGAATAGAACCAAAAAATTTTGATTTTGGTTTTTTGTATAGTGAATTTTTCCAAATTTAAAAAATTGCGCAAATAGCACAATTTTGGAGTTGAATTTGTAGAGCAGATGAAATGGAAGGGTCACTTCATGAAATTTTATATTTGAGTTTTACAGTACCCCAATGATCTAGGAAAAAAATTTAGTATTTTGGGTAATCCAATTTGTGATGGGAAATTTTCTAGATTAGTTTACATGGGGTTAACTCTTATATTCGAGTTGAAAATGTGAAAGTAAAATTGATTTACATTGTGGGGAATATAATTAATAGATTAGGCATACTAGTGAAGAAGTACATAGTATCCATATTTCCAGAATAACCAAGTACTTGCTATATAGCCACATCGTATGCGCGTCGGTTTAGGATTCCAATATATTACATGTTTCTTGTCTCCCAATGGTAGTCCTGTGTAAATTGTCTATAATTGGTTATGTGTTTTGCTTTTAATTTGCCATATGTTTTACTTGTAATTTGTTTGATGTACCTTACGTTTTGAGTTCAGACTAACTTGATGTTATACTTTCGACAGGACATGGCGCAGCCTTCAATTAACCCTATGTACGAGCTGCTCGACCCACGCTGGGATGCCCGACACCACTGTCATGCATGGGCATCTGGGGTGGTCCCTTCGGCCTTCATCCTTAGCACCCTAGAGAGCACTGGCCACTGTTCTAGTGGTACATCTCACTATTGCAACACACGGGGCTCCTGCCCTTTGCTCGCATGTTAGATGTATTGCATGGGTTCCAATTGGACACTTCACTGTTGTCCGCACTCATGGACTATTGGCGTCCCGAGATCCACACGTTCCACTTTCGCTGGGGGAGATGACTGTTACTCTACAGGACATCGCCATGCTCACAAGTTTACCGCTGCAGGTGCTGCAGTAGTGCCCCTCCCAGGTGACCAAACTGGAAGATACAAATTGCCGAACGGTTCGGTTACCCTATCCCCGAGAGCTCATTGGGGTGCCACATGAGTGGCTACAGTAGTACATGATGTGCCATCCTTCTTCGGACTTCAGGCTTGCTCCTATCCTCCCCACGGACGGCGCCAACTGTCCTCCCCATGATTGTACATTGCTTTTACAATTATACCCTTACAGCTGAGTATCCCCTTCAGGGGCACTTATGTCATTACACATGGCCTATTCTGGGCCTTATAACCTTCTACCAGGCCTGCTGGGATTAGGTGGGGGCCACCCCTACAACAGGAGCCTCTCATGGTAAAGGGCTTCACAGGGCCGAAGCCATGTTGCCGAGTCCTTTGGCCCCCTCCGTCCCTGCGGCCTGTGAACTTTCCCGAACTTGACCGGGGGCTGAGGCCGTAGCCGAACCCGACGCTTGGATTGGTGGTTGGGGTAGGTGTGCGAGCGCTCCGTTCCGAGCTGGCGCCGGATCGAAGTAGGCGCGCCCGCGCGCTCCGTCCCCCTGTCGTGGCGGGATCGTGGTTGCCCGGGCGGTCCACGTGGCGGAGTGTGCTTGGCGCGGTGCTGGCCTTGAGACGCCGTGGCCATTTTAATGTGGCAACGGATTTCAGGTGGTTCGACTTCCGCCGGTTGGCTCCCCCGCTGATTGGCCTACCACCGGTTGGACTCCCGCTAGTTGGCTCCCCCGGTGGTGGGGTATATATATATACGGCGCGGGTGCGGCGTTGTTCCTCATGGTGTCCTTGGATATAGGCTGCTCCCCTAAAATGGGCCCCTTCCGTGCATCGACATTCCCTAGCGACGCTGAGCGGCTTGGGGGATGTTGATGCACAGATGGATGTCTATTTTTCTTGGGAGCTTGGTTAGCGTCTGTTACCGGTAGCCAGCCGCGCTTCGTGCCCTCGTGCTGCGTGTCTACATACGACGGCAAGGTATTCCCTGTGTGGGAAGTGGCAACTGGCGGGATTGTGCGCGCGGCCCGCTCCTCAAGGCCAAGGTCCAGGCCGAAGCCGCGGCTGCGGCCAGGTTGGAGTGGCGATCGAGAAGACGGCCTCCTGCGCACGCGACGTGCCTACCCTTCGAACGGGTGGCAGCGGAGCTGGCGCCTAGTCGAGGTAGATGCGCGCGCTCCGTCCCCTATCCTCCGAACGGGTGGCAGCGGAGCTGGCGCCTAGTCCAGGTAGACGCGCGCGCTCCGTCCCCTACCCTTCGAACGGGTGGCAGCGGAGCTGGCGCCTAGCCGAGGTAGACGCGCGCGCTCCGTCCCCTACCCTTCGAACGGGTGGCAGCGGAGCTGGCGCCTATCCGACGTAGACGCGCGCGCTCCGTTTCCTACCCTTCGATCGGGTGGCAGCGGAGCTGGCGCCTAGTAGAGGTAGACGCGCGCGCTCCGTCCCCTACCCTTTGAACGGGTGGCAGCGGAGCTGGCGCCTAGCTGAGGTAGACGCGCGTGCTCCGTCCCCTACCCTTCGAACGGGTGGCAGCGGAGCTGGCGCCTATCCGACGTAGACGCGCGCGCTCCGTCCCTTACCCTTCGAGCGGGTGGCGGCGGAGCTGGCGCCTAGCCAAAGTATACGCGCGTGCGCTCCGTCCCCTACCCTTCGAACGGGTGGCAGCGTAGCTGGTGCCTAGTCAAGGTAGACGCGCGCGCTCCGTCCCCTACCCTTCGAACGGCTGGCAGCGGAGCTGGCGCCTAGTCGAGGTAGACGCGCGCGCTCCGTCTCCTACCCTTCGAACGGGTGGCAGCGGAGCTGGCGCCTATCCAACGTAGACGCGCGCGCTCCGTCCCTTACCCTTCGAGCGGGTGGCGGCGGAGCTGGCGTCTAGCCGAAGTAGACGCGCGTGCGCTCCGTCCCCTACCCTTCGAACGGGTGGCAGCGGAGCTGGCGCCTAGTCGAGGCAGACGCGCGCGCTCCGTCCCCTACCCTTCGAACGGGTGGCAGCGGAGCTGGCGCCTAGACAACGTAGACGCGCGCGCTCCGTCCCCTACCCTTCGAACGTGTGGTAGCGGAGCTGGCGCCTATCCGACGTAGACGCGCGCGCTCCGTCCCTTACCCTTCGAGCGGGTGGCGGCGGAGCTAGCGCCTAGCCGAAGTAGACGCACGCGCGCTCCGTCCCCTACCCTTCGAACGGGTGGCAGCGGAGCTGGCGCCTAGTCGAGGTGGACGTGCGCGCTCCGTCCCCTACCCTTCGAACGGGTGGCAGCGGAGCTGGCGCCTAGCTGACGTAGACGCGCGCGCTCTGTCCCCTACCCTTCGAACGGGTGGCAGCGGAGCTGGCGCCTAGGCGAGGTAGACGCGCGCGCTCTGTCCCCTACCTTTCGAACGGGTGGCAGCGGAGCTGGCGCCTAGCCGACGTAGACGCGCGCGCTCCGTCCCCTACCCTTCGAACGGGTGGCAGCGGAGCTGGCGCTAGCCGAAGTAGACGCGCGCGCTCCGTCCCCTACCCTTCGAACTGGTGGCAGCGGAGCTGGCGCCTAGCCGAAGTAGACGCGCGCGCTCCGTCTCCTACCCTTCGAGCGGGTGGCAGCGGAGCTGGCGCCTTAGTCGAAGTAGACGCGCGCGCTCCGTCCCCTGCCCTTCGCACGGGTGGCAGCGAAGCTGGCGCCTTAGTCGAAGTAGACGCGCGCGCGATCCTTGAAGCCGAAGCCACGGCTGAAGCCTGCCGCGGTAGAGGCTCAGCGGTGGTCTGAGTTGCAACTTCACACCGTGAACATCGCCACGCATGCGGTGATTGCGATCTGACGACGCGGTCATGCGCTGTAAAGGCGCCTGGAATCGCGCCGGCCCCCGGTTTGCCAGGGCTAGGTTGTCGTACCCTGCGACCCGCCTCGGCGCGTGTGGGGTACGCGGTGGTTTGTTACTTGTGCGCGGCGGGATGCGAACGGTTGCGATCCCACGGTCTATTAGTGCGCTTTAATGACGGCTGGAGGCGTGTCGACTCCTGGGCTCGTGTGCTCCAGCTATCTCGTGCGGGGGTTGGCACGCGGCGGGAGGCCATTGGAGCGTCGTGCTCAGACAGTCCTTACCGCTGTAGTCGCGCCCCCTCGTCTTTGGTTATGGGGGATTGTGCGGGACGGACCGTTGTATAATTTCGGTCACGTCCGGTACGTGGGCCGTTGCGACGCTTCGGCATCGGGGCGAGGTGACGTGAAATAGCCCTCGCAACCGCACCCCCGCAGTTCTACGCCCTCTTCTTGCTTGCATCGTCTTGCGTACTCCCATAGCAACCTCGCCGGCATATCGCTTTCGCGAGAGGCTATGGCATCTGGTGGCAAGCGTGACCAGGCGGCTAGTGCCAGCGGCATTCGCCGGCGATCTTCGCCGCTAGAGGTGAAGTACTCGCTCAGCGAACGCGACCCAGCGGCGGCGGACAAGTGCTGGCTGGCGGCGGAGAAGGAAGGCGCGTTCTCCGGTGAGCTGGGCCCGTCGCTCGTGACTGAGAAGACAATCCAAGCGATTCTGCGCGCGGGGAAGCTGTCCGAGCGCCAAGCGGTACGATTGCCCGCCGCCGATGAGACGGAACCGAGCCCCGAGAGGTCGGAGGCGCTCGTATTCATTGCCTTTTTCGACGCGGGGCTCCGCATCCCGGCGGCGGCGATCGTGGGCGACGTGCTGCGGACCTTTGGGCTGGAGTTGGCGCAGCTGACTCCGAACGCCGTGGCCCGGCTCGCGGTGTACAGTTGGGCTTTACGCTCAGGAGCGTGCTGGCCTAGCGCTTCATTGTTCGCCTACCTGCACGAGGCACGGTGCCAGCGCAAGGATCGGAAGGACGGGACGCTGTCGAGCTTCGGCAGCGTCACCTTTATTCTTCGATCAACCTGCAGCAAGCTCTTCCCTGCGAACTCCACTCGCGGGAAGTGGGAGTCTCGATGGATGAGGCGGTGGTTCTACCACCGCGTGGAGAGCGGGAGCGGCCTTGAGTGCACGGGTCGGCCGATCGCGTTCAAGACCTCGCCCGGTCGAACGCTCGACTACGAGGACAGGCGGAGGGCCCAGCGGCTCGTGGGCGTGGCCGCCCGTTTCAACATGCGCGACCTCGCCGAGGAGTACGTGATGTACGGTGTGGCACCGCTCGCCAGCGACTGGCGCCTTGCCGCCGAGAAGCGTCGAGACGACAATGTTTCACCGTGGGTCTGCGCGCTGCCGGCTCCCTCCGGTATTCGTAAGCCTCGACCGTATCTCCCCTTTACGCACGCAAAACGCGTTATAGGTTATCTTATCTTCTGCCTTGCTTGTAGGGGTTCGCTTGGAGGATGCAGAGCAGGCCGCGCGCGTATTCCTGGGGCCGTATACCGGCAGGGAGCATGAGCAGCGCGCGTCCGCTACCGCCGAGGCGGTGCTGGGGCGGATAAACCGCGTGTGCGAGGCCCTGGGCCTTGCCGTGCCGGAGCGTGCTGAGCCGGGCCCGCCGCATCAAGACGACGGCGCGACGAGGAGGAAGGCGCCGTCTCGCAAGAGGGGTCATGGTGGGGCGTCTGCCGTGCTTGGTGTAGCGGCTGCCGGTGCCGCTGCTAGCGCTCCCGATGGTACTGCAGGCGCCGAGTCAGATTCGGCGAGGTACGCCGACTCCGGCTTGGATGGCGCAGACGCCGGGGGCGACGGATCCTCGGCGGGTGCCCTGGACGGCGGGCTCGCCACGAGCAGCTGGAGAGAAGTCTCGTCGCACGTGGCGGTCGTCGAGACAGGATCCGGGGGGACCGGTGGTGCTGGGGCGGTGCCTTCGACCGTGGCCGTAATAACGCCGGAGACGTCCGCCGTGGGGGCGCGCGGAGCTGGGTCTTCACCGGCAGCAGCGGCCGGGACCGGGGTGCCCCCCTCAGTGGTTGCCACGGCGGGAGCTTCGCCCCTGGGTGCTGCAGTCGCGGGGGCCTCTCCGTCGTCGGCTGCTGGAGCGGCGTCGTCGCCCCTTGCTCCGGCTAAGCGGCCGTGTCTGCGGCCGGAGCTCCATCGGACGTCGAGGGGATTCGTCGTAGCGACGGGCATCGGGAGCTTGTGGGACTCCGACGCATATGCCGAGGTTGCTGCGGCGCGCACTTCCTCTGCCCTTCAAGACGTGCCGTCCGCCGTGCAGGAACGGTCGGCGCCGGCCCTTAACGCGGAGGCTTCTGCTCTTGGCGGGACCGCGCCTGGGGCGGGCCCTCGGAGCCCTCCTTCCGCTACCGAAGGTAAGGTGGTTTGGCTTCCCTGGTGCTTTCGTTGCGTCTTGCGGCGCTCACCTGCGTCACTGTCTGTAGCGTCACTTATTCCGGAGGAGGAGCCTTTGCCAGGACATGGAGGTCGTGGCGTCGACGGCGCGAACGTCGTGCGTCCGAGTCCCTCGGACTTCGTTCCTCCGTTCGAGACGCTGAGGGCGTGGCATGGGATCGTGGATGACGCTGCCGCCAGCGTCAGCCAGCAGGCGCTTCATACCTACGGAGTGGAGTGTCTCGGGGACGCCTTCGAGGTGTCGGGGGTGAGGGTAAGTACCTACCCATGCGACGATGCTTGGCCATGCTGAGCTTGCTAAGTCGTTTCGCCCTGCAGACGCTGGTGCTGGGGCAGGCCCTGCAAACGACCTATGTTCATGCGCAACGGGCGCTCGAAGATAGGCTGCGGGTCGCCGAGGAGGGGCTATGCGAAGCCACGGGAGTCCGTTTCGCGCAGGATGCCCGCATCCGCCAGCTGGAAGCGGAGTGCGCCGCGGCGAAGGCGCATGCCGAGGGACTTGCCGCTCCGGCGCGGGAGTCGGCCGCGGAGGTGATGCGCCAGGAGTTCGCGGCGGAGCGGGACGGCCTTCTGCAACAAGTCGCCTCGCTAGAAAAGGAGAAAGGCGAACTCGCCTTAACTCTAGCGGAGCGTGACGGGACGCTTGGCGAGGTTTCGGTGGTTGCATGGGATGCCATGCAAGCGCTGGAAAGCCACCTCGAAGGGCTTGTGACCGGAGTGCCGGACCACGCCTTCGGGCCGGAGGAGGTGTTGCTTCGGACTTCAGGCTTGCTCCTGTCCTCCCCACGGACGGCGCCAACTTTTGTGGCTACAGACCAAACAGAGAGAGAGATGGTAGTGGAGAGTTGGGAGTAAGTGATGGTAATGGCTTGGGTTCTCCCCATGGCCTGTATTCCATATATATATACATGGGGAGTGCTTTTACAATTATACCCTTACAGCTGAGTATCCCCTTCAAGGGCACTTATGTCATTACACGTGGCCTATTCTGGGCCTTATAACCTTCTACCAGGCCTGCTGGGATTAGGTGGGGGCCACCCCTATAACAGTACACTTCATACTTACTGTGGTACATCCCGCGCACTAGAAGTAGGCTTACTGGGCTAGCGCCACATCGTTAGCCGGGATCACACACGATGATGCTGTACTTGCAGGCCAAGACGCTCACCGAGCAGCACACCATGACGAGGCGGTATGACAATCTTCCTACAATTTTTCGACGGCAACACATTTCTAACTAGTTCTCCTTTTCCTTATAGTACGACCACCTCGACAGTGTACACCGTGAGTCTGAAGACGCTTTGCACCATGGGAAGAACAGTACCATCGACCGGCTCTTGGGTATGATACATTCCATCTAAGACCACGCGAGGGCGGGGGAATGGTCTATCAGTTATGGTCGGCATAGCGACGTTGCCGTGCCACGACACAGACAACGAGGGTAGCCTCCACCCCCACCGCCCTCTGCGCCACCTCCGCCCTCTATCCGCACGTCCATCGCACTCCGACAGTTGTCCTACCTACGGTCGTTCCTCCTTCGTGCGCTTCGGGCTAGTGGTACAGGAGTTCACACATGTTGTCCTCTATTAATCTTCATGCACTTCATTGTAATTTATCTATTACTATCGTTTCTTCTTGCAGCATTTGACAGGGGCTAACACTCTGCTACAGCCATATTCATCACAGAGGGAGATGCGTGCACAAACTTCCTCACCGGGTTGATAACAGTCGAGTACACACAGTGACCCCGACTCTCTATCGTGTCGAGATGATGCGTTGCTGACATTCGGACATTGGGCTTCGTTCGACCTACACGAGGGTGACCCCCGGTTGACCCAGATGTATGAGGGATACACTATGCAACACTACAATGGTGATTGCGCCGGAGGATCGTTGTCTGCACAGTCATATACACTAGTACGCTGTAACTATATAACATAACATATGCACCGCACTAAGGCATCGCACAAAATCTGCAGGTCTGGACAGAGCAGCTCGGTCATCTAGGACAGGGTTTGTTGTCTGCACTTCCCACTCTCCAGGTACATGCCTTCCAATAGTACTACGCACTACAAATATTGCATCGTCTGCCCTAACGCACCTATACCATCTGCGCAGGATATTAACCCAACTGTGAATGACTGGCTCAGTACTTTTTTCAGCCCTTCGTCGTACCCCTTCGCCGCAACCCCTCCTCCGACGCAGGCCTCATGCTACGACCTCTGAGATGCACACTAGCCCCCCCGGCCAGGTTCACCTTCTATGACATCACCTACACCATCCGAGGCCACGGCGGCAGGGTGCACCATGACTTCATATATACTATCTTTAGTAGCGTCGCGTTGTATCTCCGCGTAATACAATTTAAATTATAATTGTGTCAGAAGGTTCTACAAAAAATTATAATTTTTAAGCCTATTTGTTTTGTTTACAAATTTGAAAAAAATAAATAATAAAATTAAAACAAAATGCCGGGCCACCTCTTGGCGCCCTCCCCCGGCGCACACGCCACCTGCCCCAGCGCCCTACCTGAGCACGCCACCTGGCCTGGCACTCCTCCGCGTGCCACCTCCCTTGCGTGGTCTCCTGACCTCTCACACCAGGGGACCAAATCTGCCATTTCACATAGCCAAGAGCTATTTTCGGTATTACGTCGTGAGCGAGGGCCGATGGTAGCCATTTCACATAGCCAAGAGCTATTTTCGGTATTACGTCGTGAGCGAGGGCCAGATTTACCATCGGCTCTCATCTTTGCTCCTCTCTCACGTGGCCGTGTCCCCTCCCGCCCCCGATTTCACATTCTTGCCTTCATGATCGCCTGCTCCTGTTTCGGCTTACAACCACTCGTAGACCCGTTAATTTTATATTTGTTTTTTCTTTTAGATTTGATTTCTCTGGAATTCAAAACAAATATAGCAACCTTTTTTTGAAGTAGCTTCATTCCTCTAAACAAATCTAAAATCACGTATGTCATCTACCGCCGTTTTGAAAAGTATAAAGAAAATCTTCAGCTGTATGTCAAAAAAACATAGACAAGAACTCGTCATCTGTATTAATTGTATATGTTGAGAAGCCGGTTTCTCTAAGCGTGCGAACAAATCTAGGATTTCAAAACTTTAAAATCCCATGTTACAGTTGTGACAGTGGAGTTCATAGTCGGCTCACGTTTTTCTCTACCGACGATCTTCGGAATTAGAAAAATGATTTGAAAAGGTTACTGTGCTATGCATTTTTTTAAAAATCTGATCAGGATGCCATTCGAGTAAGAAGATAGGCATCCGGGTGAATTCTAGGCCCGACGAAAGGACAACGCCACCTCTTTACCAGCCACAAGCTGGGACCTATTGTGCCGTTGTGCTATGCATTACGACCAGTGGCGAAGTCAGAAATAAAATTAAGGGTGGGCTGAATCATTTATCGGACTAAACTAAATTGTCACAAATATAGTCTAATACTCTTATAGAATTTCAAATTCATATAGAAATTATACAGTTGGAGTCTTGGAGACAAACAACGAAAAACAGAGAAATATAAAGTATGTACTTCGACAATAGAAAGCGCATACACAAGAATATATAATTATTCTGCTATGAGTACGAAGTAGCAATAACTCATCTGTGTATAAAACAAGGTTAGGGACAAAACCTTTCTCTCGCATCTCCTTGACAATCTCCACTACCCTATCCACTGCACCTGCCTTGACGAGGCAATCTATCACCACGTTGTAAGTTGTCACACTAGACAAGAGCCCATCCAAAAACATGCACTCCAAATAGTGTTCTGCCTTTGAAAAACTCTTGTGGTTTAGTAAGGATTTGATGATCACAATATAGACATCAGATGCTGGATTCTCACCTTTTCTTAATGAAATCATCTAGCAACTCACACAAAATGCTCAACTCTGTGTATTTCATGGTACAAGAGATCACAATGCCAAATGTCGAATTGTCGAGATACCCCCTAGTGTTCATCTTCTTCACGACGTCAATTGCCTCTTTGGCCATCACGTTCTTCGATAAGCAATACAGCGTAACATGCCACGCACATGGGTGCAGAGCCGGCTCACATCCTAACCACTCACTCAACATCCCATATGCCCTGTCTCTTCCCAAGGACCGAAACGCTCCATGAACCAACGTCATGTACGTAGCCTCGCTTGGCGCCACACCCTTCTCCTTCATCTTACCCAGCACACGAACTGCATCCTCCACCCTGCCAGCATTGCAGAACCCATTGACCAGCATTGTGTACGTGAACACATTCGGCCTGATCCCCGCGCCCTCCATCTGCCTCACCAGCCGGAGCGCCTCGTCGACGATCCCGCGCTGGCAGACACCGTGGATGAGCGCGTTGTAAGTGAAGCAGTCCGGCCGACACCCGTCCGCGGGCATCTGCTGGAACCTGAGGTACGTGGCGTCGACGGCGCCAGCCCTCACTGAAGCCGCGGTCACCATGTTGTACACCGAGGTGCTGGGCCTCAGCCCCAGTCGCGGCATTTGCACGAACACCTCGTGGGCGTACGTCGCGAGGCCCAGCCTACCCCAGCTGCCGATCAAGGCGCAGAACAGCTCCTCGGAGACCTCACACCCGCACGCCACCAGTGCCGCGGACAACACCACCAGCCCGCGCCGCCACAGCGCGTCGCCGAGGGCACGCCACACCGAGCTGTCCCGCGCGAAGTGGCGCCTGAACCGCGAAGCCCAGTCGGGGGGTGCCGCCGCCGCGGGGAGGTGAGGCTCGAGCCTTACTAAGCCTCCCCGCTGGCTACGCCCCTGATTACGACCGGTTTCAATGCTGTAGTTCAATTCCTACAGTACAAATGCTGCTACGTAAAATAACTAAACATGATATAGAATAATAAAAAATAATCAAGATCATGAGACAAAAATTTATTGTGAAAAATTCTTACAGAAAAATCAGAGATACACAATCGTCAAAATCATTATATAGAAAAAAAGTTACAAAACACTCCTGACATAACGTGATTATGCCTATGCAATATACAACTTGCAATGCTTTTTGCCTATCAAGAGATTTATACGGGGGTATAAATAGCCTTAAAAACAAGAGTTCTAGACAATGAAAAAATAGAGTTCTAGTCAGTAAAGAGAACAATATCCTACTCGAAGACGAAGTAGAGTCCTAGTCAGAGACAATAAAGAATTGTAGTCAGAAGCGACTTGAATAGCTACGACCAAGCACGTTTAGACACCACATCTGATGTAAGTTAGTGTAGATTCTATCATGGACACAAAGATAATCCCAATCATAATTTTCAACCAGTTCACATTGCTCACGATCAATCATACTGGTTGTAACATATCCTTATAAGCGAAACCCAATCGGACCCTTCAAGCGGTCGAACCCGACCAATAGCGGTTGAACCCTACCATATTCGGATAACAAAATACAACAATCTCCATATTGAGCCAAATTCCTCCTATAGCAAAAAAGAACTGAATAACTTGTAAAACAACTCTTGTGTGTTAAACGTCCAAAAGGACTAATGAACAATACCAACCATTTAGTGATAGGAACTGGCTTTGTCAATATATTAGTTGTATTATCATAAATACTGATCCTGCAAACTTTAACATCACCTTGAGCAATAACCCCTCGGATGAAGTAATATCTGACATCAATATGCTTTGTTCTCTCATAGAACATTTGGTCTTTTTATAAGACAAATGACACTATGACTATCACAAAATAAATTAGTGCAAGATGTACCTCGATAAAGCTCAGTGTACATACATCTTAGTCAAACAAAACTTTTCGCATGCTTCTAAAATAACGATATACTCGGCTTTAGTAGTCGAAAGAGCAATAGTGGCTTGTAGATAAGCTTTCCAACTCATGGCACATCCTCGAACAATGAACACATAACCAGTAAGAGATTTCCTCTTATCTAAATCTCCAGTGAAGTCGAAATCAACATATTCGACCAATTCATCACTAGTCTTTCTAAACTGCAAACAAGTATTAGAAGTGCCCCTTAAATATATGAAAATCCACTGAAGTACTCTCTAGTGGTCTTCCTGGATTGGGCATATATCTACTGACAACACTCAAAGCATGAAATAGGTCGGGCAAGAATAGACCATGGTATACATAAGTGATCCGACTGCACTTGCATACGGAACACTTAACATGTATTCAACATGTTTAACTATTTGCGGATTTGATGCTGAAGAGAGTTTGAAGTGTGTATCTAATGGGGGTACTGGAAGGTTTGGCCTTGTACATGTTGAAACGATGAAGCACTTTTTAATATACCCTCTTTGACTCAAGTAAAACTTCCCAAGCTAATGATCTATGATGATTTTCATACCAAGGATCTTCTTTGCTACACCGAGATCCTTCATGTCAAATTCACTGCTTGATTGTATCTTTAACTTTGATATTTCAGCCTTATCTTTTACCGCGATCAGCATATCATGAACATATAGGAGCAAAGTAGATAGCTAAACCATTGACGGTCTTCAAGTAAACACGGCTATTGTGGTTGGATCTCTTGAAGCCTTGAGATATCATAAATATGTCAAATATCTTTTACCATTGTCGAGGTGATTGCTTCAACCTATAGAGAGACTTCTTCTATTTATAAGCTAGTTTCTCCTTTCGTAGAACGACAAAACCTTATGGCTATTCCATATTGATGTCTTCTTCTAATTCTCTGTGTAAGATCATAGTCTTAACATCTAATTGCTCAAGCTCGCAATCACATATAGCTATTGTGAGACCCTGGATTTACTGTTCGAAATCCTATATGATTCCACCACACTATTTTCAGGGTCAGTAGATAGTGCTCACAGATATATTGCTGAACATCAAATATATATCTTGCGGAGCATAGCTAATAGAAATGTAGACATACACATAGGACCCTCAGGATATGCCTACAGGCAACAAATTGAGGCTCACGACCTTGTTCTTGGCCTCATCATCTTCTAGTCTTGTTAACACCTTTAGATGACTGCACGGTTTTTCTTTCTCCTCCTTATTAAATAATAGTAATTGAGCAACAGTGAGTACAAAGATACTTAGCAAGACATCACACAGAATACATTTATAATAGATGCAAGGCTAGCAAAAGGAGGCTCGAGGTTCTTTTATTTACAGAAAGCTACAATTATAATACAATAAGTAGAAAGGTTGAGACTTAGTATTTTAACTAAACCATATTTTAAAGACTGTAATGCCATAATAATCTTAGCAAAGGTTCTGTCCACCTTCTACAAAGCATGGTTCCATTCACTACATGCTATATTTAATTTTTGTGTTCCAACCACCCTTTATATTCACTAGGTTTCAACCACCTAGGAGAAATCAAAGTCAGGGTTCCATCCACCCTTTGTTTTTATCCCAACCACAAAGATTCTTTTGGAAATAGACACTAACTCAAATAAGTTTGCATATCCGCTTATGATCATGGGCACATCTTTCAAACAATTTTTATTTTGTAGAGGTCATACATTTTACCCACAAGAGACAATGAACTTGTTATATTCCACATATTTCCTTAGATATGCAGTTCAAAAAGATCACCATAAAGCCTTTACAATACATCTTCCCAACAAGGTTACACCTGCTAAGGTTTCCACTACTGTGGGGTTATCACTAGCCGCTCAGCCGCTCCAGAGGTGCCCCCTTGCACCGTACGATGGCTTAAAACCAACGACTCAACCCGTGTTCTACCGAATGGCGCAACCTGCGCTGGATCAACACAAATTAATTAGTTAGGTCATACCTATTGTTGACTTGTGATTGCACTGTTTTATATTGGAAGGTCATCACAGGATTCAGTTTTTAGAGTTACATGGGCGGTTCTGCCACAAACCACACTCTCGTGCTCCCACCGCACTAGCCCCACTGTAACATCCTGAAAATTTAATATTTGAAAATCTGAATTTCTTGAATTATTTTTGCAATATATTCTATTAGAATTTGGATTTCATGGAGTTTTCCTGACTTTGATTGAGGTTCTAAAAATTTAAGAAATTCATAAAAGACAAAGACAAACATTAGTAATACCAAAAAGTGAATATGCAAATAATAGAAAACTAAAATCTTAAATACTAATCTGGAAAGATGATCCAGTAAAAGGAGGGAGAAACTTGAACTAAAATATAAAATTTCATTTTGAAAATAATAGTATAAAAGGGCAACAAAAATAAATATATAAATTATGTGCAAATATACACAATAAACAAAAAGATAATAAAAAATGTGTATTCGGCCGACCGAGCGGCCGGCCCAATCTTTCTCCTCCCCGCGCACGCACACGGCCCAGCGCCCACCCGCGCGCAGTCCGCCCACGCCCCCTTTTCTCTGGCGCGTGGCCCCGTCTCCACCGCGCCTCCCATTGCTAAGGTCGCTGCGCTGCGGGTCCCGCCCCTCACTCTCTTTTCCTCCCTGCCCGCGGGCCCAGGCGCTCCCGCACCCCCACTCCCCTTTTTCCCCTGGCCAGCGGGCCCCACCCCACGCCCGCGTCTCTTCTTCCTCCTCCCCCGACTCTTTCTCTCTGCGCGGAGGACAGCGTCCTCGCTCCCCGTGGCGCGCATGCGCAACCATCGCCGGCCGCGCTTGCAGCTTGACCTCGGTCACCCTGAGTCGTCCCATCGACCCGAGCGGCGCACCCGCACCCGCCCCTGGTTTCGTCGCCTCCGCCCTCGGTTTCGCCCACAGCTCCGCGCCATCGGCTCCGCCTCGTCGCGCTCGTCAGCCACGTGGCGCCAGTCCTCTGCCGCTCAGAGCGTGCGCAGCGCAAAGCTGCAGCCAGCAGCGTAACGTCGCGCCCGACCGCTTTGCAGAACCTACCCCTGCCCCGTCGCGTCGCCGCCTGCCCCGCCATGACCACACGGCCACCCCGCCCGTTGCCAGCGCCAACCGGCCGCCTATAAAAGGCGCTGAGCCCTCCATTGAGCTCCCCACGCTGCCCTCTTCGCTCCCTCAAAGGTAATTGAGCCTCCGTGCCCCGTAGCCACCAGTGAGCCGCCTCCTTCCCCAACTCCGGCCACTCGGCAATCCGCCGCTTGGAGCCACCCCGAACCAATTCCTCTAGGCCGGAGCTTCCTTGGGACGTCGCGAAGCTATTCGTGTCCTCGGTCGAGCTCCTCCCCGCCTCTCCTGCGCCGGCGCCGAAGCCTCTCCCAAGCCGCCGCCGCCGCTCGTCGCCGGTCCGCCTCGGGTCTCCTCAGTCTCCGCCGACTTCACCGTCGACATCCCCGTCACTCCAGGAACGTATTTTAGCACTCCCTGACTCCACTTCGGCCGCCCCTCGCCGCCGGCACCGCCGCCCCGAGCCTCCTCTGCTCCGACGCCCACACAGCCGGTTCAATCGGATTCGTTCGCCCTCTCCATCAGGTAACCCTAGTTGGCCGAACGGCTAGCACCGCCCGTACTCATGTGGCCCGCCCGTGTTCGAGTCTGTTGGACCGCAGTGAGTGGTTGGGGAATTTCCCCATTTTTGCTAGTAGCTCCCACTGACATGTGGGCCATGCCCCATTTATTTAAATAATAGCCGGGCCCACTTGTCATAGGCATAGTGCCTGAGAGATAAAAGAAAAGAATGAATTAAAAATAGGAAGTGGACCCACCTGTCAGATTTAACATTTTCTGGACTTAATTAGACTGAGAACTTTAAATGGGTATAATTTATTCATTTCAACTCCAAATCGAATGAAATAAATTTCTAAATTTATCTAAATTCAAGATCTATTCAAGGGAACTGAAACCATTAATTTTAGAGCTCAATTGAATTTTTGGTGATATTTAATGTAGTTTGCATAAATAAGTTGAAAAGACTAAATATTAGTTAGGACATTGATAAAGGGGAACCACTTTGGCTAAACATCCAAACTTAGTAAAGATGCTCTTAATCATAATTAAAACATATGTTCAAAATTTAACATGCTAACACCTAATAAATCTCAGTGACGTATCTTATTAAATAGAACAATGGAATACCACATTGTACAAAAGATCTCTGCCTAGATAAATGAATCGAACACAGAGCTAAGCCTAAGAGTAGCTAAGGTATGAGCAAGCTAATAATGGTACCACTAATTAAGTCTTAACACTAGCTTTTGTACATAATAAAATTAAGTACAATGGTATATAGAGCAAGCCAGGACCCGAATCAATGGATCCTAATTCAACTTAAATTTAGCCTAGCTATGAATGAAGATACATAAAATATGATAATGTGATTATTAGAGATTTAAATTTTAATTAATTACCATATAAGAATAATTGTTGAGCCTTTGCTATTTATCTTAATCTAATTAGTAAGTAAAAGCCTATACCAGAGATTATTCTAAAAACTTAATAAAGATATCCAAGTGTTATAATACCTTTAACTAAAAGATTTATAGAATAAGTACAGATCTCATCCATCAGTCCAGTTTGCCTTTACCATAACCTAAGTTACAAGGAATACATACCCAGCCAGTCTCGCACTTCGATACATAGGTCCAACCCGACTAATGGGACTTCCTTGATAAATACGAAAATAATAAAAGAGATTATTAATACAAAATCAAGTTATCATATTCTACCACCGACCTCGCAACAAATCATCCTAATCACTCATAATATAGCTAAATTGAGTTCACTTGGATTTATTTGGATCTTTTGAGTTATTTGCCCTTATTTGAATTCAGTTGCTTAGTACGTAATTAGAAATTGGAGTCCGGAAGATTCTATGGATCAAGCGAGACCGAGATTGATGAAGACCAGGAATTAAAGATCATCGTATGAGACAACTTCGTGTGAGCTCAAGACCGCGGTAAACCGCGCGAGGCGAGTCAATACTTTGATCATGTTGAACCTACGTTTTCTGCAAATTATTTTTGTTTAAATTATCAAATTGCATGCTGTTATGATATATGCAAATACATGTTAATTTAAGATTCTAGTTATATCCCATTGTGTACTTGGTTAATATTACCCCTCCTTTGAAATATTTGAACATGTGAACATTGTCGCCCTAGCACAAATTATAATAGTAACCTTTCGAAAATAAGTCCGTAATTATATGCCATGCGTAGTATTGTTTAGATACTCATGGGCGTGAGAGCGCCCAAGCATCACTTTTAATCATGAGAAAAATTTGGTTGGGGCAGTCATGGTGGTAATGACTGATAAATGTTGGATATGATTATTTTATATTCCCAAAAACCTCGAATTGCTTATTTATCTGGGCGGATGGTTCGGGGGTATGGTGCAGTGGTGCACGAGAGTGTGGTTTGTGGTAGAACCGCCCAGATACCACTAAGGACTGAATCTTGTCATGCCAACCCGTGTAAAACAGTACAACCACAAGTCTGTAAAATACAACTTGGCTTAGTAGATTTACCGGACCCTGAAAGTCATCCTTCCAGGAGGAGATGTGGGATAGTGCAAGCGGCAGTCTGTGTGACGGCTTGAATGGGACACCCGTGGAAGGTGAAGTTCTGCTGTGGCGGGCTAGCAGGGGTGGGGAGCCAGCTGCTAGACGTTCAGAAGGAGAACATCCCGCACAACGTATGGGACCCACCGCAAGTGGGAGCGACCCATAGGGTGAAATGATGGAAGGGGCGAGGTACTTTGAAAAGTTACTGTGATGGTTGGCTCAACCACACGGCTAAGGAATCGTGTGGGGCAGCGAGTAAACTGTCTCTTGTGGTGAAAGTGTACAAACTCTGCAGAGTCAAAACTATTCGAATAGCCGTGCCCACGGTCAAGGGCGGACATGGGAACTTAACTGGATATAGTTCTGTTTTGAAAACATTGAAAACTGGGAATGGAAACTTGAAGGGCGAAGGACTGCCCTGGTTTGGAATTGTCCTGGGTGTCGTCCCAGTGGTAAGTTAAGCGACTATAACGCTGAAGAAATTGCTATATGGTGCAGATGCCATGTAACGGTGGATGGACTCTGAATCGATATTAATAATGCATTTCCTTGTACATTATGATTTGGTTCAAATTGCTAGGTCTTAGAGATTTTTAAGTAATTGTATTCAAAAGCACTCTACGCAAAAATAAAATAACCCGAGCCTTCCTTTGATAAGCCATGCATACTATTTAATTGCATTCTGTGTATTGGCTCGCGGAGCACGGGGTCGGAGTGCTCATGCTCGCTTTTGCGACAAAATTCAGAATCAGGAATCAAATCACCTCACCTCAGCAACAAGATTGGACAAGCTGGCCGAGAAGATGACGATGTCAAGGGCTAGGTCGCGAACCTCCAGTTGGCTGCCTGTGGGCATGTCCTGAAGGTCCCACCTGTGTGCTTCGTTATTCCGCTGCTGCAATTTATCGATTTCGGCCTAATCGACCCATGTGTAAGTTTACTATTATATTTACGCTTCCGCATGATATGTACTTTGATATTCAGAACTGTAATCTGTGAGCACTATCTACTGATCCAGGGAATAGTGCGGTGGAATCACAGAAGATTCCGGATGGTAAAATCTGGGTCTGACACCCACTTACCATCTGCCTAGCTATGAAGCAAGTTTAGAGTTTTGAGATTCCAAAATATTCTTTCAAGTTCAAGTTGAAGGAATGAAATTATTCCTCTATTAACAGAGCCCGCTCTACAGGAGACACATACACACAGATAGCTGGACTATAGTTATACTTAGAAAGGACAACAATACCCCTCCCTTGTACTTATAAGCTAGCTATCCATTGAGGGGTATTTCAGTCATTTGTATAGGCTCAAGAGCCAATAAATACCCCATGTGTCTTTCATTTGTAAAGAGAGCTCGCATGAGCAATAAAGAAGCATATTCAAACTGGTGAGCCCTTTTCATTTGTGTGAGGAGTTGTTTGTTTGTGAAAAAATTTATGTACTATTTTGGGCTTGCTAAAACAAAAAGGGTAAAGTATTAATCTTGGAAAAAACTATTTTACCTATTTTCCCAAAATATTTTATGGATCTTGTGAATGAATGTGTTTTATTCTCTTTTGCTTAAATTTGTTTTTGAGCTTTTTAACGAAAAATCTATGTAATCTTCTCTTTCTTTCAAAATGCTGAAATTTTAGAGCTTTGTGTGATTTTGAGTATATTTATGATTTTCATATCGTTGAGTGTGCTCATAATCTGAAGTGATCACAATTATGACTTTTAATCCCCTATTGCTAATGTATACTGATAATTTTTATCAAATTTCTTGGATTTTTGTAAGTCAGTTTTTTAGCTAGCTTTTGAAGGCTCAATTGGAATGCAAAATCCTAAAAGTGATTCAAAGTCCATGTATTGAAAAAGTTTTTTCTTTAGCTTATCAAGTTTTATTGCTTTCTGGTGATTAAAGCCAAAAGAGGGAGAATAATGCATAATAGCTTTGGATAATGGGGGACAATAATACATTTAAAGTTAAATCTTGATCAATGCCAAAAAGGGGAGAATTATGCTATATGGTGGAAAATGCCCAAAAGGGGGAGAATTTTGAAAAAATGACAAAAGAGGGGAATGGGAGAATACCATTGTTAAATTTAAAGTTAAACTTAAACAATGCCAAAACGGGGGAGTTATAAATAATCCCAAAAACGGATGTGATTTCACCAATAGTCTTTAATTTGCTATCATACGTTCATTATCCAATGCTATTATTGCTAATGGATTTGTCATTCATCACAAAAAGGGGAGATTGTAAGTTCAATTCAATTAGATTGGTTTTGGTGATAATAACAAATCTAATTATGAGACTGACTTGTTTATTGATTATGATATTACCTAGTCTCATTTGGATGAAAAAGTGAAAATCATAAGAGGTATGTATTCTATATCGCATTCTTATTTCTTATTGCATTCCTCGGATCCAAAATATAGATTGAACTTCACCAAATAGTCAAACATAAATATGTGCATATGTCTCTATTACACATTCTTGTATGCACACATTTAGGGGAGTTCACTCTATGTTTTGTGTTTCATTAGTATTGATCCGTGTCCATTTTTCCACATATTAAGGATATTTACCTTGAAACATATCCCTTGAGTTTGGTTGGAAGAACAGATTACTAGTTTATGTTGCCGTACTATTAAGAGAGGTTTTGTCTAGTAGTTTGAGTTTTATCATGTGTTGATAATTCAATCTCACTTACTCTAACTCTCTTTAGCATGAGATTTATATTTGCAAATGTGTTTTGCAAATAGTTGAAGTTCATATATAATCCATGTGGCATGATTCCCAACAATATGCAAATGTGTTTTGCAACTTGTTGGGAATCATGTTTAATTCTTTTGTGTAAGATATTGTTGTTTGCAAATGTGTATTGCAAAAATCTGTTGAAGTATCTGCACTTCTCAGGGAAAACAGAATTAATGTTGTCTGTGGTACTACCATTGACTGGAACTACCGATGTTGTAATCATGGAACTACCGCGTGCGTTGGTTGTCGAAGACCTTCGTGGTCGAGAGCCGATTTGGTCAAATCAATGTGGTCGAAGATCTGTGTGATTGAAATCAGCATGGTCGAAATCGACGTGGTCAAGATTTGTGTGATCGAAACTAGCGTGGTTGAACCAGTGTTGTCGAAATCAACGTGGTCGAAGATCTGTGTGATCGAAACCAGTGTGGCTGAACTGACGTGATTGAGATCTGTGTGATCGAAACCAGCATAGTCGAACCAGCATGGTCAAAATCGGTGTGGTCGAGACCTGTGTGGTTGTAATCGATGTAGTCAGAATCGACGTGGTCAAGAGCTGTGTGGTCAAAACCAACTTAGTCTAACTGATGTGATTAATACACGTGGTCGAAAATCAACGGAGTAGTCAGAGATCTATGTGATCGAAGATTGTCATGGTCAAAAATTGACATGGTCGATGTGGTCGAGATCTGAGTAGTCGAAACCAATATGGTCGGAGACTAGCGTAGTTGAAAATATGCGTGGTCGATCCAGATAGCGTGGTCGAAGACCATCATGGTTTGAGATCAGCGTAGTAGGAAACCTGTGTGGTCGAACCGAACAACGTGATCGGAGACCTGAGTGTTCAAACCATCCGACATGGTCATGGACCAATGTAGTCAACGATCGGTACTTTCGACCAGCTCTGTGCGAGCGGTCCGATCAACGAGCGGTACTACCGGCTCTGTGCGAGTGGTATTTTTGATTTGCGGAACGTCCGGCTTGTGTAGCGGTACATTTTTTCAGAGAGGCACTTGTGTGGTGGTCTTCTCCTCCCATCGAGAGCGGTAGTTCCACATGTGGGAGCGGTACTTCCGATGGTCGGAACTACCAGAAAATGTACAATGGAATTACCAGATTCGATTGATCCTTTACTTCTAACGGCTAGTTTTTTTTACCATTGCGAGGGGAGCGGAAGTACGCCAGTTTGCCGCCAATACTTCCGATAATCCTAATTTTCCTTGTCCTTTGCTTCCAACGGCTAGTTTTTGTAGTGTGGGTATATATACCCCCTTATGGCCGGTTGGGGTAAGACTTTTGGCACTCTATTTCACTCTCTTGATCTAATGTGAGGTCTTCCTCTCAATTGTGCATGCGTTGCACCTTGTGAGCAAGGAGGAAGGCTGTAGATTACATGTGTTGCATCTAGAGGGGGATTGAGTGTCCACTCGAGTTTTTGCATTCGCTGCACGCGGTGAGAGTCAAGCAAGAGGCTTGACTTATTACTCTTGGAGTTTGCCAACTCCTAGACGGTGTTGGAGGCATCGTACGCGGTGATCTTCTCAAAAAAGATTGTGAGAAGACCCGATGAAGTGTGAAGGTTGGAGCTCACCTACCCAGAGCGGGAAAGAGCTACCACTAGTTGATTGAGGTGTTTCGGTTTAATTCGTGGAGCCGATCCAATTCGTTTGGATTAACCTCAATATGGACTAGAGGAGACCGGCAAGTCTCCGGACACGACGGTAAAAAGAGATCGTGTCAATTGTGGTTTATTTTCTTGTGCTCATTTACATTCAATCAATTTATATTCATAAAATTAAATTGATTGTTTGTCATCCTTGGATTGCGAACCTTGACATAACTCTAGGGTGTAGGTGTACTTAGGTGAACATAAGTGATTTAGGCTTCACTTGTGCTAATCCAATTTGATTTAAATTTGCACATTGTATACTTGGTTTAGACAAAAAAGACCCGGTCTTTAATTGATAATAATTGGAAGAGAATTTTAGACCGTCTATTCACCCTCTCTAGTCGGCCTCCTCGATATTACAACGGGCCCACTGTGCTTCAGGCCGCGTCATGTCGTACTCGCGCAACCCAGTCACCTAGCTGTGCCATGCCGTGTCGACCTGCCTTGTCTCCATCCAGGCCTAGGTATGATCCAAAGCTCACCGTGCTAGCCCAAGCCCAGTCCTAAGTAACTATAGACGACAGATGCGACATCGACGATGGTGGTGGCGGTCACTATTTTCATTCCTCTCATGTTTGTCTCGTTAAAAACCCAGTTAAAATTCCATACCATTGTCTCATGCCATTCCACCTCTGAACTTGGCCATCTAGTCTAGCGGTATGCATATATAGGTGCAAACCGGACTGTGGCATATGTGGCCATCTAGCCCA
This sequence comes from Dendrocalamus latiflorus, assembly GCA_017311315.1. Lineage (NCBI taxonomy): Eukaryota > Viridiplantae > Streptophyta > Magnoliopsida > Poales > Poaceae > Dendrocalamus > Dendrocalamus latiflorus. The sequence continues at coordinate 39,311,688 of CM029610.1, forward strand.
TCGCCCGGCATAGGGTTGCCCAGCTGGTCAAATAAAAAAGTTCAAGCAGAGTCATGAGTGCAGTTTACAGTAGTTAAGAAATCAATTTTAAATAGTTTCTTGAAAGTTCAGTAACTACTTGGAATAGATGCAGTAATAACAGACTGTCTCTATTTACATAATAGTTAATTGCAACATAATGGGTGGCTATCTCATCAAATGCTAGAATTAAAAAGGCGGTCGGTGAAGGGAGCTATGTTATAATGAAAAGCTTATGTAGTAGTAATTTGCTTACATAGAATAAAATCCCATTGGGGTGAGCTATGTTATAAAAAATATAAATATATATTGGAATATGTTGATTGTAAAGACAAGATTGTAAAAAAAATCACTTGGAAGTATGTCAAAGTTTGATTTTTCCCATACAACTATTTTATGGCACTTTTACCTCCACTAGTACATATTTCTTTGAAACTCTCCCTGCTACCTGTTTTCATATAATTTTTGATGATGTGGTCAACCTAACTCTCCAATGCGCATTATTTTGGATTTTTACAACTTAACTTCTATTTTAATCGTCGCATTAAGGTTTAATCATTGTGCCGAATTTTATTTAATCGTGTATAGATTTTAAATCTCCAGATGGTAATTAATTTATTTTAGAGATCCTAAACAATTCATAAATATTTGTTAGTGGGGGTTTGCAATTTAATATGACTAACAAGGTTTTACTAAATAATTTAACCTACAACAGAGTGCTCATAGTTAAATAACTGCAAAGTAAATTTTTTATTAGACACGCGCTTAATTTCTTTCCTCCCTTTTCTTTTTCTTTTCCTTTCTTTTCTTTTCTTCTCCTCTCCTCTTTCTCTTTCTTTTTCCTCCCTTTTCTTCTTTTCTTTGGCCGAGCACTGGCCTTTCGGCCTTATCCCCTCCCGGCCTCCCCCATTCTTCCTCCCGATCTCTCCTCCTTCTAACCCTCTCCCCGATCTAGATGACCAGATCCATGGCGCATTCTCCCCTGCACCGCCGCTCTCGCTGCTCTGCACCGCCCCGGCCCTCAGCTCTGACGCTGCCACCTCTGCGCTGCCTCCGCTCTGCGCCGCCTCCCTTGGTCTCTGGCCACTGCACCCTTGCGCCTCCAGCCCATGTGCCAGTTCCCCTCCAGCTCCTCCCTGTTTTCCCTACCGCTAGCCGCTGCATTTAGCCGTCTGGGTTATGAGCAGAGGCAACGCGCCGGAGAGCAGCAGTAGGACGACAACGGACCTACCGTAGGCACACTAGGAGATGACGACAATGCAGCATCCTTCCCTATTCTTGGACTTCTCCCATGGAGATGGAGGTAATCAAAGCATCGCCTACTTGCCTTGGCTCTGCAAGGTTTCCTTCTCTTGGTTGGGAATTGGGATCCGTTGTTCTGGTGCTTGTGGATGGTAAGATTGAGGCGATTGATTCCTTGGGTTGTTGCGAACCACGCAGACGACGGTAGCGAAAGGAAGTGGCCGCACGAGGCGAAGGCGGCCGTGGCGCCACAGCTCTTCTCGCTGCAGCCACAGGCTTCTACAGGGCACAAGGTGATAAGCCTGGCGCAGTTGCACAAGCAGCCGGTGGTGGGGCTCTGACTCAACTTTGAAGAGGACTCAAAACACGTGTCACCTATGTCTTTAACTACTATGCCAATGCGACCCGTCACGTATTAGGCTTGGCCGACTGGGTCTCAGGTCAGCCGAAAAAAAGCACGGCCGGCACCCAATGGGGATGTTTGACCCGCTCCAAGAGGAAATTACCATCCCTGTATACACTCCACACAAATAACACACATGTAAAATAAACCCATGCTGAAGGAAAAATACGAGCGAGATAAAACATAGGGTGGAAAAAAAAACTAGGAGCGGATTGAGAACGATGGAGAGAGAGAGATAGAGAGAGGACACTTTTTAAATCTTTTTTATGTTGCACGCATCCAGGGACGATACCAGTAGAGAGAGAGGAGGCCACATTGGCGAGAAGAGAGAGAGAGCAGGGCAGAGGCACAAGGCAGGCACGGGCACACACTGATCCTGCTTGCCCCAACCTCCTCCCTGTTCCATACTGTCTCTCGCACGCCCGAGAAGCAAGATCCCCATCCAAACGCACAAGAAATCCTCGCCATACCGCGCCGTTGCAGATCTCGCCGAGCGGGGCGCGCTATTATGTGGGATTAGGTAGATGAGGGCGGCTCTGTTCTGTGCTGAGCGGAACGGGGCAACAGACCTCGTCGGCGGCGGAAAGGACCTGTTTTGGCCGGCGGGGAAGGCGCTGGTGGAGCCGAGGTCGGTGCTGGACTGCACGCGGAGCCCGAGCCCACCCAATTCCACATCGACGCTGTCGTCGTCCCTGGGCGGCGGACCAGCGGACTCGACCGGCGTGGCGGCGGTTTCGGAGAACAGCGCCGCCGCCGCCGCCGAAGCTACCAAATGGAGAGCACCTGGCGAGCACGGCAGCGGCGGCGGGGGGAAGGAGGAGTGGGGTGGCGGCTGTGAGCTGCCGCCGATACCGGGGGCCCTGGATGTCGGGCTCGTCGGGGGCGAGGGCTGGGACGCCATGCTCGGCAACGCCGCCGCGGCAGCAGGGCAGGACCAGACGTTCTTGAACTGGATCATGGGGGCGGCCGAAGACCTGGAGCAGCCCGGGCCGCCGCTCCCAGTGCACCAGCAGCCGCTACTTGACAATGCAGGGTTCGGGTTCCCGGCCGTCGACTCCCTTGGCTTCTCGCTTGACCAACACCTCGGCGGCGTCGCGTCCGACCTGTCGTCCTCCGGCGTGATGCCGCACACTACCACCGGCGGCGGCGGCGGCAGCAAGTCCTCCTCAGCCTTCGGCCTCTTCTCGCCGGAGGCTACCTCCCTCCAGCCGCCGCTGCCTCCGATGCTGTCCCACGAAGGAATCGATACGAAGCCTCCTCTTCCTGGCTCGCAGCCGCCTGGCCTCCTCAACCAGTACCAGCACCAGCCGCCGCCTCCCGCCGCAACGTTCTATATGCCCCTTCCGTCCTTCCCCGATAACAGCCCACTTCTCCAGCCACCGCCCAAACGCCACCACTCCATTCCCGACGACATCTACATAACCCGAAACAAGCTAGCGACGCCGGTGGCGGCGCAAGGTCTCGCCTTTCCACCACTACATGGCCCGGTTCCGTTCCAGCTCCAGCCTTCGCCGCCACCGCCTCGTGGGGCGATGAAGACAACGGCTGCACAGGCGGCGCAGCAGCAGCTGCTGGACGAGCTGGCTGCGGCGGCAAAGCTGGTCGAGGCCGGCAATTCCATCGGCGCGCGCGAGATATTGGCGCGGCTCAATCACCAGCTTCCCCCGCTCGGGAAGCCCTTCCTCCGCTCCGCTTTCTACCTCAAGGAGGCCCTCCTCGCGCTCGCCGACGGCCACTACGGCGCATCCCACCTCACCTCGCCGCTCGACGTCGCCCTCAAGCTTGCGGCCTACAAGTCTTTCTCTGACCTGTCCCCCGTGATGCAGTTCGCTAACTTCACGGCCACACAGGCGCTTCTTGACGAAATTTCCGGCAGCGCAGCTTCCTGCATCCATGTCATTGACTTCGATCTCAGCGTCGGCGGCCAGTGGGCTTCCTTCTTGCAGGAACTCGCGCACCGCCGTGGCTCTGGCGGTGCGGCTCTGCCGTTGCTGAAGCTCACGGCCTTCGTGTCGTCTGCTTCCCACCATCCACTGGAGCTGCATCTTACTCAGGATAACCTCTCGCAGTTTGCTGCCGACCTTGGAATTCCTTTCGAGTTCAATGCCGTCAGTCTTGATGCTTGCAGTCCTGCGGATCTCATTTCTCCCACTGACGATGAAGTAGTAGCGGTTAGCCTCCCTGTTGGTTGCTCTGCTCGCTTACCACCACTGCATGTGATCCTTCGGTTGGTCAAACAGCTTAGTCCTAAGATTGTGGTGGCTATGGACTATGGAGGTGATCGGGCTGACCTCCCATTCTCGCAGCACTTCCTGAATTGCTTCCAGTCGTGTGTGTTTCTCCTTGACTCGCTTGATGCCGCTGGCATTGATGCCGATTCGGCCTGCAAGATTGAGAGGTTTCTGATTCAGCCAAGAGTCGAAGACGCGGTGCTTGGGCGGCGTAAGGCTGACAAGGCAATGGCATGGAGGAATGTGTTTGCAGCTGCTGGGTTCACCCCTGTGCCGCTCAGCAACCTAGCTGAGGCACAGGCTGATTGCCTCCTGAAGCGGGTGCAGGTCCGAGGGTTCCATGTGGAGAAACGCGGGGTTGGGCTCACGCTCTATTGGCAGCGCGGTGAGCTTGTCTCCATTACAGCATGGAGGTGCTGATCAGCCTTGACTACTGGTTTCCATCAACATTCCACCGCCATTTGCAGGCATCTTCCAACTCCAGTAATGTGCATTTTCTTGCAATTAAATGCTGCAATGGAAATTATTGTCCTTGTTGATCACCTCGTATTGCTTTTTAGCTAGGCCTAGTGGATTTAGCAAAATTGGTGTCAGTATCCCTATAGTGTAATGATGTTGCTCTAGGTTTTTATCACGCTGTTCTCACTCTGCTGTGTTAGCCATTATCATGTCATTTGAAACATGCTTAATTTAACCTATTGAATGCTTTTATGGTACAGTATTGATATTTTCCTCATGTTGCTTTAGTTATTGCTGTACCTTAATTGTGCATTTGTGTTGTGCGTTGAACTGTAATGGATGATTTTTGCTATGTATGCATTTTATTTTTTGCAATGTTGGCGCTGTTGATTATCATCATGGCAAAATGGGAATGACTGTCTTAGGGCCAAAATATATGAAATTAAGACTTAGGCCCCTTTTGAAACACAGGATTTTCACATGAATTTTGGAACACAGGATTTTATCATAAAACAGGTCAATTTTCGGAGGAATTAGGAAAAATTTCCACGTTTCAACTGGGGTCTTTGCTTGACCAGTGATTTCAACAGCTCGAGCCCCATTTGGAACTTCACAAGAATTTTTAGCAGGAGCTGTTCAAATTCCCGTAGAGATCTGATAAATTCTAGCGGTTTAACTGGGCCTTATGGCGAAGAATGTGCCGAAGTGTTTTCGTCTTTTGATCTGTTTGCAGTTGCCCATAACTTCATTACTTGGCACAGTAATTTGCATTGTCGGAGTTGGTTCACACACAATAGGTTGAATGGAGAATTGGAGACATCTCTGCCCCTTTTTTTATCTTCATCTTCATCTTCTGCCTGCATAATGCATTTTACATATATCTCTACCAGTGCTTCCATGTGATGTGTCCTAACTCGAATTAGAAAATGTGACGAGCTATACAAAAGTTGCCTTCATGAAAAAAAAATGCATTTGTCTGAAAAACCCGGACAGGAGCACTGGCTCTATAATTTCTGGGGCTTATTTTTGTTTATCTCTGCTCATCTCTCACATGGCCGTGTCCCCTTCGTCCCCCTATTTCACATCGTTGCCTTCATGATCGCCTGCTCCTGTTTTGGCTTCCAACCAGTTGTAAAAACTCACCATCTGTACTAATTGTACTAGTTGAGATGCTGGGTTTTCTCGAAGGGTGCGAACAAATCTAGGATTTGAAAACTTAAAATCCCCACGTTACAGGTGTGACAGCGGAGTTCATAGTCAGCTCATATTTTTCTCTCTAGCGAGGATCTTCTGCATTCGAAAACTGATTTGTAGATGTCATTATGCTATGCATTAGGACCATTTCATCAAGAAAGAAAGCGAAATTGACGCTCTAGTTCAGTTGCTACAGTACAAATGCTGCATCACCTCCATGCTACCGACATTTTACATACACAGACGATTCTGCTGATCACTTTGATTTTGATAGCTGTGGGAGCATTGCACACGAGTATTATTTGCTGTGCAATGTAGATAGGATCAGTAGGGGGAAATTTCACGAGAACGTGCTCTTGATCATGAAGCTGACAGGTCTATTTCTTTAGTTAAGGAGTGAACAAGCTACACATTAGTTTATTATGTCGCCATGCACCCCCGCCTACCTCCTCCAGATGTACTTTGTTACGGCTTGCTGCTTTCATCCAGCTTCCTCTCAACAGTGCATTTTTGGTGGGGAAAAGGATGCCTCGAATTAGGGCAGCTGAATTTCGGGGTTATAGGCTTCTATAGCCCTTGATCAAACCATTTAGGCGGTCTAGTCTGATTTAAAGAAGGTCCTGATCAACTGGAGCATCTGCACAAAGACAATCGCTCTAGCTGACCTACCCAAAGTCAGACCCGTCTGAAACACAGTAAATTTCCCGTTAAATTCCCACGTACATTCCAAGCGACGGCCCACTAGAAACAAAGGTTTCTTTGTAAAAATTTCTATTGAAATTTGAAATTACTCTGTGTTCCTAAACAGCTAATGAAAGACATGCAATTAAGAGGCTTTGCAGTCTGCAGCACAGATGTACGGATCATCCCCCCCCCCCCCCCCGCCCCCGCCCCATGTGGCGCACTTGAGGACACGGCCTCGTGATGCGTCAATTTGGACGGAGTGGGGGGGTCATCGTCACAGAGAGAGAGAAGGGTCACTTGCGAGTTGAGGTGTCCATGGTGCAGACTCCATCCATCCAAGGGAGGCACGGAGGCATGGCGTCCACATGTACAGATATGTGTCGATCGCGTTCACTCCCAGCCCAACCCCACATAAAGGGCGGGTTTTTCTGTTTAAAGTTGGATTATATCTATATTATCTATAGTAATTAACTTTTAAATAGTATATTTTTTAAAGACAGAATTAATAAAAAAATTATAGTAAAAAATTTACTGAATTTAGCTGTAAAAATTTACTGAATTATAAGTTATATTATAACTTATAATTTAAATATAATATAAAAAATGACCTATAGTGAGTGAGGAGCAGGAAAAGCGAAGAGATTGGATCGATAGCCACACGCACGCACTAGTAGCCCCAACACACGGTAAGTTCCCTTGCATCGCAAGGTGTGGGGGCACCGAGGACCACAGCCACACTTCGCAATGCGTGCACCCACCATCGTGCGCAAGCGCAGGCACAGCATGATTTGATGTCTCCCCCTCTCTCTCCCACCTCACCTCACCATGCATTTCATTTCATTTCATGGGATTCTGGGCTTGTCCTCAGCTGCGAACAGTCGGATTGGATGGAACGGGCAGCAGCAACGGCAACAGCAACAGCGGCTGTGCGAATTGATGGAGAGAGACAGGCTTGTTATCCCGATCGATCGCCACCGCGGAAGAAGGCAGACAGCAAATGGACGCTCGCGTACGCCAGTGAGTGACGCAATAAGGCGAAAGAAAGGAACCGGAAGGGTTTCGATTTTTCATTCAGTACTTGAGTAGCGTGGGGTTGCTCTCCAGGAAGGGGACCCTGGCGTGGGGCGGAGTGGCTTTTGGCAAAAGGGGCCGCCTTTGCTTTCGCCTTTGGATGGACGCTCCAACAAGACATGGCGAGATCAAATCTTGTGGGGAGGGGAAGGCGAGAGAAGAGAGGCTTGCATCGACTGACCAAGGGATCCGGTTTGATGGTGATCCTTCTCTCAGCGAGTGTTAGGTTTAACAAGTTTTTGCATGCGACAGTTCCATTTGTAAACGCAAAACATGATTTCTGTCTGCCGTGGACAAGGCATGTCCTGCTGCTCACACGGTACACCACGACACGTATGGCTGGTCCGAAAGGATTGTGCTTTTCCTGGCCTGTGGGCAATGTACCTCCGAAGGAAGATCGTGGAAAAGCGCGCAAGATTGTTTCCTTGTATGCAAGGGAAGGTACGTGCCTGCCGTGCCCTCACGTTGATGCGTCGTAGATTACGGGTTCCATCAAAGAAATCCTGTTGCGGAGGAGATGAGATCCTGCGTTAGGCGTGCCCTAGGACCCGGGATGATAATCAAAAGGTGAATAATGTCTTTAAATTCAATCCTTTCAGATCATATTTCAAAATCTTCACTTCATTATTTACTATAAGCTAAGAAGATCAAATTAACCCACCAAAAAATAACTCACAAACGTGGAAGCAAAACGAAATTCAACTCCTGGCAACTGGTTAGACCTGCTGGCGGTTGAAAAGTCCAAAAGCACCGGTCTGACCGACCTCCATTCTTACCACAAGCAGGGTGCAGTCTGATTGCTCTCCTGTTCTAGAACAGAAAATAGCTCAAGCCAAAACAAAAAAAAAGGTGCAATATCCAAAATAAGTATCCAAATGACTTAAAACTTTACACACACACACCTTGTCAAGTATATCAGGAACCTAAGCCATCAAAGGATCATATAGATCTTGGCTAAAGTTTTAATATTTCCTTGAAACAAGAAAGGTTACATCAAAATCGGACAAAAATCACAAACTTGAGATACGATTTGTTCGTGGGTAAGGGATGGCCAGTATGCCTCTGGATAGGTTTCCACATATCACAGTAAATTAGAGCACCCAAATATTCAAGTCCAAAACTCCTAGATCACAATTTCATGAGAAGTGCTCCAAAGCAAGCTAAACTGGACAAACTTCAAGATATTGCTACAGCTAGTGCCTAGATGGATGACATATAATTCTCATTAGGTATCTTTATTTCTTACATGTTCTTGGAACTAACAAGATCAAGAGGGAAGAGAGGAGAGCAAAAATTCCAATCAAAACAAGTGCAAAACCAACAAAATCAAGAACACACCATATATGATGAAGATGATTGACCAATTGTAACTTGTAGATGAATATTTTACAGCCTCTTCACCATGGAGGATAGAGCCTTTTCACCCAAGAGCACACACCCAAACGCCTCATCTCCCTTGGAATCCTCTCTCACAAACCCTAGAGAATGGATGAATGGATTGGTTAAGCTATATGCCTCCAACCCCCTCCTACACAAGTAGATGGGGCACCCAGTCCACATCTAACCCTAAAGTATACTACCTATTAGCATAACTGGAGAAATGTGTCAACCCCATATATATCGAGTTTTACACTCAACACATGACTTATACACCCTTTTCAAAGCGTATATGCCCAAACCTGCTAAGGAGTAAGTTTTCATCCACTTTGACCTAAGCCACTCTCCAAACGCCCTCCAAGTGTCACAGTTTTGATCACTTTGTTGCTTCCAATATTTTGGTTTCCACGCCAAAGCGCCTTCGTCTTGACCGTCGACCTCACCTCTTCCTGAGCCGAGTCCATGGTTATCTCTTCCTTTGCAAGTAATCCCCATACTTGCAACGTGTAGCTCCACAATGGCTCATGCATCAGCAAGTCGCTCCGTGTCAGTCCCCCCCACCACGTTTCACTTGTACCGACCGAACTATTTGATGAGCCTTCCCTTCAACATTTCTTGTCTTTTCTTGTGCTCTGCTTGAACTCAACCATCCCGCCCCGCTTCCTTGACCATACCTTTGCTCATCCCCGAGCCAAATCCTGGTCCACACCATCGATCATGTTTGCCTCCAAGTACCCTGCACATCAAAAACCAAAAAATTATTTTCAGACACAGATTCTTTATAACTTGACCAATGTTAGTCTAAACATGATTCATGCATCATAAATGCAGTGAATTAGACTCTAGAACTCAACCTCTGACCAAATATCATAATTTTCCAAAAATCCAGAACCAGCAGACCTCAGCCGGTCTAACTGCCATGGAGTAGCCGGTCAGACCACTTTGGTCAGTCAGGCCGCCTCTCTAGTGGTCAGTCAGACCGACATGCTCACCCCAGTCACACTCTTTCTTAAAAATATCTCCCGCTAACTATTTCCTAATCACACTGCAACTCCGGTATGACCGCCACCATGGCTGATCACATCAGCGGCAAACCACCGATCAGACAAAGACCGCCTCTATCAAAGATATCTAAGAGGTAAAATATAGACTTTTGCAAACTCAAATCTTAACTCAACATGATTAATAAATTTTCTACGCACATACTCTAATGTTTGACACAATTTTTTTGAGAGATACAAGACACACACACATATATACAACTTACCCCCTACACACACCACACGCACAGCTCTAGCCAAGACCAAACTCACCACAACTCGCCGACGCCGAGACCAAACTCGAAAGCAGATGGGCAGCGAGCGAGCACAAAGCTCTAGCCAACCGACCACAGGTGGGTTCTCGATGCTTGACGCAAATTTATCAAGCAGTCAACCAAAATCCTAGAATATCTGCAAAAGCATTACTAGAACATGCAAACTTTCTTTCCAGGAAGCAGAATGTTCACTGCAGGTCAATTAATAGGAGCAGGTGGGCTTCCTGCGACTCCTAAGCGTTGACCTGCAATGATTACCCTCTTCTTATGTTGCTATGCCTTCCGACAACGACGGTGGCTTGCACAGTTGCGCCGGTGTAGCGTAGCTCTTTAATGCAATGTCAGGTGGGAAAAGAGGTCCCCAGATCGCATCGAGCGCGACAAATGCTCACAAATAGACATCGGCCCCTTTCCTGTGGCCTCGGGTCTTTGGCATTTAGGCTCCGCTAAAACTCGAAGCAAATAGTATAATTTTTTAAACAAACTCTTTAAATGTGTTTAATATTAAAATTGTGTGAGTCAATGTCTTTGTGTTCGCTGTCATATCAAAAATGCCGATAAAAATCATCAGCCGCAGTTCAAAAAACAAACACTATTCATTTTTGGACTTCTAGCGCACCTTTTTTCAAATATAACCACGTGCACTCGAAATTGCAAATTTAACACTCTCCGTGATCACGGCAACAACGGTAAATGATGACATGTGTTGCCTATCGTGCTGGCCCAGCTTAACAGGATGCGTGGATCGCCCCAGCTCGCTCCAGCTCGGTAACAGGCGAATGTGCATGGCAGGCAGTGGGCCCCACCGTCCTGCCACGCCGCACGAGCTCGACAGAAGTGCCACGTCATACTGCAGAGCATAAGCTCGACAAGAGCCTGCAGTGGTTCACCAGCTCAACAAGCGTGTTCCTCCCCACGCGCATAAAGCCAGGTCGGTTGTTGCTCTCTCCCCCCACCTCAATCCTTTTCTTACCCGCCAAGTGAGCCAGGCCGAGCGAGAGAAAACCGAGGAAGAAGAAAGAGAGGGAGAGAGAGGAGAAGAAAGTTTCAATTAGATTTTTGAGGAGATTTTGCTGGGATTAAGGTGATTTGTTAGTTGTGAAAAGTGTAGATTCAATGGAGAGCTTCAAGAAGAGGTATGCGCTCGGCACCCTCCTACCGTGCTAGGTGTGCTTGGCACCCTCTTACTGAGCAACTCCTACCGCAGTTGGCGACCACAGTAGGAGAGCTGTTGCACATATTTGGCACGGTAGGTTGCCCCACATTTAGCTGTTCTTTTAATAATACATTTTGAAAATAATATTTCTTTAGCAATAAAAATGTATGATTTACATAATTTTCTTGCATTCCTGTGTTTTTAGTAGTTGTGAAATAATAGCTGTTAACATTGCATTAAGTAATTTACCATTTCGAGCTCGATATAACACTTCTTAATGAAGGTGCGAATTACATGGCATGTACAATTTGGTTAGATGCATATGTTTGCCTCACTACTCGTACAATATAAATGGCAATATGCACGAACTATTAACCCGAACTATAGCTAAGATAAATGTGCACCTTTTGGAATCGAAAACACTACGGGTGGAAAAGAAGTTAGGCTTGCGATCTTACGTCGTATGTATTTGGGTCCGTCGGTGCCTTTTTCCTTATCTCCCCTGTGGGCTTTGGCCTTTGAGGACAAGTACATGTTTATCCCAGTTTGAAATAACTACCCATTCAGTAGGGGCATTGGGGGCCATAGGAGCCTTTCCGTTGTCTTCCCCCTCTCGGCCTTTCCCTTATCCTCTAGACTGTAAGGTTTTCAACGGGTGAAGTTCTCAGATGCCACTGGGTAGTTGAGTATGTATTTTTGCTTGATGAATACCCAATCATATCTCTCTGGGCCGTCGATCCATTGGAAGAAGTAGCAATGCTCTGTCACCTACCATCATGCACGGAGAAGGTTAGCAATATGTGAAATAAAACATACAGTGTGATTTATCAATATGTGACATTCATTTATGCGGTTATCGCTGCAAGTGTAGTGCGTCTGGGAAGCGGTGGCTAGATGTATTAACTGAATGATATATGTTAGATTACCGCAGTTGCACTGTGGGCGTGAAAACTCTGATGGCACAGGCGCATCTTTGCAAGAATTATCAAGATAGAATTTCTTCTTCTTAGCAATCCACTTTTGCTTCAAAAACATATATTCATAGTTTGGCATCCCTAACCCCGGCGAAGTGACGTCCTCTACCTCTCCTCTCCCTCCCCTATCCCCCTATTTTTGAGATCAGCTTGAGTGAAGTGTTGGCTCTCGTTATAGAGTCTAGCCCCTTTTTATAGACGGTCAGTGCTTAGTGCTTGGAAGTAAATTTTATCGAATAGAAGTGCACTCATGTCTAGAGCAATTCTTGTGGGCACAAGAAAGGTCGCATCATTATAAATTCACTGAGAAAAACTGATATGTGTTGTCAATTCACTAACAGAAACCAACACTTGTTGTCAACTCAATGAGAAAAGCTGGCGCATGTTATCAATTCACTCAAAAAAAAGCTAGTGCATGTTATTAATTCACTAAGGATAGCTGGCAATTGCTGTCAATTCACAAAGAAAAGTTGGTGCGTGTTGTCAACTCACTGAGAAAAGCTAATACGTGTTATCAACTCACTAAGAAAAGCCGGTGTGTGCTGTCAATTCAATGAGAAAAGATGGTACGTGCTGTCAACTCACTGAGAAAAGTTTGTGCATATTATTACTGAGAAAAGCTAATGCATGTTGTTAATTCACTAAGAATAGCTAGTGTGTATTGTCATTTTACTCAGAAAAAGTGTTGCGTGTTGTTAAATTCCAATAAACTTTTTGTACGAATATGGCACGCCTTGTGGAATTTTAAATTACACTGCTCATACGATACAAATAGCAACATGCATGGACCATCAATTTGAACTATATTTAAGATACATGTAGGCCTTGCTGAACAGAAACAACATTGATGGACATAGTTCTAATTGGGCTTGAGGGGGGAATGCCCCTAAGGCAAAAAGGAACACTGTAGGCCACCCACATGGTATGGCGGTCATTAGAGCGGCATGGATGTGGCTGGTTGTTATGGTAGTGGTAGGTACAATTGTAGCTTAGATTGACACGGTAGCAATATAGGTGGTAGTCACTGCTGAGGTGGACCACCTCCTCATTGTCTCTCTTCCTGATCCTCTACCTACAGAGCTCATCTTTGCTAGTCCTCTCAATTTGGAGCTCCTCTTGCACTGGGCTGCTTGATTGCGTCGTTCGGCACCTACTTCACTGGCCCTGGCCAAAGGTCCCTTTAATGCATGTCTACCCCGTAGGAGTTGAACTCAGTGCTCCAAGTCCTACACAAATGATGGATGACGTAGTATTCAAATATGTACTACACGAAGGACTATCGTCACACAATGCATGTTGCGTACACATGCGAGCAAGGTTGTGGAGGAGCTTCCACTTGTTGCATATGCAGGTCACTACTTCACCGATGGTGCATGCATGCTTGTGATACCCTCTGGTGTGGTCTATGACAACTTCTTCCTCAAATGGATCACGAACTTTTTCCTCATCCCATCCATGGTCCGAGCAATGTGCAAACGAGCCTTCCTCATTTTTTGCTCCATGTAGACCTGCATCACATCACAAAATTGCTTTTCTTCGTTCAACTATTTCTTCTCAATCATGGCTTTATTCATAAAGAAATTGATGGTACGATTCCAACTCTCATCCATGATTGCAATTATCAGGAGGGAGCGCATACCCTTTAGTACATTGTTATACACCTTGGACATGTTTGTCGTCTTAATCCCGTACCTCACATCATCAGTGTTGTGAAGCAATAACCATTTCTCTAGCTTGGGGGCGCGCAAGTTGATCCCTTGGGTGAACTTGTCAACCACTGCCGAAGCACCCTAAGCTAGGCTAGTTTCACTTCCCGCGACCCCCTTACATTCCTTGAGGTCTCCTTGTCGAGTTCTCTCTATATTATGTTGAACTTGCGTCTCTGGTTCTGCATGCAGGGCTTCTTGAACTTCATTACCAACTCTTTATTGCAAAAATGGGTGTAGATGTTTACCACAAGATGTCTTATGCACCAATGGATCTTCACGTCATTCCACTAAAATGGTGGTTGCATCACTTGTTGCATGGTGCTCAGCTTTGATAGTAGCCCAGCATTGTGGTCTGTGATCAAGCAGACATTGGGTTGATGTTGAACTACTGCTTGCTTCATGTTGGTCAGATACTACAACCAACTGTCAGTGTTCTTATTTTTACAATTGCAAAGGCCACTGGGAGTATCTGGTCATTCACGCCAGTTGCCACCGCCATCAATACCATGCCCTTGTACTTGTCGAAGAGGAACATGCTATCCATCATAAGCACTAGACGATAGTACTTGAACCCCTCGATCACCTGCCAAAACGTCTAGAACACTCGATCAAGGATGAAACAATTGGGCCCCCTTCGAAGGGTGCATCCTCTCCATCTAGTTTATGTATATCCCAAGATTGGCTTAGTCAATCTGATGCAACATTTTTGGTATAAAGTTGTAGACCTCCACGTACGCGCCATACATTATATGTATGATCTTTCTTCTTGCTCGCCACACCTTATCGTAGCTCACTGAAAAACTAACCAAGTTCATAATATCGTCCATCAATAGCTTCAGCGAAACTATGACGTGCGCAACTACGAGGTGACTTATCAGGCTAGCAATGTATGAGGAGATCACATTCCTATGCTTGTGCAGTGGCTTCGTAAGCACATAAGTGTGATCATTCACCACTGTTATCTAGAAGTCCGTTGCACCACCTCTGAATCTCCGCGCACGAACCTTCCCCGGGACAAGAATCGTCGACACACTTCACCATATATATGTTAGGGTTCAACTTCTGCACCCGACATGCGGCTTATATTCATAGCATATCTTGCAATGGCTTGCTACACAACACTCTGGTTAAGAAAGCGTTGCCCTTTCACCAGAGTGTCTTCGTTGAATAACCAGTCGGACCCATCTTAATGCGATAGAACAAGGGAGACCAATGCAATAGCATCCAATCTAGAGGAGATATACTCAACATCCGTGCACACAATGCCACCGGATGTACCGCCCTCACTAGCGTCTACCCAGCCTCATCTCCATTTCTGGTTGTGTCAACATCCTCCTCCTCATCGAATTACATTCCATCCGATATGATGAGGCAATGGGGTCCCGATCTTCCGATAGGATGATAACTTCGATTTGGAGGAGAATGACTTTGATAATGCAGGCTTCTAACCGGCCACGACAAGAACACCAAGCAATCACTAAACTACATTCCAAGTCGTTATCAACCATGTTAAGAATGCGGTTGACCTAACCACGAAGGTCTATTCCAGCATGCAACCGAAGAACACGCAAGAACAAGATAATAAGCAATCTAAATTGCAAATATATAAATTGAGCTAAAAAAAGGTGGGATTCCATAGAGGTTTTACGGTTGGTCTAGTCGACACAAGCGAAGAACAAGAGTTTTCATAATGGAAAAACTAATCAAACGAAATCCAAAGAAACTAGAAGGGTGTGGACTCCTTAAATACGGAAGGGAAAGCCGTGCAAAACAAAAAAAATAAAGGGTGGTACTATTCATGGTTCTATTCACATGAACAGTACGGGCCTAGAGAGGGGGCGCCTTCCCCTTGGACCCAAACATTACAAGGCCCAGGAAAGTGATGTAGCAACTTGTTTTGATGATTAAAGTTTGCACAGGTGGAATTTGAAGTTGAGACTAAATCCATTGGAAAGAGGTCGAGAAAAACTTTCCAACAAATACGCGTAGAGATCAAACGGACTCCGTATGTGAAAGTTATGCACATTTGAAGTTAGACCTATCAGGTTGAATCCGAATTGATCTGGAGGCCCAATTGGATTCTAAAACCTGTCCAACTTGAACTTTTGCTTCAATTGGTCCAAAGTGATATGATGCTACAAAAAAAATATTTTTGTCATTAGGTAGCAACATATAGTTTATATAATATAGAGGCATCCCTAAAAACGAGCTCACCCAATAATTTAAGTGAAGTGTACGAGCTCTTGTAATTGGAATAGCAAGCATAGCAACTATGGTTGTATCCACAAGGGTCATGTCCTCATCACGATAGGTCACCTAAATATTCATGGCAGTCGATACACACTGCCTACCGTCTCACTGCACCTTCAATTGGCCAAAAATTTTAAACACATCTCCTTAGCCCTCCATTAGCCCAATCGGTACCAGGTTGCGCCGCGCCACCACCATGCACACAAACAGCAGGTTCCACTTCACCACCGCCATCCCCACTAATAGTAGGTTCCACAACAACACCACTAACTAACAATGACACTTCCATGCTACCACTCCCACTGATCTCGCCCCTGCTCAATGGTTTCACCTCTCCACAAACTGTACATACACCATCGGCCTCCTATATATTTCTACATCACGATTGCTTGCAATCTCCATATACTGCCCCCATACGACGTTGCCAACAACCTTCTTCAGCTCTCCTAGAAACACTCCCCGAAACTTCAGCCACTATGGCAGTCACCGCCTCGATGACAAGCTTCTTCCTCTCTGTCTCCCTATCAAATGCACCCCATGTGCACCTCTTGAGCTCAAGCAGACCCATCTCCTTCAAACCTGTAGCCCGGATCATGGTCCGTTCATAATTTTTTAGGTCCACCCCATACGGCCCATCCTGTAAGATACCCTCTCTGTAGAACACAAAGAAATATTTCATATATGACATCACATACATAGCACTAATGCAAATGAAATTCACTTATTTTCGATGATGCTAAATACAACTGAACATAACAAAACATGATCATGCATATCTACATAAATGAACTATCATGCATGCCTATGGATATATGCATATATACATATATATAGGCACACACACACACACACACACACACACACACACACACACACACACACACACACACACACACATATATATATATATATATATATATATATATATATATAGAGAGAGAGAGAGAGAGAGAGAGAGAGAGAGAGGAGCCTTTTCCGTACTTCTGGGGGTGGTAAATACTCTTACTTCCAATATACCACTTAAACAAACATATTATACCTCTTTATCACTTTCAGTATACTAAAAATACTAATTCTAAGATACTCCAATATGACTTGGTTGAAAAAAATATCATTGCAGCCATTTATTTATTTTTGCTTTATACCATTTTCTATATATAAAATTAAAGGAGCATATAAATAACTTATGCTATGAAAAGTGGACTTTAATGAAATTTTTGTGGAACTCATTTTGGAGTATGTATGTATATGTATGTGTATACACACACATTCTACTCCCGGGTGTAGTTACTTTCGCCCATAATATACCACCTGAATGAACTTAACATACCCATTTATCACTTTTGGTATACTCATATACTAATTATAAGATGCACTTCAATGCCAACCACATAAAAAAATTGCAAGAGAGCGTATAATTTTGGCATGTTTTGCTAATACATTCATATTTGCACATAAAAAGGAGTATGTTTAAAAAATTGTACATACCACCTTTAAAAAGTATACATACCACCTAGGTAGTCTTATATACTCACATACTACATGTATATACCCTCTATTGCGCAAGATACTCTCTACTTTGCGAGATACGATATAGGGATTAATTACACCTGGGAGTAGAATATAGATAGATAGAGACACAAATACTAAAAATAACAGTGCACATTGCTGCAATCTTATCATTATTTTCTATATTTTTAATTTCACCAATGCAATATGTACATATTTTCTACATACTTCATTATTTTCTATATACATACATATTTTCTAAATTACCAAGGCACCAAAAAGGTCATCACGAAGGCCAAAGCCCGTAAGGTTCTCTCTCACTCAGTCCGGCTCGCTCGAAGGGTAAGAAAATGACTAGGGGGAGAGAGCGACAGTCGACCTAGCTTTATGCATGTGTGTGTGTGGGGGGGGGGGGCAACGTGCCTGGCGAACCGGCGCACCACTACGGGCTCCTAGTGAGCTCGTGCTCCATGGTAGGATGTGGCACTCCTGCCGAGCTCATGCGGCACTGTAGGACGACGGTGCCCACTGCCTGTCATGCCCATTCGCTCAATGCTGAGCTGGAGCGAGCTACCATGGTCCGCACGTCCTGCCAAGCTGGGCCAGCGCGGTAGGTAACACATATCGCCTGTCGCTATTGCCATAGTCATGGAGGGGTCATATTTGCTTTGAAGTGCACGGAGGCTTTGGGTGGGTTCGGTTTGCCTTAAAGTCAACTTATGCTCGTACTGTCTACAATAACTAGTTTTTAAACGATACATTTTTTTAAGTCGGGGTCAATAGAAACATTGTAATAAAAAGTGTGCTGAGTTGAGCTATACCGGCTAAAATCACATACGACTATTTTTCTTTGCGTGCTACCTTTTACGAACAATCAGAATTCAAATATTTAGGCCATAAGCTAAGTCATTAGTCCAAAAAAATCCACCCTTTATTTGAAAAAAAATTGCACTAGATGGTCAAAAATGAACAGTGTTCCAAAAGAGCAGGGCCGGTTGCGAGCTCTGAAAACGGTACAAAGCTTCAGTGCTCATAGACTCATACTACTACCAAACAGAACTGGAGTAAAAAGTTTCTGCATACTGTTTTAGTTGCTGTACATTACTGGCACTACTCGCTGTCTTAACTGTGGTAGTAGTAGTTTCTGTCACGTTACATGTAGCATGCATGTAGTATGGAACAGTTGGCATTCGCCGCTGTAGTGTGCCAAAATGATAAGTACGTCGCCAACACTGTACCCATGTCTTGCCAATGATGTAAACAGGTCAAATTTCCCAGTGATAAGAAGAACAAAAATGTATGCAAAAGCAAATTTATGCTGATAAAATGTTCGCTTTTCAGCGAGAGTGCCTACCGGCAGATCAAATGCCTTCCCTTTTGATTTCTTTTCACCAACCAGTGGGAGCTTTCCTGGAGATTGATGCTAGCTGCATGCTTTGTTCCCGGAATTCAAAAGACGCCGTACTGTTAGTGATCAACTTGTGCATGTGACGTGTTTGGAAGTACATGCCGAATTTTGTCTCAGTAAACATCTGAAGATTTGTATAGTACCTTGACAATTTGGCTGCAAATGTTTGATCAGTCCTCTCTTTCCAGTTACATCTTCTGCAAGCAAGCAGAAAGAGAGACCCTTGAAGTTTACTCTTTTCAAATAACTTAATTCGACAATTCTGATTGGAACACTAAATATTAAGCCCAAAAAAGCAGAAGCTTTCACATAAACTCGATCGTTAGGTTAACTTTACCATTGGGGCACACCGGCACACGTACGGTTGCTTTTGCTCACGACAAATGCCCATTTTTCCGACTGTACCGTCGCTTTCTTTGCACAAAAATGGAAACAGAGAACGTCTAACGAACTGCTAAACAATGTTGAACGATGGTTGCAGAACGGCTAAAGCAGGACTCTTTAGGATAAAAGGTGCAAAAGCTTAGTCCTAAAAGCACCATGGTTAGCTCAGATAGCAGTGATCTGATGATGCTTGCCTGCAATGTGTTTCACTACCTGCTGGAAAGCAACCAATGCATGCAGCAATATTGCTGTCTGGTCCAAACTGGAGTGCAAAGCAAATGGAGCGTAAGCTGCACCCTCTTTAAGCGTAACAGGGATCACATGGGGTGGTATACTGGCAATCCATATAACTTGTGCCTGACATTACAGTACCACATGTCCTGTACACTAAACTGACACTATTGTAGCAGCAATTAGGGCATGATATTGCACTTACTAGATGACCAAAACAGTGTGCAAGATCTCATATACACCTTAAGTCTTTAGTTATTAGTAATGTATAGTTAGTACATGGAGCTGATTAACCTGTTCTTTTTTGTTTTCAACCGGCTTTTGGTTTTGGCTTCTTTTAGCTATTATTATTAGTTATATTAGTGTTCTTTTGGGTTATGGCTAATTACTTTTGTCTGCGCTTTTCGACACGGCAGTGGATGGTGAAGACGCGGATGGCGCACATAGTTTTATGCTCGGAAAGCAGTTTGGAGAATCTGCTTCAAAAGGTTGTCCCGTTTCGACATTTGATTTTTGACTTCCAAAGAAACTAAAAGCCAAAAAAAAACATGGCCAACAAGCCGCAGTCAAAAGCCTTAAACCATATTCTAAAATAATAGACCTAATTGTCACCTAAAGACTTCATACTCCACACATTGTCAATGGAAGAAGATCTTATCAGGATGAAGGAATCAAAACAATGAGAGGAACAGGCGATCAGATCTTCCCCAGATACGCCGAGTTGTTCATGTTGAGATGGAAAGCTGGACGCTGAGAAAAGCCCGGCTCGGTTAAGGTTCATCATCATCATAAGGAAGTCCAGGAAAGAATGCAATACAACCTGTGCTAATGCAAAAGAGCTTCCTTGTCCTTATCAACCAAGGCTGCAAGCTTTTTTGCTGATGCGTCTCATCATCCGAAGGAAAAAAGAACGAGAGAAGAGTAAAGTGGATGGGGGTAATGGAAAAGCCAGGACCAATTGTACCAACTACCAAGCGTCATTGCACTTGCAGCCTTTGAAACAAAAGGCCATCGATTAACACACTGTTGCACATTTGCACAAGCGATCGATGCGTATGGCTCGTATCTACGGCCGAGGCGAGGAGGTCTATCGTCATCTCGTATAGTTTGGGCCTCCACCGCTTGCAAAGTGCTGTAATAATGCATAGCCTTTTCGGTTGCAAATAGGAAAAGGAAAAGAGAAAGAGGAGGAGCAAAAGAAGCGATCAGATCATCTACAAGTGGGATAAGGACCAGTAAGGTTATGATCATACTCTCTCTCTCTCTCTCTCTCTCTCTCTCTTCATTCACAAGGGCGGTTTGGCTTCAAAGTTCAAACCCCAAGGTTGATGTGATGGGTCCCACACGCAAGACAGACGTGCAAGGGCACTTTCCTCCAACTTAAAAAGGGTAAAAAAGAGAGAGAAACGAAAACAAAACTCTGAGGTAACAGTGAAGTTGCCTTGAGCATGTCTATGCCACTAACCATGTGCATCCATGTCTTGATCAATTAGTGAGAGGGGGGGAGGAAAAGAATGTGTAGGACTAATATGTTAATAGAGGGGTGAATGATATATTAGAATTCTTTTTTTAAGTATTCGTTGATCTTCACTTTGATAGCTATGAGAAGTTATGAAAATCAGAGGTCAATCATCACACGAAAAAATCAAAGCAAAAAATGATCAAAACAACATTCACTGTGCTCGGTCAGACCAAATAAACAGTACCCCCAATCAGACCGGTAAACAATAGTCAATCGGACTGCTACAGTGTTTTTAGCACAAGAATAGTAATTTTAACACTATTTTAAAGTAAAAAATCTACGAAACTTTTGATCCATAGATTCAAATGATAAGAAATTTGGCATGCGCCTTCTTTATGATGTCACAAACCTATTCCAACCAACGATCGAGAAAATCATTGTCAAAATTGTGACATTTTTCAGTTTGAAAGAAAGTTACACTAAAAATAGATAAAAACAAAAATGGTGAATATGATTTGCTCATAGGTGAGTGATGGCCAAAATGGCTTTAGATATGTTTTTGTATGTTGCAACAAGTAAGAACACCAAAGAAATCAAGACAAAAATACTTGAATCAAGAAATCACTTGTGAGGGCCAAATCCAAGGGTCTTCATGAACTTGCCAACCAAGTGTCTAGATGGGTAGAGATTTATTTTCAGAGGTCATCTCTATTTCTTATACATTCTTAGTACAACAAGATCAAGAAAAAGAGAGAGAAGAGTAAAAATTAACCAAGTCAAAAGCAAATCAATTAATACAAAAGAGATCTATGAAGATGAACAAAAATTGATGTATTGCTAATTAGGAATGAAAGTTTCGCAATCACTCTACTTAAAGGATAAGAGAGCACACCACAGCACTCAACTTCTCTCAAACCCTAACTCTAGAACTCTCGGCCATAATGAGAGGATGGTGGATGGTTACCTAGTAAATCTCCATCCCAACCCGTTAAACAGATAGGCTATCCAGCCACATCTAACTCTTAGTGTATACTATCCACTTACCACATATGAAAAAACCTGATAACCATACACATGGGTTTTAACTCACACTACACTTATGTACATTTTTCAAAATGCATATGCCAGAATCTACTAAGTCCTTAGTTTTGATTCAACTTAATCTTCTAAGCTTTTTTTACCTAAACCGCTCTCTCAAGCGTCACTCAAGCACCATGGTTTTGATCTAAGATAGTTTCCAATATTTTGATCAAATTACCAAAATACACTTTCTTAATCCGGTCTTCATCTTCCATTGCAAGTAATCATCATGTTTGTCACGTGTAGGTGTACCACTGATAGTCAGACCAAATAAACAGTACCCCCAATCAGACCGGTAAACAGTAGTCGATCGGACTGCTACAGTGTTTTTAGCACAAGAATAGTAATTTTAACACTATTTTAAAGTACAAAATCTACGAAACTTTTGATCCATAGATTCAAATGATAAGAAATTTGGCATGCACCTTCTTTAGGATGTCACAAATCTATTCCAACCAACGATCGAGAAAATCTTTAAAAAAAATTGTGACATTTTTCAGTTTGAAGGAAGGTTACACTAAAAATAGATAAAAACAAAAATGGTGAATATAACTTACTCGTGAGTGAGTGATTGCCAAGATGGCTTTAATTATGTTTTTGTATGTTACAACAAGTAAGAACACCAAAGAAATCAAGGCAAAAATACTTGAATCAAGAAATCACTTGTGAGGGCCAAATCCAAGCAAAACTTTCTTCATGAACTTGCCAACCAAGTGTCTAGATGGGTGGAGATTTATTTTCAGAGGTCATCTCTATTTCTTATATATTCTTGGTACAACAAGATCAAGAAGAGGAGAGAGAAAAGTAAAAATTAACCAAGTCAAAAGCAAATCAATTAATACAAAAGAGATCTATGAAAATGAACAAAAATTGATGTATTGCTAATTGGGAATGAAAGTTTCACAATCCCTCTACTTAAAGGATAAGAGAGTACACCACAACACTCAACTTCTCTCAAACCCTAACTCTAGAACTCTCGGTCATAATGAGAGGATGGTGGATGTCTACCTAGTAAATCTCCATCCCAACCGGTTAAACAGATAGGCTATCCAGCCACATCTAACTCTTAGTGTATACTATCCACTTAGCACATATGAAAAAAAACCTGATAACCATACATATGGGTTTTAACTCACACTACACATATGCACGTTTTTCAAAACACATATGCCGGAATCTACTAAGTCCTTAGTCTTGATTCAACTTAATCTTCTAAGCTTTTTTTGACCTAAACCGCTCTCTCAAGCGTCACTCAAGCACCATGGTTTTGATCCAAGATAATTTTCGATATTTTGATTAAATTACCAAAATACACTTTCTTAATCCGGTCTTCATCTTCCATTGCAAGCAATCATCATGCTTATTACGTGTAAGTGTACCACTGATTTGCCACGTATTGGTAAGTCTCTTTCATTCTGGTTCCATCGGACCACGTCTCACTTGAACCGACTGGTGCAACCCGGCACTCGAACTTCCCTTCAATATTTTCCGTCTTTCTCGTACCATGCTTGAGCTCAGCCATCCCACCTGGCATCCTCGATCGTTCTGGTTCTCGGCTCCTCTATGAGCATAGCCCCAATCATTGGGGTTGATCATGGTTGACTCTAAGTGACCCTATACTTCTAAAGACAAAGAAACAATTTCCAGACACAAATTCTTCACAACTTGACCTAGGTTAGATATAACATAACTCATGCATCCTGTAGCTACTGACCTTCACCAAATCTCATCGCAAAACTCAAACTCCCCAAAGACCAAAACCTGGTCAAGACTGCCCTGTTTAGCCGGTCCGACCAGATGCCCATGCCGATCAAACCGTTGACGTGCACCAGTCAAATCGAAAATTGTCACCGGTTTAATGTCTGGGGGTCCAATCAGACCTTCCCCTTGTGCTGGTCTAGTTGGCCGGTCTGCAGGCTAGTTCTAAATTCTGATATATTTGTAATTTGAATTTTTAACCTTTCAAATTACAATATTTCATTACAACATAATTCTAGACTTTCTCAATATTGTCCTTCAGAATGTAAAGGGGTGTAAAGTGAATTCTCCTTTTCCTTTGGATAATTGCATGGCCATACATATAGAAAGATGGCCAAGTACAGCGATACATGTATCGGCTAATCTTGCTAGCGTGATCGCGCGCGTAGGGCAAACGCTTCCTCTCCTTTTCCGCAAAATCTTTTACGTGCCGCCGTCCCAAAAGAATCCACTCATGCTTGTCGAAAAGCTATGCCTTGAGAGGGATGGAGGGGGTCCAGCGATGTATGTACTTGTGCCCAGCCGGTCTCTCTCTCTCTCTCTCTCTCTCTCTCTCTCTCTACGCTAGCTTGTGCAGTCGTGCAAGAAGACACCTCTGCAATCTCTCCCGTTACTCGTTTCGTGCGGCCTCTTCTAATCAATCTTTCTGTGCCACTTTGGACTACTAGCTTGATCGCTTGTAGCCAAATGGAAATGCACAAAAAGGAAGCTCCAAAACTCATCAATTCAACCGCTGAATTGTTCACCGATCTTGACTAGCTAGAACGTCCTAGCTCTTTCAGTGGCCAAATGTCACACATGCACCAGTTAATATAGGACAGATCTATCTCAATACATACATCTAAGAACTACATTAGAATTTTTTGCACTCTCATGAAATAGAACAGTTAGATTGTCACTATCAGATACTCCAGAATACATGAAGATCTTTCTTCTTTTTGAGGAAACCTAATTGAAGATACTTTTTAAAGCATCATATGAGAAGGTCCTAATTTATGATGAACCATTGCGATTTGAGAGATTTAAAATTTTGATTGGTAGTATTGATGATCGATCAGGAGAAGGCTAGTCAGACCGGCAGTGTGCCATCGGTCTAACCGGTTGGTGCAGCGGTCTGACCACCCGAGGGTTGGCGTCTAACCAGCTGAAGATTGTCCAGATAGAGACTTTCGGCCAGAATTCATATTTGTGGATTTTGAGTTGAAAAAGGGGTTTTGGTGAGTATGGTCAATAGTTTTATGTTGTATGAGCTATGTTACAGCTAAAGCAGGTCAGGTTATGAACAACTTGTGCTCAGAAACGATTTCTTTGTCATTGGATATGCAGGGTCATTTGGAGTCAACCGTGGTCAACGGCGAGGATCGGGGCTAAGCTCAGGGAGAAGCTAAGGCACACAACGATCGAGGATGTTGGGTGAGACGGTGAGCTCAAGTATGACACAAGAAAGACGGTAAATGTTGAAGATGAGTTCGAACGGCTGGATGGCGCCATGTGGCTTGCACAGGCCAAGTGAGCCATGATTCGGTGGAACCGGGACAGAAGAGACTTGGCGACTTATGCAACTCTTGAGTCCCTCATGTTTTTATTGATGTACTTGACTTTTAGTTGGTTTTGATCTCTCTTCTTTCCTTCTTGTGATTTTGCTGTGCCAAGAACATGTAAGAGATAGAGATAATTCTTGAGAATATATCTCCACCCATCTAGATGCTTTGATAGCAGGATTCACGAGAAAACCTGATTTTGTTTGACTTTGGACTCTTTGGTCTATCTCTTGATCCGAGACTTTTTGGTTTGGTTTCTGTGGTGATCTAACTTGCTATGACGTGGGAAAATACATTAGACTCTTCTTGGTCATCATCCCACGAGCAAGTTGTATTCACCGATTTTGGTTTTAGCTCTGTTTTAGTGCACATTTCCTTCAAACTAGAAAAGATCTCAACTTTGACCATGAAAATACATCTAGAGAAGATCTCTGCAAAATTTTATATCATTTGGATCTACGGATTAAAAGTTATGTCGATTTTTGGATTTGAAATAGAGCTAAAAACACTATTTATTTGCTTGATTTTATTATACCAGCGATCAGACCACTCTTATACTAGCGGTCAGACCGCCGTTTGGATGCCAGTCAGACCGCCATCAAGGGTTAGGTTTCAAGTTTTGTTGACTTGAGCTAATTGTTTTGGGTTTTCAGCTGAGGATCCTATGTCTACACCTTTGTAGATGTTGGAGGATATAATCTTAAATACTTGAGAAAAATTTTAATTGGTATCATTCATTCTCTTTGTTGCTATATTTGGTCTTTCGTTTCTCGTAGCATAGGCACAAAGTGGATTGAACCCTTATAAACTCCAAGAGAGACTAAACATGTACCATTGCACGCATTATGCACGCAAGCTTACTAAGAGGTCAACTACGCGAAGCAGTATAATAAGCACCCCTACAAAACTCGTAGCTTTCATGTCCCATAAGCGCCTTTCGCAGAATTGTGGCGGCACCATACTGCAGCAACAAAATCATAGACCGGCGAGTGTTTGTCGTTGTTCTTGGCTGTTCCTGTCACGGTTTTCGCCTTGCTTTCTTGGGTCAATGCTTAGCTTCGTTTCGCTTAATTAGTTACTCTTCTTCTGATCTCCTATTGTAGATTGGTTGATCGAGTGACTGATTCGCGTTTTGCCGCGTATCGTTTTCCAACTCTCAATTCCAGCTCTCGCCATCCATCTATTGTGATCTATCCCTTGCTAGCTTTTCGATGTGCGGTACGCATGGGCTCGATCGGGATAAGGGCGGCGGCTAGTGTACGACGTTGCGTTGGTTGATCTGTAGATGGAGCAGCTCGGCACCACTAGCTCGCAGTAGTACTACTACTGCTTGGCATGGTTAGCAAGAAAGGGGTGAAATCGGCAAGGAACTCTAGCCAATTGGTTTGTAGTGTGAGGTGTATCGATCATGCAAGGGGAGCTGTCAATTATGCGGTCTTGTTTTTGTAGGAAGGAATGGATGGGCGAAGAGATCATTTATGTATGTAGCAACAATGCAAAGATTTTGGGAGGACAAGAACTGGTTACAGATGTGGCTAAATGCAGTTTAGAGGAGAATAATAAGCCCAAAAATATTTCCTGCATAGTACTGTATTTAACTGAAAAGCGTGATTTGAAGAATTATTTTCTTGACAATAGGAAAAGCTAGCCAAGAGCTCGCGTCTATGTGAAAGGTGTGGCTAGATGTCAGACTTGAATAATTACTGGATGCTATATTACTCAAAACCAGGAAATGGTTGCTAATTGTTCGAGAAATCAAAATAAAAAAAATCCTCGCGAAAAAAGAGAGAGAAATCAAAGTAGAAGAACACGTACGTGAATTCCCTTATACAGACGCCTCTCCTAGAATTTGGCCCAAGTCGCGCTTGGCAGCGAGCTTTGATGGCCCGACATATTTTCGCAAAGGGAGTGAGAAATGCCCACTCAAATGGGATCGTGGATGCCAGCTTAGGCCTCCTGGCGTCGTGCCATCCAACAGGACGGCCCGGTTTTAGGGAAAACAAAGTAGTGGACATAGATCATGTATAATAGTATAAATAACGGTAACACATATCTATATTATTTATAAATAGGACTAAAGATAACATATATAATATGTTGTCTATATAGTTGTTTGTAATAGTCTTATATAATTAATGTGTTACTTATATAGTTGTCTATACAATGTAATGACAGTAAAAAGCCATCTATAAGACTGTCTGTTAAATAGTAGATATAATTTTTTCCTCCCCTCCCTCTTTCTCCTCCACATTACCCAAAATCCTATGTGGCATACATTTACGATAGCTGACATGTACCATTATACATGTCCTAAGTTTTGCAAAAAAAAAAAGACCCCTATTTTCGTTAAGGAAGCAACTAGCCAACGCTATATGGTTGGAACTGTCTCCCACAGTACAGCAAAGTTTCATGGAGTTTCAACAATATGACAAGTTTTATGTAAGTTTGAATGATGCAACAAGTCTCTTGGAAGTTTTAGGTTTAAAAGGTCGAAATTTTAAGAAAGTTCCAACAAAAGTTTTCAGTAAATTTCAATAAATTTTACAAATTTGAACAAGATTCAAAAAGTTTTGGGGAAAGTTTTAAAGATTAAAGCAAAGTTTCATCTTTATTTCATCAAGTTTCACCAGATTTCAGAGAGTTCTAGAGTGTTTTAGGCTTTCAACGTGTTTCAGCAAATTTCAAAATTTGAAACTTGATTTAAAAAAGAGTCTCAGAATAAATTCAAGAAAAGATGCAAAAAAACTTCAATGTTCCACGGAAGTTCCAAAACGAGCAATGGCATAACAATTTCATGAAGTTTTGTGAAGTTCTATGAAGTTTCAAAAAATTCAAGCAAGTTTTACACTGGTTTCAAACCAGCTTCATATGACTTTCATGAGGTTTCATTTGCATAAACTTTCGTGAAGATTTCATGATTCGAGTTTGAAATTTCAAAACAAGTTTCAACATGTTTAATCAGAAGTTTTAAAGAATGAAGTTCCACAAAAAATCAAGCAAATTTCACGCTGGTTTTAAACCAGCTTCATATGAGTTTCATGAGGTTTCATTTGCATAAAAGTATCACGAAGGTTTCGTGATCCTAGTTTGAAGTTTCAAAACAAGTTTCTGCGTGTTTCATCAGAAGTTTTAAAAAAGTTCAAGTTTTGAGCTTGATGTTTCAGGCATGTTTCAATGACGTTTCAGCATGTTCCACTCAGATTTCATATGGTTAGAGAGTTTCAGATATTAAAAAATTCAAGTTTCAGAAAAGTTTGAAAATAGTTTCAAAAAACAAAATTTAAAATTTACCAAGTTGCACAGAGAGTTTCAAATATTAAAAATTCAAGTTTCAAAAAAGTTTGAAAATAGTTTCAAAAAACAAATTTTAAAATTCAGAGAGTTCCACCAAATGCTGAAAATTTTGAGCGAGTTTCAAGAGAATTTCACTCCAAGTTCATAATAAAACATACAAGTTTCACAATAAATCAGACAGATTTCACAAAAAAGACCAAGTTTCACTCAAGTTCCAAGACAAAACAGATAAGTTTCATAAGCAAAACATACAAATTTCAGTGAAGTTTCACAAAAAAAGTCAGCAAAAATTCATAAAAATTGGAGGGGCTAGTTTATACATGTTTGCCAAAAAATTAGACGATGTAAACCAAGTTTATGCATTGTTGTGATTACAAGCCAAACAGTAAAGAAGGGGACTACCTAGAGAGAGCCAATGACAGGAGAGAGTGCTCGTGTGTGAAATGAGTGGATCCCCTTTCTCATACCCCTTTGGGGGTTTATATACATGAATAGGGTAGGTGGGATTTCGCATCCTACCCCTTGATAATTACAAAAGGTGAGGGTATATTAGTATATTCCTCTACACTATTGGGCCAGTTACAATGCCCAGTCATGGGGTTGGGCCACCCCTACAACATGCATGTTTCAATCGAGTTTCATAAGAAATCATAGAAAGTTCTAAGCAAGTTTCAGAAAGCTCGGCAGCATCACAAATTTCAAACAAAAAGAGAAATCAAGTTTCAAATAAATTTCATGGAATTTTTTTAAAAAAATCAGGTGAATTTCACACATTTTCAGGCACCTAGGCTCGAAGGTGGCCACTTGTGTCGGCCCACAACGCTCTGCACTCGTCTAGTCTGATTCACTACACCTACAATCATGACCTCTACCATCGCTACCCTGTGGTCGCACGTAGTCATTGCTCTTGTGCCTTCACTTGGCCCCTTAATGGCATCACAAACCGTCACCGTGCACTCGCTTGTTGCCTCTATAGCCACAGTGGCTAGTGGCCCAGCCACCGTCGCTCGCATGACGCATGTGGGTGCTCACTGTCGCTCAGCTATCATGCTCGCCCATGACTTGCTTGACGACCCTCACATACCGACTTGTTGCACTGGCACGCCTCCTCTTGCGTATGCGAGTCCGCTGTGCCTGTTTTCCATAGCTCACTAGCTGCTTGACAGAGAGATGGTTGCCATAGCTCGCTGGCTGCTGGAGAGAGAGTGTGTGTGTGTGGATATAGATAAGAAACGTGTAGACTGCATCAAATAGATAAGGGGAGGTATTTTACCTTGGTGGTTTCATCTTAAGCATCCCTAGCATATCATCAGACGGTACGATGCTATATCGTTAGTCGGCTAGAAGACACTATAGCTTTCGGTAGCATTTCACTTTACTTAATGGAGTCATTTTTGCACTAGATTTATAATCCGAGATCAAAATTTGAGTACCCACAAACTATTAAATCAAATATCTGTGGTTCGCACTTTCCCGAGAGAAAAATACCTATGTCGCGTACCCACAACTACGATCTTCATTGTTGCTTCGTTGCAAGCTGAACTTCTTCACTTCTTTGTACGCAAACAAGTGCCATGTAATGATTTGCCAAACAGTAACACCCTATTTTGTGAATTTTTGAAATTTAATTGATTTTTAGCACAATTCAAAATTTTAGCAAAAAAACAAAACTCAAATTTAAATCTGAAATCCAAATTCAAATAAAAATTAGAAAACCAGTTTCAGGCCGGCCCAATTCAATATTCTTTTCCTTTCTCCTTCCCCAGCTCACTTGCCTTTGGTCCAACTAGCATGCCGGCTCACCTATCTTTTTCCTCTCTCACTCTTTCTTGGCCCGCTCTCCCTTCCCCTTTCTTTCTTCTTTTTTTGGCCCAGCCGTGCGCTTGGCCTGCCTCTTTTCCCCCACCTTCCCCCACTCTCACTCTCTCTTGCGCTCTATTTCTTACCTGAGCCAGTTCGTGCCACCTTCTCTAAACGCGTTGTCGCTTCACCCTGACCGCGCCTCACCTCGCCCACATCAACACCGTTGCATCACCACCTTGACCAGCGATGCTACCAGCCGGCTGTGAGAGCGTCTCTACTGCGGCCACTGCACACCTTATCTCGCTACCTCATCATGCACACCTCGCCGGTCGCATCGTGTCGCACCGTCACTTCATCTATGTCACGCGCTACCATCGCATCGCCTTAATTGGCCACACCGATGATCGGCCATGAGAGCACCACATCTGCTCTGCCTTATCCCTCTACCTCGTCGCGCATGCTCCGTCCTATCGCACTGCTGCACCCATGCCTAGAGGTGGGAAATGGATACAAATTATTCGTATTATTTAATTATCATATTCGACATGATATGAATACAATATAGATTTTTCATCCAATTAACAATTTCTCCCCTATTCATATTCAAATGCACATAAAAAAAATATAAATACAAATATGGTATGGACTTTTACCATCCAAAATGTTATTTTATCTAGATTATTCATATCAGTATTCGTATTCAACGAATAAATATACATATTTTATTGCAATATGACTCATTATTTGGATAAGTTTTTTTAATTCAACGTGAATTCATGTTTCTTTAAGTCAAGTAAATGAATTAGAATGATTAAGCATGACTGTGCGAGGATAAAATATTACTACATAAGTTATGAGGATATCCAATTCAGATTGAATGGAGTAGATATTCGATTTGAATTTGTATTCGTTATAATATTCAATTCATAGTCGAGAGTATTTGAATTCATATTCATTTACATTTACAAAATACAAATACAAATGTGGTAAGGGTGCTATTTGATTCATATTCAATCTGTTTCCACCCCTACCCACACCACCATGACACCGACCGTCATTACTCCCCGCATCATCCCACGCCCTCGCTGACATTGCCCATGATGCCCTGTCACTGAGCTTCTCATGTGCAAGCATGAGCTTATCTCTTCTTGGACATAAATGCTGCTAAGCCCCTCCCATTGCCTCCCCATCTCTCGCACTCACTCCCCTTACCTTGCATTGGGTTGCATTGAGCACGAGCCGAGCTCGCACTCCTCACCACTGTGCTCCACCGTGCACCGCCTCCCTCTCTAATAAGCCCCTCTCCTCCCCTTCACATCAAATTGACAACCTTACCCTCCTATTCACTTCCCCCACCCAATTTGGTTTTCATTCATAGAGAATCGCCAGCACTATCGTCTTCCTCAAAACCGCCTCCCATATTGTTGTTCCATCCTCAGTGATCCCTTGCCCGATTTCTTCTGGCTAGAGCTTCCCCCACACCTGCCTCTCATGATCCTTACCTTCAATTTGGGGAGCCAGCCACTCCAGCTCACCGTCAACGTTAAAGCCATCGCATCACCTTGGGTCAACATCACCAGACCATCACACAGTCTCCAGAGCCTCATCTTCCACTCTGATGAGTTCCTCATAGCCCGTAGATGCTCATCGTGCCTTGAAATCGCTTGATGCGCCATCGCTGTGGTTCACCACCGGCCACGTCATCACTGCGCTTAGGACCATTAGGATCCTGGCAACCCATTTTGAGGGTTGCTGGTGCTCACCGCTGCTCACCTCACTGGCGGCGAGCATGGCAACGATGCCTCCTCTATGAGCAGAGGAGTACTTTAGCATAGTAATTAAGTTAATGATGCCATTATCATGTAATTAGATTAGGTCAATGACACATGTTAGTTTACATTAATGAGTCACTGACATGTGGACTCAAGTAATTAAGAAGTCTAATTAAAATTGAAATCAAATTCTGAGTCACTGACATATGGACCCATTATGCTTAGACCCCACCTATCAGTTACTCACTCCTTTTTCCTTAAACAAAATAATTCCAAAAGTAAATTAAAACCTGACTGGCCCCACCTATCACTCACTCATGTGTTTTCCTTAAGAAGAATTAATTAAAAATAAATTCAAAACCTGGCTGGTCCCACATGTCAGCCTCTGGTATATTTTCCAATAGGCACACAAATCAGAAAATAAATTAAAATTGTGGGGCCCAACTGTTAGCGAGATATATTATCTCTCCTCTATTTATTTTTAGGATTTTTCTAAATTTAAACTTTGGAAGGTCCGTTCTCACTAATTTTAACTCCAATCAAATAAAATTTGTTTCTAAATTCCTCTAAAATCAACATCTTTCTAATAGGGTAAAATCATGAATTTTGGAGTTTATTTAGACTTATTTGCGTGCTCGTGTATTTATTCGCTTTCCCATCTCAATCGCTTGACTAGAATACGATGACCCAAAAGATTCCGAGCCCCACCAAGACCAACAAACTCATGAACAAGATGAGTCAATACTTTGAACATATTGCACCTACTTTATTAGTATAAATTATATTGTTAGAAATTATTAGATTGCATACTTTAATTTACTACGCAAATTATATTCATGTTAAGTTCATAGGTAAGTCCCTAATAACAATTATGCTATTATACCTCACTCCATGGCTTTAGACATAACCCCTTATCACCCTAGGACTAATGGTATATATACTAGATACTTAGTCTTGCTTAGATACATGGGGCATTAATTTACCCTGACATCATTTCAAATATGAAAACTTGGATTTGGACAACTATTGGATGGAAATGACTAGTATGTTAAACTAGAAGATGATACTTTAGAACCCAAAGCTTTAAACTTACTTTATATCTAGATGGATGGTAAGAGAGGCTGGTGTGGATGGAGAACGAGAGGTTGGCTTGTGATAAAACCGCATAGATAATTTTAAGACCGAATCTTATAGTGACATCATAATATAAAACAGTACAACTACAAGTCTATAATGGGTACGACTTAACTAATTAATTTACATCAACTCAGCACGGGTTGCGCCATCTAGTGAAACACGGGTCAAGTCACTGGATAGAGGCCACTGTGCAGTGCAAGAGGGGGTCTCTAAAGAGGGTGAATAGAACCACACAGCGGTGAAACCTTAGCAGTTATAGCCTCATTAGGAAGCTGCATTGTAAACGTTTTGTGGTAATCTTGTTAATCTGCAAGTGTAAGAAAACATGTGAAATATAACAAGTTTGTTATCTCTTGTGAGTAAAGTATGCAATCCCTACAGAGTGAAAACTGTACGAATAGTCATGCCCACGGTCATAGACAGGTATGGAAAGTTACTCGAGTTAGTGTCCATTTACAAAAGAATTTGTGTGAGTGGGCTGAATAAGTATGAAACGTTGATAGAACTCTGAGTTGATTTCCTCTAGGTGGATAGATCCCAGTGATTATAATAGGTGGATAGAACCCTAATAACTAAAATAGCATATGGTGGATAGAACCATATAACAGTGAATAGAACATGCACTACTATTATTACATACTTTCACACTCTTTAAAAAAATATGGTTTTGTGAAAAATGTTAAGTCTCAGGATTTCTATTTACAGTATTTCAACTTTGGCATTTCACAAATAAAAAACCCAAGTCTTTCTTTGTTAAACCTTGTATCTATAATATTGTATTTTGTGTGTTGCTTCACGGGGCACAATTATTTATGCTCACCCTCGTTCACTAAAATAACTCAGAACCTGCGAATCAAGACTACATCTACTACGCCGCTTCAGGACAAGACAAAGAACAAGACGATGGAGATTAGATCATTATCTAGTAATCTAGTTCTTACCTCAACTAGGCAGATTGTGATGGTGATTATGTGCATATCTATTGTCTAAACCTTGGAAAGTAGTTTGCCATCTTTTACCCACTGTCATTTGCCTGCGGCAAGGCGCGGTCTCACCTTTTGCTTTTCGCTTCCGCTTTTGTAATGTAACATTTGGTCTGATCGGCCTATTATGTAAATTCTACCTAATATGGAGTATTTAAACTCTGATATGTAATATAAATATTCGGTATAGTTAATGCAATGTATGTGTATGATTCAGCAGTGTATCTTTGTACACTATCTACTGATAAAAGAGATAATACGATAGAAAATGCAGAGGGTTCCGGAATGCTAATCCGGATCCGACACAAAACTCTGCTATGATACATTTGTCAGCGTCAAAAATCCAAAGTTTGATGCTGATCATTGTTGCAACTCTCAACACTGACTGACAATCCGATCACAAACAACAGCGAAATAGAAGGCTTTACATGCCACAAGCATGGCGCACCAACTCAGGTCTAAAATTAGAGGTCTTCACCGTTTTGCTCCAGTGACGCCACACCACAATCTCCAATAAAGCAGCACAGGCAGTTCGGTCAGTTCCAGCCTAAGCTTCCTCCATGGAGGATACAACCAGATCACTCGCTGGAGCTGACCTCCAGGCCTCTATCTTTGCAGAAACCTCAGCCATGACCAGCCTTGACAATAGCAATCCTGCAACCAGCGCCGCAACCATAAGCATTGTGAAGACCGCAGTCCAACTCTTAGCGGAGATGTAGCCCGTCAGCAAAGGGCCAATCGCAGCCCCAGCTGAGCCTGTCCCGTCAATGATCGCTGTCACTGCGGCCAAGGCTCGGGAGTTGCCTCTTAGGGAGCTGTGCGTGCCAAGGTCCGCAGAGACTGAAGTTGTTATGAGTGCATATGGGCCATTCACGAGCATGCCAGCGATGAACATGAGGATGACGTTCCAGTAAAGCGAGACGCTCCCGTATATACGGTAGAAGAACAGTGCAGGTATTGCAGAGAATGTGAAACTTGCTGCTGTCAATGCCCGGGCGTCCAGGCGATCGGAGATGTGGCCAGAAAGGATGCCACCAATAATGCCGCCTACATCGAACAACGTTGGTAGGGCTCCGGCGGTTGAGTCTGACAAATATTCTCCACCAATAGCTGACAGGAAGAAACACGATGGTAATGGTCAGTTAAAAGATATAGCAAATTAAAATTTGTTTTTGAATTCAAACACTTAAGATATGCATCAAGCACAGGATCTCAATTACCACAGATTAGCATACCAAGATTAATTGGCTTTTATCTTGGCTTGTTTACCTAAAATTCTGAGCCTAACACCTATCCAAGAAAATAGAGTAAATCATCGTCATACAAACACCATACACTTTGCTGAGAGTGCCACAGTAGTCGCGGTCATATCAGCAAGCTCAGATGTTCAGTGAACCGTTGTGCCAAAGTAACCAGCTAAACTCAGCCAATGAGATGGTGCAATTAAGAAAAATGCACAACTGGACTATGGTTTGTATATATGCAGGGAGGACATATTTAGATTTCTCTGATTAAATAGGAAGGTTGTCCCCCAAGCTAACAAGTACTTGATGGAAGGTTGCCTAATGCGGCGATGCCCATTTTTAGGGAACCCGCAAATGACTTGTGCATCTTTGCATTAAGACATGAAAAAGAACGATAAAAGATGAATACAACGCCAGAACGATCTCTCGACTGAAACCAGATAAAGAGACCTGAAGAACACATGCCTAATGCCTATTATCAGTTTGTTCAATACTACATCAAAGTCCAATATGTTACAGTACTATGAATACAGACCCTACAGCATGACTAGATTTAGCTTCTGTGAACTTGCAGCTTCCATATAAAGGCCAAATAATAACAAATTTTTAACAGTATAAGCAAAACAACACTTACTCTTGTGACAAGAAAAATGCACAAATTTTTGCTCAGAAAGAAAAAAGGCACAAATTGCACATTAATTTAACGAACCTGTGTGGCTAACATAGAAAGGAAGCCAATATAGGAAGGTATAAGCAACTAGCTTGCAGAAAAACAGGCAGAGCGCGAATGGCACTACACCAGGAATTCTCAACGCCTCAATGAACCCCACTGCCTTTTTTGTAACATCTGTCGTTCCTTCCAATAAAGAGGTGCCTATTTCATTCTTATCAGAATCCTTCAAATGGTCATCCCCAATTCCAGTAGCCTCAGGACCAGAAGGCAAGAGCAGAAACACCATGATCCCAACTACTGCAATCAGAGCACCAGGAACAACAAATGACCAGCCCCATCCAAACTTCAGTAATGCAGCTGCAATCAGAGATCCGGATATGTTCCCTACAGATGTGTGAGCATTCCAAATTCCCATGATTAGACCCCTCTTGCTCTTCCCAAACCAATTACCGACAACTGCCACCACTGATGGCCACCCGGTCGACTGAAACAGGCCAGCGAAGAACTGAATGCCCAAAAAGTAGTAAAAACTGTGTATATTGAGCCAGTATCCAGCTCCAAAAGCAGCAGTGAACAAACCAGTTCCCACCATTCCGACAGTCAGAAGGATCCTCAGATCCACTCGATCACCGGTATGGCCAACAAAGAACATGCCGATTGCATATATTGCAAGAAATGCCAAATCAATATCCCCAAGCAATGCAGTTCCATCTATAGAATCAAATGGTGCCCAGCCACCATAGAGCATTGTATGATTCTCTGCAGCGTGTAACTCATCAAGATACAAACAACTATGCCAGTGCAACAAGCCTAGGTTTGACGTCTTGGGATCAAGAACACTCTTAACAACGCTCGTAGTTTTCCTTGCTGCATGGTAGCTAGCGTAAGAGAAGAATGTCAATGCCAACACAAGGGCTTGGCATGATCTGGGCGATAGAGGATTCCCCTGGACACACTCAAAAAGCTGAATTCCAAGAGGTTTTGTGCTCCGCATCCGACTTCTTTGCTTACTTGGAAAACGCATGAGCGAAGCAGAATTCAATTTCTCTGCAAAGATAGTTGTAGCCTGGACGAAAAACGGTCAGTACCATTCTAAGGCAAAACTTGAGGAGACATCTAAAAAAGGCCAAACAGACAAAACATCAGAAGTTGTTTAGTAACCCACACATAGTGACACAAGGAAAACTTCACATTCGAGTGCAACAATAATCAGCAGGCAGTTCCACATATGCTAGATAAATTGTACTGTGACATAGAGCAATTCTTTCTCTCTTTTTCCCCCACTATGCGCCTATGTCCATTTTTGATGAATCACTGGGTAAAGCTTGTCTTATTTTAGTGAAAAAGATACAGGGAGCAAACTGAACCTGTGAACCCACTAAATCGCGTAAGTGCAACTAGGATTATGCGAAAAGGTTTTGAATTACGGGATCAGTTAATTTGGAATTCTCGTCGACGTCAGCATAAACTTTTGCAAGCCAAAGATGCAACTCAACCCACTATCTCACCAGTTACCACCAACTACACAAGGTAAGAAACCTACTTACAAGAAGGGTAAAGAAGATGAAAGGTTGCATTGGGACAAACAGTTACCTCCAGGGAAGCCGTTCGTTCTACTGGAAGTCTGGAAGGCGTCCAATCGAGAGGAGGCAATGCGGACGGCAGCTCCTTGAGGCGCCAAGGCCGTGGCTTTCCGACCTTGAGGAGTCAGGACCCGAGAGAAGTAACAGAGCTCACCGCCACCGGACCGCCGGGGTGACGAGTTTTTTTCTCATGCGTGGTTAGTGGAATTCCCGTCCTCTTCCCACTGTTTTGGGGCCTAACTTTGGCCTATCTAGTTTCTAGAGGGACCCTGTTTGTTCTACAAGTCCAACACAACACTGATTTCTATTTGTATTTTCCTAGAAACTCGGCAATTCTCGTTTTAAAAAATATCTGATAGGATGGTGGTGACTGGTAACATTTGGACGGAACCTAAGTACACACCAGTTTCTTCTATGTTGTTATATCTTTGATGATGTGAAATAAGACTTGTTAGGGTATCCACAAAGTACAGATCATGGCACATAAGCAGGTAATCAACATTTTTCCTCCAATATTTAGCACATGTTTCTCTCTACTTGGACATTGTCCCTTCCAATATTTAGCACAAGTTTCGCATAATAAAACAAGAAAAGAATTCACCTTCTTCTCTCACACACATTCCCATCATTAGCCGGCCCACTCATCTACCCATCGGCGACGGCTATCCACATTAGAGATGGCCTAGGACATAAATCATGATCTTCATCTGAAATTTTGAATTACAGAGTTACAGTTTATAATGAACATCGTCAGTTGTTAACATCAGTTCGACTAATTAACGAGCAAACGTTCGCGCGTTACCGTCACCCGTTCTAGAGGTTTCGTTATTGAGTTATTGACACGATGGTGAATTGGTGACTAAGTGGCAATACATGTGAACTGAGGATTGCGTGTGCTCTGCGCAAAAGAAAGGGACACGATCAATTTCTTGGACGATTTTTTTTTTTTGTACAGAGATGGCAGTGGCACGACATCCTTGTTAGCACGCTGTTTCACACAGCTGACACGAGTACTCGGGAGACAGTAAACGACGGGTCCGGATCTTGTTTGCAGCATGGCAGGTTTCATCCCAGAGGGGAATGGCAAGGTCCAGGCAACCGAAGCAATTCATCTGTGCAATGCCATCACCTCAACGCAAAACCGAGCTATCATGCAACTCCTCTTCTTTTTGTATAGATGGCCCTTTTCAAGCCAATTTCCCAACCATCGTATACAACACCAACCATCCTTTCGCTGCAAAGTCCACCGGAGCTTCGGCGAGTAAAATAGTGCCAGTCAGTTACGCTTTGCTCACGACTCGAGAAGCCCATCGCCTTCGTGCAGCATCTGATCCGCTATCTTCGAGCTCAACTGCAGCATTAAGGACTCTATCAGGTAAGATACGATGGAACTTTAATTACAGAAATGGTCATTCTGTGTGTGCCGGTGGCAAACTTGTCAATAAGGCCCTGACAGGCGGCTAGTGATGATCTCTATATAGTACATTTGTCAATCAGGCCCGGAAGCATCTAGTGATGATCTTAGGAATTGGGATACTTACAGCAGGATCTGTGAAGACTATTAGCAGCTTATCAGCTGTAGAAACAACAAGAGTGGTGTTATCTTTGTTTAAAGCAATCGCCGTGATGTCCTGTCCTTCTCCCAGCTTCAGCGTATGAATTACCTGGCAGGATATCCCTTATCGGTAAGAGTTTTGGTCATAGGAAATAAGGCGGATCAACACATAAGTTCAAAAGTTTGTTTTTAGCGCTCACCTCAAGTTTGTGTAGATCAATGAAGCAGATCGAGGGCACAGGAACAGATAGCCTGGTCTCATTTGATTCTGGTACATCCTCATCACCATCGGGCTTGTCAAGCTCATAATCTTCTTCGGTAGAAGTACAGCCATCATGATTGCAATTGCTAGACAAACAAGTTCCAATTAAAGCAAACTGGCCATCCGTAGAAATCTCAATGCAACTAACTCGTCCAGAGAAAGGTGACAGAACCGACGTAGCAATAGGGATTCCATTGACAGTGAAGGTTTGTAGTCTTTTCTCCGTTTCATTCCAAATCAATACAATTCCTTGAGAAGATAAGCGTATCAAATGTGCCTCCTGCACATCCAACTTCCTTATGAGCCGACCTGTCCGCAAGGAATGTAGGAGCACACCAGACATACTTGAAGATGAAGCAACGAGTCCCAAGTCAGAACTGACAGAACAGCAAGTTACTTCGCCAAGATGTCCTCTTAGTACATGCCAAGGACCTTCAATTCGCCGCCTCCTGCAGGTTTCTAAAATTTTGCTTGGACTGCTACCGCTACTACTTCTAGATGCTAGAGGACTATTTGGTGTTGTTGGTGTAGATGGTGGAGGTTCTGGAGAATTTTTCTTATGTGAAGGGCCCATCTGATGTATCCTCCAAAGTATGACTGTTGTGTCACGAGACCCTGTGACAAGATAATTGCTATCTTGAGACAGTGCAAGGCAGGTCACAGGAGCAAGATGCCCAAATGCAGTTTCAATGGTCCTTGCTCCATATGGGGAGATCAACTTCACAGAATTATCTGCATGCGCACCTACAGTTGAAGGAGAAGATGATATTGTTAAGGGTATTAGAGATAAGGTATTAGAGATAGAATAGGACTCTTATTTGTTTCCTTATATGACTTGTATTCCTTCCATATACCCTCTTGTACTCTCCTATATATATGGCCCTTTGGGTCTCATATCAATACACACAATATTTATAATATGGTATCAGAGCTTAGGTTGAAACCCTAACCTCGATCTATTTCCAATCTACTTCCGCATCTGCTGCCCCCGGGAGGAGCAATCTTTGCTCCCGGGGGGCGGCCATCTCTTCCCGGCCGCCGGCGCTGCTGCATGTCGTCATCTCCCGGCCGCCGTCGCCCCTGCAGTTGCCCGTCGCGATTTCTTCTTCGGCCACCGCCTCTGCAGCCGCTTGCCGCCGCCCCTGTAGCTGCCCGTCGCGGCTTCTTCTTCGGCCCCTGCAGCATCGTCAGATCCGGCGCCGCCTGGGGGAGCGCGCCTCGCCTCACCTTGTCGAAAGCCCGATCTAGCCGCCTCCGGCTCTCCCCCCGCGGATCTGGCCTCTTCGCCGACGCCGCGCCTCTCCCCGCACCGGATCTGGCCGCCGCCGGCCCTCATCGCCGCTCCTTTTGCAGATCTGGACGGCCTCCCCGAGGTCGCCGCTACCCGGTCACCTCTGGCGCGCTCTTCCTTTTCGTGCGCCGGAACCTCGCCCTGAGTTGGAGGCGCGGCTCGCCGTGTCCCCTTCCCGCACCGGATCCCGCCGCCGGGC
Source organism: Dendrocalamus latiflorus (assembly GCA_017311315.1). NCBI lineage: Eukaryota > Viridiplantae > Streptophyta > Magnoliopsida > Poales > Poaceae > Dendrocalamus > Dendrocalamus latiflorus. The sequence continues at coordinate 39,352,940 of CM029610.1, forward strand.
TCTTCATCGCCACCGGATCCGGCCTCTACGCGCCGGATCCCGCCGCCGGGCTCTTCATCGCCACCGGATGCCGCGCGGCGCCGCCTCTCTCTGGCTCTTGTGCTCCGCGTCGAGCTCGATCCGGCCGCTGCGCCCCGCTCGGATTCACCGCCGCCTCCGCGCCCCCGCGGCTCCGCGCCCGCGCTGAGACGGATCCGGTGCCTCTCGGCCTCCGCGCCGCACCGCCTATGCTCCCGGCTCTTCTTCGCCGTGTGCCCTCGAGCCCCCGCACCGCCTCCTGCGTCGCGCGCGGACGTGAAGAGCGAGAGGGGGACGGGTGGGAAGAGCTTGTTGGGAGACAGGAGAGAGGGTGAGGGGTTTTGAGGGAGTGGGGGAGAGAGAGGTGAGAGGTTTTGAGGGAGTGGGATTTTCTGCTGCTGATTTCTTTTAGTCAGTCTTAGGTTATTTTTCGTGAGTCTTATGTCGCGTCCATTCAAGTCCGCAGTCTTTAATTTTTAGTTCGCTCAAGCCGTGCGAGTCCACAAATTTTTTGTCAGTCATAGAAGTATAGGAATTTTTCTTTTGCATGGTAGCAGCCGCTGTTCTTTTCCTTGAGCCGCTGCGGATCGTAGAAGTCTTTATGATGCCGCCGCTTCTCTTTGAGCCGCCGCCCCGAGTTTTCAAGGCCGCCGCGCTTCTTTTGCACCGCGCCTCCGTTGCGCTTCTTGTGCACTGCGCCGCCGCTGTCTCAGATTTCGATCTGTGCCGTCATGTTTCTATCTATTCCTCTTCGGCTTGATTTAACAGTTTATTCGACGACTGCACGCAACGACGCCTTTATCACGACTCGGACGTCGGATATTTCTTGTTTTAGTATTAACTCTTTTTCAAATGCAATGTTATTGTATACGCCTTGCATTTGTGGGGGGGGTGTTAAGGGTATTAGAGATAAGGTATTAGAGATAGAATAGGACTCTTATTTGTTTCCTTATATGACTTGTATTCCTTCCATATACCCTCTTGTACTCTCCTATATATATGGCCTTTTGGGTCTCATATCAATACACACAATATTCATAACAGATATCAGAAACAGCATAGGAGGAGGAGTTCGATAATATTTCATAGCATAAAGATAACTAATGCAGTAAAAGCAGACTTTAAAATAATACAGCATTTTAGTCAGGAACTAATAAGGAAACTGGTTGTTTGACACCAAATTGTAGTGTATCACTTTGGATTTTGGACATCAGGTTTCAACTAGAAAAAAAACTAGGAGGGTTTGGTACAAAGAAAAACATGAAAATGAATAAAAGAGAAATGAAGAAAGCTAGTTTTCCAACAAGTGTCAATGAAGGAAAAAATGGGGTGAAAATTAAATAGTTACCAGTTATAACCTCTTTGTCACATGTGACAACAACAGCTGATGAAGTTTGGGTTCCAGAAGCAGCAAAAGCTATAGCCCTTGGGAAATGATAGTCTTCTGCAGAAGCAGCAGATCCTTTGAAGATGCGCATTATTGCACCGCCACTTGAATTTATGGCATTTCTTCCATGATGAAAGAGGAAAGGTGTCCCTAGGCCATCTGGAAGGTTTGGCTGCCAATGGTGCAGTGCCACATGTGCTGTAGGCACATTTGTGTCTACGACTACAATACAGTCATTTGATACAAGCATTGCACTAGCAGGAACATTGCAGTGGTCTGGATTAGGAAGTACATAAGATCTGACTTCACTAGGGTTCTGGAATATTGTCTGAACAAAAAAAAGAGAGATTCCAAGTAAAGTTAGTTGTAAGCATGGATCGGATTACCGGTGGTTACCGGCCGGTAACCGGATTTCCCGGCGGTGAGCGGGATGAAAAAAACCGGCCGGGTTTTTTCGAAGTGCATTTATATTTGTGAGTCTTTTGTGATTGCATAATGCATCTTCTAGGTTGGTTTAAACCCTTTTTGTATTAGATTACCTATTGTATGAGCTAAATATGCTTCGAAACATCCGAAATTCAACTTTTTCTTGTGTTTCCCGGTTTTTTAGCGGGTTTTCCGGTTTTTTAGCAGTTTTTCCGGTTGTTTGGGGCGGTAACCGGCCGGTTTTTCCGGTTACCGGTTTCAAATTCAAATTTTAAAATTCAAAATTTGATCGGGTTTTCCCCGGTTTTTCCGGTAACCGGCCGGGAACCGGTACCGGCCTCCAGCCGGGATTTAGGCCGGTACCGATTTTTGGAACCTTGGTTGTAAGTCAGGAGATAGCATAATACTAAGTGCTAACAAAAACAATTGATTGCATTTTATGGGAAAATAAAATGGTGTGAGCCCCTTGCCATTCACCCATCATTGAGATTCAAATTGCATGGACCAAGGAGTAAAGTGTAATGCTAAATTCAGATTGTCATATTTTAATTATACATGCTGATGATATGTTCTAGAGGCAAACATGGTGATGGTTGTATCCCTAGTTCCCTACTATGTCTATGTTCTGTCCCTTGAATAAGCTATCACATTATATAGCACCAAATATGTGATTTACTCGTCAATTTATGTATGTACTTGATGATGGTTATTCTAAACTATGCATGGTACATATATTTACTTGGGACAGTAACAATTTACAGACCAGCATATGTATCAACTAGTGACCGACTTTTTGTACGACGCAGAAAAGGACTTGCAAATATTACCTGCAGCTGTAAGATATCTGCCAATGGCCTTCTTCTTGTGTGTATATAAATATATTTCTTAAACATCTAAGTTATATTATTTGATACTAAAAACTTTGAAATAAATATAGGCACACAAATGCATGGTTCACCCGGCTAGTTAGAATATAATTGATGTAGTGTTGGAGCTGAACTCATCAACTCCAATTGCTACTCTCCGGGAGAAAACACACACATGTTTTTTCCCTTGGAACGACACACGCACACGAGTAGAGAGGATGAATAAACACGGGAGAGACTTCTTTTGTGGCGACGCACACATTTTCTTCTTTTCTGTTATTCACTCGTATCTCATCAAATTTCTCAGTAGATTACATGGTTTAAATAAGCCTCACGCACACACGGTCACTTGACTTGTATATGCACCCACTAACTCCACTAGTTAGACTATCTGTGATCCAGTTTTGCTGCCCACGATTCCCTACGACTTGACGCACATCGCGCACTACCCGCAAGACCCGATCCTGCTGAGACCAACTTAGATGCTTACGACCACACATAGACCCGACTAAGTCTACGACCATATATAGACCTGACCAAGTCATCTTCTTACGACTTCGAGTCCTTTGATGACGGCACTTCGACCACGATGTCTCGACCACAGCTCTTCGACCATGGTGTCTCAACCACGGTGTCTACTCAACTTACGAGTACTTCGACCACGGCTTTTACATCGCAACTCCGACCACGGCGATTCGACCACATCTTCGGTAGTACTGCTCACACAGAGCCAGTACTACCGGTCTTCAACTACACAGGTTTTTCGAACACCGATCAGATATTATAGCTCCGACTACCGACTGGTTATTGTAGCTCCTACTACCAGCCAGTTACTGTAGCTCTAACTACCGACCGGTTCACTATAGCTACGATTGGTTCACTGTTGCTATGACTGGTTCATTGTAGCTACGACTAATATGCAGCTCGACTCGCGACTGCCATGACCGGTTCACTGTAGCTACGACTGGTTCACTGTACTCCGGAGTCTTCGACTACTCTCCGACTCCGGGTCTCAACTTCTACACATACTCGGACACACGAGTACTCAACACACGAATACTCGACATACGATTACATAGTACTCGAACACACGAGTACTCACCACACGATTATATACAATAAAATTAGTTTCAACATGTAGGAACCCCTCTCTCGCGCTCGCGAAGCTACTACTTGATGCTACTCTGTATTAGAAATGCTCTTCTAGGTTATCACACCTTGGTCCATTTAGAGAAATACGAAACCAAAGCATATGTGTGAGAAGAAATTGCACAAAATTCGAAAGAAACTCACGTATTAGTATATATGGCTGTTGGATTAGGTCGATAAATGATTGGAACAACAAGATCTCAGATATCAAATGAAATGGCGTGAGCAGAAGCAGACAAATATCGATTGTGTTGCCATACACACTAAAAATATTGAATTACATGAGCGAGTCAAAACAAACATCAATAAGTGAAGAGTTCTGAATGCAACAATCGCCATGCATGAACCCCCTAATACCTCGAGAGAACCTCTCGGTGATAAATCCTCTTAAGCGACGGGATCAAGCAGCACCTCTCAGTGATAGAGATGGCGGCATGGCGCATCTCACTCGGCTCCGCACCTCATGAATCATGATGCTGCATTCAGCTGTCGTAGTCATCATTGTGAAGACAACCTGACACACTACTAGAAAACAGATCATCCCTCACGGTTAAAAACCGTCAGCAAAATACAAAAAACCGTCAGGTTAATAATCCCTCACGGTTTCCCGTCAGGAAAATCCCGTCAGGGCTAGCTGGCAAGGAAAATTCAAATTTGGCTGACGGTTGCCCGTCAGGAAAATTTAACCTCACGGTTTTACCCGTCAGGGAAATGAAACCTGACGGTCGGTTAACCGCCCGTGAGAAAAATTGACATTAACCTGACGGGCGCTAACCGACCGTGAGGAAAATTGAAATTAACCTGACGGGCTCTAACCGACCGTGAGGAAAATTGATTTAACCTGACGGGCGCTAACCGACCGTGAGGAAAATTGATTTAACCTGATGGTACTAACCGTGAGGAAAATTGGCACAAATGCCAAAAAAAATAGTAAAACAAGTAACATTTTCATGCACTTTATATGATAATTGCAACACAATTAACAAATACATCTAAACATTGGACTCATGTATATCAACAAATTCATATATTGCCAATATATCCTCATAAAATACAGATTCAATTGTAAATTTATGTAATATATGGATCAGTACAATATTATCAACAAAACACATCGTGTTTCAGCACAAAAGCTGTAGCAAATAAGCTACAAACACATCAATTTGTGTTAAAGTTCTAACATACATAAATTGTTCTAACATACATAAATTGCTATAGAAGAGTATTAGTGATCCTCTGGTTCACATATTAGAGCAGACAATAGTAGCTAAACAACTCGTTGTCCTTAGTAGCTAAACAACATGTTGTCCTTAAATTTATCCCACTAATTTTGCCTAACAGATCAGTGCTACTTTTGCCTAAACAAATATCACAAACCCACATGTACTAACAGATGGAATAACTGACATAGCACAATCACATAAACTGAACAATTCACTAACTGAGACACAATACTGACAAATATCACAAACCCACATGTACTAACAATTCACTAACTGGAAACAAGGTCTAACCTTTGTCTAACTTTCACCTGCTGCGCCAACCGCCAAATATCTGAAAACATTGAATGCTTTACACTGTAAGAAAAAAATAACTAATGCAAAAGGCATATCAAACAATCCAAAGTGAGATATTATGACTGCTACAAATGGAAAGAGATCATTAAGTGCTTGGGGTCCAATTAGTACCTATGCGAATAATATGAACTAGAATTGTGCCGGTTGATGAAAAAAATGATTGCAGAACTTACATTCACCAAAAACTGCTACAATAGAACAAGAACAAAAACCTGTATATTCTAAATCAGTAAAAAAAAATAGAAGAAAGATCATAACATCCTCGTGTTATTTTGATAGAAACGGTAGGAAAGTGTTCAACATTTGCGTTACAGCAAATTTTAAGGTACAAAGGCGCATGGCATGGCACGCCCGTGCATAATATTACAAATCACACAACAAGTCGATTTGTTGCAGTTATATCCACATTTCAAACACAATTGCCACATCTAAGGCTAAAAACTTCACTTTCTTGACGTCTACGTCTAAGGCTAAAAACTTCACTTTCTTCACATCTAACAGCGCACGCTGAGCTAAACACCAATTGTATAGTCATTAAAGGGATTCAATCCTTTTATGCTGCATACCAGTATTTCCTCAATTCCAAAATCCATATCCGAAAGGTAATCAGTACACGGGTAAAGAAACCAAACTAATTTGCATCAGGGGAACTCTAGAGGAAGCCATGGGGATGGTGCAGGAGCTCACGGAGGGACATGTGGATCTTGACGAGGCGGAACTCCTCCGGCGTGATACCCCGCTCCCGGTCCGCCGCCGGCACCACGTCCACCTCCTCCGGGTCCAGTAGAGCGGCACCGGAGGAGACGCGGCACAGAGAAGATGCGGAGGAGAGCGCCAATTACCCAGTGGAGGAGAGCGGCGGCCCGGCACGGAGGCGGCCAGATGCGGGCGGAGCGAGGCCGGATCCGGCGCGAGCGGCAGGGATCTAGCGATGGGGAGGTCGGATCTGATGCGGGCACCCACGGGAGCGGCGGGATCCGGTCGGAGGCCTGGGGCGGCGGCGGCGTCCGAAGGCGGCGCGAGCGCGGCGGTCGGGAGGCGGCGCCGTGAGCGCGGCGGCCGGGAGGTGGCGGTGGCTCAAGCCGCGGAGGTGGGCGAGGGGATGGGGTGGAGGAGGCGGGCGAGCGGATGGGGTGGAGGAGGCGGGCAGGCGGGCGAGCGGATGGGGTGGAGGAGGCGGGCGAGCGGAGGAGGCGGGCAGGCGGGCGAGGGGCGATGGGCGGAGGAGGCGGGTGGCTGCGAAAATATCGAGCGGGCTGGACGACGAGGGGATGGGGAAATTTTAGCTAGGGTTGGCTGGAATTAACCTCACGGGCCGGAGAAGTCTGACACAAAAATTGAATTAACCTCACGGTCTATGCGGGCCCGTCAGGAAAATGAATTTTTGCGACGGTGATAAGTGAGCCCGTCACAAAAAATGAATTAACCTCACGGTCCATGCGGGCCCGTCAGGAAAATTAAAGCCCGTGAGGGATGATCCGTTTTCTAGTAGTGACAGGCTGATACGGTCGCTGCGGGAAAGGGGCAACTGCAAATGATAAGCGCCACCTGCAACGACAAAAATAAAATGCAATATACTTCCCACTGTGAAATTGTATTAAATTAGTTATTTGAAAAGGAGTGATTTAAACTTGGAAGGTTAAACTGGTTCTTATGGCAATATTCGTAATACAAAAAAATATTTATGTTAATGTTATGATAGTGTACAAACCTTGAAAAAAATGCTATGATAGTACAAGAGAGCATTGCACTTGTGTGTTGCTGCAAAAATAAATATATTGTCAAAAAAGAACATCTGATTACCGGAAAAATTATAAAAGATAATTTTGGAGTAAATGTTCAATATGCATTGATAATTATTTCGTCAAATGAAATATACGTTGTAAGTACGGTAGGTTCTAGAATCTAGAATTTTGCATTGTACGTTTTTTTCCTTTCCTAGAATTTTCTATTTTCCATTGTAGTGCTTATCTATGTGCCTTTTGTCCATAGGATGGAAATCGTATGATTGAGAAAAATTAGGATGGTGTGGCACTCTCGTACGTCTTTGTTTTTTCTCAGCTTTACTGTAGATTAAGATGTGAAAAAAAATATTATTCTCCGTTTGGAAGTGAGCTTGTTCATCCGTGTAGCATAAGGCATATACTTTCCTCGCAAAATAAACACACTTATTCATTTTTTTTAATATGGATATGACTTGGTGGACTCAAGCATTTCAGCTCAGGAGAACTGCGTAGTAATTTGTTAACAAGGTAGCAAGGGAGAAGTATTATAACACATGGACTCATTTATATTAGTTTTTACTAATAGCTTTTGGTTTTAGCTTATGAATAGTAACAACTTGTAGAAAGCCATACGGAGAAAGAGAGAGAAATTTACGTGCGATTTTGGCAGATATAAATGAACTATAGTGCGCATTACAATCAACTAGTAAACCACGTCTTAAAAAGATACTCCGTTTGAAAATTAGGTACTATAAAAAAATTATTTACTATAAGAAGCAACTTTTAGAAGCTACTATGAACATGGCCATATCGGAAAGGAAAATGTTCATTTTACTCTCCTGAAGTTTTGCATTTGTCTGCTTAACCCCTCGAAGTTTCATTTGATCCATTTTACCTCCTAAAGTTTCAATACCAATCACTTCACCCCCTAAGGATGGTTTTGAAAACGGTTTTGCCACTGTAGCAGCCACATCATCTGGTTTTCACACATGGCATCACATGTCATCATCGTCATCTCTCTCCCAACACACACTTGCAGAGAACGAACATCGCAGCAAGTGCACGAGCATCACAGGGAGCTAAGCACGGCTGTCACATGCAGGTGGAGTTCATGCGGCACAGCGAGTAGAGAACGCGTGACGCGGCAAGCAAAGCCCGTGCGGCGAGGACAGTGCTCGCACTACGTGTATAGGTTGGACTACGAGCCGAACATTGCAGCAATGGCCCCGCCTACCCACCCACGTGAAGACCCAGCAGTGGCCGAGCCAAGCCGTGGCAAAACCGGATGATGTGGCTGCGACGGCGGCAAAACTACTCTCAAAATAGTACTCAGGGGGTGAACTGATCCAGAAAACTTTAGAGCTAAATGGACTAAACGAAACTTCAGCAGGTAAGCAGACAAACGTGAAACTTTGGAAAAGAAAAGGGGGTCTTTTCCTAACGGAAAAGACATGCACAAGAGCAACAGTTGAGATAAAATAAAACTGGTGAAAATTTGGTGATTAACTAAGGTACATTAGGCTTCACAACTGCCATCATATGACGCCACATCCTTTACTGACCTAGAATACCAGCATGGATAGGCACACAAGAATACCACGAGAGAAATGTCCAAGTCTCAAAATGCAAATATGTTCTAGTTTACAGCAGTAACAGGACTATGGCACCAAAGACGGGGAAAAGGGAAAACGGCATACAGTCTCATACAGAACGCAACACTTTGCTTCCAGGAAAAGAGTGACAAGAAAACGGATGACCATCACCAACGGAAGGAATTGTAAGCGCAGGAGCTGATGCAAATTAACGCCCTCTGCTCCTGGGGTGTGTAATAGCCGGGCTGCCTTTTCAGAGGGCTCGCGCCTTTATGATGTCCATGCTCATTTCGCTTGGGTCAGTTGCCTGTAGCTCCACCTGGATGCCGTCGAGCTCCCTCTTGAACCGGTCCTTGGAGCTTGCGTACAGCATCTTGCTCCTCACCTTTGATGTATCAGGAGACCTGCAGAGAGTGAGATGCACAAACAACACACTGCTTCAGTGTTCAACTGAAATAGCAGAATGCAGTTCCGTTGCATTGTGCATTTGACACCCGGGTGTAATTGCACCCACCTCTAATATACCACCTAAACGAACTTAAATACTCCTTTATCACTTTAGGTATACTCGTATACTAATTATAAGATACTCCAATGTGAACCACACGAAAAAATTGCAAGGGAGACCATAGTTTTTAGCATGTTTTGTAAATACCTTCATATACATACATAAAAAGGAGTATGTCTAAAAAAATGTACATACCACCTAGATGGTTTTAAATACTCGTATACTACACGTACATACCCTCTATGACGCGAGATACTCCCTACATTGTGAAATACGACATAGGGTGTAATTACACCCAGGAGTAGAAAAGAGGTTTCCTATATATATATATATATATATATATATATATATATATATATATATATATATATATATATATATATATATATATATATATATATATGTGTGTGTGTGTGTGTGTGTGTGTGTGTGTGTGTGTGTGTGTGTGTGTGTGTGTGTGTGTGTGTGTGTGTGTGTTTGATTTACACAATCATGCTTAAGGATCTATGATATTACGGCCAATTCGTTAATGTTAACATTATTGAAGTCAAGAAGCTGGTTATACGAAACAGCTTGTAGATTTTTAAAGTCTTAAACTCTTAATTTGAAGCCATGCTCCTCAAATGATCACTTCACAAATTTAATACATGGGAAAAAGATCAGGGCAGCGTCTGCCTTACTGTTAGCATCTGTAACATAAAGTTGTATGAAAAACGTATTATAATTTTCTTGATACTCTAATATCAATTTCTTAAGATCCATGGCATTATATACACTGTTTGGGTGCAAGGTGAAACGATGGGCCAAAAATCTTGCAACAATGAAAAAAAAATAGCATTGTTCCTATATCTTCTTGGCATTGTTCATCTACTCCCTGCCCCTACGCTCTCAATTTTGTCACTTTAAGCCTCTGTGCTCGATTAGTTTAAGGGAGTGTCTATACAATATTCGATTGTTTTTTAGGACAAAAATAGTCAGATTTTGAGTCGTTAGATGGAGATTCAACGTCCTAGATCATTTATTTGGAGGGGGGGTCATTTTTTTTTGGAGGGGAGCTTGTATGGGTGGATCCGTTGGATAGAGATCTAACGCCCCAGATCAATCTGACTGTTTTTGTCCTAAAAAACAGTCAAATGTTGTATAGCAATACTCTAGTTTTAATTGAAGTTGTTCTCTTGCCTGTTAAATTGTAGCTCTGAGATGACTCAAAACTTCCTTTCGCACACATTAAGAATTTGCTATCATGTCATTTCATTCTTATCACTTAACTGGTGAATGATAGTAGGACTAATATTCATTGGCCACAAATATTCACCTGAACAGGCGGAGAGATCCGCATAGAAATAAACAATTTTAAGTATAGGTATTCAAGTGGCAAAACTAAGAGACAATGTCCCCAATAACAATTTTGAAAAGCACAAAGATATGTGAAACGTTTTGCCTAACGTAGATCTATGCTGCCATTTTGCCTACGGTAAATACGCTAGTAATTCGATCTCTTTACTGTTCCTTTGCAAACTGATCTGACAAAATTATAGGCTTTGGCCATCAGTAACATACGAAACACATTTCTGCTTTTTCTTTGATAATGGCTAAGATGTGCTAATTTGCTCGGGAACAAGTGGCAAAGGGTGAGACGACCCATGCTGCAAAAGTGTTGCCAAACTGCAGTGATCTAACATGCGCAGGTGATTTGCTCAGAGAGAATCCCATCCGAATTCAGAAATTTAGGTCAGCAATTGCCATTCATAAGATCGAATCAAAACCTAAAAAAAAGAAGCATACTATGGAAATGGAACGGTGTATGATTATGAGCAAAATAAACAAAAAGTTATGTTGACTGTGGAGTTGTTACCAAGAGATGAAGAAGATTTTGCTCTTCTGGCAGTGCTCATCGGTGACAAAGTCAAAATCAAATACCGCGTAGCGGCACTCATCAGCGGGTAAGCAGGCGCTGAAGTCGTCGTAGCTCTCATCAGGCTGCCCCACCCTGTCCACCACCACCTGCTGCACCGCCTCGTTGATCTTGAACACAATGAAGCGGAAGCTCCTCTTCGTCTTAAGCTCCAGGAATTTGAGTTTGCATTCGTCACACACGGCCATTCCCGACGCCGAATTCGACTTACAACAAGGAATCCCACAACATACGCCACCCCGTTAAAGAACAATTCTTGAACAACATTCTAAAAGAAAGATATCGGCCTGTACTCACCATGGTTGATGGTTTCTCTTCCTTCCCTCCTTTCTTCGGTTGAGAAACAAACTGGGCGTGGCGAGGAGGAGAAGCGGGGATGCGCAGCAGTGCAAACCGGACCAAGATTTGAAGGCCTGAGAGAGGAGGGAGGAGGCAAAATATAGGGAGGGAGAGATGGGCAATGCAGATGAAGGCCTGCATGAGGCCACCACGTTCGGAGAGAGGCATTTGACCAAGCACGTCCGCTCCTTCGCGCCCGCTCCTTCGCGCGTGAGAACCAGAAGCGTTGTGAGCAACCAACATGCGCGCCACCACCCGTCGCTATAACAGCCTCCTCGCTCAACAAAATTATTAGTAACATCAAAACAACATGGTGGGTATTTATTTTGTTTCTTTTTTGGGTTTTGTTATGTTTTTGGGTTTGGCTTCTTTTTTTATCGTATCATGCACTATCATGTCGTGCATTTGATCTGTGTCTCTGGTGTGCATTAGTCTACAGTTCTTTATAGTTCCCTCTGTGTTACAAAGGGAAAAGTATTTCATAGCTCTGGAGCTACCAATAGTAGCTTCTCTTTAATCGATTTGATCTATCTACAGGTATAAGACTGACATCAATCACACTGCTGTTCTGAATTGTTCAGACCTTGCCTCAACCAAACTAGATCCTGGTACCATGCTGAGACCCCTTTCCACTCCGGACATCCTGATCATCCCGCCGTCTGTCAGCTGCAGCATATATGTTCCCAAGGAGCACGTAATTCCCGGTGCCCTCCGGTTCAAGCTCAGACAAATGCTTTGCCGCGACCTCCCCGAACTCAAACGTTCTCGTGAAGAACGCAAGCACCCAGCAGAGCACCCCACACCCGAGGTGCTCGGCTCGAATGGCATGTCTTCAATGAGGCGTTAGGCCTCCTCAACTGTAACACATATTAATATAAAACATCATTACCAAAGTAAAAATTAAATAATAAAAGCAACAATCGAAATTGTAAGGAAATTAAAATTTTAAGAGTATTTTATTACAGAACCAACGGAAGCTAAAATAAATATTTGAAACATAGGACCGATCAACTTCTCACCAAATGAAAAACAAATAAGATAACATAAACAGTGGCCTTTTACATGAAAATAGAAAAAGCAAGTGTGAGATTTGGAAAACTCGAGTACTCCCATCCATGCATATTGCTATCACTCCACTGGCCTTTTACCTAGGAATGGAAAGAATAAGCGTGAAATTTGAAAATCTCAGCAATTATCTAACAATGGTCACAAGCAAAGTGTGAAAAGGACAAGTAATGCAAATAAATAATTGACACATGTTAAGTGCAATGAATTTGGGTTGCTGAAAACACTGATAAAGATCGAAGATGAAGATAACAAGAACGGTAGAATTAGATATATTGTTGTTTAGCAAGTTATGGCAATGGCATTAACGATTACTTCCTACATACCCGATTATACAAGAGTAGTCAGCCACAACATTGTTCACGACTATATAACCGCGAACGGAGTGTAATATCCTGATTAACGAAAATATACGGCCCCCGTACGTTACCAGGTGGGTGATAATCCCCCTATATTTTATCAAATCTTGTTTGTAAATTGTTTTCTTTTAAGAAATGAAAGGGCAGACAATGTCGGTTGGTCCGTTTGTGATTTTCGTAGCTTATGAATGGTACGAAATCTGTTAGATTTGCAATAACATTTTGCGATCGTCGTATATTGTTTTAGTGCGATAAATTTTTTGAAAAATTGTGTGAGGGCGATTGAGGTAGCAACGATTCGGAAGTACGAAGGTTAAGTGATATTGCAATGCAACTATAATTCATACACGGAGAAAAACGACACAACCGTTCATCCGATGAGGGGTTACATGGCATGCAGGCTAACGAACTAAGAATGGTACACGTATGCCTTTAAAGAATTAGAAATATAGGGGACATATGGACGAAGAGCATCGAACTACTGTGTGTAATATGGCTATTTGCCCTTGCAGCCTACCTTGGTGTTGTAGTCCTTACTATCAGCCCTATCCTTGGCCGCCAGTTACATAGAAAGTATGGTGCGTCACGTGCATTGAGCTAAAGGCGTCAACATGATTGAACAAACATATATCATAAAAAGGAGTACAAATAAGAATGCAACAGTATTGCAAACATTACAAAAACAACGAAAGTATAGCCAACGCAGGCGGACGACCCCTACTAGGCCCTCAACAACACCCCCTTTGTTGTCACCATGGCCCACTCCAGCTTCACGTCCTCCCGTACGGCCCTGCTTGGGCCTTCTCCTCAGCACCGGGTGTCGGGGTCTCAGCCCCAACAAGGAAAGATGGTCAGAAGCCCTGGTCTAACAAGCTCCCAAAGCCGGAGGGGTGGACAGCAATGCCGGCTGTGTGGCTACTGGTGCACCACTGAACTGTGATCCGGAGAGAACCTCAGGGGGTGTGGGCTGAGGTCTCGGGCCTACCTCCTAGTCGTCCCAATCTATAAAGTAGCGGTCCGTGTCGCCTAGGGAGGCCCCAAATCTCTCAGTGGGCGTAAGACCTGCAATGGAAATATCGTCCGTTCGTCAAATAAAACAATGCGAGCAAACAACACAGAGATGTGACATACCCTCTGCTAGTGCCATGGCACGCAAAAAGTCGTCTAGAGTGAAGTATGGCACGTCGTATGGAGGACACACAGACTGCTGCACTGTCAGTGTCAGGGTGTGGCGGACATGGCCACGCTGACCATCCTGCGCGGTGTGATGCCGGACAGGACAGAGCCAGCGGATGAAGGAAGTATGGAGCAGGCGTCGACATGTCAACCTCCGGGAGCCTTGTGCACAACAACAGGCTGACAACACGTGCACCCATGGCTTGCACACAACGGAAAGCCTGCACTACCTCCTTGTGTGTGAGCTCTGCACCATCAATAATCCTTTGCGCCACGTAGTGGGAGTTCCTCCAAATCGTAGCACCGAGGTCCGCTTGCAAGGAAAATACGAAAGGGTGAAACCTATAAGTGGGAGTGCCAAAAGCAAAGTTGTAGAAATACGATGTAACGTACCGCGAGGTGAACGTTCCGCGCGAGGTGTACGAGGTATGTGTCGGTCGGTGTTGTGCGCAGGTCGACAGCAAGTACCAGCCTAGTACATGTCCAAGGAGCATACGAAGGTACTCGTCGTGCACGTTGTGGTTGTAGATGGTGGTCTCCTGCACACGGTCCGGCAACGCGCCGTCCTATTGGCCTGTCCACACATCTATCTTCATCGTCCAGTCCGTGTCGCGACGGACCCCCTTCCTGGAGTGCCTACAAGATGTAACATTTGGTTAGAACTCGTGCAATGAGATGACAGTAAAAGGAGAGACATCTGTGACGCTAACTCAAGTGTGGATGTTGTCGGGCACGGGCCGCCCGACTGGTACTAAAACCACCTAGCGTAGGCCGAACTGATGCATCACACGATGCTCTGCGTAGTCCTTGATGAAGACGTACAACACAAGCTTCCTCCTCCGTGTCAGTCAGTAAGCCCAGTCGTGTTAGTACAGCGAAGATAGCCTGTTAGGAGCATGGGCCTCTAGTGCCTTAGGGGAGTACAGGTCCCAGTGCACATCGTCAGCCATGAGGCAGTCCAACTGCTCCACGAAGGGCAGATACGTCTGTGTGACCTGCACGTGTGTGAACTGTACCTACAAGAAACATCAGATGTTAGATAGAAGGATCCATAATACGAACAAATTAATCGCAAGGGAGAGTACGTACCTATCTATGGCACCAAAGAGAGCCTATAGCCGACCGGTCCATTGCGCTCCCTAGTACATCTCCGCCTCGTAAGGAGTGGTGTCCACCAACATGGGCCATCCGAAGCTAAAGTGCTCGAACAATCATAGTTGCAGTAGGAGTAGACACCCCACGAGGATCGAGTTCGCCTCATCCTACAGCACGCGTCGCACAGGTTGTGATAGGTCACGGCAAGTGTGGCCAATCTCCAGCTGATCTGGGGGGCCTCCCCATCAGCGATGGCCCAAGCGTAAGCGACGAGGTGTGCGTCAATGGTGTCGCCATGGCTGCTAGTGAACAACACCCAACCAAATAACCACAGCAAGTAGGCCTCTAGGTGCTGTGACACCTAGTGCTCATCGGTGGTTGGGTCCATCTGCTCGACCTGAGTACAAGCAAAAAGTTAGTAAGATCGCAGTATCGAAAGGAGAGCGCAACGGTCCGAACAAGAAGGTCGTCGAACACGTACCCAGAACTGCGAGAGTCACCACAAGGATGGGCCGTGCGTTCGTCCCAACATGAAGACGTAGTACCCCTCTATGGCCCCATGATGAAGGACTCCGTGAAACCTGGCCAGTAGGTCATCGTGCCAGCCAGCCGGGGCCTCCAGCAGGAAGGCAGTATCTCCCGCGATAGGAAGGCCAAGCAGTAGCGAGACGTCTTATAGAGTAGGGGCCATCACGCCGAATGGGAAGTAGAAAGTGTGCATCTCTGGCCACCACTAATCCACCTGAGCTGTCAGTAGGGAGCAGTCGAACAAGAACCGTCGTGACTGTTCCGGGCCGGCCTACACGTCTCCATCATCCCCAACCATAGCTGGTGCTAGACCGCCCTCGTTTGTGGTCCGCACCATTTGGGTGAGAGGTAGTAAATTGGCATTGCTGAGCCTACGAAGCCAAAAAAAGGTCAGTACGTAACTACGTAAGGAGAAAACAATGTCGCGCGATGTGCAAACCTATATGTACAGTGTGGGTCTAGCCTCTAGGGCACTCGAGGTGCATGTGTGCGAATCACCCCCAACTCAGTCGCATCATCCACAGCCGCAGGATGCAGGACACGATGCGACGTGCGATGCAGTCGGTCGATGCGCTTATCTAGGAGGCGAAAAGGCCAATCCGGATCGATGAGCCATACCTGCAAAACGACTTCAAGTTAGCATTTATGCGAAACAAAAAATCAAATGTAAAGCAGGAGTAAATTTAACTTGTAAACAAACAAAACAATACTAGACTATCAGAACAATACTTACAACAGTATTCAAAAGGGGATAGTACCACAACAGTTATATAAACAGTATATACAACGTACGATACATTTACTATGGCACTACGTACGTCAAATGTAGCAGATAACAAAGTACAGATGATAGTGTATAATGATTTATAATCTTGGAGCCACTTTACATACTCGAACAAATGGTACCACAAACCATGCTGGTGTGCCTACTCATCAGCAGGTGTCTTGTACTCGAACAAATGGTATCACAAACCATTCCCTAAGGTAGATGCCATGATTAACGTGCGGGCATCTTCATATCGATTAATTTTCCCTCATAGAGTAACCCCTCCTCATTCTCACTGACACCGCTCCCTTTCCTCTGCCCCAGTACGTATCAACTCTCTATCTATGTAACATCCTGAAACATATAAATATTACGTTATGAAGCTTTTGGATTATTTTTATTCACTTTTTATTTGAATTTGGAGTTTATGGAATTTTTCTGAGAAAAGTTGATGGAAGTTCCAAAAGTTAAAGAGAAATCAACATGTTTAAATAGTAGAAAGTTAAAATACGAATAAAGAATCTGAAAAGATGATCCAAAAGAATTATAAAGTAAAATAAAAGTAAAAATAGTAATAAGCATCTACAAGAATATATATACATATGTATGTATATATATATATATGTATGCATACAAGTAAATATAACAAGAAAATAATCTTTATAAAATAAATATCAGCAAAATAGTGGATGTAGAATTACAGGGAGTAAGGAAGTGAATATATACACACACACATAAATACCCAATAGGAAAATCAAAGAAAATACAAAAGAAAAAGAAAAAGAAAAAGAAAATGGAAAACCGGCCGGGCCGGCCATCACCCTGGCCCAACCTCCTCTCCGCGCGCGGCCAGCACGCCCGCGTGGGCCAGCGCACGCGCGGCCCAGCGCGCCAGCGCCCACGCCCCGCTCGCGCTGCTCCGCCTCTGCCGCGCGGGCCCGCGACTCGCGTCTCGCTGCCACCCGCCCCCACGCGCCAGACCCTTCCCCCGACCGGTGGCCCGCGCTCCCGACCGCGCCTCTTCCCCGCTGGTCGGTGGGCCCGAGTCGTCAGCTCCTTCCTCCTCCCCCTTTCTTCCTCCACGCGCCTGCAGCGCCAGCTTCGCCTCGCCTCTGCTCTCCCTCGCGTTAGCCGCAGCCAATCCCCTCCCTTTCTCTCTCATACCCCGTGGGCAAATTCAAAGAACCATCTCTCTCTCTCCCGCGTGATCTCGGGGGAGATCTCGTCCATTCCCCCTCGTCGGCGTGAACAGGGCAGCGACCACATGTCGACCTCGCCGCGCCTCCTCCCGGCTATAAAAACCTTGTCTGGGGATCTCTACCGCGCCGCAACACATCACTTCTCCCTCCCCTGCCCGCAATTGCACTGAGAAGCCCCAATTCCCCGCCGGCCTCTCCTTCTTCCCGAGCTCCGGCGCCACCCTCCCCGCCGCTCCTGGCCACCTCCGGGCAATCCCAAGCTCCCAGAGCTTCACGGGTGCGCGATGAAGCCAACCACCTCCTTCCCCGGACCTCCCATCGCCGGAGCAACGCCGGCGTCGATCACCTCCCCGAACCTCCGCCGTCGCACGCCGCCGGCCCGCCACCGTGCTCCTCCACCCCGACCGCCTACACCAGGAGATTCGCCTTCACGCCAGGGTTGTATTCTACGCACGACCCGGACCCCTCCGGCGACCACTCGCCGCCGCCGCCGCCTTCTTCTTCCTCTGCTCGGCCCCCTCAGCGAGCTAACTCAAAAGGTATAGCTGCCCTATATGGGTAAGCATCGCTCGGGCGTCCGAGTGGCTTCCAGCGCTATTTCTTCTCCCTCTCTGCTCCCGCGTCGCGCGTTCGAGTCCGACTCCGCGCGTGCGGTTGAGTAATTCTTTTGATTTTTCTCTCGGGCTGACAGGTGGGCCCCGCCTGTCGGCCTGTGCAGCTGGAACAGCCGCTGACCCCTGGGCCCCACGGGTCAGTGACACCTCTGCACTGAGCCCCTGCTGACAGATGGACCCCAATGAACAGTACCTGGACCCACTTGTCAGTGGCACGGCAATAAGAAAATTAAAATAAAAAGAAAATGACATGTGAGACCCGCTGTCAGAAATTTCATATTTTATGGAATTAATTGAACTGAGAACTTCAAATAGTCATAACTTTTTCATTTTAACTCCAAATTGAGTGAGACAAATTTCTAAATTCATCTAAATTCAAGATCTATCCAATGGAACAAAAATCATAATTTTTAGAGTTCATTTGAATTTCTGGTGTTATTTGGTTTGATTTGCTGCTTTTTCTTTTTATACAAATTTTGGCGCACGCTAAAATAGCTTACGAGGCACAAGAAGAGGAGATCGAGGCAGCAACTCTAGAAGCACCAGAGAATCCGGATCCCGACCACTGTGACCAAGGCGAGTCAACACTTTGATCGTGTTGAACCTACATTCCATGCAAATTACTTCGTTTTAAATTAACAAAATGCATGCTGTTATTTTTATGCAAATACATGCTAAACTTGATATTCTAGTTATATGCCAATGTTTACCTTGAATAGTGTTACCTCTCCTTTGGAATGATTGAATGTGAAAACCTTGTCGCCCTAGCAAAAGTATAATACTAATATTTCGAAAATAAGTCCCTAATGATACGCTATGCTTAGTGTTGCATTAATACTCAGGGGGCGCTGAAATGACCCATACATCATGATCGCTTTTAATAATGAGAAAATGGTTTGGGCAGTCATGGTGGGAATGACTGGTATATTTGACATGACTATTTTATACCCTCAAAATCCCCAACTTGCTTAAATATCTGGGCGGATTGGTTGGATGGTGTGAGTGTGGTGCAGTGGATGCACAAAATGGGTTAGTGATAGACCGCCCAGATACCAATAAGGACTGAATCTTGTCATGACCTCCCGGGTAAAGCAGTACAACCACAAGTCTGTAAATTACAACTTGGCTAAGTAAATTTATCGAAACTCCGGACTCATCTCACTGGTAGGGGGGTGAAGGGGCTACGCTATGGCAAGGGGGGCCTGAAGGGACACCAGTGGAGGGTGAAGTTTCCCAGCTGTCCTACGTTGCGGAGAGGTAGAAGTCCGGCTGCGTGGTGGCTGGGGGAAACATCCCGCGCACAGATGGGACCCACCGCAAGTGGGCAGTTTCCCATAAAAGTGAGATGACAAAAGGGTCTAGATACTTTGAAAAGTCACTGTGATGGTCTGCTCAACCACACGTCTAAGGAATCGTGTGGGGCAAAGAGTTGATTATCTCTTGTGGTGAAAGTGTACAAACTCTGCAGAGTCTAAAACTATTCGAATAGCCGTGCCCACGGTCAAGGGCGGACATGGGAACTTAACCAGATATAGTTCTATTTCAAAATGCTTTATAATGGGTGGGAAAAGTGGAAAGGCAGTGTAAGGCCCTAGTTTGGAATTGTCCTGGGTGTCGTCCCAGTGGTAAGTTAAGCGGCTATAACGCTGAAGAATTGCTATATGGTGCAGATGCCATGTAACGGTGGATGGAATCTGAATCACTATTATTACTGCATTCATTTACAACATATACGTGTGTTCAAAATGCTAGGTCTTAAGGAATTTTTATATAATTGTATTCAAAAGTACTATTCGCAAAAGAAAATAAATTTAAGCCATCCTTGATTAGCCATACATGTTATATACTGCATTCTGTGTGTTGATTCGCTGAGCACGGGGTCGGAGTGCTCACGCTCGCTTTGCGGCAAAAATCCAGAAGCAGGAACGCAAGACCACTACGCCTACGAGGAAGCTCCCGCCACGGAGGAGAAGAATGACGAAGGAAACTAAGGCGTAGGCTTCGTTAAGTAGACATGGACAAGTGGACCTCCGGCGTTGTGTGCACGTATGTTACTAGTTAGCTGGCGACATATAATGCACACAGTACCTTCCAGTCGCTTGCCTGTGGATTTGGGTTTGCTTTTGCTGTATTTCCGCTGTGCGTACTTGTAATAAGGATATCTGGCCTGATCGGCCCCTTTTGTAAACTCTATCACCCGACGTGGTGTATTTCAATTTATGTAATATAATGGTTGATTATGCGATGTATGAAATGATTCAGCAATGTACCTGTGTGCACTAACTACTGATCCAGGGATTAGTGCAGTGAAACACAGTAAGATTCGGATTGAAAAATCCGGGTCTGACAGCGCTGGTATCAGAGCATACGACTGCAGGGTAAAGCCGTAGAATGGACGTTAGAAGAACCTTAGGGTGGTAATTTTAAAAAAAAATACAAAAAGCATTTATGAAAATATAGCTTAATATTGTTACTCGTACCCTTCCTAATTCTGCTCTACTTTACTCCTTCAGTTAACTATTTTTAAAACGTTACTAACGCAAAGTAATTGCCTTTACAGATGGCAGGTAACTGGGATTACGTCGCTCATGGAGTTTATGAGGGCGTGTTCGCAAGAATCCTGCGCAAGCTCCTCCACTACCTAGAATACCCGGAGCAGCCCATTTATCGTGGACGTCAGACATCTGCAGGAGGGGTGTACTGTTGGACGTTTGAAGTATTTGTCTAT
Organism: Dendrocalamus latiflorus; assembly: GCA_017311315.1. Lineage (NCBI taxonomy): Eukaryota > Viridiplantae > Streptophyta > Magnoliopsida > Poales > Poaceae > Dendrocalamus > Dendrocalamus latiflorus. The sequence continues at coordinate 39,373,971 of CM029610.1, forward strand.
CCGAAGAGCGAACACGACCCACCTCACGTCTTCCAGACAGAGCACCCGAGAAGCACTAGATCCGCGGCACTCCAGGATGCTGCTCGTCTCGCCGCCGCCCGACTTTGTGACATCTACCAAATCTCCTTGCGCCGCACACCCTTCTGCTTCTACCCTTCACGCAGGGAGGGAGTACGCCACAATGAGACCTACCTGCCGGTTAATGAGGATGACCCAAGGCTCACCCATCAAGTTGATCTCACCAGGGCCATGGGAGCAGCCCATACGGCTGCACTGGAAGAAATGACCGCCCTGCAGATGCACCTAGTCACCCGGCACACCGAGGTGGCAACCCTTCGTGACTAGCTTGCCCAATGCCAGCAGGCACTGGCAGCCGCCAAGGCAGAGGCCGCAGCAGCTCAGGCACAGCTCCAGCAACCTCTCGCTCCGTTGGCAGCACCAGCACCTCCTTCAGTGGGATCAGGCCCCCGCACACGGCTGACTGCGCGCAAGAGCGTGCGACCTCCGAGTCTCCAGTCTGCACTTCGACGGAGAAAGCCTCCACCAAGCCGCAGCCCCCCACGTGCTCCCACGGACTCTGATGGTTCCGACCCATCGGAGTTTAGTGGCAGTCGATCCCGCTCCAGATCGCCAAATTACGACCCCTCCGTCAGTGGTGATCGCTACGCGGTGTAGTAGTGGAAGTGTCGTCGTGCTAGTACCGTGCTTGTATCCTATAGGTTGCATCAGTCCTGTTATATTGTAGTTGCGATAATGTGAACTTTAATTATTATGTTGTTGTAAGCCCAGCCTGGGAGGCTGGCTATGTGAATGCCTGTATGATAATGAATGGCCAGGCATAAGGCCTTTTGATGAATGTTCTTTTGTCGTTTATCTTGTTGGTTCTTTTCGCAACGAGGGTTGATACCCTTCCTATTTCTCAAGGGTAGTCTTAGTACTAAGTTATGAAGCTGTAACTGCAGATGTCCAGTCAAAGGGTTACACGATCTCGAGCCCATACTGACCCTCATCATGCTGAGGTAGACTCAAACCATGGCGCCAACCCCGAAGAAAATCAGAATCAAAATGCTGATCTCCCAAATCCCCCAGTTAATCCCACAATGGCCCAAGTAATGGCACAACAAACTCAGATTTACAAGCCATTTATGCAGGATAGCAAGGAAGCTCTGGCGGACACAGAGCTGACTTAGGAGATTTCCAGAGGACCAGACCAATTACATTCACATCGGTAGAAGAACCACTTGAAGCCGAAGACTGGCTTCGAGATACCGAAAGAAAGCTGCGCTTAGCCAAATGCGCAGAGGAGGATAAAGTTATATTTGCCACCCACCTATTGCAAGGAGCCGCAGCAGCATGGTGGGAAAATTATGTAGCTGCCAGAGGCCAGGAAGATGCTACCACCGAGGGTGACATGGAAGTTATTCCATGGTCAGAGTTCAAGAAAGCTTTCAAAGACAACTTCATTCCAGCAGGGATAATGCGGATAAAGAAGAATGAGTTCCGCAATCTCAAGCAAGGGAACTTATCCGTCAATGAATATCTGACAAAATTCACACAGTTAGCCAGGTATGCTCAGAAGGATATAGAAGAAGAGGAAGAAAAGATTGACAGATTCTTCGAAGGGCTGAAGGATGAACTGAGAGTGCAGCTGATCACCCAGGACTTCACCAGCTTTCATCAGTTGGTAAACAAGGCATTGGTCTTGGAAAATGAGAAGAAGATTCTTGAGGCCAGCCGTAAGCGCAAGATGACAACTCAACGGCCACAAGGAAGATTTATCCAGAAATTCTTCAAACCCTCATTCTCAAGGTCCAATCAATCCAGTGGGTCAGCTCCAGCCTTTAGACCAGGTAGAAACATGTCCCAAGCATCACGCCCAGGAGGACAGCTTGGTGGTACAAACCCCGCAGAAAATCTTAATTGCTATAGCTGTGGGGAGAAGGGTCACTTTGCCAACAGATGCCCACATAAGCAGAATGTCCCTGTCCGCAGTCAAGCTTCAGCTCCTGGCAGGGGACAGCAGAGCTCTCAAGCTAGCAAGAACACTTTAGCACCAAACCGAGGCAGAGTCAACCATATTACAGTTGAAGAAGCTCAAGAAGCCGCTGGAGTTCTCATGGGTACGTTTTCTGTCAAGACTATACCAGCACAAGTATTGTTTGATTCAGGAGCTTCACATTCATTTATATCTAAGGGGTATGCTGATAAGTTGGGATTACCTATTTATACCCTTAAGAAGCCATTGGTGCTTAACTCACCAGCTGGACCAATTACTGCCACACTAGTATGCCCAGAGGTGACCATTACCATGGAAAGGTGTGATTTCCTAGCTGACCTGATAGTGCTAAGCTCCCAGACCTTGGATGTTATATTAGGAATGGATTGGTTAGCTAGATACCAGGGAGTTATAGAATGTGCCACCAGAACAGTGAGATTAACCAAGTATCCTGGTATGACCATAATTGTAAAAGTGGACCGACCATACCGATGGGGTCGTGCCATATTTTACTGTGAGGATGTACCCTTAGAAGGAATGATAGTGGTACAGGATTACCCCGAGGTATTTCCAGATGAGCTACCTGGCATGCCCCCGGATAGAGATATGGAATTTGTAATTAACCTAAAACCGGGTGCTGCCCCAATCTCCAAAAGACCTTATAGGATGACTGTGGAAGAATTGGAAGAACTGAAGAAACAACTCCAAGAGTTACAAGAGAAGGGATTCATTAGACCTAGCTCATCGCCATGGGGATCTCCAGTACTATTTGTGAAGAAAAAGGATGGCACAGCCAGGATGTGTGTAGACTACCGTGATGTAAATGAAATGACCATCAAGAACAAGTACCCCCTTCCAAGGATTGATGATCTATTTGATCAGCTCGGTGGAGCCACGGTATTCTCTAAAATTGACTTGAGATCGGGTTATCATCAGTTGAAGATCAGGCCAGAAGATATACCCAAAACAGCCTTTACCACTAGATATGGACTATATGAATTTCTGGTCATGTCTTTTGGATTAACCAATGCCCCAGCTTATTTTATGAATCTGATGAATAAGGTATTCATGGAGTATTTGGACAAGTTTGTCGTGGTCTTCATAGACGACATCCTTATATACTCCAAGAATTCAGAAGAGCACACAGAACATCTGCGCCTAGTGTTGGAGAAGCTAAAGGAACATCAGCTGTATGCCAAATTCAGCAAGTGTGAATTTTGGCTGAAGGATATCAATTTCTTAGGACACATAGTGTCAGCAGGAGGAATATCTGTTGAGCCCGCCAAGATTGCAGCTGTCACAGAATGGAAGCAGCCTACGTCTGTCACTGAAGTGAGGAGTTTTCTCGGTTTGGCTGGGTACTACAGGAGGTTCATAGAAGGATTTTCCCGAATTGCCAGGCCGATGACCCAATTACTCAAGAAAGAGAAGAAGTTTGAATGGATCAAGTCATGTGAAGAAAGTTTCCAAGAATTAAAGAAGAGATTGACTACCACCCTGTATTAGTTCTACCAGATGTACGCAAAGATTTCGAGGTATATTGTGATGCCTCACATCAAGGACTTGGATGCGTACTAATGCAAGAAGGCAGGGTTGTGTCATATGCATCCAGACAACTTCGTCCCCATGAAGCTAACTACCCCACTCATGATCTAGAGTTAGCCTCAGTGATTCATGCATTGAAGATTTGGCAGCATTACTTGATTGGTAACCATTGTGATGTGTATACAGATCACAAGAGCCTCAAGTATTTCTTCACACAATCTCACCTTAATTTAAGGCAGAGAAGATGGCTAGAATTAATCAAGGATTATGATTTGAGTGTACACTACCACCCTGGAAAGGCCAATGTAGTGGCAGATGCATTGGGCCGTAAGGCTTACTGCAATAATCTTATGGTACAGGAACATCAACCTGAGCTCTACAAGGAATTAAAAGCTTTGAATTTGGAAATAGTAGGGCCAGGCACTCTAGCCGCCATGGAAATCCAATCAAGTATAGAAGAAATAATTATGGCAGCACAACAAGATGATCCAGCCATTTTGAAATGGAAGAAATTGATGGAAGAAGGGAAGGCACCCAACATGAAAATTGACCATGAGGGTACTCTATGATATGGAACACGTATCGTAGTCCCACATCACAAAGATCTTAAGAATCTGATATTGAGGGAAGCCCATAGTTCTCCATATTCCCTCCACCCTGGAAGCGCCAAAATGTATCAAGGTATGAAACACTTTTGTTGGTGGCCCCGTATGAAAAGAGATATTGCAGAGCATGTAGCTTGCTGTGATGTGTGTCAGAGAGTGAAAGCAGAGCATCAAAGACCTGCAGGACTACTACAGCCATTGCAAATACCCCAATGGAAATGGGAAGAAGTCGGAATGGATTTCATCACTGGATTCCCACGAACCAAGTCAGGATATGACTCTGTATGGGTTATAATTGATAGGTTGACCAAGGTCGCCCACTTTATTCCAGTCAAGACAACCTACAAGGGAGACAAGTTAGCAGAACTGTACATGTCCCGTATTGTGTGCTTGCACGGTGTGCCAAAAAGGATAGTCTCGGATCGAGGTTCTCAATTTACCTCGCATTTCTGGGATAGCCTACATGAAGCTCTTGGCACTCACCTGGATTTCAGCACCGCTTATCACCCTCAGACGGATGGACAAACAGAAAGAGTGAACCAGATACTAGAAGATATGCTCAGAATTTGTGCATTGGATTTCTCCAAAGACCGGGATAAATGTTTGCCATATGATGAATTTGCCTACAACAATAACTATCAGACCAGCCTTCAGATGACACCATTTGAAGCCTTATATGGAAGGAAATGTAGAACCCCACTATATTGGTCAGAAGTGGGGGAGAACATCATATTTGGACCCGACATTCTCAAACAAGCTGAAGAGAAGGTTCGTCTAATCAGAGATCGATTACAAGCAGCCCAGTCTAGGCAAAACAGTTATGCAGACAAAAGACGAAGACCGTTGACATTTGAGGTTGGAGATTATGTCTACTTGAAGGTGTCACCTCTACGAGGAGTTAAGAGATTTAAAGTCAAAGGCAAGCTTACCCCTCGTTATGTGGGACCATTTCCAATTGTGGCCAAGAAAGGAGAAGTTGCCTATCAGTTAGAATTACCTCAAAACCTATCTGATATACACAATGTCTTCTATGTATCTCAACTCAAGAAATGTCTACGAGTACCAGAAGATCAAACTCCACTTGAAGCCATTGAGCTTGAAGAAGATTTAACCTACAAGGAGCGTCCCATCAAAATATTGGATACTGTGGAGAAAAAGACAAGGACTCAAATCATTCGCATGTGTAGGGTGCAATGGAGTCACCATTCCAAGAAGGAAGCTACCTGGGAACGAGAAGATAAACTGCGTCAAGACTACCCCGACCTGTTCACTAGCTAGGCTGAATCTCGGGGTCGAGATTCTGTTTAAGGGGGGTAGATTTGTAACATCCTGAAACATATAAATATTACGTTATGAAGCTTTTGGATTATTTTTATTCACTTTTTATTTGAATTTGGAGTTTATGGAATTTTTCTGAGAAAAGTTGATGGAAGTTCCAAAAGTTAAAGAGAAATCAACATGTTTAAATAGTAGAAAGTTAAAATACGAATAAAAAATCTGAAAAGATGATCCAAAAGAATTATAAAGTAAAATAAAAGTAAAAATAGTAATAAGCATCTACAAGAATATATATACATATGTATGTATATATATGTATGCATACAAGCAAATATAACAAGAAAATAATCTTTATAAAATAAATATCAGCAAAATAGTGGATGTAGAATTACAGGGAGCAAGGAAGTGAATATACACACACACATAAATACCCAATAGGAAAATCAAAGAAAATACAAAAAAAAAGAAAAAGAAACTGGAAAACCGGCCGGGCCGGCCATCACCCTGGCCCAACCTCCTCTCCGCGCGCGGCCAGCGCGCCAGCGCCCGCGCCTCGCTCGCGCTGCTCCGCCTCTGCCGCGCGGGCCCGCGACTCGCGTCTCGCTGCCACCCGCCCCCACGCGCCAGACCCTTCCCCCGACCGGTGGCCCGCGCTCCCGACCGCGCCTCTTCCCCGCTGGCCGGTGGGCCCGAGCCGTCAGCTCCTTCCTCCTCCCCCTTTCTTCCTCCACGCGCCCGCAGCGCCAGCTTCGCCTCGCCTCTGCTCTCCCTCGCGTTAGCCGCAGCCAATCCCCTCCCTTTCTCTCTCATACCCCGTGGGCAAATTCAAAGAACCATCTCTCTCTCTCTCCCGCGTGATCTCGGGGGAGATCTCGTCCATTCCCCCTCGTCGGCGTGAACAGGGCAGCGGCCACATGTCGACCTCGCCGCGCCTCCTCCCGGCTATAAAAACCTTGTCTGGGGATCTCTACCGCGCCGCAACACATCACTTCTCCCTCCCCTGCCCGCAATTGCACTGAGAAGCCCCAATTCCCCGCCGGCCTCTCCTTCTTCCCGAGCTCCGGCGCCACCCTCCCCGCCGCTCCCGGCCACCTCCGGGCAATCCCAAGCTCCCAGAGCTTCACGGGTGCGCGGTGAAGCCAACCACCTCCTTCCCCGGACCTCCCATCGCCGGAGCAACGCCGGCGTCGATCACCTCCCCGAACCTCCGCCGTCGCACGCCGCTGGCCCGCCACCGTGCTCCTCCACCCCGACCGCCTACACCAGGAGATTCGCCTTCACGCCAGGGTTGTATTCTACGCACGACCCGGACCCCTCCGGCGACCACTCGCCGCCGCCGCCGCCTTCTTCTTCCTCTGCTCGGCCCCCTCAGCGAGCTAACTCAAAAGGTATAGCTGCCCTATATGGGTAAGCATCGCTCGGGCGTCCGAGTGGCTTCCAGCGCTATTTCTTCTCCCTCTCTGCTCCCGCGTCGCGCGTTCGAGTCCGACTCCGCGCGTGCGGTTGAGTAATTCTTTTGATTTTTCTCTCGGGCTGACAGGTGGGCCCCGCCTGTCGGCCTGTGCAGCTGGAACAGCCGCTGACCCCTGGGCCCCACGGGTCAGTGACACCTCTGCACTGAGCCCCTGCTGACAGATGGACCCCAATGAACAGTACCTGGACCCACTTGTCAGTGGCACGGCAATAAGAAAATTAAAATAAAAAGAAAATGACATGTGAGACCCGCTGTCAGAAATTTCATATTTTATGGAATTAATTGAACTGAGAACTTCAAATAGTCATAACTTTTTCATTTTAACTCCAAATTGAGTGAGACAAATTTCTAAATTCATCTAAATTCAAGATCTATCCAATGGAACAAAAATCATAATTTTTAGAGTTCATTTGAATTTCTGGTGTTATTTGGTTTGATTTGCTGCTTTTTCTTTTTATACAAATTTTGGCGCACGCTAAAATAGCTTACGAGGCACAAGAAGAGGAGATCGAGGCAGCAACTCTAGAAGCACCAGAGAATCCGGATCCCGACCACTGTGACCAAGGCGAGTCAACACTTTGATCGTGTTGAACCTACATTCCATGCAAATTACTTCGTTTTAAATTAACAAAATGCATGCTGTTATTTTTATGCAAATACATGCTAAACTTGATATTCTAGTTATATGCCAATGTTTACCTTGAATAGTGTTACCTCTCCTTTGGAATGATTGAATGTGAAAACCTTGTCGCCCTAGCAAAAGTATAATACTAATATTTCGAAAATAAGTCCCTAATGATACGCTATGCTTAGTGTTGCATTAATACTCAGGGGGCGCTGAAATGACCCATACATCATGATCGCTTTTAATAATGAGAAAATGGTTTGGGCAGTCATGGTGGGAATGACTGGTATATTTGACATGACTATTTTATACCCTCAAAATCCCCAACTTGCTTAAATATCTGGGCGGATTGGTTGGATGGTGTGAGTGTGGTGCAGTGGATGCACAAAATGGGTTAGTGATAGACCGCCCAGATACCAATAAGGACTGAATCTTGTCATGACCTCCCGGGTAAAGCAGTACAACCACAAGTCTGTAAATTACAACTTGGCTAAGTAAATTTATCGAAACTCCGGACTCATCTCACTGGTAGGGGGGTGAAGGGGCTACGCTATGGCAAGGGGGGCCTGAAGGGACACCAGTGGAGGGTGAAGTTTCCCAGCTGTCCTACGTTGCGGAGAGGTAGAAGTCCGGCTGCGTGGTGGCTGGGGGAAACATCCCGCGCACAGATGGGACCCACCGCAAGTGGGCAGTTTCCCATAAAAGTGAGATGACAAAAGGGTCTAGATACTTTGAAAAGTCACTGTGATGGTCTGCTCAACCACACGTCTAAGGAATCGTGTGGGGCAAAGAGTTGATTATCTCTTGTGGTGAAAGTGTACAAACTCTGCAGAGTCTAAAACTATTCGAATAGCCGTGCCCACGGTCAAGGGCGGACATGGGAACTTAACCAGATATAGTTCTATTTCAAAATGCTTTATAATGGGTGGGAAAAGTGGAAAGGCAGTGTAAGGCCCTAGTTTGGAATTGTCCTGGGTGTCGTCCCAGTGGTAAGTTAAGCGGCTATAACGCTGAAGAATTGCTATATGGTGCAGATGCCATGTAACGGTGGATGGAATCTGAATCACTATTATTACTGCATTCATTTACAACATATACGTGTGTTCAAAATGCTAGGTCTTAAGGAATTTTTATATAATTGTATTCAAAAGCACTCTTCGCAAAAGAAAATAAACTTAAGCCATCCTTGATTAGCCATACATGTTATACACTGCATTCTGTGTGTTGATTCGCTGAGCACGGGGTCAGAGTGCTCACGCTCGCTTTGCGGTAAAAATCCAGAAGCAGGAACGCAAGACCACTACGCCTACGAGGAAGCTCCCGCCACGGAGGAGAAGAATGACGAAGGAAACTAAGGCGTAGGCTTCGTTAAGTAGACATGGACAAGTGGACCTCCGGCGTTGTGTGCACGTATGTTACTAGTTAGCTGGCGACATATAATGCACACAGTACCTTCCAGTCGCTTGCCTGTGGATTTGGGTTTGCTTTTGCTGTATTTCCGCTGTGCGTACTTGTAATAAGGATATCTGGCCTGATCGGCCCCTTTTGTAAACTCTATCACCCGACGTGGTGTATTTCAATTTATGTAATATAATGGTTGATTATGCGATGTATGAAATGATTCAGCAATGTACCTGTGTGCACTAACTACTGATCCAGAGATTAGTGCAGTGAAACACAGTAAGATTCGGATTGAAAAATCCGGGTCTGACAATCTACTCCTACGCACACCGACACCACTCTTCTCTCTCTGCTCGAGCTCTCCCCTAGGTTGCGAGAATTTTCATGACATTGACAAAATTAATTAACTAAGTGAAGCGAATAATAACCCTATGTCCTGTGTGACCTCTAATCACTAGAAAATGATTACAATTGAGAGTAATGCGAATGTCTAGCACTATCTCTTCATTCGATCCCAATGCCTCCCCCTTCTCTCTTTGATATTAACTTTTATATAGCCAGTGAAGCAAAGGCAGTTGTCCCGTGCCAGAAGACGTCTCAATGCTTCGGATGATAACCACCTGACGGAAGTTACTATCAGAGAGACGTAAAATGTCGTTAGCCATGTAGCGGTTATTGTTAGAGAGAGATCATGTATGGTTATTGGATAAACACATGTTCTAACTACCTTATCAAACGAACCCATGATGCAGTTGTTCGTCATAGACAAGTTTGTCAGAGATAGGTTGGTCATAGTAAGACTTACGACTATTTGGTTGTAGAAGTACTTACAACCAAGGGGGTAGTTGCAGTAAGACTTACGAATATTTGGTCGTAGAAGGACTTACGATCAAGGGGGTAGTCGCAATAAGACTTACGACTATGTGGTCGTAGAAGAACTTACGACCAAGGGATAGTCACAGTAAGTCTTACGACCATACGGTCGTAGAAAATCTTACGACCATATGGTTGTAGAAGAGTTTACGACCATCCTGCCATATTTACCTCTTATCGATAAGGGGTATATTAAAGGATATAATGACGTAATAATTTGAGAATTGTTCTATCCTTGTCAACTTTCAACTACAGATTCAATAATTTAACCTCCAAACTTACAAAATCAGATCAATTTTACGCTCTAAAATGATTTTGATGACATGGATCCTACTTAAGGTGGTTCTCCCTATATTGGCAGCTGTATCATTGAGTTTTACTGATGAGGATACAACTCTGAATTGGATCTCCATCAGCAAAATTGACTAAGGTTGTATGTTGACTTGGTTTTATAGGTTTTGAGGGTTAAATATCGGATTTTGTAGTTTAAAGGGTCAAATGGACTTTTTTGAAGTTGAGTGTTATAAAATAAGCTTACTCCTTTTGTGAACTCTTTTTGCTATGGAACTGCTAGGTGGAAGAGGTACATTGGGTTAGCTTGGCCCTATTGGCCCAGAGTATTAGTATTCACTGTTCAGTAGCCTTAAAATATGTTTCTCATGGGCCTTCGGGTTTGGTCCAAACTACAAATGACAAAGATAGAAAAGAACGGGGCAGGTTGATAAAGGCCTATGGCCTAGCAGATTAAGGGGTTGCATATGTGCGTCGCATGGAATAGGCCACACCCAAACACAAATTGTAGTTCGGAGTTATGGACCAAGGTGACGCCCTATCCAGGTGGTATGAAAAGTCTTCTGGAACCTGGCATGATAGTGTTAGGATACGGGTGGGCTACACTAGCACAGATTAAAAATTTTCTACCGTGTAAATCAGAAAGCCATGCAAATAAGAGATCATGGATTATTAGCACTAGACGCGCAGTGCAGCGGAAGTAGGGTTGAAGCAGCCGATTCAACGAAGAGCGCGTTGATGTAGCGGTAGTAGTCGAACGTCCTCTGTCCAAACGTCTCCTTGTGATTGTCCCGATTAGCGCTGCAGTCATAGCAACGCCTCTACCGAAGTCCACATGTTCAGGGATGGAGCACCGTGCGTCGATGTGTTAGCACCAGCGTGCACGATAGGGGATATGAGAGGTGGTGGTTATGGTTTCAACGGGTGTGTTTAGTAACTCCTAAGTAAACTATTACACATGTAGAAAACAATGACGATCTCAGGTTTAAGGATCCTATATACACTATGTATGAGATCAACTGATGACACTTAAGAATATAACAATTCTCGCGGTGTATCTAATGGGTCAATCCAACATCATGTTCTCTAACACGTGTCCACATTATTAATTTGATATCTCATATCTATGATCTGTGAAACATGATCATCAATCAGTACATGTGCTGATCTATAAATCATAATCGTCCCACATAATGATATAAGATCAGGGATAATTTAGAATAACATCAAAACATGAATAAAGAGTTTCATGAACAAGTCACATACTTATCGATCAATATGAAAGCTATTTATTCAAGGGACAAAATAATATTTTATTCAAACGCTCATAAACACAGAAGTGATATAATCATCTTCATGATTATCTCTAGAGCATATCACTAACAGATATGCACTGGGCTGAAAGATCTAAATCATAACTGGCAAACTCAACCGGAAGATAGCCATATGCTAATCATCAACACAAGCGTATCAAAATTCACAAGAAAACAACAGCGTGTACGAGCTGTCAGATGTGAGGAACTCGATGCAGACGGGTTCCACTGAACTTGTATCATGTTTTGCCCAGTTGTCCTGAAACTTTTCAACTTTGCTGCTCATGAACTTGCACGGTTTATATGGTGCCATCTCCGGATGCTCAAGCTGTACACCAATGGCTCGAAGAAATTCAAGCCGCCGCCTAGAACCTAGTTGTCAGGCTGCAAGCAATTTGGCTGGTAAGGAAATTCAATGGAAAATTTCCAATCCAAAAAGAAAGAAAAAGAACGTCAGCATTTATATCAACCGCGTGCACAGCGAAATCTGAGCCGGGTCTGCAAGGACGCGAATACGCAATGCGACATTCCGATTAGTCCTGCTCGCTGCAAGGGTCCATGAGTGTAGATGCTTCTAGAACATGCAGGTTTTTTTCTTCCTTCGCTTATGCTCTTTTCACAATCGTGTAAGTCGTCCTACGGGTCCTTGAACCATCCTATTCTATACAGCGAGGGACATTTTTTTTCAGATCCTATACAGGAAGGGATAATAAACAGTTAAACGCATGCTTACACTGGAAATGGCGTGATCTACGATGCCAATAGACTGGAGATTCCAGGGTTTATGCTTCTCTCCCCCCACTTCTCGGTGTTGTTATATCCATGTACGAATCATGAAAAATGTTTCTGCCTCAGATAGTGGAGCACCTGGCTGCCGGCAGGGGGATAATGCGAGATGCTCCTCCCGGCACAGCTGCAGACCTGCAGTAAATACGGCATAGTTGATTCCGCGTCCAATTACCTGCGGCTCTCCGTCGCATCGCTCCTCCCGGCAAAGTTTGCTGCGCTGACGCAAACAACGCGTGTCAATGCGTCATCGAGTTCGAGACCGCGGAGTGTTTCCGACGAGAACGCACACGGATGGACCGACCGTCGAGTGCCGATCGGACGGCAGAGCCCCGCGCGTTGAGTGGCCCCGGATTCCATTCACACGTGGAGGCCCCGCGATGTCGGACGTGGCGGGAGGCGAGCCCCACGTGGGCTAGGCTGACGTCACGGGCACCGCCGTTCACACACTGTGAGGCGTGAGCGCAGATAGCAACCGCAGTAGGGCAGATATCGTCGTATTCCCACAACCCGCTATTCCGCTATAAAACGCGGTCCGATCCCCGATGCCTTCTCGCCCCGCGCCGTTCCTCTCTCGCCTCCGCCTCCTGAGAAGCGCCGTCGTCTCCCATTCCTCCGCGCTGCCGCGCTACAGCCACCCTCGCCTTGCTAGCCCCATCGCGCCGCCTGCGCCGCGCGCGTGCTTCCCCCGCGCCTCCGCCTCGCCGCTGATCCGCCCCGTCGCCGCCGGATTCGCCCTATTCAGCATGGCCGCCGCTTCATCCGCCAGCTCCGTCCACGACTTCACTGTCAAGGTCTGCCTCCCCCAGTTTCCTTCGTTGCTTCATTCGATGTTTTTTTTGCGCTCATGCCCCTGCAGAGTTTCCGTATTTGCGCATAGATCCCTCCCTGATCCCGTTGTTATTCAGCCCTTGTGGAGATCTTAAGCCAATATTCTGGTTTATGTTGAAGTTTTTTCCTTTTAAAATCCCCTGAGGTTGCTTATTTGCTGTTATACTGTGTGAATTGTGATCCTAAATAACGACTCCCGGGGAAATTGTCAGATTTACTCCTGGATAGGGGTATGTAATAAACCTTCTCATATCTATTGCTGTCTCTATACTGTGTGAATTGTGATCCTAAGTAAGTGTCTTTCGGCACCGTGGGGAGGGCATTCTCTTTTGTAGGCAAAAGACAGACTACACAAACTTCCATCACTCTCGCACAAACTTTTATTGCTGTCTCCATGTAAGGCTACAGATAGCCTTTCCGCGGCCTCTTCGTAGTCCTATTCCTTCGCTGTTTGGTGTGTAATCGCAACATCTCCTTTTGTGCTTGCAGGATGCGAGTGGGAAAGATGTGGATCTGAGCACCTACAAGGGGAAGGTTCTCCTCATCGTCAATGTTGCATCCCAGTGGTATCAATTATTAGTTCTCCCTCACCTCTGCTGTTTCTCTTTTATGTTCAATTTTCATGTCTTGGAAAGTTAATTAGAAAGCATCATGTGATTCTTATTCATGTTGATATGATCCATGTTGTACGGTGGAACTGTCCCTAGGAAGAATGCTAATTTGGTGCTTATTAAGCGCTTAAGGTGAATGGTTTGCTCATTTGATTTAGTGTAATATAGTGTATATTTTAAATCGACCTTTACATTTCGTAGAACGAAGCTAGCAAATGGAGATATGCAATTTGTGTGTTTTCTATATGCAATATTAGCGCATTCAAGTTTGAATCTACAACCTACAAGGTTGAGTGAAGTGTATATCAGGCAACACAAAATCCGAAATATTGTTGTGCTAAATATCCACCCTAAGTGCTGTAGTAGTTCTTGTTGTTCTTCAGGATCAACATTTGCATGAAGATTATCTATATATGGCAAAGAATTACTCTGGTCAGCGAAAAAGTTGGTTGCAGCTGGACAACGAAATGTTGATCCTCCTGCCAACTGGACTGTTTGTGCAGATTAAGTGTCATGTCATTGATTCCTTTTCTATTTGTGTCTCATTCTCCCTGTATTAAGGGATGTATATTCGTTAGATGATGTATATTTGTTATGATACTGATTTCAATGTCCAAATATCAGCTGCAGATGTAGTGATATATAAACCTCTGTTACTATTGTTGAATTAACAAAGTTAGTTGTTGTCTGTAACTACTGCAGTGGCTTGACCAATTCCAACTACACGGAGCTGAGCCAGTTGTATGAGAAGTACAAGGATCAGGGTGAGTATTTGATGCATTGCCTCGTTTGATGGAATGTTTCTTTTGTCTATGCTCAATTTCTAATATGGACTAGTTTCTTCATTTTGTGTTATGATCAATAACTTGATAAATATTGTTGTCAATTTGATGTGACTACAGGTTTTGAGATCCTTGCTTTCCCATGCAACCAGTTCGGTGGGCAGGAACCTGGCACTAATGAGGAAATTGTGCAGTTTGCTTGCACTCGCTTTAAGGCCGAGTATCCAATTTTTGACAAGGTAAATTTGTGCACACTACTTCTTTCTTTTACTTGAGCATCTAAATCAAGCTGAAAGAAACAATAATCAGCTTTTGTGTATGTTATGTCTGCTTCCATGGCCAGTTATAATCTTTTGATTAAGAAAATTCAGTCCAACAAATGCTCTCCATTTTGTATGTAGTCTGTGCAATGTATTCTGGTTCTCAGGCAATCTGACAATTGCCGGAGTAAGGGGCTGGTTTTATTGTTTTATTTTTTCACATAAAAGAAATATAGAATTATGCATGCTTGTGAATGTGATGACCATTTGATGTTTGTCTGTTATCAAGAGAGATGAGCAGCTAGGAGTTTCTAACTTCCATTATCTATTAGGTTGATGTCAATGGTGACAATACTGCCCCCATCTACAAGTTTCTGAAGTCCAGCAAAGGTGGTCTTTTCGGCGACAACATTAAATGGAACTTCTCTAAGTTCTTGGTTGACAAGGAGGGGTGTGTTGTGGAGCGCTACGCACCAACCACTTCTCCACTCAGCATCGAGGTAAGTTCCAACAATGACTGCAATTTGCGCTCTATTTCATCAAAGCTTCCTTGTCTGATCTTAATAGCAATTGCTTTTTGCACCTTGCAGAAGGACATCAAGAAGCTGCTTGGGAGTTCTTAACTTTACCGCTAGAGCCACCATACGCACTGCGGCATTGCATTGAGCACTAGTAACTTCAATAATGTTGTAATAAAGCTGTGCTTCTATAACTGCGATGTTGCATTTGCTTTATACCTCCTTTGCCTAGTCCTACCTTGTACTAGTGTAGCATTAGCATGCAGTGAGTTTGGCTTGATGCATCGCATGTATGGCAAAAGATATTTCCTGTATCTGTGTTCGTTATTGAGGTTTCTTATGAACAAGTTTTGTCATGTCATCCTTACATGTCCGTCATACATATCTGTGGATATATATATGCTGGTTCATTCCATGGTTTTCTGGTCCCGCTTCAAACGGCATCGACTTTTGTTTTTTTTACTTTAGACTTATTTAAGACAGAAACCACTTGGAACACGTCGGCTTCTAATTTTGGTTTTTTGCTTTTGCTTCTTCCCCTTTTTCCTTTATATTGTCCGTGAAGATATAACACTATTTTTAATTTTGACAAGGATATACTAATCATCTAATTATTACATCATTATATTATTCGAATATACCCTTTATCGATAAAAAAGAAATTTCACAGGATAGTCGTAAGTCTTACTGCGACTACTTTTTAGTCGTAAGTCTCTCTACGACCGCATAGTCGTAAGTCCTACTGCGACTACTTGAGGGTCATCAGTCTGTCTACGATCGCATAGTTGTAAGTCCTATTACGACTACTCCATGGTCGTAAGTCTGTCTACGACCGTATAGTCGTAAGTCATATTACGACTACTCCTTAGTTGTAAGCCTTTTTACGACCATATACTCGTAAGATGTTCTACGACCTGGTCGTAGACTTTCCTACGAATAGCCTATCTAGTGCCTCGTAGAGTCGTCTGACAAAATGGTTCGAACGTACGCTTATATTTAATAATCACACACGATTTCTCTCTGACAACAACCGTTGTATGGTGAACCATCCTCATATCTCTCTGACAATAACTTCTAATGGACGGTTATCATTCGAACCGTTGGGATGTCTTTTGGCTCAAGACAACTGTCGTCATTTGGTCAGCTATACAAAAGAATTACATGGAGGGATCTAAGCAAGGGATAGTGTAAGACATTTCTGTACATATTTTGTAATTTTTCTTTCTAAGCAATAGCAACATGGGATGTAGAGTTATTATTCTCTCCGGAGAAGACCCGAACCCCTATAAAAATTCATGTATCTTCTTTCTGCATTATCAGATCTTAGTGATAAGAGTTTTCCTCGAATCCAAATAAATCATACATAAGATCGGTATTGAAACATCGACAATTTTTTTCTTATTTTTCTTTAATTGAATCATTTAGAAAAAGCTAGCAGTAATTTCAGTCAAAAAGCTAATAGCCACAGCTAAAATCTATAAGTTTAAGCTCTTTGGAGTGGCCCCTTAACGTGTATGGTGGATGCAACTTGTTCCAGGCGAGCTGCCGCGGTCATGCAAACAGATTGGGATATTTGATAACTTAAAAACAAACGTCTATATTGCACAAGAATTAAATATGCATATGGCATATTTGAAGTGCAAAGACAGGAGGGTAGAAGTGCTTCAACACCCCAATGTTTTGTTTCACGAATATATGAGTGCAAAATATCATTTCTAGAATTTCCGTATATGTCCCCACATCTTCCTTTGGATTTTCCATGTGCTTTACCAGCAAAGCACCAAAATTATCTACTCAGCAACTGCCACGCTCCAGCCAACCACCGGCTGCCAGCCTGCACCCCCCACAGGTGGCGGGCAGACCGGCAGAGCCTCCATTGCTGCTCCAATGCAGCAGTGCAGATATCTCCAACCCAATTATCCACTCGTTACCTCATCATCATTTCGAAGGGCATGTTTGGAGGGCATGTTTAGAGGAGCTGGAGATTCTGAGTAGCTAGCTGGCTAGGCTGAGTAGCTGGCTAGTCTGAGTAGCAGCTGGTCTGAGTAGCTAGCCTGTTTGGCATCCTCGATTCTAGCTGTGTAGCTGGTATCCTGATAGATGTATGACTGAAATGCCCTTAGGTGAGTTGATGTCCTGATATGTATTGATAGAAGAGATATCCATGCTGTAAATTTGTAGTACTTAGTTCAAACATTGAAAAACTAATATTAAAATTTCATGACAATAAATTTGACTCCAAATCATAATTTTAAATATTAATATGGATAACTACCATGCCTCCATACAAAAGGAACGTACAAAAGGTGTTCATAGGCATATAAGGCGCACATATCACCATCAAAAGAAACTTCTATGATACTATCTATATTCTTGAAGCTATCAAGCCGTTAGCTATGGAATCACGAAAGTCACACATATCACCATCATCTTATGCCGTGCCAATGTAACCACCTCCTGTGTTTGAATCAACATGTGACATGTACTCTTCATCATCATCACATCTCTCAAAGAGATGGTTACTCAAAGCACTGTCTCGAATGAAATTATGAAGCGCCATACAAGCTATAATGATTTTCTTTTGCCTCTCAACCTTATAGCTTGGTATATGCAATACAATTTGCCACTTCATCTTTAGCACGCTAAACACACGTTCAATCATATTACGAAGAGAGGAGTGAGCATGATTGAAGACCTCCTTTTGGCCCAACAAATGATCAGTTCAATTCTCTTTCACATGCTAGTTCACATTATCTTCTTACTCTGCAACCCTTTAGTTGATCTCTTTGACAATCGTTGGTGTAGGTGTCATGACATCTATTATTTAACGCATCCCCAAAATCGTTGGTGTAGTTGATCTATTATTTTTTTTTGCACATGTATTTGCACGTACACAACTACTAGTGTGATTCAAAGTATGATTGCGGAATAATTGAAATGCAGATAAATCAAGTGCGATAAAAAGTAAAAGTTACAAAATACGAAATATTACTGTTGTAGGGGTGGCCCCCACCTAAGCCCAGCAGGCCTGTTAAGAGAGTGTAAGGCACAGAATGAGACATGTATAATGACATAGATACCCCCGAGGGAAATACTCATGTGTATGGGTATAATTGTAAAGGCACTCCCCATGTGGATGTATATATGCAGGACATAGGCCATGGGAAAAGACCCGAAGCCATTCATTTACACAACTCCCCACTACCATACTCTCTCTCTCTGTTTGATCTGTAACCACAACAGTTGGCGCCGTCCGTGGGGAGGACAAGAGTAAGCCTCCAGGTTAGAAGGAGGATGGCACCACAGAAAGCTTCACCGGCGGCGGCGAAGAAGAAGAAGGCGGAGGCGGCGAAGTCTCACGTCAGCACTAGGGCTTCGGCTTTAGCAGCCGCAGGTACGAGCGATGGTGCAGGTGCGACCGCCAACCCCGCCATCGACGCAACGACCACCCCCGCCATCGACGCGATGACCAACCCCGCCATCGACGCGACGACCAACCCCGCCAGTGACACAACGCCAGACCCCACCAGCACCGCCCCGACGATCAACCCCGGCGACGGCAGCGCAGGCGCACCCGTATTTCCACCCGGCGCAGAGGCGGCGAATGGCCCCAGCAGCGACGCGGACCTCGGCACCGGCTCCAGGGTCCTCCAGGACAACGCAGCGGGCAGCCCGGCCGCGCAGGCCGTGGTCACCGCCGCGCCGGCAGCACCGCCAAGCGCACCGACGGCCCCAGCCACGCCCGCGGTGGAGGCTGCCCTGCTGGCGGCCCTCAGCGCGTTTCAGCGGGAGCTAAAAGACCTCCACGGAGCCGTGCGGGACATGCAAGAGACTCGGAGCCAACACGCCCCCCGGCGGTGGCATCCGAACCCGCTCCGGAGAGGGCGGATAGCCGCAACGCCCCTACGCCCAGTCGCGTCCCATTACGACGCGTAGACCCGGAGTCCCCGCTCTCCGCAGGCCTACAGCAAGCGGCATGGCCTGAAGATTTCAAGTTCCCGAGCGTCATCGAGGCCTACAAAGGCGACTCCGACCCGCGAGAGTTCGTGCGCGTGTACGAGACCGCTATTGAAGCCGCTGGTGGAGACGACACCATGAAGGCGAAAGGGCTCCCTCTCGCGTTACAAGGGGTGGTGCTTTCCTGGTTCTTCACCATCAAACCACAGTCCATCTACGCGTGGGAACAGATCCGCGACCGACTCTACAACAACTTTCAGGGAAACTACGTCGAGCGCGTCGATGCGGACCAACTCTTCACAGTCACGCAAAAACCCGAGGAAAGGCTCCGGGATTACTTCAAGCGCTTCGCGAAAGTGCGCTGCCAGGTCAAGGACGTCAACGAAACAACTGTCATCAACGCAGCAATCCAAGGCCTCCGACCAGGACCGATGGCTGAATACAACGCGCGCAAGCCCATTAAGACGGTCGCGAAACTCTTCGACAAGATGGAAGAGTACGCCAGAGCGGAGGAGGACGCGCGGAGGCGACACGGTGAGGATTCCGACACCAACAAGGCGGAGGGCTCGGCAAAGAGCGAGGGCTCGCCGAAGCAGGGCTCTTCGAAGGGTAAGCACAAGCAAGAGCAGCCGAAGGGCGCCTCCGAACGCAAGGACCCCCCAACACAATGACCCGCTAGGCGATGGGCCCAAGCACGACCAACGCAGGTCCAGGAAACACCGTTATGTCTTTGACATCGAGGGTGGCTCCGAAGAGAACGCCTCTGCAGGTCGTAGAGGCAGAGGGCTCCGAGGCCGAGGACGGGGACGTGGTCGGGGTCGCGACGACAGAACCCGCGAAGAGTACGGCGACTAGCACCACAGGCTGTGGTGCGAAATCCATGGCCGAGGCAACCATGACACGCATGCTTGCGCCACTATCGCAGCGCTACGGCAGAGCGTCGCCAGGGATAAAAACCCGGATACGCGCACGCCTGTGGTGGCCCGCGTCCAACACCCCTAGGACTAAGGAATACAGCCCCCGGAAGGCCTCCTGTGAATTCAGGCCCATGTGCAACAATCCCGGGAGGGCCTCCTGCAGTTACAAGCCCCGGAAGGAGCCCAGCGCAGGATCATCAATGCCATTTCCGGAGGCTCCTCGCTGGAGTTCGCCTCAGCGCGGCAACAGAAGGCTTACGCAAGAAGGCTGCACCACGTCGCGGCATACCCGGCGCAGGCGCCGCCGGAATGGGCACAACACGAAGTCACATTCACGCCCGCTGACGCCGAGGGCGTTGAGTTTCCCCACCAAGACCCTTTGGTCGTCCGGGTCCTTGTAGCCGGATGCGAAGTCAGACGCGCCCTAGTCGATGGAGGAAGCTCCGCGAACATCCTGTTTGCCGCAGCCTTCGACCAAAGGGGGATCCCTCGGAGCCGATTGGGCCCGTCAGACATCCCGCTGCAAGGATTTGGAGGGCAGCCCTTGCGCGCTTTGGGCCAGATATGCCTCTAAGTCTCCTTCGGCCAAAGCGACAACGTGAGGAGCGAAGACGCCATCTTCGACGTGGTCGATATTGCATACCCCTACAACGCCATATTAGGGCGGCCGCTCTTAAATACCTTCGGGGCAGTCCCGCACCACGGCTTCCTGTGCATGAAGCTTCCTGGACCGCAGGCTATCATCGTCGTCCATGGCGACCAGGACATGGCTCGGCACATAGAGCTTGGCGCTAGAGGTCCATGCCACGCGGCTCGCCAAGGCACCTAAGCCGGGTATGCGGATGCCAAGCCCTCGGGCGCCCCCCGAGAGCATCTCGCGTTCCTCGGGCACAAGGTTGCCCTGGCAGTAGCGACTCGTCAACGGTCGCCCCGTCATAGCGGTTAGTGGTCAGTATCCCCCCTTTTTTGTAATCGCTCACCCGCGCAAACAGGAATTTAATAAAGTGCATCGTTCATGCAAATTCTCTTGTCTACATACCAAAAGCGCACGAAGGATCACCTTCGTGTGCACTGTGCATGAGCATGAATAAAGACGCGTGGGGGGACGCCTCCGCGCGCAGTCTACGGACTCTAAATAATACGTAGCGTCGAGGTCCGCCTCCGCACGCACTCTACGGAGTATAAATAAGACGTAGCGTCGAGGTTCGCCTCTGCACGCAATTTCACCGCCCGCAACGCGCGGAGGCTCGCCTCCGCGCGCAGTCTACGGACTCTAAATAAGACGTAGCGTCGAGGTTCGCCTCCGCACGCACTCTACGAAGTATAAAAAAGACGCGGATGCTATCCCTGACGTGGAGGTTAGCCCCACGTGCTTAGACAGCTTACCCCGGTTAATTCTACGGGGTGCAAAGGGCACCACGAGGGCCCACTCCCACGCGCCGCCCGCGAAGTGCCAAGGCGACGTGCCAGAGGCTAGCTCTCGCGCGAGCGCACCCGCGAGCGCACCCGCGAGCGAGAAACACCAGAGGCTGTTGCATAATCTTGCGAAGGAGCGCTTGCGCGTCTATCTCGACCAAGGCGCCAGCTCCGCGGCCACCACTTCGAAGGGTAGGGGACGGAGCGCTTGCGTGTCTACTTCGACTAGGCGCCAGCTCCGCGGCCACCACTTCGAAGGGTAGGGGACGGAGCGATTGTGCGTCTACTTCGACTAGGCGCCAGCTCCGCGGCTACCACTTCGAAGCGTAGGGGGCGGAGCGCTTGCGCGTCTACTTCGACTAGGCGCCAGCTCCGCGGCCACCACTTCGGAGGGTAGGGGACGGAGCGCTTGCGCGTCTACTCCGACTAGGCGCCAGCTCCGCTGCCGCCGCTTCGAAGGGATATCGAACGGAGCGTGTGTGCGGTTATTGCAGCTACGTGTCTACCTCGACCCTACTGCCCTCGCAAGGCGCAAATCGTCGCATAAGGGCGAGCATAGTAACCCTCCGAGTTTACCATGGGACAGTGTAGCTGGAGGGGCAGAGATGCACTTCGCAAGATCTAATCAAGATCGTTCTTTGCATCCGCTAAGGACGCTTACAAAGGCACACAAACACCTCCGGCGCAGCAGGCCGCTACTCGGCAGGCTCATCCTTAACATGCGTCCGTGCCAAGGCTCCACTCGAAGACGCCCGACCTGCCCAGAAATCCAACGCTTCCTCGACCCTTTGCCAGCGCTGAAGACGCCGTCGGGTTGCAAGGTCGGAGATTAGCAGCCGGCCCCGGCTGTGTAGCTGCTCGGGACAAGGGGGCAGGAATCAGAACAGCGGGGAAACAACTCCGTACTTTACCAAGAAAAAAAAGAGAGCTCGGGCTTCGGTTACAACGCACACCAACACGCGACAACCTCCCGTCACACCTGTACGTTCGCGGCGTCCTGTGGAGCCACATCGCCATCCTCGTCGCGCCGGGGGACCTCGTCCAAAAATCGGCCAAGGTTTCTCTCACCGTGCAAGTTGTTCCGCAGCTCGACTAGGGCTGCGGCCTCGCTGCAGTATTCCTATATCCGCCCATGGAAGAACTTTACGGCGCGACGTACGGCGCCGGACATCACCCCGCCCCCGGCGGGCATCTCTAGTCGAGGATCGATCAGCCCCGCGACATGTTCACAACCGCGGTGTCGCAGGAGTGCGCATGTCAGGCACGACGCCACATAGGCGCAGTGACTGCCGAAGATCGCCGCGGCGCCGCGTGCAACACCGGCCGCATCTCCAATCCACCGAAGTGACCGCGACAGGTCCTCGGGCCCGAAGGAGTGCGCCGGCACTTCGGCAACAAGCCCCTTAAGGGTATCTTCCAGGGCCAGCATGGCGTCCCAGGCGGCTACCGAAGCGTCGCCCAAGGCTCGATCTCGCTCCGCGAGAGAGGCAGCAAGTTCGCTGTTTTTCCCCTCTAGGGCAGCGATTTGTTGCAGAAGGTCGTCCCGCTCTGCAGCAGTTTCTTGCCGCTCCGCTTCCGCGGCCGACGCTCGCACTGCGGCTACGAGCCCCTCGGTGCGCGTCTTCATCTCTGCGCACTCCAACTCCAGTCGGCGTATAGAGCATCCTAGGCGGAGCGCCCTCCTGTAGCTCCCCGCAACTCCTCTTCGGCGGCCTGCAGCCTACTCCGTAGTGCTGCCCCCTCGCGAACGTGAGCACCTCGCAGGGCCTGGGCCAACACGAGAGTCTGCGCGGCGCAGGAGTTAGCAAGCGCTAAACGGCTGCAAGTGGTCTAACAGAAACGCTTACCCTCACTCCCGACACTTCCAACGCGTCTCCAAGGCGACTTGACCCGTAGGTATGCAACGCCTGTTGGCCGATGCTGGCGACCGCGTCTTCCGCAATCCCGCGCCATGCACTCTGTGTCGCCAGCACCAGGACCCCCGCGCTCAAGGAATGGCTCCTCCTCCTGGATAAGTGCTGCTGCAAAGAGGAAGCACGCATTTGTCACGAGGCGTGCAAAAATTGTCGAAGGAGTGCCGTCATGGCTTACCTTCGGTGGCAGACGGGGGACTTCGCGGAGATGTCTCCCTAGCCGTGGGCGGGACCGCTTCTACTCCGGCCCCAACGGACGGCGTTGTCTCGCTGGGCCTGGGGACCTCCGAGTCGGGACCTAGCGCCAACCGATCCTGCGCCACGGTCGCTGTGGCCCGAGCAGTCGGGAGGGCTCGGGGTGGAGGAACCTCGGTGCCCGAAGCTGAGTCCGCGGAGGGGGGGACTGCAGGCGCGGCCGCTTTGCTTGAGGGGAAGGCACCACCTCGGCAACCGCCACAGAAGGAGCCCCTGCGGCAACAACACTCGCCGAAGGGGTCTCCACAGCTGCAACAACAGCGGTCGGGGGCATTGCCCCCACGACCTCTGCGGGGGACACTTCAGCCTCGGCCACCGCTATTAGGAAAGGCTGCGCTCCACACACTCCCGCGGAAGGCAGCCCCGCCACAGCCATGGCCGGTGACGAGGACTCCGCACTGGTGCCGCTAGCCAGCACCACCGCCCTCCGCCGCCGGCGCCTTCGCCCTAAGTACCCGCGCCCTCCAAGTCTGAGTCGGCATACTTCGCCGAACCCGACTCCGGGCTCGCCGCGCCGGCAGGAACAGCGGCAGCCGCCGTACTGGGCGTGGTCGCAGTGCTCCGGGCCCTCTTACGGGATAACGCCTTCGTCTTCACGGCACCGTCATCCTCATGTTGCTGGTCTGGAGGGGTGCGATCCGGCACAGGAAGCCCTAAGGCCTCACACACGCGGTTTATCCGCCCCAACCCGGCCTCCGCAGTCGCAGCTGCGCGCTGCCCGTGCTCTCTGCCGGTATACGGCCCGAGGAACACGCGCGCGGCACGCTCCGCGTCCTCAAGGCGAGTCCCTGCGCCGGACAAAGCACATTTACACAATGCAATACGTACGAACGAAGAGGAAGACGTGGTCGAGGCTTACGAAGACCGGTCGGCACGGGCAGCGAGCAAACGGATGGGCGAACGTTATCATCCCGACGTTCACCGGTCGTGAAGCGCCAATCGTGGGAGAGCGGCGTCGCACCGAGCATCAGGTACTCCTCGGCGAGGTCGCGCATATTGAAGCGGGCGGCGACCCCCACAAGTCTTCGCGCCCTCAGCCTATCTTCCTGGCAAAGCGTTAAGCTGGGGGAGGTCTTGAATGTAACCGGCCCGCCTGCGCACGCAAGGCCGCTGCCACTCGTCACACGATGGTAGAACCACCGCCTCGCCCAGTTGACCTCCCACTTCCCTCGGGTCGCGTTCGCGGGGAAGAGCTTCCCACATGACGTCCGTAGGATGAAGTTGACGCTGCCAAATTTCGACAGCATACCGTCCTTCCGCTCCTTCGGTTGGCACCGGGCTTCATGCAGATACGCGAACAGGGAGGCGCTGGGCCAACAGCCCTCCGAGCGCAGGGCCCAGCTGTACACGGCAAGGCGAGCCACCGCGTTCGGAGTCAGTTGTGACAACTCCAGCTTGAAGGTCCGCAGCACGACCCCAACAATTGCTGCGGACGGGATGCGAAGTCCGACTTCGAAGTACGCGACGAAGACAATCGCCTCCGACTTCTTAGGGGACTACCGCGGGTGCCCGCGTGTGCCAGCCCAGGAGTCGGCGCGATTTCCGAAGCCATTAAGGCGCACTACCGCGGGGTCGCGCTCACCCCAGGGAGTCCGCTGCCACCACTTCGAAGATTAGGGGACGGAGCGCCCGCGCGCTTACCCCCATGCAAATAGCACCCCGGACCACCCCGCAAACACCTGCTCTCCGCGGCTACTATCCTCCAAGGCAGGAGACCAGCGGTTTCGGAACACCACCCCGCTGCCCGCCTTGTAAGCACCGCCTCGGCGGGACGGCACGTTCGACGGCATTCCTCGCACATCGCACCGGCTCAGGTTATGTCACGCCAAGTTTTGGCTTGTTCTCATAAACAAACCACCTTCAGTCCATCAATATTCTCTCGAAAGACGGGCTTGATCACAAGCCCGGACTGAAGGTGAGCCTGTTTAAGAGAACAGGGCAAACCCTGCCGTTATATGCAGAAATGCGGCGCGAGCACAGCAGGTGCGAGCGGTTGCCGTTAACAGACGCTAACCAAGCTCCCGAGCAAAATAGGCCTCCATTAGTACATCAACACTCCCCGAGCCGCGTGGTACCGCCATGGAATGTGGATGCACTGAAGATGCCCATTTTAGGGGAGCAGTACCTATCTGAGCACACAATGCAGGTACAATGTTACATTAGCAAGCTATATATACCCCATCAGTGGGAGAGCCAACCGGCAGAAGTCCAACCGGCGACAGTCCAACCGGCAGGAGTCAAACCGGCGGGGGAGCGTTGCAGCATCGTACCACCACGATGCTCCAAGATCCGCGCCGGGATAAGGAACGCCGCCACGTGATATCACCGGGCCCCCCTCAAGTCTCGCGCCGCGTCAACCAAGCCCCGCTGGGTAGACTGACGGTCGCTTGTCGTCAAGGGCGCTTGGCGCCGGAGACGCGCGCGCCAACTTACGACTCGCTCCGCCTCCTACACCGACGCATTTGACCCCGCCAACATCTCCACTCCGGATGACATACGCGACCACGCCACGACAGGACTCTGTGGGTGACGAAGTCTTCGACAAGTCGTCCGGCGCCATACCTTCGCAATAAGGCGAACACTACACTCCGAACGTTGAAAAAGCTCACAGGCCGCAGGGACGGAGGGGGCCAAAGGGCTCGGCAACATGGCTTCGGCCCGTGAAGCCCTTCACCATGAGAGGCTCCTGTTGTAGGGGTGGCCCCCACCTAAGCCCAGCAGGTTTGTTAAGAGAGTGTAAGGCTCAGAATGAGACATGTATAGTGATATAGGTACCCCTGAGGGAAATATTCATGTGTAGGGGTATAATTGTAAAGGCACTCCCTATGTGGATGTATATATGCAGGACATAGGCCACGGGGAAAGACCCGAAGCCATTCATTTACACAACTCCCTACTACCATACTCTCTCTCTGTTTGGTCTGTAACCACAACAATTACTATAACATGTGACTTTCTGGTTAGTTATGAACTTATGATACACAATTTTGCAATATTGATCAAATATATTTTGTATCCTCCAGCAGGTACCCCAATAGCAAACTTAAACACTACAACTACAACGAAATATTACTATAACATGAGATTTCTCCAACAAGCTTAAACACTACAACTAGAACTCCTTGTTGATTTATTTGTAAACTCACCCAGGGGTTCTAATGGATAATCCAACAAGATAACTAATTACAGAGTATTATTTGTTTCGCGCACCTGCCTAACAGAAAATTCCACATTCCAATTAAGTAGTGCGCTCTTGCATTGGAACTATTAAGGGTGTACTGAAGAAGTCCTATCACTTATGGTATAGTCAGGTTCTTACGACACCATTTCCAGGATCGAGTGGCTAACATGAGTTCATCCGACCACTCGAAGCACCCACGAACTTCAAACTAGGACCAGATTCCAATTCGACTTGCCCTCAGTTCACCTACGCAACTCTAATCATCCACTGATTCAAACATTCCTAGGTATAGGTGGTGATCGGTTCGGCTGAAAAGCTCACGGCTTATGGCTGAAAACACTGTAGCTGGCTAAAAAAAGCACTGTAGCTGACAGAGGCTTATTTAGCATAATTAAATTTAAAAAATTTTAAAAATATAAAAAATATGTTAACCATTATGTATAATACAAACAAATACGGGAAAAAAAAGAACCGGCAAAAAAGCTCAACAAAAAGCCAAAAGTTCAGAAAAAGACGAAACTTATTAATAGTGAAAAATAAGCTAGAAGCCAGAAGCCGAAGCCGAGTTGATCAGGGTTCCCATCCCCTATAAACTAGGACACCATCTCAGACGCAGGGTAGAGTGAAGGAACTCACTGCAGCCAAGGCGACGAAGCGGATGTCCACGCCCACGAGCGGCCGCATCCGCGTCTGCGACACCAGGTTGCCCTGCGTCCCGCCCACCACCTTCCGGCCCATGGTGTCGAAGCTCGTGGTGCCGCAGTACAACAGCTCCTCGCTGGAGCCACCGTCCCTCGCCTCCGCCTTCTCCTGGCCCTCAGCGGCGGGGACCTTCTTGAGCTCGGCGCTGGCCGACATTATCGCCGGTTGTAGCGCCGACGGCTGAGGATTCTGATTGGAAACCCTAGATTTGGTGGGAGGAAGCGGAAAGGGGAAGTAAGGAAGCGCGGGGGATCTGGGGAGGGGGCGCGGGGGGGGAGTTTTATCTAGTGGCATTTACAGGTAAATAACTTCAACCGTAAGTGGTATTAGCCCGTAGAATCTGTGAGAAGCTCGGTTATTGCAGCTACTCGGTCCCAGTACAATTGTGCCTTCCCAGATTTTTAGATTCTCAGTAGCTGGCCTAAAAGCTGGACTGTTTGGGAGAACTTTTAGCTACTAGAAGTAACTAGCTTGCCTAAAATCTGAAACAAACAGGCCCGAAGGCTTTCCACGCAGATTCCACAACTAAATTAAACAAATTAAAATTAAAAACTCAAATCCGTTGGAAAACGTGTAAAGGCGCCCCCCATTTGCGTCTGGCACGGAGCTCTGCAGCCGCAGCCGCAGCCGCAGCCGCGCTACATAAAAGCCGTCGCCCACCAGCGGCTCCTCATCTAGCGGTGTCCGCCTGTTCCACTTCCGCACCACTCTCCATCGCCACCACTGTGCCCCGGCGGTGGCGACTCGAGGCCCGAGCCCTAGCATAGGCGTCGCGGCCACCGCGATGCCTTCGTCCTCCTCGCCGCCGCCGCCGCCGTCCGCTGAGGAGGTGACCGTCGCAGCCGCCGCCGCGGGTGGGTTCCGCCTCACCGAGCCCTCGTTCCTCGCGTCGCTGATGCCGAAGAAGGAGATCGGCGTCGACCGCTTCCTCGCCGCGCATCCCGAGTACGACGGGCGCGGCGCGCTCATTGCCATTTTCGGTGAGTGCCCCCCTCCCCCTGCATCCGACCAGTCGATGCGTGCCGCTGCCCTGAGGGTTGGCTGTAGTTGACTTCACCTTGAGGCTGGAGACTGGAGTTCGCTGAGGTGGTCTGATATGATTGGCAGTTCGGTTCAATCCGTAGGGTTCAAGTAGGCGATTAGGGTTCAAGTAGGCGATATATTATTCTAGGAAGGTTTGAGCTGCTGCTGAATTCTGTTATGTGGCATGTCGTCAACTGGAGAGTGGACCTCACGAGGTGGTTTGCTTCGTAGTTTTGTGCAGTTTGTAGGGTTTAAGTAGGTGAATACATTGAACTGTGTAGCTTGAGTTTTCTCTGTTACGACAGGCTTTAAGGATTTATTAACTCGCTTGGGTGCTTTTTCCTAGTTCAGTCCAACAGCCACTGCCAATTGTGTAGAGCATATTGTATTTTTGATACCTGCAGTTTAAGCCAATGGGTGTAATGTTCTTCAGATGTGCGAGATTGATGGTCCATGGAAGAGCTAATTGAATTTCCTGGGAGCTGATTTGGTATTTATAGAATCCTGTTTGCAGCTTATGGGGGGTGATTCCCTTACTTGTTACATGGTCCATATGATTGTGGCAGCTTTTACTTGTTTTGCATAATTGTTTGTGCAACAGCTCCTTAGATCTTGGAGCATAGGACATATTGCCTCTGTTTCACTAAAGAAACACAACCAAGTTCTTTTTACAGAAATGACCTGCTACTGTGAGTAGTCAGGTAAGGTTAAGATAAACATGCTGAGAAAGCTTACTAGTCAGAGGCTATTACAAGTTTACATCTCCAATAGATGGTGCTGCGGAAGTTTCTAGTTTAGGCAAGAGCTAATGCAGGTTACATGGGTGTAGCTTGAATCTTGGATGATCTGTGATGGATCTGACTCGGGTGTGCAATTTTTTATATTTCATAAAATTTGATTACCCTAGTTATTTTGTGCTGATGTGACTTGTATTTGTGACAGATTCTGGAGTTGATCCGGCTGCGGCTGGGTTGCAGACTACTTCAGATGGGAAGCCCAAGATACTTGACGTTATAGATTGGTACTGTGACACTTCCATTTTTGGAAGCTGGTCTGTTTCTTTTTCAGATGCCAACTTCTCTGAATGATGTATTCATGTACGACTATGCTCTTAAATGCAGCACGGGTAGTGGTGACGTTGACACGTCCAAAGTGGTGAAAGCTGATGCTGATGGTGCTATTGTTGGTGCCTCAGGTTGGTCATGATCCATACGGTGTTTAGGGTTTGTGTTGCTTTTATTAATCATTTCATGAGGTCGAATTTAAAGTCCACCATTTATGTGACTTAGTAAACCGCTTTTTTGCTTGTAATGATAGCAAGCAATGTAAGTTTTCGTTGTTTAATGTTATTCAACTTTAGCATGCACATATTGACATCAATGCTATTAGCTTTTAAGGTAGTGTCTACTAATTTTGTTTTAGTTTTTACTATCGAATGAATTGCATTTTTCTGTCAGCCGTCACTGCCTGTGGGGCTCCATGCCTAGAAGAATATCCATATTCTGAAAGGCAACTTCCTGCTCTCTATTCCCTGATATGCTAAGCTCTATTTACACCCAGGCACTCATTTGATTGTAAACCCCTCATGGAAGAACCCTTCTCAAGAGTGGCATGTTGGCTGTAAATTGGTATATGAACTCTTTACGAAAACACTTACCTCTCGATTGAAGGTAAATTTCATTTTCAATGCCTGCATTCTGAAGGTTTTATATCAAACTCAATATCTTGGTAATAATTTAGTTGCTATGACTTCAGAAAGAAAGAAAGAAGAAATGGGACGAGGAAAACCAAGAAGCAATATCCGAGGCTCTGAAGCAGCTGAATGAATTTGAAAAGGTTTGGAGTGATTTTTCTGAATGCATTTAGATTCATTCTTGATACAATTTTGATTATCCCTTGCATATCTTTTTTGCTGTTTATTATATGTACTCCATATAGTTTGCACTTTGCTTTGTCAATTATTGTGAATTTGTAATATGACAGATAATTGAAGTGGTTCGTACTAGGAGATAAGTAAAGCCATTTAAAAAATGTGAAATGACCTATATGTTGCTAATATATGAGTTGATGTTCCAATTAATGCGAATACTGCTGGCCTTGCACTTTTTTTAATGAGATTATAGAACACCATTTTAAAGAAGTGTCTCATCTCCATTGAAAATGATTGCAGAAACACAATAAGCCTGGTGATGCCAAACTAAAAAAGGCTCTTGAAGACCTGCAAAACAGACTTGATTACCTGAGGAAACAAGCAGAAGTAAGAAAGTGAACATATGGTGTGAGGGA
Source organism: Dendrocalamus latiflorus (assembly GCA_017311315.1). Classification (NCBI taxonomy): domain Eukaryota; kingdom Viridiplantae; phylum Streptophyta; class Magnoliopsida; order Poales; family Poaceae; genus Dendrocalamus; species Dendrocalamus latiflorus. The sequence goes on from CM029610.1 coordinate 39,404,810, forward strand.
AGTTTTAGCCGAGTTCTACTGTATATGTCTTATTTCTGTTTCTGTAGGGTTATGATGATAGGGGGCCTGTGATTGATGTTGTTGCATGGCATGATGGTGATGTGTGGAGGGTTGCTGTTGATACTCAGGGCCTAGAGGGTAACAAAAATTGCGGAAAACTAGCAGATTTTGTTCCGCTGACTAACTACAGGTATAGTCGATCTTGTGTTGTTGGTGTTGTAAAGTAGATGGTGCAATCCCTTGCACACAAAGTTCAGTGCTCCTTTCTTACCCCGGAAAGACATGTTATTTGTTTGTTTTCTATTTGTATGTGTTGTATGCACATGAATAGTTAATGCGCTGGAAGCCCGGAATGCAAGCCTTTAATTGGAGAACATTTTCACTTTTTTATATGACTTGCTTATATACCATTACTGCTGCACACCTTCTTGTGGTTTAAGCCCTTAATGTATTATGCATGTTTTCAGTTATATTTGCAGCCACATGCTATTCCTATATATGCAATTCATCCAGATTACTTGTACAACCTAACAAGGTTATATTATCCATGTGTTATGTTCCTGATCTATTCGGAAGTTATCTGCAGGCTTGAGAGGAAGTTCGGCATTTTCAGCAAATTAGATGCTTGCTCTTTTGTAGCAAATGTTTACGATAATGGGAATCTTGTTAGCATAGTAACTGATTGCTCTCCACATGCTACCCATGTTGCTGGCATTGCAGCTGCTTTTCATCCCGACGTACATTTCTTAACCCTTGGCTTTTCATTTATATGAAAATTATAGAGTCACTATTCTATTAAAATTTTCTTAAACAGGAACCTTTGCTTAATGGAGTTGCACCTGGAGCACAATTGATTTCCTGTAAGATTGGAGATATCCGTTTAGGATCAATGGAGACAGGGACTGGCCTGGTTAGAGCCTTGATAGCTGCAGTAGAGGTGATAATATTCCCTCCATTCTGTATCATTTATCAGAGTAAATAACAAAGTGTATTTGCTTCTGGTCTATTCAACACGAGTTACATGATTCCTTCGTAAATGCATCCCAATCAAGTGCTTAATGGTTGAGGAGTACTTATTTGATCAAATTATGTTTAGCCAGTGGCGGATCCAGGAATTTTAGGATGGGTATTTGAAGTTACTAAAATATTGTTCAATAGTAACATAAAAGTAAACAATAGCAAAAATTAAAGTACAATTGTTCATACTAGCTTCACAATGGACTCTACTTTCTTTCATACTTAATCCACCATGAAAAAAAATGAAAGTATCTTGTTGGCATGCCACAATCAAACTTTAGGATGATGCATCGTTGATAACAGCTTATTGGCGATATGGTACCTAACTACCTATATGGCAGGTGGTTTGGTAAACATAACAACTGCTAATAAAATCTAGATCTAACGTTTGTGGGTGCAAATTATGTCAAGTTACAGAAGAACAACATCCGTTTTTTTTCCTTGGCATCCTTGCTATTATGGAAAACAGAAAGGGGTTTACTTCTAGATCAATGAATGACAGCAATGCAAAATCTTTGTGAACTTTCTACTAGGTATCGATGGTTGTAATCCAATGAACAACGAGCAATAGAAAGTAGTAGAACAAATAAAGCTATCAAAGCAATTCAATACACTCAGAGAGGATCTAAATGATACCTGAATAGAGGTCAATATTGTAGCAACATCATATATAGGTCTCCACTGGTTTAGTGGTTTTGCAGGATATCCAGGCAGATGCTTCCATCCGCGTAAATTGAATGAACAATAATGACATTAATTTGTGCAGACTTTCAAGACTTCGATATCTAAGAATAATTTAATTATTTGAAAATATAATCAAATGATTGAAAAAAGCAGTCTTAAAGGGAACATATTGTTTGGGTGCAACATCCTAGTATCGTAGTATCATATATCGTAGTGTCGTACCCAGCAGATATCAAAACTACTCGCATTAGAATCGACATACAAACAGCTTTAGAACGGCAATATCGCACAGACAAGCACCAGAGTGTCAGATCTAAAGGTAGCGCGCGCGCACCACAAGGATCTCAAGATACTATGATAGATAGGAGGTAGGGGGGGGGGGGAGGAAGAGGGGGTTCTCACGGGAGTTGGCCATGGAGATCTCATTGGGATCAAGCCAGACTTTGCCCTTATTGCACTTGAGCATGCTCGCGGCGAGCCGCTTCTGCAGCTTTAGGGAAACCATCTCTGTCGCTGCCTATCGGCTTTCTCCCCTCCCTACCTGTGTGAGTGCGTGATGGTGGTGGAGGCGCGGGGGGTGCAAGAGTTTGCCAGATGCGGTGTCGGCGGCTTTTATTACTGTGGGTGCTAGGGTCTCACCATGGCCTACCTAGGCCTTCTGTTTTTTAGTGCAACGGCCTATGGGAAGCAATGAGCCGTCAATAGGAGGGGAAATGGGCCGATTGGGTATGAATAGGACGTATTTAGCCCAACTACTAGTATATATGTATTATACCTTATATATACTAATTTTTTTGCCAAAAAAATTTAGGTATTCAAGTGAATACCCATGAATTGTGCTAGGTCCGCCAATGTGTTTAGCAATCTTTTGTTCTGCCTGATATCTAAGGTTTTTTTAATGAACTGCTTCCTTGCATTCTTGTATATCCAGCACAAATGCGATCTGATTAATATGAGCTATGGAGAGTCTACCATTCTTCCTGACTATGGCAGATTCATTGATCTTGCTAGTGAGGTGGGCTCCTGTTCCGTCTGTTATTTCTTATCCATATTTATCCTTGGACTTTCCAGTCTTCTCTCTTAGAATGTTTTGTCGAAATTTACCTGGAGCTCTATATTGTTTCACAGGTTGTAGACAAGCATCGTATAATATTTATTAGTAGTGCTGGAAACGATGGTCCCGCTTTAAACACTGTTATTGCTCCTGGTGGGACTAGTTCAAGCATTATTGGTGTTGGTGCTTATGTCTCACCAGCTATGGCTGCTGGAGCTCACTGTGTCGTACAACCTCCAGCTGAGGGGATGGAATACACATGGTATGTGATCAGTCGTTAATGCTGTAATGGTATTTATTGTACATGTGTTCAACAATTGCATCATCTGAGGTCTTCTTGTTGCGAATGGCAAAATAGATTGCGCAATTAAAGCAAGTCTGATAGAATTTAACCTCAAATCTTTTTGGAAACTAAAATCTTACTGTCTATTTGGTTTGTTTATAAGGCAACCTTTTTCTAGACATACCATGATATGAGTTTATATATTGTGAGCAGCGGGCACATCCTCATATTCAACCTTTGAGAAGATGCTCGTGTTGTGGGCCTTGATGTTTGGTGCTCCTTCATGGTCCAGGAGTTACACTCATGAGTCCCTTTATTTAGGTTCTTCATGTAGGAATAGTTGCCCTAGGCTTCTAAAATTAGCAATATCTGCCCAGGTTATGGAAAAGGGTAAACATCTAAGTCATCATAATCTGGGCCCACTGGATGTTTTTTCCATTAGTATTATTGAGGTCCACCGGAGAACTTTTTGGCCTCAAGAGTCAAGACCAAATGTTCAGCATTCAGTCTCACCTGTCTGTCATATATATCATATAGATGATACTTTTCTTGTTGAAATATTGGTCTTGTGGTATTGCTTCTCTGAAGGAACTCAAGGTTTTATGGGTTGGTAGATCGTGCTTTTCAGATTTGCTTCAACATGTTAGGTTTAAGGAAAAGCATGGGTACTGGATGCATAGCACTACTGTGTTTCTACCATGAGGATGATGGTTACTTATGTTTGGGAACCTTTTCACATCATTGTTTATGCCTGCATATGTGTTGCAGTCTCGTAGATTCTATGAACCTTGAGCCATTATGAGATCCCCAGTTTGTTGGATTACATATTTGTTTTTTTTTCTTTCCACATAGTTCATATTACCTATACATTTCCGCAAAGATAAAGGAAAGTGGGAAAAGTTGATCGTCATGTCTGTTTGTGATGACGTGATGTTCCTCCTGGTTCGCTAAATATCCCATTTCCTGCTATGTGGTTAATGCAGCTGCTAGCTAATCAGTGCATTAAGTTGTTTGTTTTACTTGTAGCCTCACATAAGATAGTTGGTCAATTTATACTTAGCTTATTCATTTCTTTAATCTTGACTTACATATGATTTATTAGAACTATGCCTGTGTTTAAACTTTAACATTAAAATTTGTTATCGGAAATTGAAGTTTGTGATTGGATTTGTAAGGTCTAGCCGAGGCCCTACTGCTGATGGGGATCTTGGTGTCTCCATTAGTGCGCCTGGTGGAGCAGTGGCTCCTGTACCAACATGGACACTTCAGTCTCGCATGCTCATGAATGGTACTTCCATGGCATCTCCTTCTGCCTGTGGTGGGGTTGCTCTTCTTGTTAGTGCCATAAAGGTCTGCAAGCATTTTTTTTTCAGTTAATGCGATGTGATCAACATTTTTTATGTTTAGTAAAGCAAGACAAAAAAACTGTACTTAGTTATTTTAATGAAGGATATATTTTAGGCCGAAGGCATTCCACTAAGCCCTTATACTGTGAGGAAGGCAATTGAGAATACAGCTGCATCTATAAGTGATGTGCCTGAGGAGAAACTGACTACAGGACATGGGCTTTTGCAAGTTGATAGGTTAGTGCAAATTGTCTTGTCTCTGTTATGCTCTACGAGGAAAATATCTTTCTTAATCTGGTGATGTTTACTTTTGAGTTAACATCATACTGTGGTTGCTTCGTTAGGGCTTTTGAATATGCACAGCAGGCTAAGAAGTTGCCACTTGTTTCTTATAGAATCTCAATCAATCAAGTAGGAAAGTCAAGTAAGTGTCATTTCTGTTTATATTATTTAATCTAATATATCGTCTCATTTAATCAAGCGGTGGCAAGGTTCTTTTTCATTGAAGGGCTGAAGGCATTCTTACTCTAAAGCTTTAATAATTTGTACGTTTGATGTAAGCAGTTCGGGGTAATGAAGTGTTGCATGTGCATGTGTTCATGATTTGTGTTGTAGGATTTACGTTATATGCTTCAACTACCCTTTATTAAGTATTGTCATGGTGCTTGGCACCATCTCATATCTCTATCTCATCCTATGCACATAATTATTTTGTTTTACATTTTCCAGTGTGGCTGTTGGTCCTGTTGATGTTAAGTTACAATTATTTATACTATAGCTAATGTGTATTGGTAATTTGGTATTTTGTGTTAGTTCTACAATGTTGGCCTAAAATATCAGTTTCCAAAGAATGATGCAAAAAAATGGGGGTATGATGGACTTCCCTGAGCAGAAACACTTAAAAGATCCATGTTGATTATTGATGTTGAATTGATATATTATATTTGATAACATAACACCATCTCTGTATTGCAGTTCCAAAACTAAGAGGAATATATCTACGTGGGAGTAATGTATGTCAACAAACAAGTGAGGTCAGTTCCTGTTAGCTTGTTTGGATTATCCTATCCTGCTTATATTTCCCTTCTCCCAGAAGAGACTGGAATTATCAGCAGTGTATTTGACCAATGAAAGATGATGCTTTTACTTGTGTAATAGGCTAGTAGGAGCGTAGGACTCGTTTATGATCATTAAGGTTAAAGAAATGCTTTAACACTGTGTGCCTGTAGGGGAGCACAAACATGTTATCTGTATTATATTTCTTCTAGTGTTTTAATCATTATAATTAAGTGTATGTTTTCTTTACAGTGGACTGTTCAACTTGACCCGAAATTTCATGAGGACGCCAGTAATTTGGAGCAGTTGGTTCCATTTGAGGAGTGCCTGCAGCTTCATTCCACTGATAGCTCTGTTGTTAATATTCCTGAGTATATATTGGTGACAAACAATGGGCGCAGTTTCAAGTTGGTATCTTTTGTCTGTTCAACTAGATGATTTTTTCTTACATTCTTCAGTTGAACAATAATAATAGTAAAATATGGACTTTTCATGGGTCTTGCTATATTTGTTGAGACTTTAGGTTTATAAGAACATGTACAATAGACCAACTTGCAGTGTGTAGCTCATCTAGTTATGGCAATGATTATGCATATTTGTGTCATCCAAAAATGATTATTGATGCAGGATTGTCTTTTCCTTTCATGAAAGCGGCAACCTGAGTTCACTGAGAATAATATACACCACAATTATAGCGAGGCATTATAACTTATAAAGCCTCTTCAAAATTTTTTTTACATGTGACGGGATAAGATTTCAAATTCAAGTTTAAGTGAGGCTCGAACTTGGGTGTGTGAGTTCACAACCTTGTGTGCCCACTAGGGTTCAAAATCCTGGTGGTTATCGGCTGGTAACTGCCCGTTACCATTTCTACCGGTGAAGACCGGTAATTGAAAAAACTTGTCGGTACCATTTTTTGATTTTCGAATTTTGGCCGGTTTTTTCCGGTTACTCGTCGGTTTTTCGGTTACCGGTTTCAAAACATCCCAAAATTCAAGTTTTGATTTTCAAATTGTGACCGGTTTTTCCGGTAACTGACCAGTTACCGTTACCGGCCCTGGCTGGGATTTCTTTCGGTTCCGGGTTTTGGAACCTTGGTGCCCACCATTGCACCCTAAGAGAGTTCTCAAAGTCTCTTCAATTACAAAACAAAAAATGTAGGTTCATATCATACCACACAGTTGGCAGGTGAAACAAAGACTAGTTCATTTGGACTTGCACAATATTAGTAGTAAATCATTTGATCAATGATATGTACTGTTTATTCTCCTCAAGTGTCATGCTTTCATTTGTTTTTTGCTTTGCATTTTTTCAGCATTGTTGTCAATCCTGTTAATATCAGCAGTGGCCTTCACTACTATGAAGTTTATGGCATAGATTGCAAAGCACCATGGCGTGGACCCATTTTCCGTGTGCCAATTACTGTAATAAAGCCTATTGCTCTATTGGGAGAGCCACCAGTATTGTCACTTTCAAATCTTTCCTTTAAGTCAGGTGCTTAACTAATTTTTATTCATATTTTGCTTAAATTATGTATTTTTGTGCTCTTTTTTTTTGTGCAAATGCACATATGTTAACATGCCCTACATCCATGAATATTTGGAGTTTTGTGAAGTACGCAAGTGCACTTTTGGAGAAACTAGGTGCAGACCACACCTATGTGCAGATTTGACTTTCCCTAGCATCATCTTTCTATATTTATTTCTAATCTCACAGATCCACCCAAAATGACTAGTTAATGGTATTTTAGTCAATAAATGGTTAAAAGGGTGCACCTTTGTCCCTTCAAAGTCTGTTAAAAAAAATGATAAGCTCTGTATTTCTGCACAGTTCAGTTAAAATCACCTGAAACATGCTAAAGCTCCCTTGTCTCAAATCTTGCTTTTTTCCTTGGGGTGAATTGACAACTATAACTTGTTTTGTGCTGGCCAATTCTGACCTATTACTACTATTATACTGAACCATGATCAGAGTAAATCTTGTTCAAGTCTGTGGATTTTCGGGGAAATGCATATCACGCATTAAGCTAGACTTCAATATGTACATGTACAATGTGCCAACTAGGCCAACTGGGCTTACTCCAATTTTGGGGCTTATTCCTATTCTCATATACACATATACATTACCCCCCCCCCCCCCCCCCCCCCAAAAAAAAACTCAAGGTGGATCAACAGTCTTGAGTTTGGAAAGTAGAAAACCATGTTGGTCTTGAGTTTGTGGTTTGGTGAAGTAATCAATGACCTGTAGCTCTGAGGGCAAATAGCGAAGAGAAATAGTCCTATGTTGACAATGAGACCAAGTGAAGGAGTCATCAGCACCGATGTGTTTGGTATGTATGAGGCTCCTGAACACCACAAACAGTAGTAAAGCCAAAGCGAGGAGGAGCAAGTTTACTGCGATCACAGAGATCATGACGTGTAGATGTACAAGGATCGTCGACAGGGGCCTCATTGGAGTCAGCCGGGCCAGGGGAGATTGATCATTTGGTGCAGGAGGTGAACCTTCTATAGATGTATGAGAGCGACGGGTATAATGAAAGGGATAAGGTTCAATACAAGATGAAGAGAGAGGCACAATAGGGGAGGCAATAGAGGTATGTGCAACACAAGAGGGAGAAGATGACACAGGAGGTACAATAGAAGTAGGTGGAAGAAAAAGAAACGACGTGGTCTCCACAGGAGAAGATCAACTAGAAGGAGATGCATAAGAAGGGCGGTCCTCAAGAAACAAAACATCATGAGAAAAGAATCTGATGAGAAGGGTCATAACATTGATAGCCCTTATGTTCAAGACTTTAAACAAGAAAAACACACTCCACGGACTGGGCAGACAACTCAGTCCTCTCGTGAGAAGAAAGACGGATATAGTAGGTACAACCAAAAACACGAAGATCATACCGTGGAGGGGAGAAAAAAAGACATTCACCCGCACTTTGCCCCTGCAAGACGAATGATGACTGAAGGTTGATAAGATAAACAACAGTGGATACAGCTTCAGCCCAGAAATGTGGACGAACATGAGATGCCATTAAAAGAGTCCGAGTAGTCTATATGATGTGATGATGTTTGCGCTTAGCAACATCATTTTGAGCATGAGCACCAGGTCACGAGAGTTGAGGAAGAGTTCCTTGCTTACCCAAGAGTTGTCTAAAAGCATGAGATAAATACTCTCCACCAGAATTAGATCGAAAAATTTTAATAGAAGCAGAAAATTGAGTTTTAACCATAGACACAAAAGAGTAAATATTGAAGAGCTCACTGCGATATTTCATAAAATAGATCCAGGCGTATATGGGGAAATCATCAATAAAAAGTACATAATATCTATGACCTCTTTTGGAAGCAAAAGGTGTTGGACCCCATACATCAGAATGAATTAAACTAGAAGGTGAACTAGACCTAGACATACTAGAACGATAAGGGAGTTGTACCTGCTTACCAAGGTTACAACCCTCACAAGTGAAATTTGTGTCAATGGAAACTCTACCTAAGACACCTTGATGGATAAGTGGACAAATGAGATCCACAATGATGACCGAGGCGATGATGCCATTGAGGAAAACTAGCTAAAGCAGTGGAAGTCGAGGAGATAGTTGAAAGTGCGGAGGTTGGAAGATGTAGACGGTCAAGAGCATACAATCCTTGGGCTCCCCTATGGCGACGGCTAGCTCCAACAAGAGTCCTTGTTCGACGACCCGGCACATAACAACCACTCTCATCAAATCCAATAAAATAGTTCATAGCCCTAAGCTGGCCAACAGACATCAGTTCATCGACAAATTAGGCACATAAGCAACACCAGGAACAGTGAACTGCGGAGTACAGAGAGGGCCATGGCAAGAAACAGGTAATGATGTACCATCAACAATTTGAATAGATGATGCTTTAGTTGAGGTGGAACATGACTAGAGCAGAGTGACATCGGGTGTCATATGAAAAGATGCACCTGAATCCAATATCCATGATGAATTTACAATACCTGACTGGGAGGTATGATTGGTGGCCGCAGAACCAGCATAGCCAGAGAAGTGAGGTGCTCCAGATAAGTCAACGATCTGACTTGACTTGATGAAGTAGGTTGTGGTGCAAGCTGAAGCTGCTGAAGAAGAGACATCACTTGAGCATGAGTGTAATGTTAAGGTGGAAAAGAAGAAACACCAGTTACAACAGTAGTAGTGGAAGCAGCTCGTGGTTGTTGATTTCTGTCGCTTATGGCATTGTTCCTCATTGTGTCCAAGCTTATGACAGTAGCCACAATATACGCTGATCCTTTTGACCCTTATAGCGCATATCCTCATTATGGCCAGGCTTGTGACAGTAACCACACTCAACATGTCTGCGAGGCTTGCGGCTTGACTGGTAAGATTGGTTGGGTGTTGAAGAACGTCCAGAAGACCCACCAGAATAATACGGAGCAGCTAGGACAATAGGAGCTGCCAAGGATGACTCAGCAAGAGACGAAGACGTGTCTCCTTAGAAATTATCAAAGCAAGAGCATCTTCAATAGAGGGAACAGTGGTACCAGTGAGGAGGTGAGTATGGACCGGCTCGAACTCAGAACGAAGCCGTATCACAAACTCATACAGTCGGCGTTGCAGCTCATAAGTGCGAAGCTCTGTGCAACTCTTGCATGTTGGGCAGGGAGACAGTGCCATGGAATCCATGTGTCGCCAAATGGTACTAAACTGACTATAGAACTCAATAGAAGAGTCGCGTTGTTGAAGAGAAGCAACTTGTTGTAATAGAGATAACAAGTGAGCCTGGCTGCTAGGCATACATATCTCTTCTTCAGGTATTCCCACATCTTTTCAACAGAAGGCAAGTCACAGAACTCCATTTTGATGGCAAGATCAGTGTTTTGACAAAGAATAGCCTGAGTTTTGGCTTCAGTACCAAGCCATGCTTCGATATCCTCTGATTTGGCCAAAAGAATATCAGGCTTCTTGATAGTACCGTCAATATGCCCCCAAAGTTGCATTCCTTTGAGATTCATCTGAATGGCTGAAGACCATTCCTTGTAGTTTTTCCCATCTAGCTTGACATCACATCTTTGCAAGAAAGCAACAGAAGCAGATGCCATGATGAAATCGGCTGTCACTAGCACCAACACCAACAGAGGGAAAAAAGGCATAGAAAACATGCGACAACCAGTTTGCGGTGGCACGAGAAAGAAGTGGGGAATGCGCGTCGGAGGCGAGTTCTAGGGCGTGCGGCGGTGTGCTGGTGGATTTACTCGATGTCCTGGGCGACGTCGGCGGTGACCTAGACGCGGGAGAGCCTGGTGTGGAGGACGGTGAAGCCGGGGTTGTGCAGGTTGCGGAGGCAGGTGGCAAGCGTGGCGGCGCCGGGGTTGGGCGGGAGCTTGTAGGCATGTTCAAGTCAGTGGATTTTTGGGGAATGCATATCACGCATTAAGCTAGACCTCAATATGTACATGTACAATGGGCCAACTGGGCTTATTCCTATTCTCATATACACATATACATTAACAAATCTATCAACCAATGTTTCATTGAGTTTCAAACTCTGGCACAGGTTTTGTTTTAACCACTTCTCTAGATATGCTTCCAGATATTTAATTAATTCCACTCTGTTTTGATACAAAAGTAAAGACAAGTTAGTTTATTTTGATATTCTTGCTTACAGGTCATATTGAAAGGAGGTTCATAAATGTCCCTATTGGAGCTTCATGGGTGGAAGTTACCATGCGCACATCAGCCTTTGATACTCCTAGAAGGTTCTTTTTGGATACTGTGCAGGTATACACTACATACAGATTTTATCTTCTCTCCTATGACTTAAAAGATACAAATTCTAACATCAAATATGACAGATCTGTCCACTGAGGCGACCTATTAAATGGGAGGCTGTTGTTACTTTCTCTTCACCTTCTATCAAGAATTTCAGTTTTCCTATAGAAGGTGGCTTAACTTTGGAGTTGTCCATAGCCCAGTTCTGGTCTAGTGGAATTGCTAGTCATGAACCTACCTGTGTTGATTTCGAGGTACTTTTGTCTACTTTAACAGTGTTTTCTGATAGTTTTAATCCTTGGCCACCTAGCTAAATTTGTAAATAGACTGGTATAGCATGGTTTATTGTAAATGATATTATGCTAAATATGTTCATTTGCAACTTCGCAGATTGTGTTTCATGGAATATCCATTGATCAGGAAGTAATTGCCCTTGATGGTAGTGAGTCACCCATGCGTATAGTTGCTAGATCACTACTAGCGTCAGAGAAACTTGTTCCTGTTGCCACTCTGAACAAGGTTGGTCAAGAATCTATAGAAGCCTGTCATGAGTTACTCTTTTTGCCATGTATTGATTTTTGTGGCTTGCAGATCAAGACACCTTATAGACCAGTGGGGTGTAATCTTTGTTCTCTTCCCACCAGCCGTGATAGATTACCCTCTGGCAAGCAAATTATTGCACTGACTTTAACGTGAGTTCATATTTGGTTCTGGGATACCTATACATTCTAGTTAGTTGTTGATTTGCTTTCATATTCTTCTCTCTCTGAATCTCTGCAGTTACAAATTCAAACTAGAGAATGGTGCTGAAATAAAGCCCCAGGTGCCCCTGCTTAACAACAGAATGTATGATAACAAGTTTGAGTCTCAATTTTATAGAATATCAGATTCAAACAAGGTACACTTATTTTCATTTTAGAAAATTATTTCTTTAGTTTCTGTATCTCTTCAATGGAAGGAGGGTTTGAATGTGCTTTCCAGTGACTGTTGGTTCTCTGGTGGTGATTGAAGCATTCTTACCTTTTTTCTGTTCTGAATGCTAGATTGGTATGCCCTAGTCCGGTATTCTGAGTATATTTTGTGTTCTCAGTCTTATTTCATTCTTCTGAAAATACCATCTTGCTATTGTAAATAGATAATATTAATTGGAAATGCTATACAACACCACACTATTTTTTTTTTGTGATTTCAATTGAATTTCTAACCTTTGGATGTGCTTGAAGTTCGGTGCACCTCCACCTAAAGTGAGCTGAGAGTGCCGCGCGGGAGTGTTGTGACTTGTGACCTCCGGCGAAGTCGCCCCCCCTCAATAGATTGAATTTTGTTAGTTGTCTCTAGGAGCCAGAGGGGCAGCGGTCGCCTTTATCCCCGGCGCCACAGGCAAAGGTGAGGTGGTCCCTCGAGGGAAGAAGAGAAGGATGCATGAGGGAGGCGGCACGGTCTGGTGGGCCTTGCTGGCGTTGGCGAGGTGCTGCATGGGTGGTGGCATGCGTGATGCTTTGTTGCAGCGATTATGGTTGGGAGGTGTTATGTATCTTGTCTCTAGGCCGGAGATAGTAGGGATGACCGGGCTGGGGGATGACGGCCGCTTCCCGGCGGAGATCTCCTGGATCCGCCGTGGTTGCCGCCTGTACTAGAACTTTAGGGTTTGGGAGAAGAGATACTTTATTTCTTAACTGCCTCTTCCGCTCAAACGCAGGAAGATATATATACTCTTACAGCTCCCCTGTTTTCATAAGACTCCGACTCCTAAAAGACTCTGAAAGGAAAACTACTCGAACAGGACTTCCCTAGCTTGAAGACTTAAGGACTTTAACCCGACCAGGACTGCTACTGAGGATTCGGTTGGCTTGGCTGTTTGGAACGCCTGCCATAATGCCTTCCCCAATACGAGTCCGTAACATTTCCCCCCTCCTGAGGAAACAGCTTGTCCTCGAGCTGAAAGTTGGGATACTGTTGCTTGAATGTAGAAACTGGCATCCAGGAAGCTTCGGACGGTGGTTGGCCCATCCATTGTACCAGGACCTCCCATTGTCCTTTGAATAAGCGTGATCGAACAATAGCAGCCGGCGCGGGGAGAACTCGGCCATGGAGGATGTCAGGCAATGGCGGAGGAGTAGTTGGTGGAGTACCGCTGTATTTCTTCAGAAAAACCACGTGGAAGACATTGTGAATGCGAGCAGTCGCAGGAAGTTGTAGTTTGTAAGCCACTGCGCCCACGCGACCAATGATTTGGTAAGGTCCATAAAACTTGGGTGATAGTTTGGAAAACTTTGTTGTGATCCCCACAGCTTGGCGATGATGTAACTTGAGCAGCACCCACTGGCCAACCGCGAATTCAACTGCCCGATGCTGTTGATCATAGGCTTCCTTCATACGTTGCTGTGCGTGTAACAGGCGGTCGCGAATCTCAAGTAAAAACTCGTCTCTGTCGCGTAACATGTCCTCCACCGCCGAGACCTGGGATGAGCCTGCCTGGAAGGAGAGCAGTGCTGGTGGGGATCGCCCATACACCACCTGGAACGGAGTACATTTTAGCGCCGAATGAAATGACGTGTTATAACAGAATTCTGCCCAAGGAAGCCATTTGATCCATTGACGAGGTCGGTCACCACTTAGACAGCGAAGATACATTTCAATTGTGCGATTGGTGACCTCACTTTGGCCGTCTGCTTGAGGGTGAAATGCGGATGTCATATCCAGTGAGACTCCAGCCAATCGAAAGAGCTCTTTCCAGAAGTTGCTTGTGAAGATTGTGTCCCTATCACTTACAATTGACTCCGGGAATCCATGGAGTCGAACAATAGCCTCAAAGAATGCATGGGCGACTGATTGTGCTGTGTAAGGGTGTGCTAGTGGTACAAAATGGGCGTATTTAGAGAATCTGTCCACCACTGTCAATATCACTGATTTCCCTTGTATACGTGGAAATCCGTCAATGAAATCCATAGTAATATGCGACCAGATCTGTGTCGGAAGTGGTAAAGGCTGTAACAGACCTGCAGGATGTAAGTGCTCCCCTTTATTGCGTTGGCAGACGTCGCAGCAATTAACATGATCTTGAATAAGCTGTTTGAGGTGGGGTATGTAGAAATCCTTGCGAATACGGTGCAGTGTTTTCTGGATACCTTCATGCCCCATGTTATGGTATGTGGAGATGAGTTGTGGCACATGAACGGAGGACTGTGGCACGAAAATGCGACCATGATACAGGAATAACCCATCAACGAAGGACCAATGTGGGGGAAGGTCGTGAGAGGCCGATTGGGAGTGTAGTATCTGAAATGCCGGTGAGGAACTGACTTCCTCTTTAAGCTGAGTTAGCAGATGAAAGTCTGGTGCGGAAAGAGCTGATAAGGACATGTGTTCGTCCCGGCGTGATAACGCATCAACGACTGTATTGGTTTTCCCAGGCTTGAACTCAATTTGGAAATCGAACCCAAATAGCTTACTGACCCAATGATGTTGAGGTATCGTGTTCAAGCGCTGATCAAGGAGGAACTTCAAACTGTAATGGTCTGTGCGGACAATGAATGGTTTGCCCCAAAGATAATGTCGCCAATGCCGAACTGACTTAACCAACCCGATGAGTTCGCGCTCATATGCAGCCAGTTTGGCGTGATGCGCTGGAATCGCCCGGCTGAAAAATGCAATGGGTTGAGATCCTTGATGCAGTACCGCACCTATGCCACTGCCGGACGCATCACATTCAACGATAAAAGGGGTTGTAAAATCAGGCAAAGCTAAGAAGGTTGGCTTACAAAGGGCCTCTTTCAATGCTAAGAACGCGTCGTGTGCTGCTTGAGACCAACTGAAACCCTCCTTGGTGAGTAACTGTGTGAGTGGTGCTGCTATGGCCCCAAAGTGACGTATGAATTTGCGATAATACCCAGCAAGACCTAGAAATCCCCTCAATTGACGGGGAGATTTAGGAGTCGGCCACTGCTGGATATCCTGGACTTTGGATTGATCCATAGAGACGCCCTCTGCGGAGATGACATGGCCCAAATAAGAAACTGATGTAGTCCCAAAGGAACACTTGGATTGCTTAAGAAAAAATTGATGCTGCCGAAGAAGAGCGAAAACGGTGCGGACATGGCACAAGTGTTCTGACCAAGACGAGCTGAAAATTAAGATGTCGTCGAAAAAGACCAACACAAATTTGCGAAGATATGGTTGAAGGATCGCATTCATAACTGCCTGGAAGGTTGCCGGGGCATTGGAAAGCCCAAAGGGTAAAACCAAATACTCAAAGTGACCATGATGTGTTCGGAATGCGGTCATGTGGATGTCATCTGGGTGCATGCGTATTTGGTGATAACCTGATCGTAAATCCAACTTGGTAAAATACTTGGCAAGTCTTAACTCATCCAGTAGTTCATCAACAATTGGAAGGGGAAACTTATCTTTGACAGTTTGGCCATTCAGCGCCCGATAGTCCACACAAAGACGCCATGAGTTATCCTTCTTTTTGACCAATATCACCGGCGAACTGAAGGGCGAAGTGCTGGACCGTATGATCCCTTGTGACATCATTTCTTTGCATTGTTTTTCAATTTCGTCCTTGTGATGATGGGGATAGCGGTACGGTCTCACTGCCACCGGTTTGGACCCGGGGAGTAAATGAATGTGGTGGTCGCAATGGCGTTGAGGTGGCAGACCAGATGGGTGCTGAAATATGTCCTGAAAGTCTGACAGCAGGGCGGGTAACAGTTTCTGAGTGGTCTCTGCGATTGTGAACAAGCGAGGAAATTCGTGAACTCAAGGAGATCCTGGGAAAGATCTTGAAGAGACAAGATGAACAGGCAACGGCTCATGCCAATCTTGAGGCGGCAGTTCTTGCTATGGAAGGACGGCCGTCATCGCCGGCCAAAGATACCTATTCAGCGAATTCTGCGCCACGCAATCCTTCGACGGAGCAATCCATGGCGGCATCTCCAGGTAGATTCTACAAAGTGGACTTTCCTCTGTTTGATGGTTCCTCTGATCCCTTGGAGTGGCTTGCTCGCTGCGATCAGTTCTTTCGGGGACATCGCACCCTGGAAGAGGAGAAAGTATGGTTGGCTACGTATCACATGACAGGCATAGCTCAGCAATGGTATCACAAATTGGAGCGAACCGAAGGCATTCCATCTTGGCCTAGGTTCCAGAATTGCTGTAAACTGCGATTTGGTCCACCTTTTCGTTCCAATCCAGTGTCAGAACTCGCTCTCCTTCGGCAAACAGGGTCCGTGGAAGCATACGCTCAGGATTTTTACAGAGTTTTGTGCCGCGCTGACAATCTTTCACCAGAGCATGAAGTGGGATTATTCTTAGCCGGTCTGGGAGAGCTTATTAAGTCCGACGTAGAACTACAAAACCCATCTTCTTTGGACACCGCTGTCAGTCTCGCTAAAGCAGCAGAGAGACACTACAAGCTCTTATACAATTCGGGCTTGATTCCCAGGCAGCCATATTCTAACCCACAGCCTTCCGCAGCAAGGTTTGCGCCAGCACAACGCATGGCTCCACCTCTGTCCAAACCACCTGAGGTACCACTGCTACCGGCGCCGACAACAGGAGCAACTTCTTCTCAACGCGCGTTCAGACGTCTTACACCTTCAGAGATGGCGGATCGTAGACAGAAAGGCTTGTGCTTTAATTGTGATGAACAATTCACAAGAAGCCATCGGTGCAAGCGTTTGTATTGGATTGAAATCTTGGATGAGGATGATATTGCTGAAGATCATAAGGAAGATGACAATCCCCAGATTTCGTTACACGCCTTAACTGGTATCTCTTCAACCAACACTATGCAACTGATAATCCGCATTAACGATCACCAGTTCTCTGCCTTGGTGGATTCTGGATCTACGCACAATTTCATCAGCCTTGCAGCTGCTCAACTATCAGCTATCTCACTGCAGACTCGCTCGGGTATTCAAGTTGCAGTAGCCAATGGTGACAAGTTACCCTGTCCAGGTTCTTGTCCAGCGTTACCAATTACTATTGGTCCTGAAGAATTTACCATCAACTGCTATGCATTATCACTTCAGGGTTTTGATGTGATTCTGGGAGTTCACTGGTTGCGCACATTAGGCCCAATTCTTTGGGATTTCTCCAAATTGTCCATGGCGTTCTGGCATCACGGGCGCCAAGTTCGCTTCCTGGGCATTCCACACAAACCTGGCTCTGATACCAATCTGTTATGTATCTTGTCTCTAGGCCGGAGATAGTAGGGATGACCGGGCTGGGGGATGACGGCCGCTTCCCGGCGGAGATCTCCTGGATCCGCCGTGGTTGCCGCCTGTACTAGAACTTTAGGGTTTGGGAGAAGAGATACTTTATTTCTTAACTGCCTCTTCCGCTCAAACGCAGGAAGATATATATACTCTTACAGCTCCCCTGTTTTCATAAGACTCCGACTCCTAAAAGACTCTGAAAGGAAAACTACTCGAACAGGACTTCCCTAGCTTGAAGACTTAAGGACTTTAACCCGACCAGGACTGCTACTGAGGATTCGGTTGGCTTGGCTGTTTGGAACGCCTGCCATAATGCCTTCCCCAATACGAGTCCGTAACAGGAGGGGAGGAGGCGGTTGTGTAGGGGAGGGAGGTGGGATCCAGGATGCACATCTAGAATCCAATGGTCTACAAAAAATCGACCGATTTCATAAGAAATTTTAGTCAAATGATAAATAGACAGTCCCAATATCAATTTGTGAGAGCTAATTGAGTTTAAGTCTTATACTCTTATTGGTAAAAGGATTGAATGTTCCCTTAAATATACAGTGTTCTGTAGACAAAGGGAAAGATCTTGCTAACCAAGATGGCTTTTTAGTTTATGGAAATTACCTGGTGTGCCTATGGGCACGAACAACCTCCACAATTTGTGAAGTTTGTTAAAAGTGCATGATGCTCTGTTCCAAAAATTTCTAAAAAAACAATGGATGTACTCCATGTACACACATGCCAAATTTCACAATTATTGTGGAATACTTACCAGTGCTGTCGGCGTCCTGGGAGCACCACACCATCTGATATTGGTGTTGTTGGACAAGCAACAGGTGCAACCGACACAATCGGGCCAGGCGCCGAATCAGCCAGCACAGCCAGCAATGATCCTGGTTTGGGAGGGGGTAACCTTCATGATTAGTTTCCTTCCCTAGGATATTATTGTTAGGATAGTATTGTTATTTCCTTTCCTAAATATGATATGTCTTTCCTTCTTAAACCTAGGTGCCTAATATATAAAGGCTAGCAATGTTTCTTTGAGAAATCAATCAATAAAACAAGCAAGTTCTTAACCGGCTGGTTTTCAGATCAGAGCCTCCAACCAGAGGGCGATCTTGAGCCTCCCTGGCGTGCTATCCTTTACCATAACATCAACCTACATATCTGATTCTCCCTTACTAACTTAGAATGATTCCTTTTTGTATTATATAGTGTGTTTACTCTTCCGGCGATGTCTATCCTAGTTATGTCAAACTTTCAAAAGGCGAATACACACTGCAATTGTGCATAAGGTACAACTCTCCCACCTACTAAGTATTGCTGTATACATGGATAGATATGTTAGGCCCTTTGTGTTTTTTGCTAATTCGTTAGTGTGGTTAACTGGTGATGTATTTGTTTTTCAGAAGATGATGTAGTTAAATGTGAGTTAAGATAGAAAAACTTATTATGATTCTTTGTAACTACGCACAACACTTATTATGATTCGTTAGTGTGGCGATGTATCTGTAAATATGCACAACCAACACTGAGTCAGAACTGTAACTAAACTACTAAAGCTTGGTTAAGTCCAAGATGGTGATACTGTGAAA
This sequence comes from Dendrocalamus latiflorus, assembly GCA_017311315.1. Taxonomy (NCBI): domain Eukaryota; kingdom Viridiplantae; phylum Streptophyta; class Magnoliopsida; order Poales; family Poaceae; genus Dendrocalamus; species Dendrocalamus latiflorus. The sequence goes on from CM029610.1 coordinate 39,423,803, forward strand.
CATCTAGCCGCAACAGGGTATATATTGAGAATGAAAAACTGGAGCATACTAGAGATTGTCACTCGTATTGCCCCACTCCAGTACTATGTACTGTTCTTCTGACCATATAATGTTTAATTCATTCTTACCTCAAAATAAAGGTTGATACGAATACAAAATATGACTTGAGCACTAGTGTTGAATGTTGATTAGGAATACAAAATATGATTTCTTTGATAAATAAGAAAAAGTTGGCTTAGTTTTGTGTCTTCTAGATGTTCATTTCTTTTGATGCTTTTCTTAGTTATTGTGAATTATGTGGTGCAGCTGTGGTTTAATTTCAAAATAATTTTGGTAAGATAGCTATGCATTCTTAAACATTCTTAGGAGGAAGTATAGAGAGGGAAAAGAATACATTTCTTTGCACCGTATGACAACATGGGATCTTTTCTATTATATATTTGCGGAGTTATCTTCTGTCAGATGCTGTCGACAATTTTATCTATGATAATCTATAGTTTGTTTCACCCATACCAAAAATCTATGGCTTATTGCATGAATCTATCTAATGGATGGGTGTAGGCATGAGAACGTGCAATTCTTGGACAAACTGAAGCAATTGGTTCTGTTTATTGAGAGGAAACTAGAGGAAAAGGTATTCCATCCAATACTCATGTTGCTAATGAGACCCTCATTTCAATACACGCTTTAATACTTTATTGCTGGCTTGTTAAATTTTCCTGTTGACTGTGCATAACATCAGTTCTATTGACATAGAAGCCATGTTATTTGTTTTTATCTTTTTGGGAGCTTGGGGTGGCCTCATATAGGTGAATTGCTATGCAGATTTAGCTTAATAAAAATTGCTGTGAATTATCCAGTGCAAGGACTAGCGTTTTGTATTAACATCCGCTATTTTTATGTGGCTTTGTACATAGGGCACCGCCCCCAAAAGTGATATCATCAATATGCACCAGGTTGCACGTATGGAATCGCAGTCCTATAGAGGGTCATAGGCTCAATAGTGTTGTGCTAGTTTTCAGGTTGTTGCTCAGACATAGACGGATGAACCACATAATTGTCTGAAATATGTGCTTGCATGCGTTCCTGTAGGCTTGTTCTAGTAGAAGTTTGGTAACAGGGTCGTAAGTCAGCAGCAGATGTTACTAACTTCTTGATTAACGGTCTTAAAAATGGCGGATAAAACAGTATTCTTTTGCTCTGCAGACCTTGTGGTGAAACATTATCTTTTTTTCTCTCGAACACGCAGGAGAGCTGTGTATCTTTGCATTAAGAAGGGGAAAAACATACAGAAACCTTACAGACCCAAAAAACGCACCCAAAAACACACACCACAACTGCTCTAAGAAACTAGCCTATGTTACAGAAACAAGATCGACCTCGACCAGAGGGGATCTAAACCAAGACATGTGGCGGGGTAGTTAGGTATGAGATACCCTTTGCTCCGGCCAGACCCCAAATCCTCATCTCATTTACAAAAGACACGAGGGTCCTAACGTTCGGCACAACCCCATCAAAGACGCAGCGATTGCGAAGATTCCAAAGAGACCAAGCCCCCAAAATGATGGAGTTAAGGCCTTGACGGACCTGGCCATGAACTGCGTTGTGTGATCTGGACCACTAATCTTCAAAGGAGAGATCACCCAGCTGAGGGGAAGGTTTTGTAATATGACCTTTTGAAGCAAGTCAAACCAAAATTGGCGGGCAAACACACATGAGATCAAGAGGTGGTTAATGGTTTCCTCCTCTTGGTCACAAAGCAGTCAACCGCGGGGGGGGGGGGGGGGGGGGTTGCAGTCCTCTCGGCGTGCCAGACGATCCGCAGTCCAGCATTTATCATGTGCAGCCAGCCACATAAAGAAACGACATTTATTTGGGGCCCAAGTTCTCCAAATTCGCTCCCAGGGGCTAAATTCAATGCCTCCCTGAAAAAAACCTTCATAATCTGATTTTGCTGAATAATTTCCATTTGGCCGTGAAGCGCCAAATGTGTTTATCTTCTAAAGCGGGCTGCAGCTCCACCTGAGAGAGGAGACCCTAGAGATCCAAAAAATCAACAATGGCTCCGACCGTCATTACTCCTATCAAATCCGCAGTCCAGTTGTGACCCATGAGTGCCTCCCTCACCGTGCGCTTATTGGCATGTCTCTTGGGAACCAAAGCAAAAAGATGGGGTGCTAGATCAGCGATCCTTTTCCCATGGATCCATCTATCTGTCCAGAAGAGGGTGCGAACGCCATTACCGACCTCAGTGTAAGTTGCAATAGAGGAAGGATCGAACACAATGGTGAACCTGGATCGGAAAGGGGGCCCAAGACCTGTCAGGATCAACCTTCTGAAGCCAAAGCCATCTCATTCTAAGGGCCCATCCCATCCGTTGGAGGTTAGAAATACCAAGACCCCTGAGATGAAAAGGCCGGCAAGTTTTGTCCCACGCCACAAGAAAACTTCTACGGATTTTGTCTATTTCTTTAATAGCCCATTGGGGGAGGTCAACTGCCATGGCCAAGTAGACCACCATAGAGGTTAACACAAATTGTACCAAAGTTTTCCTGCCCACCCTTGTTAGCAACTCTGCTTTCCAACCCGGAAGACGATTGGCAATCTTATCAATAATAGGCTGCACTTCAGCCCTTGTTAGCTTCCGTAGGGAGAGGGGCACACCAAGATATTTGCAAGGAAAATTCATCACTTCGCAGGGAAGATGCTCATTGACTATAGCAATCTCTGTCTCAGAACAGTGGATGGGGAATATGTTGCTCTTTTGCATATTGGTTGAGGCCGGAAGCTTCACCAAACAAACGAAGAATACCCATAGTGACCTCCAAATCCATGGTGTCTGGCCTAAGAAAGATGACCACATCATCGGCATAGAGGGAAATCCGGTGTTGCAAGGCTTGAGTAGAGAGGGGCTGAAGGAAACCTTCTCTAGAGGCCTTAGAAAACAGGTGGCTTAAGATGTCCATAACAAGAATGAAAAGCATTGGGGAGAGGGGATCTCCTTGCCTCAATCCATGCTTATGAAGGATGACCTCCCCGGGAATCCCATTGAGAAGGACTTGCGAAGAAGAAGTGCCCAGCAGCCCACAGACCATGTCGCACCAAATGGAGCCAAAACCCATGTTTCTCATAACCTCAAGGATGAACGACCAGGAAACTGAATCAAATGCTTTTGTGATGTCTAGCTTGAGAAGGATACGAGGCTGCCTTTGATGATGAAGAAACCTTGCCATCTGCTGCACCAACATGAAATTGTCCTGAATAAACTGTCCTTTTATGAAGGCGCTCTGATTTGGAGATACCATCTGATGGAGCCGGACAGCAAGTCTATTGGCAAGGATTTTGGTGACTAATTTGGCAAAACTGTGCACCAAGCTAATGGGCCGGAAATCCTTGACGTGCAAAGCCTCAACTTTCTTTGGAATTAAAGTGATGTAGGCTGAATTGAGCAAACCAGGATTGCCAAACTTTCACTCCAAACTGCTGAAAAGGCTGCCATAAGATTAGACTTCATAATTGGCCAACATGCTTTATAGAAACGACCTCTGAACCCATCGGGTCCAGGCGCTTTATCCATAGGTAGCTGACAGATGGTTTTCCAAACCTCATCCTCAGAGAAAGGGGCCTCAAGTGCTGCAAGATCATGAGACACGAGGTGCATCTCCTCTAGATTAATGGTGTGCTCTCTGTCTAGACTTAAACCAAGGAGGCCATTGTAAAAATCAAACACAGCCCGCTCCTTTTCAACATGACTGTAAGCATCTGCTCTTCATCAACAAGTCTGGGAATGAAGTTTTTCTGCTTGCGGTGTCTAGCAAACGCATGAAAGAGGCCCGTATTTGCGTCCCCCTCATGCAGCCAGCCAATTCTTGAACGGCTTCTTGCAATAGTGCGAGAGATAGAAGATAAGGCCAGGGAGTGTTTCACTAGGTTGCAGCGCAGCCAGTCCTCCTCTTCTGACAGATTCCGAAAATCCTGAGCAATCTCCAACTGATGAAGCACTTCCCTGGCAAGACTAAGCTGCATTTTAACAAGATCAACTCTTTTTGGACTCCAGCTTTGAAGTGCTCTGGTAGTTGCTTTGAACTTTTTGTCTAAAGAAGCAAAGGGGCAGCGGGTCACAGCTGCAGAGGACCAAGCATATGCAACAGTGTCATGAAAGCCTTCCACTTTGGTCCAGAAGGATTCAAAGTGAAACCTCAATTTGCCCGTCCTGCTGTCATGCAAACCCAAAAGGAGAGGGTAGTGATCAGAACCATCTGTCGAAGCACTTTGAAGCAGAGAATTGGGGAAAAGGGACTCCCAATCCAGAGAGCAAAGCACTCTATCCAGCCTGACAAGAGTTGAGGATTCATGACCATTGGACCAAGTGAGTTTTCGTCCACGGAGAGGAATACCATTCAAGGCCAGATCATTGATAAGACGCCGGAATCTTCCCATCATTGCCCTATTCAACAAACTGTTGTTATCCTCTTCCTTATAGATAATATTGTAATCTCCCAATATCATCCAAGGACCTTGACATGCCTCACGGATAACTCTTAACTCTTGAAGGAAGTTGAGTTTTGCATCATTTGATTGCGGTCCGTAGACGCAGGTCAACCACCATTATTGGCTGCCGCTTGGGCAAAACTTCACCGAGGCACTATAGGAGTCTAGTCTGTGAGCTCCGGTAGGACCAAGGCCATGTCTCCAAGCCACGAGAATTCCAACAGAAGCGCCAACCGAAGGTAAAGAGATGAAGTTGTCAAAATCTGAACCTAGCAAGGAGAGGACCGACCCCTGGGAGGTAAAAACCATTTTTGTTTCCTGCAGACAGACCACATCCACCCGAGCCGAAGCTACCAGGGTGCGAATAGCATCTTGCCTTGGTTTAGAATTAAGCCCCCGAACATTCCAGCACAAAATGTTGGAAGGATTCATCGGAACAGCAGCGAAAGACGACCAAAAAACCGAAGAAAAGACTGTCAAGTCAGACTGACCTCCTCTACCGGTGGCGTCCATCCGAAGAGGGCAGCTAAAGCCTGAATGTTCGAAGTTGAAAGAGGCTGTGCAAAGAGCTTGCTGTAGTCCTCTAGCGCTTGTGGATGGAGTTCTTCCCGATCGTCGCTGATGTTCAGTGCTCGCATCACTTGCTTTCTGGCACGGCTGGCAGACACCACGGCCGGAGGTTTATTTCCAGCTCCGGCAATGCGGCGGCTGCGTCGAGGAGGGGCACCAGGAGGGTGAGGGCGAGGCTTCGCCTTCAGAGCGCGCGGATTGGGGAGGAGCATACTCGTCTTCTTTGTGAGGTTGGAGATGAAGGAAGCCCCCGTGCGCTGGGGAGGGGATTCTTGACGAGGAGGCGGTGAAACACGTCCTGGCGGGGCGGCCTCAGCAGGAAGGTGCTTTGACCTCAGGCGACGACGGCGCCGAACATAAACCTTGGAGATGATTCGTGACGTGCTGCCCCAAAGCCTCTTAGCCACGGAGGTGGTGCCGGCATCGCTGCCGGCAGGGCGCCAACAGCAGCCACCGAGAGCAGGGGAAGAACGTCAGGAGGAGCAGGGGAAGAGCGCTCTGGGCTGGGAGCCACAGGGTCGGCCCTCGCGATCGCCTTCTCCAGAGGATCTGCTGGGTCGGGGGAGGAGGTCGGGGAGACAGTGCAATCAACCTCAATTCTGGAGGCATTTCCCGTTGCCGCCCTCGTCTCGGGAAAAGGCGGTTTGGAGCTGTTGCCGCCATTAACTGTGGAGGGGATCGAGGGGCTCGGGGAGATATCGCAGAGCTGAGAGGACTCCACGAGGCCGGCTTTGGATGCCACGTGTCCAGCATGCGACCCAGTGGGCCCAAGGTGAAGCTTGACCGGGATGCGACCCCCTCGGGAGGTCCCCGGCGCTCCTCCTTGTCGGCGAGCTGCTTTGGGAATGCGGCGGAGGAGAGGGCTGTAGCTGTCGAAGTCTGGCCGCTGCCTGACCGATGATGGTCGCAACACGGCCGATGATGGTTGCCGCCTGGTCAATGGAGGTGACGGAGAGCGCACGACGGAGGGACTCAGCTTCGGTGACCTCCAGCCTAGAAGCACGACCCCTACGTCCATAGGAGTGACGGCGGTGCTTTCGATGCCGCCGAAACTGACCGCCGGTTTTAGCACCATCATCCGCTGGCCCAGATGAAGAGGTCAGGCCCGCCGTCGAATAAGGAGACGAGGAAGCCTCCGAAGTCGGCGAGAGACGCCGCCAGATCGAGATACGTCCCCGCGACGAGGGAGCACCGGGGCAGGCAGAGGAAAGGTGGCCAAGGTCCTTGTAGCGGAAGCAGCGGACCGGATGTCGACACTTCGTCTCGCGGTGCGAAGTGGAGAAGCAATTAAAGCACTTTCCGCGAAGGTTTGCTGGAACCGGACGTCGAGAGTCGCCAGGTGGGTGACGGTGCCTTCTCCGAAGCCGGCGGCAACCAACCACCTTAATCCATCCTTCTTCACCCGGACCTTGAGGCAACACCCGGTCGTGAAGAGACTCAGCGCGGTCGGCAAGGGAGCAGGATGTGCATGCGCGGTGGTGAACTGGAGGCACCAGCTCAGGCACCGCTGAACCCTCGCCGGCCGACCTGGGAGAGGACAACACCACGTCGCGGAAGGACGGGAGCGAGGCAGGTCTGGAAACTGCAGGGGAGACGGGAGGAGAAACTTCACTCCAGCGAGCTAGAGCGGCCGACCATGGGGGAGGTCGGCGCCTGGGGAAAGGGAAAAGTGGCCGGCGCTTGGGGTGGTGCGGCCGAGGAGGTGGCCGCCAGGTCCGGGGTGGACGTCGGCGTGCTGGAGGTGGCCGCCGGGTCCGGGGTGGACGTCAGCATGATAGGAGAGTCCTTGGTGAAACATTATCTTGTTACTATTAAATGTTTCAAAAGGGAGAATGGGCCTCTCTTTTTGCACATCCGTAATATTGATTTACCAATTGCCAATACAGGGTTGATGTAGATGTTACCATCTAATTGCAGGATTTCATTCAGTTAAGTTTCTACTCTGAACCTGATGGCCCTGTAATTGGAAATGGCACCTTCAAATCATCTGTTTTAGTTCCAGGGTACGCCCTATTTAAATGTTCGCTACTGTCTTATTACAATTACACCTTGTCACCACCATTGTTTACATTTATAGAGAACCTGAAGCATTCTATGTGGGTCCACCATCTAGAGAAAAACTTATGAAGGTACATGTCCTATTGATGTATTATTTGATTAGATATCACTATATCAGTTTTGTGATTTTGTTTTGGTGTTATATGTTGAATTGCTTTGCAGAATGCTCCACCTGGGGCTGTTTTGGTTGGGTCCATAACCTATGGTACAGTAAGCTCATTCAACAAGAAAGACAGACAAAACCAGCATGCCCCAGCATCTTATAGCATTTCGTATCTCATTCCACCATCAAAGGTCAGTAGCATAGGATTAAATTTTCAGTTCCCTTTTTATTTTACTATTATTTTTTGCTGTTATTATGATTCTTACATTAATGCTAGACTGCTAGCTCAGGTGTAAATTCGTATCCAGTATCATCATATGGCTCTATTAGTTTTTGCCCGTTATATGTTTTGTGCGCTTTAGTTTGTCTCACATATTTGATATAATTATGTAAAACTTACAGGTTGATGATGATAAAGAAAAGGGAGCTTCAGTTGGAACAAAGAGTATTTCTGAGCGATTAATTGAGGAGGTTGGCATGCTTAAATAGCTAGTTAAATGTTATTTACTTGAATTCATTTTTGTTGAAGTTCTAACACAATTAGTTTGTTTCGTAAGCTCTGGACTCATTTTATTATTTCCTGAAGAACTCTTGTTTTGGAAGATGTTTGTCGGTAATAACTTAATAAATGCTATATCCATGTATTTTATCATTAATAGATAATTGTGAACTTCAGTTCATGGAAATAATCATGACCAATTGCCTGTTTTTAGATTAATGAATAAAAATGGTTTTGCTTACACAATTGAAATTCCTGGGTAGTTATACAATCTTCACAATGAGTTGAATGGTTAGGTTCGAGACACCAAGATAAAGTTTCTTTCCGGCCTTAAGCAAGAAAGTGAGGATGACAAGTCTGCCTGGATAGAGCTTGTTGCTTCTCTTAAGGTAGTATTAACTATTGACTTCTCTTAGTCATTTTTTTATCTTATAATTTAAGAAACACTAAGAATGACCAGGTGTGATACTTTTATTGTATCTGCCTGGTGCTAAATGTATCACTTTGTTAATATCTGTCTATTCTCTTGTCTGGTTGAAACTTCAGAGAATCTTGTAGGCAAGGATCATTATTTCTTTTTGTGTTGTTCTTTTATTATCCTTTGATGTGGTTACAGAGGAGAGGAATATGACTCATCCTTCTGCACATTTTTATTATTTTGTTTACATATTTTACTGCTCATTTCAATCTAAATTTGGAGGTCCATGCATGTCTGATATGGCTGCCATGTGGTGGCTAGTTGACAATTTTTACTGGAAAGCATCTGAGATAAATGTAGGAATACTCGGGGTGTGCTATAATTTCTGTTTTATTAAGTATGCAAGGGTAAATTTTGCCGTTCTCTAAAGTCAACAGAGCAAATACACATACCAAGGAAAGTTGTTCTACTAATAGTCTGTCTTTATCTACAATCCTCAAAAGGTAGTTTTTGAAGCCATTTTCCATGTTTCAACAAATCATTCATCTGTTTGTTTGATTGACTTGCTTTTCATGTAGAGTCTTTCTTTTATTCAGAACTGTAATTGAAAGCTCTAATAAAAATTATTTTGTTTATTGACATCGAACCAGAAGAGTACCCTACGAAACTGCATGGGTAGCTGTTCCATTTTCCTATTAACAGTGAAGAGTTTGTTCCCTATAGAACTTCTGTTCGTCTCCAATTAATGGCAGCTTGTTTCCTACGTAATTTCTTTTCCAACTTAGAATAAACGAATGGATAGGAACCCGAACATCTGATGGTCATAATTTGCTGTGCTGTAAGATGTGGCATAATGACAGTTGTTTTCCTTTTTCTTATTTTTTTTAAGAATATGTAGTTTGCAGAATTACTGTGGTACCTCTAATCTTAGTTATTTTTACATGCTAATATATGACAATTAAGATATGAAATAAGATGCTATATCTTATGGATTTTTCTTGCTAAACATGTTCAGAATTTTCTTGCTAAACATGTTCATTCTTTCTATCCTGTTATCGAAATTGTGAACTATATCTGTTCAGAAGTTTCTTGCTAAACATGTTCATTCTTTCTATCTTCTGTTATCGAAATTGTGAACTATATCTGGTTATATTGTTGTTTTCTGTAATGACAATTAACCCTTCTTGGCATATTTCAGGCAGAGTATCCGAAGTATACGCCTTTGCTTGCCAAAATTTTGGAATGTGTACTTCAGAAAGCAACTTCTGATGATATGATTAGCCATCACAAAGAGGTAACTAGTATTTCCTTTTCATTTATGTTGTCCTGCTCCTGCATCTATATTTTTTCTCGAACACGCAGGAGAACTGCGCAGCATTATATTAATAGAAGAAGGTTGGAGTCATACAGAAAGACTCCTAAACACACACACACACACACACACACACCCACTATAAAGAGGTGGATAAGCGCCTTTCAATAGGAAGGGACGACCCAAGGCTCAGAGAGCAGACTGCTCTAGTCAACACCCCTAGAGGTCAGACCTCTAGCTCCGGTCAAGGTCCACAGCTCAGCTTCCTCTCTAACCATGTTTAACAAGTTGACAATGCTAGGAGAGGCTGCATTGAAAACACAACTGTTCCGATGCTTCCAAATACACCAAGCCCCCAAAATGATGAGGGAGTTGAGCCCTTTACGCACTTCTCCAGTCACAGCCGCAGCCACTCGTTCCCACCATGCGTCAAAAGAAGGTTCACTGACCGCCGGAGCCAAATGGGAGAGGCCAACGCTGTGGAGAATGAAATACCAGCACTGCCTTGCAACCACACAACCAATGAGTAGATGCTGCAGGTTTTCTTCCTCCTGATCACACAGGAGGCACTTGCCTGGGTGCTGAAGACCTCGCCTAGCCAATCGGTCAGCAGTCCAGCACCGATTATGGGCTGCTAGCCACATGAAAAAACGGCATTTGGGTGGAGCCCATGTCTTCCAAATCCGCTCATAAGGTCTGAAGTAAATCCCCCCCTCGAAGAGAGCCTCATATGCCGATGATGCCGTATACTGTCCAGAATTAGAAAATCTCCAAATATGCTTGTCCGGCACCCCGATTTGCAACTCTACCACAGAAATGATGTCCCATAATACTAGATATTCCATCAAGGCTTCAGGAGAAATTGATCCTTGTATATCCTCTATCCATCTGTCATTAATCATGGCCTCTAGGACTGAACGCCTTGCTGCAATTCTTTTAGATACCAAAGCATACACCCGAGGTGCAATTTCCTGGACATTTTTTCCACCCAGCCATTTATCTGTCCAGAAAAGCGAGTTGGCTCCATCTCCAACCTCTGTAATCACAGCCATAGAGAGAAGACATTCCATTTCCATGTTGCTTTGGAGAGGCAAATTGGCCCATGGTTTGTTTGGTTCAGACTTCTTGAGCCATGACCATCTCACCCTTAATGCCAAACTGAGAGATTTAAGATCTGAAATCCCTAGACCTCCAAGCTCACGTGGCCGACACACTTTGGGCCAAGAAATCAGGCAATGCCCTCCATTGGCTTCCTTCCGTCCTCGCCAAAGAAAACCTCTTCTAATCTTGTCAATTGCCTTGATTGCCCAAGTTGGTAACTGTGTTGCCATGGTCAAGTAAACAAGCATGGCAGTTAACACATATTGAACTTGCACCACTCTTCCTGCACGTGTCATCAAATCTGCCTTCCAACCTGAAAGCTGATCAGCAATTCTGTCAATCACCGGCTGGATTTGCTCCTTTGTGAGTTTATGGACAGTGAGAGGCAGCCCAAGATACTTGCATGGAAAGTCCAAAATTTCACAAGGGAGCATGCTCTGGATTAGGGTCATATTCTCCTCAGAGCAATGGATGGGGAGCACATTACTCTTCTGCACATTTGTCTTGAGTCCCGAAGCATCTCCAAATAGTTCAAGCATACGCAGGGTCAAGGAGATATCTGCTGCAGCCGGCCGGATAAATAAGGCCACATCATCGGCGTACAAAGATACTCGATGTTGAATCGGTCTTCGAGAAAGCGGCTGCAAGAAACCAGCCTCCGCAGCCCTGTTGATCATCCAATTTAGGACATCCATAACTAAGATAAAGAGCATTGGCGAGAGTGGGTCGCCCTGACGAAGCCCTCTGCGATGGTGTATATAATTACCCGGAATACCATTAAGGAGAACCCGAGTTGAAGAGGAAGATAACAGACCACACAGCAAGTCACACCACCGGGATCCAAATCCAAGTTTTCGGAGTACTTCCATGAGAAAGCTCCAGGTGACCGAATCAAAAGCCTTTGTGATGTCTAGCTTGAGTAGGATTCTTGGCTGCTTTTGCGAGTGAAGGAATCTCACAGTTTGCTGAACCAACATGAAATTATCTTGGATAAAACGTTTCTTGATGAAGGCACTTTGGTTAGGTGAGACCATTTCATCCAGGCGACCAGCTAATCGATTAGCTAGAATTTTAGTTACCAACTTTGCAAAACTGTGCACCAAACTGATAGGTCTATAATCTTTTACTTGTTCAGCATCTGTCCTTTTAGGCAGCAGGGTGATATAGGCCGAATTGAGCATCCAAAGATTCCTGAAATTTTTTCCCCAAATGGTATGCAAGGCAGCCATCACATCCCCCTTAATTACTGCCCAGCAGGACTTGTAGAACCGGCCTGTGAACCCGTCGGGCCCTGGAGCTTTATCTGAAGGAAGTTGTTTGATGGTGTTCCAAACTTCCTCTTCTGAAAACGGAACCTCCAAGTCCTCAAGATTAAATCCAGGAATGTTTAACCTGTCAAGGTCAATGGTCCTCTCCCGAGAGTGGTCTGTACCAATGAGATTAGAATAGAACTCCAGTATATTAGCAGCCTTCTCTTCATGTGCTGTAATGAAGTGATCATCCACCTTCAATTTGGCAATGAAATTCTTCTTTTTTCTATGACGGGCATGCATGTGGAACAATCTAGTATTGGCATCTCCCTCCTTGAGCCAACCAATGCGAGATCTCAAACGAGCAATAGTCCGTGATAGAGAGGCAAGAGCAAGGGCATGATTTTTCAGATTGTTGCGCAGCCATAGTTCATTTGGCTGTAATGGACGGCTTTCTTGTGCAATATCAAATTGATGGATGATCTCCTTTGCCATGTGCAGCTGGGAGCTGATGTGCCCGATTTTCTTATCACTCCAACTTTGTAAGCCTCTAGCTGTTGCCTTGAGCTTCTGGGACAAGGTCTCCATAGGACACTGACAGGACTGAACTGAGTTCCATGCGGACTGTACAACTTCCATAAAACCCTCCAAGCCGGGCCAAAAGGATTCAAAAAGGAAACGCCTTTTGCCAGGCATAATATCTCTGAGACCGAGAATGAGCGGACAGTGATCAGACTCAACAGAAGCTGCACTTTGCAGGAGGCATCCCGGGAACATATCCTCCCAATCCGGCGAACAGAACGCTCGATCGAGCCTCGCCAGTGTAGGATCAGCACTAGTGGAAGAACTAGACCAAGTGAATTTCCGACCATGAAGATTAATCTCGGTCACTGCCATATCATTTATCCATCTCTGAAATCTTCCCATCATAGCTCTATTAAGATTTGCATTGTTTTTGTCCTCATCCTTGTAAATTAGATTAAAATCACCTGCCACCAACCAGGGACCTGTGCAATGCACCCGCAGATCCCACAATTCTTGCAAGAAATTGAGTTTCGCCTGATTGTCTTGAGGCCCATAAACACACGTCAACCACCAGGTAGAGCCTGCCGGCGAACAGAACTGGATTGAGGCACAAAAAGTATCAATCCTGCTTGCCCCAACAGATCCCAGACGAGAGCGCCATGCAACAAGGATTCCTCCACTGGCTCCACTCGACGGAAGAACCACATAATTATTATCAAACTCACTTCCCAACATAGATAGAATAATACCCCTGGGTACCACATTCATCTTTGTCTCTTGTAAACAAACAATATCAATTTTGGAGGAGTTTACCAAAACACGAACCGCATCTCTTCTTGCTGAGGAATTGAGTCCTCTAACATTCCAAAACAAAATATGTGCTGGATCCATAACAACAAGAAAGGAAACGACCAGGTTCAATACCTGCAATCAGACCAAACATTCTACCGCCTCAACGGCGGTGTCGTCCTCTGGAGGTGACCAGCCAAAGAGAGCAGCAAGGGCCCTGGTGTGTGAAGTAACCTGGGGCTGCCTGAAACAGTTGGCATACTCCTCCAGAACGCTCTGATCAATTTGTTCTTGTTCCTCATCGACCTCCAAGTCCAGAGCTCTCATGACCCGTTTCTTCAGATGTGTAGGGCAGCCTACAGAAGCGACTGCCTTGAGACCAGCGATGCGTCGGCTTCGTCTTGGGGCTTCAGAAGGTGGCTGCTGCATTTTCTTCCTGCGCTTGTTGATGTGTGGCAGCGGCAGGAGAGCACCTGGCGTCTTAGCCAGAGTATTGATGAACTTCGACGCAGGGCTGACTTGGTCCGTTGGGGAGGGCACGTTCGAACTCTGCTCCTGCTCGATCCTCTTGAGACGGCGCCTTGCGTAGTACCGCAGCGGTGGCTCCGCGGTCGTGGGTCCCGGCGGCGGCGGCGTGGCGTGAACGGATGGGGCCGCCGTGCCCGCCCTCGATGGCGACTCGGAGGTAGCAGGAGCTGTTGGCGCGACCGACTCCTGCATCGACGCGGCATCTGCGGGTGCCGCCGACGCATCCTCCCGTGACGACGCCGCAGCAGGCCCAGCCGCCCGCGGTGTTGGCGGGGCAGGGGACGGAGCCGACATATCTGGACCTGGAGGGGACGACTCTGGAGCCGAAGCTACAACAGAATCAAGCCCATGAGGAGGCCCATCCACAGTAACACCGAGATGAGGCCCCCGGTTGCTCCGAGGTGAATACAGCCCACTTGACGAAGGCACGTCCGCTGGACCCAACGGCCCAAAGGCCTCTAAACAGACCTTGAACAGAGATAACGCCGATCCCTCGATCCCCTCGCGTATCGGAGCGGCCATGCAGAGCGACTCCTGGGGCGCCGGGACGTCGATCTCGCCCGCTTCGGCTTCGCTGTCGACTTCCTCGGTAAACAACATCGGCGTCTCCTCGTGCGCCTCCCCAACGGTTGGTCCCGTCGGCCCTGCATCAATGCAGGGCACGAGAGCTGAGGAGCCATGGCAGCGGTGGGCCCGCCGTGCCTGGGTGCGTGGGCCCAGCCGATCGTGCACGGACACGCGGGCCTCCACCGGCGCCATCTGCGCCGCCTGAACCGGGGGAGACGCCGGGGAACGAAGTCTTCGTCTCCGGCGACGGCGGGTCGCGTCGTCCTCAGCCGGAGGGGACGACGGAGGAGCATCTTCAGAGTTGGACGCCCCCAACCAAGAGACAGCGATTGAGATAGGATACCGCAGAGTACGCTTGCCAGGCTGGTCCTCCGCCTCCAATGGTGGTTCGATGATCTCAAGCTCCATCATGGACGGGATGCCCTCAGGGTTCGAGCACCAGGCCCTGAGCACAAAGACGTCGCGCCGATCCTCCGTGCTCGGGTGTACCCCAGCAATCCAGCAGTACTCGTCAAGGAGCAGCTCTGCAGTGGACAGCTCCCAAGCATGGGGCGGAATGCCTCTGATCTCCACTTCAACGGCGAGAGGAAGGCACGCAGCTGATGACTGGTGAAGCCTTGTCCATCTCATGATGTGCAGCCGGACAGAGGGGGTGATGATGGGCCGCCCTCCATTGTAGACACGTTCATAACTCCCTTCAGTAGGCAAGATCAAGAGGAAGCTGGCCTGCCTCAACGGACGAATGATCAGCCCATCTTCCTCGACCTCAAACCTGCTTGCAATCGTTGAACGCACAAGCTCCACCGAGCCCTGCTCGTTATCACCAATCAGGTTGATGACAAGGGCTCGAGCAAGTTCGTCTTCTCTTCTATCCATGGACGCAGAACGATCCAGAATACGTCTGGGCTTCAACAGGGGTACATCATCTGCCAAGGGGTGGCCATCAACACGCGGGCCAGAGCAGGAGGAATCGTCCCCATCAGCAGCATCGCCTGCTGGAGACCCAGCCGCTCTCCTGCCGCCCGCCCGACGAGCGCGACGACGACGCCGTTTTCTTCCCGAAGCGATCGCCGCAGCGGCCGGAAGGGGCTCATCAGTCGCCGCCGTGGGGGGCTGCTGGGAAGCCATCTCCGGTGAGGCCACAGGACGCCAGGCCCACCTTGCTTGTGGCCGCAGTTCCGCCGGGTGCCGGGATGGGCAGCAGGCAGAACGATGGCCAAGCTCCCGACAAGTGAAGCACCGGGGCCTAGAACGACACTCCCCCGCACGGTGCAGACGAGAAAAACAATTGAAGCACCGCCCCCGGAGATCAACAGGCACGACACGACGTGGAGGAACCTCAAGACGACGTCGCTCCCGACGAGCCCTACGACTTTCCTTTATCTGCCAGCCATTGAGATCAGGGATATCCTCTGCCGCCCGAGACCGCCGGGCATCAGGGTGGAGGACGATTCGTGGCGCCGGTCGCGGGGAGACCTGCAAGGGCGCAGCCGAGGCTATAGGGTGCAGAGCACCTGGAGCCTTCGAGGCCGCACCCGAGGTCGTCGTAGCCGGGAAAGAAACGGAAGCAGCGCCGGCGAGCACGTCACGGAAGGAAGGAAGGATCTCGTCGCCTGATATTCCAGAGGGAGGGGAAACGTCTCTCCACCTCTGGGACTTGGACCGACCAGTAGCAGCGGCGTCTGAGACGCGGGGAGGCGAGGGGGTTTGGGTGGCCGCCGTGCCCGGAGTAGGCGACGGCGTGAGGCTGGTGGAGGGGCAAGGCGGAGCGCCGGGGGCTGGGAGGGGGGCGGAGTCAGGGGCTGGGAGGGGGACGGAGCGAGGGGCCATCGTAGCCATCGTTAGCGATTCCTGCATCTATATTGAATCGCTGGACTTTGTAAACAATGAACAAAGGTGTTGTCTTCATATTAAGCACGCTTCTTGTTCAAATGTTAATACTATTTTACTGTCTCTATGATTGGGTATGTGGAACATATTGGTTAATGCCTTTCTGAACTCACCACTGGTGGCAACATGATGCAAAAGAACATTATCATATGTCTAATTCCTTCAAATAGGGAAAATTCAAAATTCTGCTAATGACAAAACTGGCATAAAGTTCATTCATATATCTTGAAGTCAATATGCCAGTGAGACTGAATAGTGTTAGACCTGAGACCAGTATTCACGCCTTCAGTGCTTAAGGATTCAAGTATTCACGCCTTCAGTGTTTAAGGATTCAAAACCAGAACTCATTTTGCCACTTTTTAAGGAAATAAAAACTACCCGTGTGCATATGCTGATTCTAGCTAACAATCACATAGTCAACAGTCTTACATCTTTCACATGAAACATAACTATATAACTACCCAATAAATTGCTAAGGTCGATTTGTTTACTATACTTCAACTGGAAAAATGATTGTTTAAAATATATTTCAAACACATTTTCTTTTCCATGTCAAAGCTTGGTAACTAAACATAGTTCACAGTGCTCTTCACCCTCCGTTCAGACGGTATTGTCATTTGGGTGGAGATTAATGCTTTACTCTGTCAGAATAAATGATATCAAATTCTCAATTTCAATCAAAATGCAGATATATTACTTCTATGTTAGTATTCATGCTCCAATAAGTGATCTTCATTTTTACTTGACTGTCAGTATTCATTCTCCAATTAGATATATTTGTTTTTGACTTTGTCTGTGCTCTTCTTGGTGTTCAGGTTATTGCTGCAGCTGATGAGGTTGTGGACAGTATTAACAAAGAGGAACTGGCAAAGTTTTTGTCTCTAAAACCAGACCCTGAGGATGAAGAGGCACAGGTATATATGAGTATTTACTAATAACTCTCATCTGTCCATTTGTTAGTGAAAATGTATGAGCTCCTACTGAATGCTGCTTTTTCTGAAATATTTTACTGCCTGATAGAAAACTAAGAAAAAGATGGAAGAAATGCGAGACCAGCTAGCTGATGCACTATACCAAAAGGGTCTTGCATTGGCAGAGATTGAGTCACTAAAGGTGCAGCATCTTCCTTCACATTTTGTATATTCCTTCACCTAAATGTTGAATCTTCTTTTTAGTTTATATTATGTACTCATATTGTACATTGTCATAATCTAGGAACTGGGATCTGCATCTTGCTCTTTGATGATCTACTCTAGAAACCTCTCTTATATTTGAATTCCTATTAGTTGGAAACCTAACATCAAATTTGTAAGCTATAATGAGATTAGTGTTCCTGCTTTGTGCTTAGCATGAGTTTTATGCCATTGTTACCATAATGCCATAGCCAGTGTTATCTGAGAGTCGCCTTGGCATCCAGGTAGAGGCAATCCAGTGAGGTTGTCATGGTCAATCGCCTTGCCTTGAGTCAGATCGAGAGGGAGAGGCAGAGCCACAGAGCTCACCGTCACTGCCGCTGCCGCCATTGTTGCTTGTCGTCGTTGCCGCTACCTCTCTTGCTGCATGCCATTGTTGTCGGTTGCCTCCTCGCTGGTTCCACCAGGAGAGGCATGGGAAGGAAGAGAGGGAGGGGGAACCAGGGGTAAGTGAGTGGGACGGACGGCCCAGGGAGAGGTGTCTAGGGTTAATGATGGAATGAGGACTGAGACTTTTAGAGAGAGGGGTGCTGGGGCCTGGGGGCTAAGGTGGTGCCTGGGCAACTCGTCTCACTTGAGCGCCATGATCAGGTTTCAAAAAACCGGCAGTTACCGGATTTACCGGTGGGAACTGGTAAAAAAAACCGTCCAGGTTACTTTTGAATTTATAACCGTATGATGCACTTTTGAAGTTGGTTTAGACATTTTTTGTGGTAGATTAACTATTGTATGAAGTAAAAATGCATGAATTATTGTCTTACCATGCCCCCCAAAAAATTCAAATGTAAATTTGAATTTATGACTACATAATACACTTCCTAGGTTAGTTTAGGCATTGTTTGTGATAGTTTAACTATTGTATGAACTAAAAATGCATGAATTATTGTCCTAGGATGTTCCCATATTTTGTAGGACATCCAGACTAGGTAGTACATGCTAGTTTGAGATCATTCTCGGCTACAAGACTCTTCTTCCTACGAATCCCATGATAGCTCAAAGTCTATTCCGACTTATGGATGTCGAGATTAATATTCCGCGTATTACTAACTAGTTTATAATCATTGGGTACACTTTCTAATTAATATTTGCATTATTCTAATTTCTAATTACCCAAAACCGGTTTGCTACCGGATTTCCCGGTTTTTCCACCGGTTTTTGGACGGTTACCGGTCGTCAAACCGAACAAAATTCGAATTTCATTTGACGAATTTTGTCCGGTTTTTCTCTGGGTTTTCCGGTAACCGGCTGGTTATCATTACCGATATTTCCGACCTTGGCCGTGATAACCTTGGTCTTAGCATTTGTGCATTGTCAACTGGATTTGAAGTAGTGCAATCTATAGTCTAGAACATGTATTTATGTATATATCTGCATATTGTTAAGGTGTTCCTTGTGGAAATAATAAAATTATTTCTTTTGATGACAGTCTGATGAGTCAACTGAGGCATCTGCTAAAGATGTTTTTGAGGAGAATTACAAAGAATTAATTAAATGGGTTGATGCCAAATCTACAAAATATGGTACTCTGACGGTCTTACGTGAGAGGCGCTGTGGAAGACTTGGCACGGCGTTGAAGGTATATTCTCCGGTCTCCCTACCAAGTGCCCATTATCTGTATTCTTAGCATTTACAATTGCAATTACATAGAACTTTGATGAAAATATATAGTTGACTTTGTCAATTAGTTCCATCTTCCATGACTGGGTGCACGGCATTGAAGGTCTATTCTCCCTACCAAGTGCCCATTATCCGTATTCTTAGCATTTGCAATTGCAATTACATAGAACTTTGATGAAAATATTAGTTGACTTTTGTCAATTAGTTCCATGACTGGGTGCTTGCGGGTTCAAGTAAACACATCTAGGCATTGCAGAATACCCCTCGTCTAGTGGATGCTGTCCCTCTAGTTCACACATGGAAAATCTTTGATGTTTGCAACACTGCAACATCTTCAACCTATTTTAGCCAACTTTCATTGGCTGCCAGCAAGTGGTGTCTCCATGATTTCAGTTGACAACATTTGTTGTTAACATAAACAATTGAATCATAAGTTTAGTCCTTGACATGCAGTAAAATGCTGTTCCCTTGACTTATTTTGGTCTCTGAACTCACTGATATCGTTGATTTCCGCAGTTTCATCAATCTTATGAAATCTATGATAATCAAATTATCACTGTTTTGTTTATTCATGATCTGAGTAGAGTTTGTGCTCCGCTGTGACTTACATGCTATGGTTCAAGTGTGTTCTGCTGTCAGCACTACCGACAAATTATCAATACAACAACCATCGTATTTGTCATACAAACTCTAGTTAACAGTGAAAACAATCTTTACACTATCGATAGGATATTGTATTTATCATACAAACTAATAGTGAAAACAGTCTTTACTAGGATATTATTGCTAATATGCTGTATCAATCAATTTGCGCTGCATGATCTATTGGGGAAGTAACAAGGATGAAACATAGAATATTACAGTCTCAACCATAATCAACAAACTTGGAAGGATCAAAACCAACAAAATTTAGAAGACTAAATTCAGCTGAAAATTCTGGCACTAACTTTATTTTTCTACCTATAAACTCGTGCTGATATTAGCTATCTTCATGATGGTTAGGTTATAAATGACATGATTCAAGATGACTCCGAGCAACCAAAGAAAAAGCTTTACGATCTGAAGATCAAGTTGATTGAAGAGATAGGATGGACGCATGTATCAGCCTACGAACAGCAGTGGATGCATGTTCGCTTCCCCTCATCTTTGCCTCCATTTTAATTGTCAACCGAGTGTTTTTTTAGATGTTTTTCAGCATTAGTGGGTTTAGTACCTCGTGTCACTGTCGAATGCAACATTTGTTTTCTCTGTGGTCTTCCCATCGGCGTTATGCTTCTTGAAATGGTAATAACAAGGCAAGCGCTAGCACATTGGATTTGCGATTTGTCCAAACTTTGCTTGATTATCATATTTGGCCCCAACTAAATGGTTGTCGATTATCAGTTGCTTTCGGCTTGATCGTATTCTAGTATGAACATCAGGTGGGAAAGGCTTGGGTGACGGCACGAGTAATGATTGTTCGTAGCCTCGTACACTGAGCATCTGATCTTTGTTGGAAACATGGTAGTTGGCATGCCATGTATGTGCATATCCTGAGCCGAAGCCAGGACAGAGTGGAGTGCTGTCGCTTCCTTTGCGGCGGGTCGTGATTCATACCCATGCTACAAAAGCGGGTACTCACACCAGCACGCATACCCATACTACAATAGCAGGTGCTCCGGAGGGAGACAAGAATAATTTTTTTAAAATAAAAATAATCATTTTTTATTTGGTATTACAAAACTATACCTGCAATTTTTTTTTTGCAGTTTTGACCATGTCGTCACACGGTTAGATGACTTAGGCTTGTCGCCCAACGATTGGACGACTCCATGTCATCTAACGGTTGGATGATATTTGGACCAATCATTGGATGACTAGGGGGTATAACCACCTCGGTCGTGCGGCTGGGTGCTTGGCCCTACTCATTTTTTCGTTTCGGCCAGTAGCAAAGAAAGGAGAGAAGAAAGAGGAGGAAAGGGAAGAAGGAAAAGTGAGGAAAGCAGGGGGAGGAAGAGGAGGGAGCAGAGGGAGGGGAAGAGAGGAGGGATTTGCGCATCGACGACAGTTAGTTTTCTGTATTTTTTGTAATTATTTTTGAAAATGGTAGGATAACAATTGAAATCATTAATTTTGTTAGTTGTTTATAAATTGCAAAAATCCCGTAATAAGTATTTTTAGTTATTAGAATAACTAATATGCATCGAAAGATTAAAAATTGTTCATGATGATTAGAATAGGACATGTTGATTTAAAATAGTACGCGACGATTTAAGATTACACGTAGCAATTAAAATTATACATGATGATTTAAATAGCATTTGAGTTGTAAAAATCCACAAATGACTAAAATAAAATTCTGGGATCCCGCAGGGACGCCTTAGTATAATTCATTTAATTATTATATTTAAATTTATTTTCTGTTATATCTGTAAGTAATTGTGTCATAATTACTAGCTTAAAATTGATTTGTAGATATGGCGGACCGGGCTTTCTACTTGCTGGACCAGCGCGTCGATGCGCAACACTGCGTGAGCAATCATGTCCCGTATCCCAGTGGCGGGGACGAGGAGACCGAGTTAGAGGTGGTCCGTACTCGGACACCCCGACGGGCTTAGAGACTGGACCCACGCTGGAGAGATAGATTTGTGTACAAATTATGACACGTCTTTTTACAATATTTTCACTATGTACTTACATTTTCATGCTTTACAGGCTGAGTAATACCGGCCTTCTACCCCTCGTGCGAATGGTGGAGGCCACCGATGAGGATAGCGCTCCAGTGGAGGAGGCTGGGGAGGTCCAGGCTGGCCCAGAGAGGTCGTGATGGTTACCGTTCGATCGGTCGTTGCTGACACGCTGTCGGACCGGTGGTGGCCCGAGACGCACACGTTCCACCTCCCATTCGGGGAGATGGCCCCCAATCTGCAGGACGTTGTGACGCTGCCAACCGCCATGCCCCGCCAGTGTGATCAGCACTCGCATTGTCTCAATACAAGCCACAGGTGCAAATACCTCGTCGAAATCCACCCCCTGTCGTTGTGCATCTCCTTTTACAACTAAGCGAGCTTTATGCTTAATGATGTTACCTTGAGGACCTTTTTTCACCTTGAAAACTCATTTGAGCCCAATTGCTCCTTATTGCATTAGCAGCACAAGAAGGTTGGGAAGTGCATCACATGGATGTTAAATCAACATTTCTCAATGTTGAGCTCTAAGAAGAAGTGTATGTGATCCAACTGCCTAGATTTGTTGAGAAAAATAATGAGCACAAGGTATTGAAACTAAAGAAGGCACTCTATGGGCTTACACATGCACCAAGAGTGTGGTATGCAACATTGGATAAGATATTAGTGTCACTTGGGTTTGAAAGAAGTCCACTAGAGCATGTGGTGTACAAGAGAAATTATGAAGAATCAAGTCTGCTTGTTGGTGTATATGTCGATGATTTAATTATCATAGGATCAGATCTTAAACAGATTGACAAATTCAAGACAGAGCTGAAGAGTTTGTTCAACACAAGTGACTTAGGATTACTAAGCTACTATCTCGGTATTGAAGTGAAGCAAACTCCAGTTGAAATTTCTTTATGTCAATCCAGCTATGTAGCTAGAATTTTGGAGAAGTGTGGCATGAGCAGGTGCAATCCAAGTAAAATTCATATGGAAGCAAGATTGAAGTTGAGTAAGAAGAGCACTGATTCTCCTGTCGATGCAACACTTTATAGAAGTATTGTTGGTAACCTAAGATATCTAGTGAACGCAAGACCAGATATAGCCTATGCCGTGGAAATTGTGAGTCGCTACATGGAAACTCCCACAACACAACACATGGCAGCTGTGAAGCACATACTACGAAGGTATGTACGAGGCACTTTGAGTTTTGGTTGTCATTATGAAAGAAGAGGAGAAAGACAATCACAGTTAGTCGGGTACAACGATAGTGACCTGGCCAGAGACATTGATGATCGGAAGAGTACTACGGGAGCTATATACTTCTTTGATTCAAGCCCAATTACTTGGGTTTCACAGAAATAAAAGGTAGTAGTATTGCCATCATGTGAGGTTGAATACATTGCCGCTACAACAACTACGTATCAAGGCATCTGGCTCTTTCGATTAATGAATGATATGAAGAACAAAGAAGTAAGTAAAGTCACACTGATGGTGAATAATAATTCTGCAATTTCTCTTTGCAAAAATCCCGTTCATCATGACAGGAGCAAGTATATTGACACACGTTATCATTTCATCCGTGAATGTGTGGAGAGTGGCAAGATAACTGTGAAATATGTGAAGACTAAAGATCAGCTTGTCGATATATTAACCAAGCTGCTTGGACGTGTTAAGTTTTTAGAGTTGCGAGAGAAAATTGGATTACAAGATGTAGAGGAACAATAATAAGATTAAAGGACTGAATGTGGTATATAATCTTTTGCTGTCAGGAGAGGTTTCTGGCATTGGCTTTGCTGTCAAGTATGAACGAGATTAGCATTGAGGCCGTATACGCCAAGCAGTACCGCATATACCAAACAGTCTACACAAATCGTAACCATATTACACCCCGCCCAGTTCTCGCGCGGAGGGCCTGTCCACGTCGCCCTTGCCCTCGCGCCGGCCGGCGCGTGGCTTTCAAATTTTAGTACGGTCTGGTGACCTTTTTTGCGAAAAAGCCCCTGCGCTTTTCGAAAATTACGTAAAGGTCCTTTTTCCTCGCGAAAAGGCCCCTGCAAGTTTTTTTAGCCCCTCCACTTTGCAGGATGGCCCCCCGCCGTTTTCGAAATTGCGCACGGGTCCTCGTTTGTTTACGTACAGGTCCTCGATTTTTTACGAAAAAACCCTTTATCTTTTTCGAAAATACGCTTACACCCCGCCCAGTTCTCGCGCGGAGGGCCTGTCCACGTCGCCCTTGCCCTCGCTCCGGCCGGCGCGTGGCTTTCAAATTTTAGTACGGTCTGGTGACCTTTTTTTGCGAAAAAGCCCCTGCGCTTTTCGAAAATTACGTAAAGGTCCTTTTTCCACGCGAAAAGGTCCCTGCAAGTTTTTTTAGCCCCTCCACTTTGCAGGATGGCCCCCCGCCGTTTTCGAAATTGCGCACGGGTCCTCGTTTGTTTACGTACAGGTCCTCGATTTTTTACGAAAAAACCCTTTATCTTTTTCGAAAATACGCATGTGCCCTCGGTTTTTTTTAAAAAAAACTCCTCGCGAATTATCGCCTTTTTTACTTTGGTACGCACGGTGGCTAACGCGGCGTGGCGCCGCGCCTATGAGGCTAGTAAGAAACAAAACTAGCTGGACTAGTTAACTCTGGTTGGCGCATTGGACACAGTGTCGGCTGGATATTTTTGTTTGAGTTGGACATGTCGGCAAGATTATCAGTAGAAACTAGAAACTTAGCAGCATACAGAATTAGCAAGAACCAGCTAGAACTTGATTAGTCATGTGTTGGCAGCCACAAAAGAAATATTAATCTATGTGTTAGTCGGTTTGGTAGGTCATAAAAGAATCAGGCTGTAATGTCCTATGTATGGGTGTGCTAGATACATCTCCAGTTGTAACACAGTTTATGAGAATATGTGTTACCTTGAGTTTGCTTCCTCTGTTTCCTACTCACGTCCCATACTAGCGCATGAAATATTTCTCCACTTCCTACTACAGCCCAAAACTCACTCCTGTTTCCTGTTTATTCCCCATTAACTAGTGCCAACAGCAAGGCACCCAGCGAACCGCGCTCTCGGCCGCGCAAATCGTCGATCTGCTACGTTAGCGGATTTGCTACTATTAATAATGGTATTTACAAAAATAACAGTATGCGTATTGTATTTATAGAAATATTATTTTTGACGTCTGGTGGGTGGGCGGGGGGAGGGGGGCGGCAGGCAACGCCAGTAGGCATTGCGGTCGATGGTCGTACCAACGCGGGTGTCATGGTCGACAATTGTATCAGCGTGAGTGTCGCGGTCAGCGATCGTACCGGCGAGGGTGTCATGGTCGTTGCCATGGGGTACAACCGGCGTTGCGTGCTGGACTCGGCGGCCGCTGCCACTGCATCTCTCTTTCGCTTGGTTGTCGTTCCTTTCTAGCGCCTTCTTTTGCACAGCTTCTTGTGTGTCCCCACAGACGACGCCAACTGTTGTGGCTACTAATCAAACAGTATATTAGGGGACTAGCTAGAGAGAGCCAACGAAGGGGAGAGAGTGCCCATGTATGGAATAAGTGGATCTGGCCCCTCATACCCCTCTTGGGGGGTTTATATATATGAGTGAGATTGGATGGAAATCCTTTTCCAACCTCCTTAATAATTACAAAAAGATAGGGGTACATTGGTATATTCTTTTATACAGATATTCTTATACTATTGGGCCAGTTGCAAGGCCCTGCCATGGGGGGTTGGGGCACCCCTACAACAAAAACATATGCACATATTCAAGTTAGACTTTTTGTAGAGTTCAACCTATCTTTTGGATAAGAGGAATGCAACAAGATATAAAAATATGACGTCGAATGCATACCTCCGTCATTTTCACCTTTTCATCTAATTGAGACTAAGCAATATCATACTTAACAAATGAGTTAATCTCACATTTAGATTTGTTATTTATAAGTTAGACTCACATTTAGATTTGTTATTAATCACCAAAATCAATCTAATTGGAGCTTGAACTTACAACATGGCATACTCAACTGCTTGGACATTAGATTTCCCAATCCTAGTTCGGGTCCCCCTCATCACCGGTCATGATCACCTCCATGCCATCCTGTACATGCAAAGACCAAAGAACATTTTCCCAGCAAAGTTCTTCATTACTTGACCGACATTAGTTCACATACTCATATCACACCCTGAACCATACAACAAGATCAACCAGATCAGCCATGACCACAAAACCTATCGCTTTCCAGAAATCAACCTTAGATCACACATTACAACAGCTAGCTAATCGAGTACTCGAAAATACAAGTACTTAGGAATTACTATAGCTCCACTTAGAGCACTCAGGAATCACAAGTATCATAGCATTCCCAGTATAGGACTATTGACCATCAAAGTCTAAGACTATGACAAAGCACTATAGCTACGACCATCGAAAATGTATTGTAGCTACGATCGCTAGTCGGTTACTGTAGCAAACAAGATTACGACCCCCGACTGGTTCACTATAGCTCACGACATGTTCACTGTTAGTAGATCGAAGCTTACTAATTACCTCGTCATGGTCGCTCTATCGTGGTCAAAATGCCGTGATCGATAAACTGTGGTCGAAATGCCGTGCTCAATTTGTCGTGGTTGATGCCTGCCGACCTGACGTGGTAACCTGAATACTCTAGCAACAAGAGCGCATTGACCAAACTGTTCACAAACGCAAATTCCAATGAAACCCAAATATCAATTATTCATCATCACTAAGTGCACAACTACCACATGGTCTAACAATCTCCCCTTTGATGAATACATTGACAATACTCAAAAACTCTTGACGAGAAAATTTGCGAAAAGTAAAAAATTCAAAGTCGCACGCCGCAGATCACAACAAAAAAGCTATAGACCATAGCAAAAGCACCAGAAAGCTCAGAAAACTCCATCTCAACACTAGAGAGCAAAATTTTTTCAAACTTTAAGAAAGTTCTCCCTTCAAAAAGTTCTCCCTTTCTTCTAATTTCTCCCCCGTTGGCAATAAAATCATCAAGGGCTTTAAAGATAGAATAATTCTAAAAAGGAGTAATAACAGTAAATACCTAGAAGCTTTGTAGATTATCTAAGTTACTTTGCATTGAAGTAAGAGTGTGTCCAAGCCATCCCTTTTTTTAGTAGAGCTCTCTAGATCATATAAAGTGATATACCATAAAGTAAGTCTAAACATGTCTTTAGCATAATAAAACAAATTGAATTAATGACAGACATCTCAACTATGACCAAACTGATCTATAAAGAGCACAAAGGGATACCACACCAAAAAGAGTAAGCCTAAAAGTGAAGCAAAGATTGAAATCCAGATGAACTATAGTATCATAAAGCAACATATTGCTCCACACTCAATTTTTGTAAGCATGTGGTATGCTTATAGCATACTTCTTTTCATAATTGCATCTTTGTAGCAATCCTGTTTTTTAAATGGTGGCATGCTTGAATCATACTTCTTTTTGATCAAGCAAGTTTTGTGCTTTTTCTTTTGTTTAACCACGGCATGCTTAAAGCATACATCTTTTCAATCTTCTCTTTCTCATTTTGTTATAACATGCCAACTCGAGTGAACATAAAAGATTGCGATATGAAACATACATGGCCAAGATTTAAAGAAAGACTCACGACTAGGCTAATCCTTTCAGATGAACATCACAAAGTGCTATCTACACCAATCTGGTCAAAATCTTCCGTCATGTCAAGTTTTAGTTCACGTATAGCAAATTGATTACAACCTGTTACAACTATGGCTCCATAGTAGATAAGTAAATATGATAAACACAGCTCTACTACCAGTATTTTAAATCTTGGACTTTGATATATTATTTGACAAGTATAAGAAACTAAGATTCTATAACTTTTAAACATGAAGCTTCCCCTTAAAATAATTCCATAAGATGCAATACAACCAACTCACTTCGCAGTTGAGCAAAATGAGAAGAAACAAGTGGTTTGGTAAAAATATCAGTAACTTAAGAATCGGAATCAATGAAATACAAGATAACATCTCCTTTTTTCACATGGTCTTTAAGAAAATGATAGCGAATATCAATGCATTTGCTTCTTGAATGTTGCATAGGATTTTTAGCAATACTAAGTGCACCAGTGTTATCACAGAAAAGTGGAACACTATCCAATTCTAAGCAAAAATCCTTAAGAGTAGCTACACCTGAAGCAATTGAGAGCAACAAGAAGCATCAGCTACATATTCAGTTTCAACAGTGAAAAGGCAATAGACACCTGTTTCCTAGAGGTCCATGAAACAAGAGATGTGTCTAAAAAGTGACATATGCCAGAAGTACTCTTCCTATCAGTTCGACAATCCCCCAAAATCCACATCTGAATAAGCTCTAAGGGTAAGACATGAGGAAGAAGAATACCATAAGCCAAATTCTAAAGTTGACTGAAGAAACCTGAAAATTCGCTTTACCACTTGACGATGTGAAGCACGTGGGGAAGCTTAAAAACGAGCACACAAACACACAGCAAAATGTATGTCTGATCTTGAAGCGATGAGATACAAAAGGGAGCCACTTATACTTCTATATTTCTTTTGATCTGTAGGCTCTCCATCTTCATCAGGATCCAACACATCAGTAGACTCCATGGGTGTGGAAATTGGTTTGATTGTCCTCATATCAAAGCGACGAAGTAGATCCTTGATGTACTTAGTTTGATGAACAAAACTACCCAACTTTGATTACTTGATCTGGAAGCTTAGGAAGAATGTGAGCTCTTTCATCATGCTCATCTCGAATTCGTTGCTCATATTATTTGAAAACTTGGAAAGAAGAGCATGAGAGGAACCACCAAAGATGATATCATCCACATAAATCTGAATGAGTAAAAGATCATTGCCTTGCCTGAGAGTAAACAAAGTCTTATCTACCTTGCCCATATGGAAGTTATTTTTTAGCTAATATGATTTAAGCCTATCATGCCATAGTTTGGGTGCTTATTTTAATCTATATAAAGCTTTGGACAATTTATAGACATGATCAAGAAACGTAGGATTTTCAAAACCAGATGGTTGTCTGACTTAAACTACCTCCTCAATATAGCCATTAAGAAAAGTACTTTTCACATCCATTTGATAAAGTTTGAAACCCATTGATGCAGCAAATGCTAACAAAATTCTAATGGCTTTTTTTTATATCAAATAACAGGTGCAAATGTTTCACTAAAGTCAAGGGCTTCTACCTGGGTGAATTCTTGAGCCACAAATCTAGCCTTATTTCGAACAACACCATCTTCACTTGTATATTCCTAAAAACCCATTTAATTCTAATTATATTATGACCATGAGGAGGGGAAACCAAGGTCCAGACTTTATTATGTTCAAAGTTTTCTAATTCCTCATGCATGGTATTAATCCAAGACTCATCTTGGGGTTCAAAAGAGGAGACAAAAGCAGAATGAGCATATGAGGTATTGGAGCTATACCTGCTGCGAAAAACTCTTTCATTTAACTCACCGATCATTTGTTCAGGGGGATGATTTTGTTGAATATGTAGAGGAGCCTATGAAGTGGCCATAGGATTTGTTGTAGATGTAGTCGAAGAGGTCGTAGTGGTTGTAGTGGCCTCTACCTTATGAGTGGTCGTAGGAGTGTTCATAGTGATGGCCGTAGGTGTCATAGTGTGCCTCGGGAACTGCCTGTTGTCATCGTTGGAGTCATAGAAAATATCCTCGAGTACGTTAGAGACCTGTATACCTGCATTGTCAGGTCTAGTAGTAGGATTAGCCTCATCAAAAGTGACATCGCAGGTTGATGAGAGTGACGTCCTTTAAGATGAATTTGTCATTGACGCGCACAATGCCTCTAGCAAAAATTTGTCCTTAAGAGTTGTCCCCAAAAGTGATATCTCATCATTAGATGCATGAGTGAGGGAGGAAAACTATCGTGAGTCTTCGGTCATGTGGCGAGAGTAACCAGAGTCACTGAACCATATGTTCTCCTTCCTCTTGCGACGAGCCTACAGAGCACAAGCAATCATCGGTATCTTAATACTAGGGTTAGATAATAATGATTTAGGTATCTAGTACTGAGATACTCAATGAACAGGAGAAAAAGCATGCACCGATAAAGATTTAAGTGAAGCATTAGCATTTGACATATTTCGACCAGACAGTCAAAGAGGTGTCAGTTTGACCATAGGGTAGCCTGACCTCCGCAGAGCTAGTTTGACTACTAACTGTTCTAAATGAGTAGAAAAGCTGGTAAAAAGTGATCTGACTGTATGAGTAAAGTTGGTCTAAGTTCTAACCGGTCTAAATGAGCAGAGACTGCTGATCGAAAGTCTCTTGAGAAGTTGGTCCGATCGTGGGAAACAACTGGTCGAAAATCTGGTCCATCCTCGCTAGTTCGACCACGGGAAGCAACTGGTCGAAAACACTTCATCATCCTGTCCTTCTCTTTTTTTGTTTTTCTAAAGTAGAATTGAATCAAATGACCGTTTTTACCACAATGAGTGTACTGATGCTTGACTTGATGAGTAGTATCAACCGACTTCACAGCACTTAGCTTGGTAGAGAACTCTTATGCAATACCAGTAGATCTAAAGACAACCTATTTTGGTTCAGACTCTACTTCAAAATTTCTTCGTTCGAGTACCTTGATAATTTTAGGAGGATTTTTCTTAGCATGCTCAATAAAACTAAATCCTAGAACATGATTTTTCACACTAGTTTTTGACTTGTCTAAGATCATATTCAAATTCTTATTGCCGAAAGAAAACCTTTCTAAAGTGTTATTAAGGTACTCATTTTCTCTAACCACTACGGAACACGATGTGCAATTAACAGATTCATTAGCAAGATCCTTAGAAGTACCAGTCTGAGCCACTCCCCTTTTTTAGCAAAGTCATTAAGGTGTCTAGTCAATACTTTTATTTCAGTGTTAAGCTTAAGGCAATTAGAGCAAGAAAAAGTCTCATGATAAAATATTTGTTGAATTGATTCCTAAGATGAATTAAGTCTAGCTTGCAGCAAATCACACTTAGAACATACTCTAGAAGAATTAGACTTAAGCTTTTTAATTTCATCATTAGCAAGTTTAAGTTTTCATCACAAGAATCATGTATCCTTCTTAGTTGATCAAATATATCAGTTACATCTCTAAGTTAAACCAGGTTAGTTGCATTAACAGATCTAGTAGTTTTCAACTCAGAATATAAGACCTGACAAACTTCACAAGAATCATCTTTAGGAATCGATGCTCAAAGTCTATTAATCTTAGAATTCAACCTCTCGACTACAAAATTATTTTCTTTTAATTTCTTTTTGGTCTTTTTCAATTCAATAGCAAGTTTAATTAAACCATCTTCAAGCTAATCATACGACAATCTTACCTTATCGAGATCGATGTAGTCGTCATTGTTGTTGTTGATTGCCATGAAGCACATACCTGTGAAGTTGTCGGTGTTCTTCTTCTTGCCTTTGGCATTTTCATTGTCATGGTCATCATCATCACATCTCTCAAAATCTCCATCACTCAAGTCAAGGTGCTCGATGGCTGATAGGACTTTTTTTCAGCAACCTTGCGATGGAAATTTCCACTCTTGATCTTATTCTTGGATGATCGACGATGATAATTCTGGTCTTCCATGACCACTTTCCCTTTCAGCTTGGGGCAATCCATCTTAATGTGGTCTAGCTCACCACACTCAAAGCACCTGATCAAACCTGGAGCTCCACATCACTTTCTTATCCTTAGATTGTTGAGAGCCTTGTATGCTCATGAGAAGGTTAAGACCAAGTTCTCTTTAGGGTGCTGCTCGAACTAATCTTCAAAAAATGAGGACAAAGTAGATAAGGAAATACAAGACAAAGTACTCGACGAACCAGTCTACATAGAGTTAGTCACAAGAGCTAAAGATTAAGATTTATCAGTCTTAGATGGCCGCGCTTACATCTCATAGGTTTTCAATTTAGAGTACAAATCATCCATGGTGAAAGCATCTAGATCGATGGTTTAATTAATAGTCGTGACAACCATCAACCACTCTGAATCTAAAGACCTCAAAATTTTAGTTGCATTGTTTTCTTCAGCAGTTACAACACTAACTCAATGCAATTACTTAAAATCTTCTCAAAACGAGCAAAACTCAATGCAATTACTCAAAATATTCTCAAAACGAGTAAAAAGATCATCTATAGATTCACCAGGTTTTATAGCAAAATTCGAGTACTCTTTTTGATAAAGATTCCTACGTACTTTCTTAATCTTAGTCGTTCCTTTATGATAATCGTAAATAGTTTTTCATATTAAGTAGGCAGAAGCAATATGAGCTACACGATCAAATTCTTTGTGAGAAATCTCTTGAAAAAGCAAGTTATGAGCACGAGCATTTAAATCAACATCTGTTTTATTTTCGACAGTAACATCAGCAGAAACTACATAAAGTTGAGAAACCTTTTTCCAGACATCACTACCTTGAGTCTCAATGTAAGCTTGCATACAACACTTCTAAAAAGCTAAATCAGTACCATCTAGCATGGGGGACGATTCACATAACTCTTTGATTCCACCGCTACCTGCTCTGATACCACTTGTAGGATTGAATATTGTAATCAGAGGCGGTGAATAATTGTCACCGCTTTTTGGAATCTCCTAACGGTCGATGAAGATTTTGATCACTCATCACACAATTGCCTGAAGAATCGCTCAACTTCAACTGCTCGTTGATCGCTCTATTCGACCACTTCGATCTCTTTGTCTGTGACTGGTTTGTACGTTGTCATATGCTTCAACCCAACCACAATCACCAGCAATCTTTAACAAATCATGAACTAGATTAATTCAAGATGATCTTTATTACTAGATTTCTGTGGATTTACAAAGTGCCCTCACAAGCACCCCTAACAGCCCTAGCCAAAAACTAAACCCAAAACCTTATCAAAATTCTCTTAGAACGATCACAAAAGTCCTTCCATTAACCCATAGCCTCTCCATGCTTTTATAGGCTAAAACACTAAATTGTGTCTACCTCAAACACGAACTCAAAACTTAATCTCTTTCGAAAACCATGGGACCCAAAACCCTTCCGAACACGGTTTTTATTCAAACTCTACACCTTTCAAGTTACAGACTCTATCCATAACTCTTTCAATCTCAGTTATGGACTCCTTCCACAACTCCTAACTCACCACATGACGAAGCCTCCCAGGGCAGTACCTCTTAGATCTTCATCACGCACTATCACTTCACGTATCGAAGCCTCCATGATAGCACCTCCTGTAGTCTCTCCACGCATCATTACCTTTGATCTTCACGTGCTCCAGCATGAGCCCGACCACCTCGCATGACATTCTCGACTGTCTAGACCTCAGATTTCTTATCCTAGTTCAGGTCCTCTTTATCACCGACTATGATCACCTCCACGCTATCCTGCGCGTGCAAAGACCGAAGAACATTTTCCCCGGCATAAATTCTTCACAATTTGATCAACATTAGTCCACACTCATATCACACCCTTAACCATCCAACAAGATCAACTAGATCAGCCACGACCACAAAACCTATCACTTTCCAGAAATCAGTCTTAGATCACATATTACAACCGCTAGCTCATCGAGTGCTCAAAAACACAAGTACTCAGGAATTACGATCGCTCCGCTCAGAACACTCGGGAATCACAAGTATCGTAGCACTCCCAATCTATGACTACCGACCATCAAAGTCTAAGACTATGACAAAGCTCTGTAGCTACTACCATCGAAAAGATATTGTAGCTACGACTACCGACCGGTTACTGTAACAGACGAGATTACAACCTCCGACCGGTTTACTGTTACTAGATCAAAGCCTACTGACTACCTCGTTGTGGTCGTTGTGTCGTGGTCAAAATGTCGTGATCGATAAACTGTGGTCAAAATGCTGTGCTCAAGCTGTCGTGCTCGATTTGTCATTGTCGATGCCTGCTGACCAAACCTGCTAACCTGAATACTCTAGCAACAAGAGCGTATCGACCAGAATGTTCACAAACACAAATTCCAATGAAACCTAAATATCAATTATTTATCATTACTAAGTGCACGACCACCACATGGTCTAATAACATTATATGTTGCTGCATAGTAGATGGTGACAATGATGAAGTATGTTTATGACAATGGACATATGCGTTTGCATCATATGCACTCATGTGATAAAAAAATAGGATCCATTGTGGGTGGATCTGTAAGACCTACTTCAGTAGGCCTCCACGGGAGTGGAGATATCTCTGTGCCGACGAGGACGTGCCCATGATAGGGTGAACATCGACAGGTGTTCACTCAGGCTATACCGGTACATACAACGTGATGAGCAAATGAGCATGTAAAGTAGTTGCATGGCACACGACATGATTATCTCTATGGTTATGTTGAAACATGTGGGGTATGATATGGCTAGATGATTGCTTATGTGTTTGGTGGCATTTATCATTCTATTATATGTTTGCTGAGTCTTCGGACTCGCCCTTACTTATTTATATTTTTTTTAGGTGAACATTGAAGGTGTCATACACGGGCGAGAGTAGCACATATATTTTTATGTACAAGCAGTAATTCGCGCATCACCTTTTGCTAACATGTTTATGCCCTATTGGCATGCTAGAGTAGTTAGTGCTAAAATAGTATGATGTTTACCGTGTCGCTAAGATATAAATAAAGCAAACGTTCCCTAATTTTATTAGCAACGATTGCAAATAGTAGTGTTATGCAATGATGGTAATATTTATGCTCAGAGAATGAACAGGGTGTTATACGAGTACTCGCACTAAAACCAAAAGCTATATACCACAGCTCAAAAGATCAGACTCTATATGTGAGACACTTCCTCCCGAAACTACTTTGGAGATGCTCAATGTGCAAATCTAAGGGTGGAAAAGACGGAATACAAATTGAATGTTTTTTTATGATTAAGAGGCGCATACACTACGCACGTATACACACGAATACATCTTTTTAGCGCACGTCTAAAAAGACAGATTGAAGATAAATATATGACCTCACATAATTCCTAATGGGAGCGTACTCATACAGATCAAATATTGGTCTTACCGTGTTCTCCATAGTTCACAGGACTACATGTCTACATGCAAGTACGAACAGGGGTGTAGAAACTGGACGCGGCGCGTCCGTAGAAACTTTGGGCCGCTTGGTGATTGCTATCGAGCAGCACATTTATATCGGATAAAACGTACATGAGTCTACTCTCTCATGTAAATAACTAAAAGTTATAAAATGTACATGAATCTATCTTTTACTCTCTCATATAAATAACTAAAAATTATAAACTATAGTCTAAAAGAACAAATCCATTAGTTGCTATCGGGGGACTGTATGACCAAGAAGCTCATAACCTGCGTACTCTACTTTTTCCCCTGAAGAGGAAACTTGAGTAGTCTCTGTTGAGCCCCAGCAATTCTAACTATTAGCATGTTTTCAGTAGATTATTCCCTAAAGAGACGAGAATATATACTGGGTTAATAAACTGTACGGATTGCTACGAAAGAAGCACAGCACAACAAAGTCCAACAATGTATCATGGTCAGAGCAACACCATGCACCCGTCCTCCCAGAGTTCAACATACTCCCAGTATACCCATTTGTGGAACCGAGCAACCATACGGGATTTTTTTTCTTTTTAAAATACTCCCAGCGGCCACCATACCCATTTCCGGAAACGGACCAAGTGGAGCTCTGAACAATATGAGCAGTTCCCTAGTTCGGACTTGGTACGAGAAAACATAGCATAAAAGGTAGTGACCGCAACTGCAAATGCAAAAAGTGTAAAATTTCATCCATCTCCTTTTTTCTTTTTGAATCTCTTGACATAGTCACAAACTAATAGTTCATACAACACCAGAATAATAACTGTTTAATAACTAAATCATCCTCCGACAATTGAAGAGTACACACAGTACAGCACCCGTCAGAATGTTTGAATGTGAACACAACATATTAATTTGCAGCTTGACGTGCCCGAAACTCTACTTTGGTTAAGCCATAATAAACTATTTTACCTCCAGGCCAGACAAGAAAATTCCAGCCAACAGGAGATCCACCAGTCACACAAGTCCCTTGCGCAATTTCATCGAGGTGCTTTGGGCGATCTGCCATCTCACTGCTTTTGGTTTCCTCTAGAATCTTCTCTGCTGTGCTCCCTGAGTTATCAGGCTTGGGTGGTGCACCATCATTCACATTATTAGGAGAAATTGCAGCCTGACCTGTCTGAAGAACTCGACTCTTTTCTCCAGATTGAGTTGGCTCTGCGGACCCATCCTTCACAGCTCCAGCTAAAGGCTTCTGTGATGGTTTCACAGGTTCAGAGGTGGCACTGAGATCGAGCCTCATTTTCTTGGATAGTTCCATGACAACCTTTATCTCTGAAACACAAAATGAGAACTTATGTAAAGATCCAGTTGTGTCAAGAGATGAAGGACGTGAGACATTTCTGGTGGCACTATCCGAATTAAGAGTAAGTTTGACAAACATCACTCATGAATTGTCAGAAGAAATTCTCTACCAGATACAGATGAACAAATATTTTGTATGACTACCAGTGCTGTGAAGAATCAAGAATATGTTTTGCACGACGACCAATGCTGCGCATTTAGGACGACATATCACATAATAGGTTTGTCAAGTGAAAAGGATGTAAATGTGTAAATTTCATGCATTCACATGTCAGGTAGGATCGATGATAAGTTATAAGTTTCAAATCCTAAGAGACAAAGATACGCTCATGGGTGGTTATATGCTTCAATCTGCGATACTGTAACATAGGAGGCTGCATCAAGCTCAAAATGCATTATAGCGTTAGTGATACAGCAACAACAGAAATGATTTACAACAAAATTGACCGATAAACATCTCTTAAGAAAAACTTAACTATACAACCAACCAAATAGAGAGGGGAGTGAACTACATTTACTATTTACACATGATTAAACCCTAAGACTATAGGCAGATGCAGAGGTGCATCTCCAGGCAACAATTCATCCATACATAACTATCTTATTTTTATAGATAAAACTGAGCAACACCATATTTAAATGAAATTATTCAAGGTCTTTTTGTTGGTCTATCCACATAAATAACTATTCAGTAGGCAACGTGCCAACATATTCGTTCCATCCTCTCCTTTTGGTGCTTCCATATCCCATGCACTAAAATTTTATGTACATAATTGGGAAAGCGTCTGGAAAAAAGAGATGTTACGCACTACTTCAGTCTATCACCCTACAAATTTCACATAAAACTTCATAGATATGTGAAGCAAAAAAGACAATTTCTGTTAAGAAGTGAATTAAAACTTGAGAGAGATAAAGATAACAATTACTATTCACTGAAATTTTCTCTTTTTTCTTACAGTTCGTACTGAGTTTAAACCTACAATGTTCAAGAATGATATTCATATGACACCCAGTCATGCAACACATAGGTCCCCCCTTATAAATTACAATCTATAACGCTCAACTATTGAAATCAACCAAATGCATCTGCACTTTTGCAAGTAAAGTTGCCCGTGGTTGTAACTTGTAAGCAACTTCGTCATTGTATCATAGGATCGCTACGAGCAACACAGAACCACTCATGGTTCTTTTTTAATATATTTGTGTGAATTTGATATTTGCAAATAGCTAATTATTGTCTAAATTATTGGGAGTAGCCGGAGGATAAAACATTGAATAGCTTGTTAGTGTTTCATATATGTGGTCGGAACGTGCATTTGCATGTGGATACTAACTAGTAAACAACAAATATACTAGCCTAAGAATATGGTAAACTACAAGCCCCCATGTGTCTATCTTTGGATACACCTTAAAGAACAAATTTTTACTTCCAAAGTATACAACTATACTACTTATAGAAGTACTAATTTTAGAATTTAAAATTTTGTTTCCTTCTTTAACAGGGAGATCAAAAGTCATAGACCGCTCACCGTTGATCCATCTCGTCCAATGGCTTATACATTAAGTTGGATTATTCCCCCCTAATTCCACCCTCGCCATTAAACTCTTTCCTCTGTTAACTCACATTCTCCTCTAATCACCCCGCCCAAGCAGGTATGTACCCATCCATTCAAAATACCCAGCCAGTTGACTTATCCGCCACTTCCCCCACAACAGCGGCTCCCCATCACGAGCGCAACACTACTGTGTGTATGTTGCCACCTCAGCGTTGGCGAGTCCCTGTGGGAGCTCCCTGCCACCAGACACCCCAACGACCCTTCCACCTCCGGTTTGGGAGTTTGCTATCTTCGCCTCCTGAGAAGGGTATATGTGTCTTTTCCTATTATTCTTGTAGTTTAGGGTTTAGTGAGTCCTTGTACTATATGTAGCCCCATGAGCTGCTATTGCAATATACTCAACATTTCACTTTTCCATTCTTCCCCACCTTGTAACATGGTATCAAAGCTTTGATTGAATACCTAGCTCAGCTCAGAAATCTTCCGCTGCTGCCCCGGGGATGGTGCTCTCTACTCCCGGGGGAGGCCACCTCGCAGCCCGCCGCGCGCACCAACACGCTCGATCTGGGCGGATCCTGCTACGCCCACCTTGGCGGCCGCCAACTCACCACGCGGATCCGACTTTCAACGCGCCTAGATCTGGCGATCCCTCTTCGTTGCCAACTCTGCCGCCCTTCTCGGGCCGCCGCCTTCCCAGGCCACCACCCTCCCGGGCCGCCATCCCGACCGCCGCGCCTGCGCCAGGCCCCTTCCTGCCCGGATCTAGCCGCCTCGCATCCGGTGACCGCTGCCTCGGATCCAGCTGCTGCCGTCCACCGCTCGGTCACCTCCTCGCATGGATCCGTGCCTCTCCACTCATGCCGTCGGCCTGCACTCGCGTCGGCACTCCGCACCGCACCCACCGTCGCCCCGGTCGACGACGTCTTCGGTCATGTCCACCTCACTAGTCGTCACTCGCGCATGCGCTTTCCACGCCTCCTTCGCGCTCCGCGTTGCTAGATCCCACCGGATCTGGGCTCCCCGTCGCCTCGGACCCTCCCCTCCGCGGCCGCCTCGCTTCTGCCGCTGCTCCCCTGCAAGCGGCGCAAGAAGCTCCTAAGGGAGATGGGGCAGGAGAGGAGTGTGTGTGTGCGTGGGGGGGATGAAGAAAAGAAGAAGAGAGAAGAAAGAAAAGAGGGGTTGTGCGCAGTGGGTGTTGGGCCGTTGGATCTACGATCTAGGGCTATGACATCTCTCTCTCGAGTTTTCTTTTGAGTCTTCCGTTGCATCCATCCAAATCCATAATATCTCTCTTTCAATTTGTCAAAACTGTGTGAATCCACAAAATTCTTGTCAGTCAGCCGATTGCTTTACTTGCCACGGTCCATCTTCTTGGATGAGCGTGGTCCTCTCCTTCCTTTTGCATAGCCGCAGTTGTCACTCTTCTCTTTGAGCCACTGCAGATAGTAGAAGTCTTTATGATGCCACCACTTCTCTTTGAGCCGCTGCCCCGAGCTTCT
This sequence comes from Dendrocalamus latiflorus, assembly GCA_017311315.1. Classification (NCBI taxonomy): domain Eukaryota; kingdom Viridiplantae; phylum Streptophyta; class Magnoliopsida; order Poales; family Poaceae; genus Dendrocalamus; species Dendrocalamus latiflorus. The sequence continues at coordinate 39,462,832 of CM029610.1, forward strand.
AAGGCTGTCGTGCTTCTTCTGCACTGCGTCTCCGCTGCGCTTCTTCTGCACAGTGCCGCCACCGTCTTGGGCTTCGATTTGTGCCGCTATGTTTCTATCTCCCTCTTCGGCTTGATTTAACAGCTTTCTCTACTTGTGTCACCTTCTACATCCGCTTTGTCATGTTACTGTGGTCAACTTTGCTCTCGTTTACCTCTACCTTCCCGGCCCTTGCACTTTGTGTTTTCTGGGCTGCCGCACGATTTCTGATGGGAGGTAATATTTCTTACACAATTTTCCAAGAGCCGCACGCTATGACAACATTTTCAAGACTTGGATTTTGGATTTTTTCTATTTTAGTGTCAACCCTTTTCAAATATAATGCTATTGCATAGCCTTACATTTGAAGGAGGGTGTTAAGGGTATATATGTTTTTTCCTATTATCCTTGTAGTTAGGGTTTAATGAGTCCTTGTACTATATATATAGCCCCATGGGCTGCAATTGCAATATACTCAACATTTCCCTTTTCCATTCTTCCTCACCTTGTAACTCCTCCCACCTACACCACCCCCAGATCCGCAACGGAAGGGATAAGCCCTCATGATCCATCTCAGCGACCTCCACGGCCACTGCCTTGCCGGCGACAGCCAGGAGAACAGCACTAAGGATGCTGCTGGCTGAAACTATGCAAAGCACGAGTTCTGATATTCAGATCCACCAAAGGTTTTCTCTTTTTTTCCCCCCAAACACTAGGTTGACTCAAATCCCTAAAAAACAACTGGTATCTTTCTAACAAGATGGGTATTTGAGATTTACCTTTTAGAATCTCACGAGCGGCATCACTGTTTCGGAAATCAGTAGCTTCGTAAACCTTCGAAAAGCAAAGGTAGGCAATTCAGAGCAGATTACCACCAGCTTAACAGGAAAAATTATATAGCAAGTATAAAGCACATGAGATTGGTGCGTTTCTTCTGCAGCCTTGTGGCCTAAGATCTGTCCAAAACCCCAGCTTTCAACAGGCACTAGCTTGAGACCAACTTGACATCCCCACATTACCACATAAGCAAAGCAACTAAACAGTAGTGAAAATTCAAGGGCTTCGGGGGAGCGCGAACCTGGACGAAGCGTAGGCGGAGATCGGCGACGGCTGCGCGGATCTTGTAGTAGGCCGAGGCGTGGAACCCCGCCTCCTCCAGCTTCCGCTTCTTCGCCGGCGGCGGCGGCGGCGGCGCATCGGGCTGAGGAGGAGTGAGAGGAGGAGTATGAGAAACCTTTTGCTCGGCGACGGCTGCGGCCCCGGGCTCCGCGGGTGGAGGTGGAGGAGGCGGCGGGGCGGCGGTGTCGGCGGCTGCAGTTGGAGCGGACATGTTGTGGGTGCGGGTAGGGAAATGGCTGACTCGGTCAGATCGATCGGTGTGTTGAGTCCTTTGAAGTCTTCGGCCGCTGAGACGTGTTTGTGTGTTTCTTTTAACTGATACCTAATGATTTATGGTTTAAATATTTAAATTCTAGTAATTTATGAGAGGTAGTATATATAGAAAAATAATTACATATAATTTTAATCGGTATAACTGAACTCAGTATACTTTTTACTATAATCTTTCTATTGGCCCCATCTTAAAAAACACATTGTGTAAAAGCTAGTTACTGTAGACAGTACGAGCATAAGCCACCCATAAGCTGGTTCGAACGCAGTCAATGTTATTGAAAAATGGTTGTTGGGGAAATGGCTAGCTTTGACCCAATCGATTCACTGTATCAAAATGTCTATACACACACATACATATACATATATACACACACATGTATATATATGACTATGGTAAAATATAAAATAGTTATACCAGGAAAAAGATATATTTACTCTTACTAGTGTAATTCTTAATGAGATATTTATGTAAATAACATCTACATGGCTATAAATACGTCCATAAAAGCACCGTGGGGGGTTTTAGAAAAAGAATTAAGCAGTAGCACAAGCATAATAAATATCTTCTATATCCACCCCTCACCGCTAGTCTTGGGCTTCAGACAGTCTCTTTGTGGCCTCTCATAGCCCCATTATCTACTATTTGGTATATAACTACAACAGTTAGCACCGTACGTGGGAACGACGTAGAAACTACAAGCCGAAGTAAGGGCATTTGATGCGATGTCACCAAGGAAGACGACGACATCGGGCCTCCAAGCGGAAGAGAAGTACTATGATAGAGACCGCCACAGCGAGAGCAAAGGAGCCGATGGTCGAAGGCATCTCACCCTATGGCAGCGGCGCATCAAAACGACCGCGTCTAGGGCTACGATAGGTAACGAAGGCAACTCTCCGACAACTGCTCTAACAATGGAGTGGGAGGCCTCGCGGACAGAGAACCTGACTGTGGCCCCTCCTATCAACGCCAGTGGCAGCCTCTACAGCCCCGACACCCTAACCATCACTGCGCGGAGAGCACGGGGTGTCCTAGTCCCTATGTTAGGCACAACCAGAGGCCCCTTGGAGATGATCTACGGAATGTTGCAACAAGAGCTGACGGACCTACGGAGTGCCATGTGCGAGATGCAAGAGACCTAGAGTCAGTAGACTCCTATCGCGGAGGTGACGGAGGTGGTAGCAAAAGGGACGTAAAGTCATGAGGCTAACGTGGGCACCAACAACGCCCCCTAGTGAGTAGACTCTGAATCCCCACTCGATGCTGGTTGCAACAGAGCGCTCTGCCAGAGGACTTCAAGATGCTCATAGTAGAGCTATATAAGGGAGACACGGACCCCCATGAATTCCTACGCATATATGAGACGGCTATCGAAACCACAGGGGAGACAACTCAATGAAGGCAAAAGGGTTACTACTTGCCCTCCAAGGAGTCGTGCTACCTGGTTCTTCACCATCGTGCCTAGCTCCGTGTATGCATAGAAATAAGTTCGGGACCTCATGCACAATAACTTTCAAGGCAACTATGTGGAGTGGGTTGACACTGATCAACTCTTCGCAATAAGGCAAACATCGGGGGAGAAGTTGCATGAGCATTTTAGGCACTTCGCGAAGGTCCTCTGCTAGGTAAAAAATTATCAATGAGATGATTATCATCAACATAGTCATTCATGGCCTCCGGAAGGGGCCACTCGTGGAGTACAATGTGTGGGAAGCCCGCAAGAACGGTGGCTAAACTCTTCAATAAGGCAGAGGAGTACACAAGAGTAGAGGAGGATGCGATGTGACTCCGAAGGAAGGCTCAACCTGCAAGCAGCAAAAGGAACCCTAGGCTACGTACATCCTCGGCATCAAAGGGGACGCTGAAGAGAACGCTGCCCCTAGAGGTCACGGTCACGATTGAAGGGGTTGCGGACGAGGAAAGGGGCAAGGTCAAGAAGACGGGCGTTAGCAAGGGCCATGGTGCAAAGTCCATAACCGGGGAGAGCACCACACGCGTGATTGCCCCCACCATCGCGGCACTCTACGAAAGCATAGCCAGGGAGCGCGCCTTGGATGCGAGGACGTCGGTGGTGGCACACGTCCTGCAACCCCTAGAAGTACCATTTGCCCAGCTCTGTGTCTCTCGCCGAACATGTTGTAGATACAGGCCCCCAAGGCTGGCTCCTATCTTGTGATCAACGCCATCATAGACGAGACATCCCTCGAATTCCCCTATGAGTGACAGTAGAGAGCCTAAGCACGCTGAATACATCATGTTGCCACGTACCCAGCGCAAGTGCTCCTAGAATAGGCCCAAGTGGATATCACCTTTATAAGGGAAGGCACACTGGGGGTGAAGTTCTCTCACCAAGACCAACTAGTCATCGAGACCAACATCGTGAGATGTGATGTGAGGCGAGTCCTAGTAGACAGAGGTAGCTCCGTGTATGTTGGACCCTGAAGTAACACTTCCGGATCCTCTGTGTTAATCACACTAGTTGAGATCAGCTAATGCACACAGTGGTAATAGGGATACATATCTAGCATAATGACAAATTTTTATTAAATAAATAGTATGGCCTTATGACCAAAGTTTACATTATCAATGCTCATTGGTGAAATAATAAAGGAAATAACAGTTAAAATAATAAAACAACAAAGCCCAAAGAGTCTGCCCACAGGCAGATGACAGTAAGACACGGCCTACTTGTCTTGGTTCTCACCGTAGCTGAAGCAATCCTCCTCTGAATAGAGATAAAAAGGGTGAGTACAAAGCTGTACTTTACAAGTCACACGAAAAATGCAATAATAATAATGTAAGGCTAACAAGTGAGAGCATATATGGTTATTTGAGCGTAAAGCAAAATTTAAAGAATACAACGAATAGATATGAAATTGTTGAATTTAATACAATAAGTAAAACAGTAATTTAAACAAATTAGTACCATTAGCGCTGGCAGTGACCTGACACCAACCTATCCACAGGTATCCCATCCGGACCATCTTTTTCCAAAACGATTCCCTATTTCCATCTAAAATCATTTTATGAAAAACAAAGTCTAATGTGTAAAAAAATTTACACACTGCGGATATAATTGCTTGTCCTATTATGTCCGAACGCCATGGCCACTGCCTGATCCACAATGTCGACCACGCCCTCGACGGTGATCCTGACGATCTACGACGTCGAGGCACCGCCCCCGGTGCCCTTGCCACTGCCGATGGAGATGACCAGCAGGTCCTCCACGCCGACGGCGAGAGGGAACTCTTGCCTGTTGTTGAGCACGTGCGTGATGGCCGCGGCCATGGGGTTGCCAAGCGTGACGCCGCCGCCGATGGTGTACTCGAACCTCATCAGCCAGATGTTCACTAACATACTATCCATTGCACGTGCTGAGTGAAATATTACAGATGTATCGGTTTCCTCTGTGTTTGTTTTAACTTTGAGTATCTGCTGATATTTGTAAATGCGGATTAAAAAAGTAGTGCCGTGATCTGTAGTAGGATATGCATGTGTTTTGTTCTTAATCTTAATTAGATTTATAAAGAAAAGCCTATTATGCCCTCACAAGTCAATAATTGGATTTAGTTTTTATCATCATCCTCTTACTACGAATATACTATAAAAATTCCTCTTTTTTAGAGCCCTTATAGGGCAAAAACGGTTCAACGCATCTCAAAATAAAAAAAAAGGCTTAAACGCGTTTGCTACGTTGCTCCTTGCCGGACTTGGCCTTGGTCAAGGTCGTCGAATCTCAATGTGATTTCAATTTTTACTGGTACAAACTTTAAAATGAATGCAAAAATGGGCCAATTGCAGTTGACTATGTTTGTTTGAATTGTAAGTCTTCGTTTTTTTAGGATGGATGAACGCGCAAGGCTGCAGAGTGCTAGCCTCATCGAGGGGTGTGGGTGTATAGCCACATGCAGCAGTCAACTTTCGCTACTATTCCCCTCCGTATTTTACATTTTGTTTTCCTTATTAATGGATGTTTCGTGACTTTGTTCATTGGTCCCGACAGTTGATCTTGGGTGGCAGGCCATGTTTGTTTAGTAAACGAACCAAACAGATTGTTTAGCCGCGATTTGAAGATAATCGATCGCCGCTTCCTTACACGTTGCCTTCTTATCTTGTATAAACTACACGGTTTTACTCTTTCAAATGATAATGATGTGCGTCACATCGTTGATCCTCGACATTCATTTGAGCCACTTGAGAAATATCGATTTCATGAGCTATACAATTTCAGAAACCGAATCAAGTGGCATTTTTTTTCGGTACGGAGCCAATCAAACTCCGTCGTCTAAACCCACATTACCCTTCCTAATTGTTGCCAAACAAGCCGCGAGTATATACAAATGCAGGCTGCGAAAGTGCGTGCTCAGTACTCACCATTCTGGAAGTAGACTTCACGTAGGACATAAACCGAGTAACCAAATTCTTCTTCGAATGCTCTCATCCAACTCCTCGGTACTTCTCAGGGCGGACTCACGCTACACAGCCTCCAGCCCGACGGCCGGATGTTACATATCCTCCACCTCAACTGTCTCCGTGCCACCAGCAGTGGCAGCAATGGAGGGCACCGGCGGTGTGGCGCACAGGCGCTGGGACACGTCGGGGAGCGGGTCGCAGTACAGCTTCAGGACGTCGGTGAGCAGCACCGCTGACATCGGCGGCGCGGTGGTGGAGGTGGAGGAGGCGACCCCGCCGGTGGGGGACAAGGTTTTCGTCGCCGTCGCCCAGGACGTCAAGTACGGGAAGAGCACCTTGCTGTGGGCGCTGCAGAACCTGGCCAAGGATGGCGCCAAGGTCGCGATAGCTCATGTCCACTGCCCCGCGCAGATGATCCCCATGAGTAAGCTTCGTTAACGAACGTTTGCGTCATCTCGGTTATTTAGTGATGTGTTTTTTTTCCGAGCAAGGCATCCATGAATTTGGATTCCGCCGCCGCTTTGCATCTCAATGAGTTCGCAGTTTATCGAACAAAATGGATATGCTCTGTTGACATTTCCTTTGGTGAACAGACGATCGATTGCCAAGGATAAGGCTATGACTATGTACAGTACAAATGATAGGGATTTCTCATTTTTGTCATGTGCATTTCTTGAGCTCGACTTGAAGGTACTGTAGCAAGCTTAACGATTTTTCGCAAAGCTTGTATACCTTGATTTTGTGTCTGACGGGTATCTCGGGCCGTACAGTTCACTCCCCTATGAAAAACACATTTATTTCTTTATGTAGCATTATTGCCGGCCTGGGGGGAATAATCAAATGTACCATATATTGAAAGCGATAGGCATAAATATTCGCAAAACCATAAATAACTCTTTTCTCCCGGTGGAATCAGTGGCAAATCTAGCGGCAATTGATAGCAGGAATGTGTTTTCAGTTTTTTCGGCTCGAGCGGAGGCAGGGGTCGAATAGTTTTATCAGGGTTTTTCCTTTTTGGTTTTGGGCTCTGCCTCTTTAGCTTGTAACCCCTTCAGGCTCTCGGTCTGAATTTCTGTTTTGTAATCCTTTCTTACTCTCTCTTTCAATAAACGGCAGATCTCCTGCCTTTTCCGGTCAAAAAGAAAATTTGCATTTGAAATTTTATCATAATTCAGTCAGAAATCCTCCATGTTGTATCTCTCGCTTCAGAGTTCAGAGGATTTGCTTGTCACCTTCTGAATGGCTTGTCCTTAATTCCTGTTATTCCAGTGGGGGCAAAAGTTCATTACACCAGGATGAATCAAAAACAGGTCAACGACTACAGAGAGAAGGAGCGAGGAAAGGCAGAGGAGAAACTAGATGAATATGTTCTTATATGCAAAACACTAAAGGTGCTTTTCCCCGCCTCTCTTATGTCTCCCGCTCTCCCTCATGGACCATGAATAAACTAATGAACCAACTAAATTACACTGTGATGCATTCCACAAACATGATAATTTAAGAAACATATATGTATCTTAATTGATAATTTGATCGTCACTTCGCTTTCACAGGTCAGCTGTGAGAAACTAATAATTGAGAAGGATGATGTTGCTAAAGGGCTTGAGGATCTTATTGCCCTTAACGGCATCACCGAGCTTGTCATGGGAGCAGCAGCAGATAAGCACTACTCAAAGTATGGATCACATACCTGAAAATTAGTCTTTATGGATCACATACCTGAAAATTAGAGTCTTTCTCATGCCACATCTTGGTAGTTTAAAGCTGCAAAATATCGCCAGAATGAACAAACATACCTTAATAACATGTATTACGAATTTAAAATTGTGGCGCTAAATCCTCCTTACCTCTAAAATCGAGTAATTGACTATAAATGCAGCAACCTAATTGTGCCACACCACCGTATTAACGGTACCCGTTGGATGTATTTTGTTTTCATACAGATCTTCCGATCTTTAACTGATTTTTTACTTAACAGATGTGATCTTTCTAGTTCTTCATATTGAGTACTAGCATTCGGTGCATTTTCCTAATGCAAATTGAAAACAGAAAAGCTTCTTGGTAGTTCACAATTCTGAACCTAACAAGTGTTCTCAAACTTCAGGAAAATGAAAACACCGAAGTCCAAGACAGCACTCAAGCTGATGGAGACTGCTGCCCTTTCATGTAAGATATGGTTTACCTGTAAAGGATACCTGGTATGTACCAGGTAAGGATAAGCTAAGTTGGTCATTAACACCTTAAGATAGTTACTCACTTTCTATGATATTAATATCGGTAAAGTGCATTGGCAGCATACAAAAAAATGTTAACCTCACCTGTCAACTCTGCAGGGAAGCAAAAACAGCCATTCCTGCAATACCACCATCACCCGCACCCACAGTTGCATCAATGCTGTCAGCAAGCAGCATTTCAAGCCATATGAGATCAATGACAATTCGCCAGTCGGAGAGTGAAGCATCAAGCTCGACCGGAAGCCCGATCCACGATCTGAACAGATCGAGAACAAAAGTGACGCGGTATCCCTCTCAAGGAGCTGGCGGAACACTGTCTCGGCAATTTGAACCTTTCGAACTCAATGACAACTGCAGCCCGGTAAGAACACCAGTGAGTTCTATGGATTCCTGGGATGAATTTGGGAGGAGATCGCAAAGCTCCTGGTACGATTTATCGAGAAATCATGATGCAGTCAGTATTTCTGGATCATCAAAGCGGCATCCACAGCAAGAATCTGATAATGACCCTTTTTCATCTCCTCCTCGTGAGCTGGTACGTATATTCTGCTGTTCTGTTGAAGTGTAAAAAGATTGAAAACCACAGAAAGGAGTCACCTAAATGGAATGTAACAAATGATCGCAGTAAGTGTTTGTGCCACGCAGGAGAATCCAGGTGTTGATGCAGACATGTATGGTAGACTGGAAGAGGCTCTCCGTGAAGCTCAAGACTCTAAGAAAGAAGCGTACGAAGAATCATCCAAGCGCCGAAAAGCCGAACGAGAATTGATTTCAGCTCTTCAGAAGGTAAGTTGTTTTCCTTCAGGAGTCCATAATTCAGATTGTAAAGCGTGGGAACCAACGAAAGATAAACTACTCTTACAGGCCAAAGAGTTGGGAAACTTGTATCATCATGAGATGAGGCAGCGGAAAATAATTGAGGAGACGCTCACGAGACAGATGCAGGAGATTGAAGAAACGAAAAGACAGTGCGATACGATTTACGACAAACTGCATGATGCAGAAGAGCAGAAGCTCATGTTGGAGCAGCGCATAACCGAAATAGAGTCTGCTCTAAAAGATCACGAAGAGAAGCTGGCGGCAAGTAAGTACCTTCTTGAAGTGCTCCAAGCAGACAAAGAGAGGCTGCTACAAGAGCGAGACGCCGCGATAAGTGAAGCTGAAGCCTTGCGCCGGAAGAATGAGCAGAGAATTTCCATGCAGGCTGAAGCACTAAACTCTGAGTTCTCCTCCTTTGAGCTTGAACAGGCAACTCGAGGCTTTGATGAAGCACTCAAGATCGGCGAGGGCGGGTTCGGAAGCGTCTACAAAGGCTCACTTTGGAACACAACCGTAGCTATAAAGTTACTGCATCCGCAGAGCATGCAGGGGCAGTCAGAATTCAACCAAGAGGTAATGCAATTCATCAGATCATTCACATCACTTCACCCAATCCAGTAGGCAATCATGGCTGACCCAGCAGTGACACCATTGCAGGTAGCTGTCCTCGGTAGAGTACGGCATCCGAACCTCGTCACGCTGATCGGAGCGTGCCGAGAGGCATTCGGGCTGGTATACGAGTTCCTCCCTAACGGCAGCCTCGAGGACCGGCTGGCCTGCATGAACAACACGCCACCCTTAACATGGCAGGTGCGCACCAGGATCATCTTCGAGATGTGCTCGGCCCTGACCTTCCTCCACTCCCACAAGCCGCACCCGGTGGTCCACGGCGACCTGAAGCCGGCCAACATCCTCCTCGACGCCAACTTCGTCAGCAAGCTGGGGGACTTCGGCATCTGCCGGCTCCTGATACAGTCCAACACCTCCACCACCACGCTGTACCGGACGACCACCCCGAAGGGGACCTTCGCGTACATGGACCCGGAGTTCCTTCTCACCGCCGAGCTCACGCCGCGCTCCGACGTGTATTCCTTCGGCATCATCATCCTGCGGCTCCTGACAGGGAGGCCGCCCCAGAAGATCGCCGAGGTGGTGGAGGACGCG